>CM061133.1:32546105-33146105 GCA_030789695.1 Scilla litardierei
TATTCACCCCCCCTCTAGTACTTGTGCAGTAGCTGGTAGGGCATTACACCAAGGAGCGGACGACGAGCTCCTCTGTCGTGCCTTCCCGACGACTCTGAAGAAGTCCGTCGTGGAATGGTACAACGACTTACCGGACAGATCGATTGACTCCTTTGGCGATCTGTCCCACAAGTTCCGTATGCAATTTTGAGCAGTGCGAAGAATGAAGAAGGCCCCAGACTATCTGTTTACGATAGTCCATGAGGAAGGGGAGACCATCCGAAGGTTCCAGCGGCACTTCAATAAAGAGAGTCTTACCGTGACGAGCTACGGAGACGAGCTCACCATGGCAGCCTTCAAGAAGGGGCTCACCAATCGCAGTCTACACAAATCCCTACTCCACGACCCGCCAATGGACCTTGATGCTCTCTTCTCTAGAGCGGACAAGTTCATGCTCAGTGAGGAGTCATTGGGAGCGAAGAAAGCTGTTACCCCAACTGAGCATCCCAGAGATGAGCCCCGACCTCCACCTAGGCCAAGGTAGGATGACCGCCCCCAATGGCGAGATCATGATTGCCCACGAGGGCACGACTAGGGAGGCCTGCGAGGGCAGGATCGCCCCAGACCTCTGAGGGGGTTCCTCGCTCCAAGGAACCCCGCCCCGAGGAACTGACCTGAAAGAGCGCTGGAGAGGGCGCATTATACAAGGCTCAATGCACTGCTGGCCGAAGTGATGGCAGCGGCCAAGATGTGCGGACTTCTTAGAGATCTGCCCCTCGGAGATGAGGGCAAAGCCGAAGGCACGCAATGCACAGAAGTACTGTTAATACCACCTGACCACGACCACGATACCGATGATTGCTTTATTCTGAAGAAGGACATAGAACGGCTAATCCAGGGTGGCCATCTTCAGAGGTTCATCGATCAAGGAGGCCAAAGGTAAGAAGGGAGAACTCCAACGAAACCTGTCCGGCAGGCCCAGGCCCAGAACACCGAACAAGCCGCTCATCCTATCACTGGTCCGATTATGCGGATAGATGTGATATGCGGTGGGCCGGCCTCGGGTGGAACCTCGGCGTCGCAAAAGAAGAATTATGCGAGGCAGGTCATGATGGCGGGGTGCTGGCAAAGGTGCGAAGCGAAGAAGGATAGCTCCAGCCCCCATCTCCTTCTCTGACGACGACCTGGAGGGGATTGAGCTGCCACATGATGATGTCATCGTCATCAAACCACTCATCGGGCCGGTAATTGTGATCAGACGCTTGGTCAACACCGGTAGCTCGTGCGACATACTGTTTTTTGTCGACGATCCAGAAGATGGGACTGGGCGAGGCAGACTTGAAACCATGCTTGGGCCAGATTGTCAGCTTCACTGGCCATTCGGTGCCCATTGTCGGAACGGTCGATCTGCCCGTCACCCTGGGGGAGAGGTTGAGGATTGTCACACGAGAGACATAGTTCGTCGTCGTCGACATCCCCTCGGTGTACAACGACATCATAGGGCGGCCTTACATGACCGCCGTCGAAGCTCTCCCCTCGCTACAGCACCAGACGGTAAAGTTCCAGACTTAGTATGGGGTTGGACAAGTGCGAGGAAGCCAGAGGCTCTCGTGAAGCTGCTACGTCGGCTCCACCAAATATAAGCAGTCCGAGCAAGCTCTGTCGGTCGAACTCCTTGACGGTCGGGAGGACTTTGAACATCAGCGACCAATCCCGGTGGAGGGCGTAGAGGAGGTGCTCCTGATGAAGGAAGCAGACAAAACAATATCGATTGGCACGAAGTTAACCGCGAAGCTAAGGGTAGGGCTGATCAACCTCCTTAGTGAGAATGTCGAGTGGTCGCCCTCAGACATGCCTGGAGTCGACAAGGCATGTCGACCATGAAACTTGCCCTGTGAGGCAGAAGAAGAGGAGCTATGGGGGAGAGATGATGCGGGCAGCGGGCGAAGAGGTGGAGCGGCTCCTCGAAGACGGATTCATTAGAAAGGTGAGCTATTCTGACTAGCTTGCCAATGTGGTGATGGTGAAGAAGCCCAGCGAAAAATGGCGAATGTGTGTGGACTTCACCGACCTCAACAAAGTCTGCCCAAAGGATAGCTTCCCGCTGCCAAGGATCAACCATCTGGTGGACAATGCCTCAGAAGACGAGATTGAAATTAGATTGATGGAGGATGATTTGATCAACTTTCGTTATGCCATGGAAAGTTCCAACTTTCTAACGTTGAATGATGTCATGTATGAGTCAATTAAGTCCACACAGGACAATGACGTTTGAGATCTTGTCCCATTACCCGAAGGTCTGAAACCCATTGGTTGCAAATGAATATTTAAGACCAAAAGGAATTCAAGAGGCAATGTGGAAAGATATGAGACTCGTCTTTTCGTAAAGGGCTTTATACAGAAAGAAGGCATCAGCTATAAATAGACTTTCTCTCCGGTTTCTTCGAAAGACTCTTTAAAGATTATAATGGCATTAATGGCGCATTTCAATCTTGATAATGATATTTCAAATTTCATTAAGTGATCATCTTGTTTAGTTTTGAGATGAACTTGGTTGATGAATGTATATACCATAAGTTCTATGGGAGCATGCATATTTGTGATCCCTTTGGCTAAAGGAGACGAGTTATGTCTTAATCAATGCCCTAAGAATGATGTTGAGAAACCGAAAATGTAGAAGATTCCATATGCCTTGGCAGTAAAAAGTCTAATGTATGCTCAAGTTTGTACGTGTCAGTATATTGTGTATGTTACATGAATGTTGGATTAATTTTTAAATATAGGAGTAGACCATTGGATAGCAGCCAACGGGTCTTAGGTACTTACCGAGAACAAAATACTACATGCTCATAAATCGGAGGTCAGAAAACTTTGAGATCATAAGTATATTGTCTCGGATTTTTTGTTGGATGCCTAGATAGTATGAAATCTATGTTGGGCTATGTTTATCTGCTAGCTGGAGGTGCCATCTTCTGGTAAAGTGCTACACAGTCTCTTAAATAGCCCCTTCCAGTATGGTTGTAGAGTTCATAGCATGTTATGAGGCATCCAATCATGGAATATGACTGCAAAATTTTGTAACGGGGCTGCAAATAGTGGAAGGTATTGTAAGACCATTTAGATTATTTTGTGATAATAAATCAGCAGTTTTATATTCCAATAACCACAAGAGCTCGACGAAGTCAAGGCAAATTGACGTCAAGTTTCTGGTTATTAAAGAAAGAGTTTAGAATGAACACATTAGAACAAACTATATGATCGCGGATCCGCTTACCAAGTGATTACCACCCAGAAGGTTTCATGAGCACATTGCGCGTATGGGTGTTATGTCAATTGAGGATATTCGGTTTCCGTGGGAGTTTGTTTTTTGGGTGCTCATATGATATAGACATTTTCAGTTTATGGACATTATAAAGTTATTTTTTGCAGAAATAAAGTTTTGGTTTGTTTATACTCCAATTTTGGTATAGTTTGATCTCACTAAAGTTTAAGAGCAAATCATTTGAAAATAGGCATTTTAAGATCACATTACATAAAAAATTTCATGATAGACATCCACATTATGATCCATGTCATTCAATTGTATTAGCATACGTGACCATTGATGGGTCGAGTTACGACAAATGTAACGAAGGCAGCTTTGATACTATGTTGGTATGTTTGATGGACTGGATTAGTTTATAGATACATTTAGGTCATGATAGCAAAGTCGAGCTCATTCAGTTATTTATGCAAAACATAGTTATAAGGTTTAACATATAGCTCAAGTGGGAGATTGTTGGATCATTAGTCCAACATTAGGCTTATATGTAAATAATTATGCATTGCGGGATGTTAAATAAAGTTAATGCCAATTAAAAGTGATCGGTTAAGTTATTGTGTATTTGGGCTTTAATATATCTAATAGGGTGTAGGCCTTTAATGTGTAGAGACTTAATGTGCATTCTATTTTCAATGATGGGTGAAATAGGAATACCTATGACAATATGATTGTTGTGTGTGTGTGTGTGTGTGTGTGTGTGTGTGTGTGTGTGTGTGTGTGTGTATATATATTGAAGTTATGGTCCCCAAATCGCATGAAGAAAGTTTCTATCTATTATGTATCCCATCGACCGATATAAATTTAAATAAAACTAAAGGAATTCTCTTGAAAAATCGGGTTGATCAGAAAGGCCAACCACACAGATCTAAGATATCAATTATTATGTATTCAGTTACGCTCTGCATTTATTTTCAGCATATTTTTAATTATTTAATATGCATATTTCTATAATTGTGGCGATGGTGTTTGTTAGAGATAATTCGAATTTAACCCCAACAAGATATTCCAACTTACCAAACATTATTTGGTAGAGAAGTGTAGCCCAACTTTTGACCAAATTTCATTATGGAAAGGCATCATCAGATTAACTAAAATATATTGGTAAAAAAGTAAGAAATGTTATGAATCAACCGTTTGGGGAGGAGCCCCCAACTCTTTATTTATAGGCAATGGGGAGAATACAAGATGAGTTTACAATGATATGGGCCTATCTCTAGGATAGCCCAGAATCTCAACCGACCTGGTTAAATAACCGTTCACAACACTCCCCCTTATCCAGCCATAGGTGTGGACTCTGCTCGTGAATACTTCAGGATTCCGAGCGTAGGAGAGTCTCACATGGGGTGGATACTTCAGGATCCTGAGTTGGTGAGATTTGCCTCATTAAAACCTTTAGCTATGAAAAACCTAGTGGGAAAAACCATAGTTAAGGAAAAAGAGTACAAACTCTGCCAAACTCCCCCTGATCTGTACAAGCACTCAAGCTTGCAGATCTTTTAGGCGTCTCATTCCAATCCTATGTACAAGCTTCCTAAAAGTGGCAGTAGGAAGGGCTTTAGTGAACAAATCTGCCAAATTGTCACATGATTGCACTTGTCTGATGTCGATCTTGCCATCTCTCTGTAGCTCGTGCGTCTAGAAGAACTTTGGTGAAATGTGCTTCGTTCTGTCACCTTTGATGAAGCCACCTCGTAACTGAGCTATGCAAGCAGCATTGTCCTGGAACATTGTAGTAGGTTCGAGATCTCCAGTCTTCAGTCCGGTGGTAAACAGGATGTGGTGGACAACTGAGCGTAACCAAACGCATTCTCTGCTTGCTTCATGGATGGCAATGATCTCAGAGTGATTGGATGAGGTTGCCGTCAAGGTTTGCTTGATGGATCTCCAGGAAATGGCTGTCCCTCCGTAGGTAAACACGTACCCAGTCTGTGACTTTGCTTTGTGGGGATCAGACAAGTATCCTGCATCAGCATAACCTGCAAGTGTAAAGGATATTCCATTTTTATAGAAGAGTCCCAAATCTGTAGACCCTTGGAGGTAGCGTAGAAGGTGCTTAACCCCGGTCCAGTGGCGCTGTGTGGGCGCTGCACTGTATCTGGCTAGCAAATTTACTGCGAACGCTATGTCGGGATGCGTGCATTTTGCCAGATATAGTAGTGCTCCGATGGCACTCAGATAGGGAACTTCTGGACCAAGTATATCCTCCCCCTCTTCCAGCGGCCGGAAGGGGTCTTTATGTGCATCCAGGGATCGTACCACCATACGTGTACTTAGTGGATGACATTGGTCCATATGGAATCTTTGCAACATTTTCTTCGTATATGTGGTTTGATGTAGTAGGATTCCTTCTTTTAGGTGTTCAATCTGTAAGCCCTGGCAGAATTTCGTTTTGCCTAAGTCTTTCATTTCAAATTCTTTTGTTAGGCTTACAGATATCTCAGTGATCTCTTCAGGAGATCCTATGAGATTCAGATCGTCTACGTAGACAGCAATTATTACGAATCCTTTTCCCTTTGTTCTTATGAAGATACAAGGGCAGACTTCATTGTTTGTGAATCCTTGTTGAACAAGGAACTCACTGAGTCTGTTATACCACATTCTTCATGATTGTTTGAGACCATACAATGATCTTTGTAGCTTAACAGAATAGACGTCTCGAGGTCTATATTTCAGTTCAGCAGGCATAGAAAAGCCATCAGGAAGTTTCATGTATATCTCCTTGTGACGTCCCCGCAATGTGCGTGTCAGATGTGTGCAATATATGATTAGGGGCGTGCGATTTAAATATTTATAACCGCAAGTGCACGGTGTTGTAGTGTGGCTTGGGGGTCGAACTCAGGGAGGCGTGGTTGTGCTTGTGTCAGAAAGGACCGGATTCACCCCATGGGTGAGCTAGCCCGAATCGGATGATGGTTTATCACAGAAAATAGAATGCGAGGGATAAACAATATAAAAGGAAACCCAGGACTTCGGCTTCCACTCTAGCGTGCGATTCTCGCCAATACTACGGGTAGGATAACGATCGGAATTAGGGTCTAAAGGTGAGACGTTGCCTCTAAGAGTGATACCGGTGTCCCATGGGCCCGATATTCCGGTCGATGCCCAGGATGATACACCGGACTACCCGGGTTCGGTCAGTGGGCATTCCCATGTCCATTAACACTGACCGACTCCGGGAGCACTAAGCTCGCAATGATAACTCCCAACATCTCGTCCTGCCGCTCCCTCGCGCTAGGATTCGATGTCTACGCTAAGGGCGTGAGCTATGGCTAAGGAGTCAACCGCCAAGTTTATTCCCCCTTGGCCCAACGGTCAAAGGCGGTCTTTTTCCCGCCGATGACAATAAAACACCCCGCGTAACCGATAGATTCCTAATCCCTATCGATTTCCTAGTCCTATGGACGCATCGGGGAGAACCCACGACGGGGTTTCCACCAAAATCCCATATTTGGGAACTACTCACACATATTTACTAAATAGCAATCTAAATCAAAATCGACCGTTAAAAACATGATCAGGCGATTGAAAAGTAGTAAGAGCAATGCAAATAACACTTTATTAAAGTTTGGTAAAGATCAGACAACTTACAAATATCTAGAAAATTACAGCCGTCAAGAGAGAGAAAAACAGCAAAAAATAACTCTCCCCCGTTTTCTGGAAACTTAGGGTCTCTATTTATAGAAAACGACATCACCCGATCGGGTGAAGAATCACCCGATCGGGTAACCTGCTGCGAACTTCGGCAGCAATCTTCAAAATTTCACCGGTCAAGTGACACGGTCAGTTGGTGGAAGCTGATCGTCGTTTGGATCTTGAGCGTCGTCGGGTGAACCGATCGGTTTATAAATCAACCGATCGGTTGGGATTGTTGCCCAAAAAGACAGAGACTTCGAAATTTTTGGCACGGTCAGCCGGCCGTCGGCTGAGCTCTCTGGGTCATCTTCTTCGGGGAAACGGCTACATGTGAACCGATCGGGTGAAGATCACCCGATCGGTTGAGTTTCAGCTCCAATTTTCAGAGAGAACAGACGGGTTGAACCGGTCGGCGACCCGATCGGTTGACACTTTTGATGCTTCAGCGGCTGACCGGGTCGTGTACGCGTGCACCACCCGATCGGTTGGCTGTGTCCAACCGATCGGGTGGGGTTGAAAGATGACGATCTTTGTCGTTTGACCCCCTGGATCACGCGTGACTCCTCCCGTTGCTCCGGGGCTCATGATATCGTCGTTTTATGTCACCTACGCTGGTAAACTCCTGCAAACATACAAAAACACGGAAAAGTGAAAGAAAACAAGAAAATACGAGAAAACGAATACGAGATGGCGGAAAATAGCGGAAAAACACAAAAGAAGACATGCGTGAATATATGAAATATAAACGCGCGTCACCTTGTCGAGATTACCGTATAGATATGCAGTCACAACATCCATTAGCTGCATATCTAGGCCTTCCTTTGCTGTTAAGCTTATCAGGAATCTGAAAGTGATCGCATCCATGACCGAGGAGTATGTTTCGTCATAGTCTATTCCTGGTCTTTGGGAAAATCCCTGTGCTACAAGTCTAGCTTTGTAGCCGCGATCTCATTATTTTCATTTCTTTTTCTGACGAATACCCATTTGTATCCCACAGGTTTGACACCGGTAGGTGTCTGGACTATTTGCCCAAAGACTTTTCGTTTCTGAAGCGAGTCCAGCTCGGCTTCTATTGCCTGATTCCACTTTGGCCAGTCATTTCTACGTTTACATTCAGCAACGGAATTTGGTTCATAATCATCGTCGCTTTCGGCGACGTGAATGGCAATGTGACACCCAAAGTCATCGTCGACGACTGTACTCTTTCTGTCCAATACCTCCCCTGTACGTACATAATTCAATGATATTTTAGTTTCTCCCGGCAGTTCCTCTGCAGTGGATTCTGGGAGTGGAGAGGGTATGGACACGAGCTCATTTCTCTGTGGGGGTATCGTCCCAAGGTCTCCGGATATTTTTCTTTTTCTTGGATTTTTATCCTTGGAGCCTGGTGGTCTGCCTCTTTTCTGTTGAGGTGCAGCCACTTCTGCTGCTGGTGGATTGCATCCATCCTTTGGGATGTCAATCCTAGCTGGAGTATTCGCAGCAGGGATGTGTGATCTGACAATCTTCTGGTTGTCAGTAAACGAATCCGGTAATCTGTGGACTGTGTCCTGGATGTGTAAGATCTTCCAGATCTCATCATCACATTATTTTGTTACCAGATCGTAGTGGGTCAGGCTTTTTGTATCCCACGTTAACATTTGCTTTGCGCTAGACTTTTCAATGTCTAGGCCCATTTTGGGGAAATACGTCTCATCAAAGTCGCAGTCTTCAAGGCGTGCCTTAAAAGTGTCCCCCCTTTGGGGTTCTAGGTATCTTATAATGGAGGACGAGTCAAACCCTACATAAATATCTAGGCGACGTTGAGGGCCCATCTTGGTCCTCTAGGGTGGTGCAATGGGGATATAAACTGCGCAGCTGAAGATTCTCAAGTGAGAGATGTTCGGCGGCGTTCCATATGCAAGTTGCATTAGAGATAGACTCTGACCCCCTAAGGGTCTTATTTTTATTAGTGATGCAGCATGCAAGATTGCATGTCCCCATGCATCCACCGGCAACTGAGATTTCATCAGCAATGGACATGCAATCCATTGGAGTCTTTTAATTAGCGACTCAGCTAACCCGTTCTGGGTGTGAACATGCGGCACTGGATGTTCAATTTCAATTCCCGTTGCCTGGCAATATTCTTGAAATGACTGAGAGGTAAATTCACCTCATTGTCCAGACATATTTTCTTAATTTGGTTGTCTGGAAAATGCGCCCGCAACTTTATTATTTGTGCCAAAAGCTTTGGAAAAGCTACGTTGCGGGTTGAAAGTAGACACACATACGAGTATTTCGAAGATGCATCAATCAGTACCATAAAGTACCGAAAGGGCCCACTAGGGGGTGGATAGGTCCACATATGTCTCAGTGTATTCTTTCAAGGAAGCTAGGAGACTCGATATCCACTTTAAGTGGTGATGGTCGTGTTATTAATTTTCCCTTAAAACAGGGTACACAAGGGAATCCTCCCTTCTGAAGAATTTTCTGGTTCTTCAGGTTGTGCCCGTGGGATTGTGATATAATGTGGTGCATCATCACAGATCCGGGGTGGCCAAGTCTATCGTGCCAAAGTAAGAATTTGGCCGATATCGGGCACTTCAGGTGCTCCGTCAGGTTTGCTTCCTCTCTCCGAATTTTTGTATGGTAGAGGCCTGATGAGAGGCTCTCAAAACGTTCAAGTATGGTTTTAACTCCATTTTCTTGAGACGTTACATACAGTAATTCATTTTCTTTTACATTTGCTGTTTCCAAGTGTAATCCGTTAAGACGGATATCTTTGAAACTTAGTAAGTTTCGCTTGGAGTTCGGAGAGTAAAGTGCATCTTTAATTTTTATTTCTGTTCCATTGGGGAGCAATAAGGTTGCATTCCCAGAACCTTCAATTATGTCCGATGGCCCTGAAATTGTGTTTACAGGGCTCTTATTCGGGGTAATGCTATGGAAATAGCATTTGTGCTGAAGGATCGTATGTGTCGACGCGCTGTCTACTAAGCAGTCATGAGAGCATCCCATCTAAAAAGATGAGTAAACATTTGCATTTAGAAAAACTAAATTTTATTCAACAGAATTCAAATTACATATAAGCTCTCATAAAATATATTGTTCTTTGAAATAAAATGCTAAAGATGCTAAGATAAATAAAGCTGGCTAATCAAGCATATCATCTGACTCGAAGTCTTTGGCTGTGAACTTGACTGCATTGTTCGCAGCCACCAGGTTTGATTCAGCATTCTTTTTCTTACTTTGTTTATAAAGCTCCTAGAGATGCACTGGGGTCCTGCACACTCTGGACCAGGGGCCTTTCATGCCACAGCTGTGTCACTGGTCTTCCCAATCTCTCTTGGGTGGGGGTGCATCATTTTTTTCCTATTATCATTCCTACGCCAGGTGAACTTGCGCTTCCCTTCATTCTTTCTCTGCTGTGGTGGGCCCTTGGCTCTTTTCTGTTGTCCCCCTTTCTGTGGTCTTTCTTTTCTTTTATTATCCCTCTTCTTTTTGGAGGAAGAGGCATGGTGAGCTTCTGGTAGGGGGCAGTGCCGGGAGGGCGCATATTGTGAGTGGCGAGAAGAAGCTCTCTATTTTGCTCGGCCATGAGAAGACATGACAGCAGCTCTGAATACTTGGTGAACTTGCGTTCACGGTATTGCTGCATGAGTATCACATCTTTTTCATGGAAAGACGTATACGTCTTTTCCAGCATGCGATCTTCTGAGACTTTCTCACCACACAACTTCAGGCGTGAGGTGATGCTAAAGAGTGCTGAGTTGTACTCAGCAATGGACTTGAAGTCCTGCAGTCTCAGGTTCTCCCACTCATATCTCGCCCTTGGGAGTATAACATCTCTCTGATGTTTATATCTATCCTCGAGGGCGGTCCATAGCTCAAGTGGATCTTCGACCGTAAGGTGCTCAGCCTTTAGGGTCTTGTCCACATGGCGGCGAATATAGATGATGGCTTGCGCCTTCTCTATATCGCTAACATTTTCTTTTTCTGTAACAGCAGCGATGAGGGACTTGGCCCGCAGGTGAAACTTTACATCTAGCTGCCAGCTTAGATAGTTTCTACCTGATGCATCCAGCACTTCGAAATCAACGCTTGCAATTTTAGCCATTTATCTAGCAGAGCACAAACATGCATGAATTAATAATTAATCAGAGAAAACATTTTCATGCGGAGGCAATATTTAACGAAAAGCTAAATGTGTGGATCGACCAGTCCCACAAGAAAGAGTCCAAAGTCCACAGTCCAAATTATACAAATTTGCAGCTTTAAAAATGAAAATACAACTTTGGAAACCCCGTGGGTCCCATAAGAGATCTCCAGCTTTAAGCGTGGCCTCTGACTCCATGGAAGTTGGTCTTCTTTCTTTGACATTTACATAAATTCCTCACTACAATTTCTCTCAAAAATAAAAGAAAATTGCGGGAAATAAACTGTGGGACTAAACGGCCGATCCAAAAACCACATTTAGCCATTCATGCAGAAATATTGTGCTCATCAACATTTTCATTCACAGACATCGCATGCAGTTATATTCACACGAGGATAAAAATATTTAATCACTTAATAATTATTGGACCACTGGGCAACGTCATACACCGTTAGGTTAGGTGACTAACGGCAGAGCGGTCGCATGATCTTCCTAATTATTAAGTTTTAAATAAAATGCACAACCACGCATATAATATCCACATAATTTGCCAGAGATGTAAAGCATGTAAAAAAAGATTACGATGCATGGGTTGTAAAGTAATTGGGTTTAATCAATCAACTTGATTAAGAGCCCAAAATAGACATTTTCGTTGAAGAAGGAAAATGGTTTTTCCTTTTGAATCATCCCAAATATCTCCCACAAAATCCCCAATAAGCCCTCATATGCCAGGTAATCGCCCCATAATTTACCGTGTTTTTTCACGAATTTATTTGCCCTCAGACGCCCTTTTTAAAATTGGTTTTTAGCCCAAAAATTTGCCTTTTAAGGCCTATTTATAGCCTTTGCTCCTCCCCCTCTTTTTTCTCTCTTTTTTTGATATAAATTCCGGCCTGCGGGCTTTGGGCCGCAGGCTTTTCTCGTTTTTTTATTACGGCCTGCGGGCCGAAGCCCACAGCTGGCCTGCGGGCTTCGGCCCGCAGTGATATTTTTTTTGTAATGGGCTGCAAAAAAGCCCATTTTGGGCTTAGGGCGGGCGGCGGCTAGGGTTTGGCCGCCGCCGCCGCCCCATTTCTTCCGCCGATGGTGGGGCGAGGGGGGGTCTGGGTGAACCGCCCGGAGGCAGTCGCCGATGTCTGCCCCCCGCTCGCAGTCGGCGGCGGGGGGCAAGGGGCGATGGCGGTCCCACTGCTGCGGGCGGGGGGAAACGCCGGCGGCCCCCCGCTGCGGGCGGGGGGCGCGGGGCACGGGCGGCCCCCCGCTGCGGGCGGGGGGGACGCCGGCGGCCCCCCGCTACGGGCGAGGGGCGCAGGGCACGGGGCGGCGGCGGCCCCCCGCTGCAGGCGTGGGTCTCCGGCGCCTTGGCGCTACAGGCGCGGCCACCCCCCTCTTCTGGGGGGAGCGGCAGGTGGGGGGGGGCTTGGCCGGCGGCAAAGCCGCCGATGGGCAAAATCTAGGGTTTACAAAAATAAAACTCTAAAAATTTGATTATTGTGATGAAAAATTCGTCGTTTTCAAGGCGACAATCGATCCCCATACCGATCTTGCGAGATCTGGGGAGAGCAATCATACGTATGATTAAAAACATCGTTTTTAGTGTTTTACCTCTATATCCGTCCTCCGGATATAGCGACGGTTGCACGAAGCCCTACACGGATGAAGACGCTTGATTGAGGAAACCTTGCACCGCGCTCGTGGATCTCCCGTCTCCTATCGCCTTCGCCTTCGCAACGAACGGCACGAAAAAATTTGAGGAAAGAAAAATTTTTAGAGGCTCGTGCTGAGAACGTGTTATGAATCAACCGTTTGAGGAGGAGCCACCAACTCTTTATTTATATGCAATAGGGAGAATACAAGATGTGTTTACAATGATATGAGCCTACCTCTAGGATAGCCCAGAATCTCAACCGATCCGGTTAAATAACCGTTCACAACAAGAAACTTATAATCTTTCTTAATCATGATTATTAATCCCGAAAGTAAATGAGCAATTAATCATCATTAGTCAAAATTAGTGTACGAGACCGGTCGGCTACCAATTTCTCACCGGATCTCACAGACAAGAAAGAGGACTCGTATTAAATGCGAGCGTGAGGCAGGGGCTTGGACATAATTTCCCCAAAAATCACTCTATCCCATTTCCCATTTACCCCCTTCCCCAAAAAAAGCTTTCGACTTTCATCGCTTTTTCTTCGACAATCCTCATCGGATATTGTGAGCATCGATCGATCGATCGAGGGAGAGATTTGAGATCATGAGGGGATCATCGAAGCGGCAGATCCACGCGGTGGTGGGATGGGTGAAGCGTCAGCCACCAAAAGTCAAGGCCTTTCTCTGCGTGGTAACCGGAATGGCCGCTCTCGTGTTCCTGCGGTTCATCGTACACGATCACGACAACCTCTTCGTTGCCGCCGAGGCTTGCCATGCCATCGGCATCGCCGTTCTCATCTACAAGCTCACCAAGGAGAGGACTTGTGCTGGTCAGTTCTTTTCTCCCTTTTTTTCTGTCGATTTCATCGCTAGATGTTAGGGATCCACCGCTATTTACTTTGATTTTTTGGGATTATCTGCTTGATTCTTGCTGTTGTTAATTTGTTGGTAGATGCTCGGGTTTTATGGATTATGTCGTGCCTCTTTATTTATATTTATATTTGTAAATATTTTTTGGTTGAATTTGATGCTTGAGCTACACCTTTTGAAATGTAGCTGACAAATGAGAATTTGATGGCCTATGGGAGGTAACTGGTACTGTTGCAGATCCTATGATCTTAATAAGTTGATTCATGATTGTCGAATTGAATTTGCATTAGTTTAAGATGCTAGGCCTGTTACAAATTTATCTCCCTGCCGTCTGAGTTACGTTAGCACTCTGGTGAGCTTATTTAGGAAAAGAATGCATAGTATTGTGATAGTCTTATGTTTGAGATGAGTAAGCAGGGACATTTGTGTTGAAATGTCTGAAGAAAATACCCAAATTAATCCAAGATTAATTTATGATTTATTCAGGATTTTAAGGAATGTTTGGAGTCCAAAACACCGTAATTATCGAAGCTTAGTTGAGTGAACAGTAAAGCCCCTCATTATGACAATTTTGTGATTTTTTACAGCCCACACCGATGCACAATGCGGCCCAGGAGATCGTGGACCATGGGCGGGTCCGTGATGTGCTTCATGCTTCATGTTAAACGTGTGTTGTGCGGGCCACGAGACGGGCACACGGTGCATCACACGTGAAGTTTGATTGCTCGGCGTGATGACACACGGCGACGACGTGTTCGATCCCGCCCAGGTCGAATGATTGAGGTTTGAAACGGGGTGGAGTGATAGTGGCAAGTGAGTCAGAATCCAAATACGATCCGAATTCGGTTACTAGTTGGATGGGTGTTGGGTTGTATTTGAAGGTTATTTAAGGATATTTAGGTTAGGACTTTTCCAAGATGCTTAAGTTGATCCTTGGAGGTTATATTTTACGGATCATATTACACTTACAGAAGGTAAAAAATAGAGAGGCTTGAGGAGTTTTTGAGAGCTAAAATTAGTTTTCTACTTTAATTTTTCTTCATCAAATTTATTCATATCGGGCTTGGTTTTTTCCTTAAACCAAATGTCATATTTTTTGTAATTAAGAGTATTGAAGAATTCGTTATCTTTCCAACTGACCGTACATCAAGAATTAGGTAGAACCAGTATAAATCTTGGTATCAGTGCATGATTTCCTTTTCTTTTGCGTTTATTTTATTGTATTATGGGGTTTGTAAAGCTTATCATTAGCTTTACTTATTAATTCAACGATTCTTAGAATTCTGTGGGTTGATTATTTACTTAATAAGGATTCATCCAAGGTTCCAGCAACTAGTATCAAAGCCTAATAATTGATATTAGAGTAAGGTTCTTTAATCAAGATCAAGATAACAGTGGAGAGTTTTATAAAGAGTAGTGTAACTGAGGAGGAATTGGTTCAAGCTCATATACATACGGTTCATATGCGATAGTTGGTAGCGCGTAATACAAAATTGAGAAGTTTGATGTCAAAGAAATTGAGTTACGGCAAAATAAGATGACAGTAATCTTAAAGAAGGATTGTATGCACAGAGTAGTGTATGTCACCAGTACAATACCGATAGATATCGCGGAGTTGGAGTTGATGGAGATGGACGATTTTCCTATGATAGATGTTTAGCTTAGCCTATCGGACGCGGTGATTTATTAAATGCTTGGGGAGATTACATCCAAGAAACTATGAAAGAAACTAGAGAAATTGTATCTGAAAAAAATCACTCACCAACGGCTGATCTTGTAGAAGATTTTTTAACTTTCAAGATACTAGACAATACTTCATTGAAGGATCTTTTGGATATTTTCAATGGTGATGAAGATGATGTCTATTGTATTGACTGTAGAGGTGGTGTAGAGGTAGAACATGAGGCAATGATTATACTTTTATCATTGTTAGAGCAATATATGATACTTCGTCAATATCATGGTTTTACCGTCGATATGCTCTAGGTCTTGAAAACGTAAAGACAGTGCTATACAACGAGGAGTTGAGATCGAATGTCAGAAGTTTGTTTGAGTGGAAGAGATTTAGACATCCATTGCCTATCTATTCAGGACAAACAGTGGAAGAGGTAGAAATAGGAGAAGATCCAGATCTAGGACTAGAGTTACAACATGTATTTGTAAAAATCTAAATATTGAAAGAGAGGCCCAGAGAGAAGGAACAAAGACAAAGAGAAAGTACCAGCATCTTTGTCAGTTATAGGTATGTAGACAGAGGATGTTAAAAGTGAGGAGACATATGACATGCTGAAAGCATGTTAGATGTTGAGAATCATACATGTGTCATGAATTTTGAGGGATCGTATCATATGACATCAAATGAGTGTTTTTCTACTTACAAAAGGAAAGAGGATGGTTTGATTTTTATGGGTAACAATGGCATGCAAGACTGTTGAAGTTGGTTTGGTGAGAATCAAAATATTTGATGGCGTAGTGCGTACACTTACTAACGTGTGGTATGTTCCAGAGCTTAGAAAGTCATTGCTTTTTTAGATGTATTGGATTTCATGGTTTGTAAGGTAACGATAGCGACGTAAAATCTGAAAATATCGAAAGGATCGATCGTGGTGATGATAGGAAAAAAAGTCAGGGATTTATATTTGCTATTTGCTGAAGGGGATGACTATCATGGAAGCTTCCAACATTATAGTTGAGAGTTTGCATGATATTGATTCGACCATGATGTGGTATTTTAGACTTGAATATGTCGTGGAGAATAGCTTGGAAGTTTTGAGGAAGCGTGATTTAATCAAAGGATAAACTTCAAGGAGTAAAAGTTTTGTGAGGATTATGCTTATGGAAAGCAGATAACGATTAATTTTAGTGAAGGGAAGCATGATATAAGAGGGAATTTTGAGTATATTCACATCGATATTTGGGGTTTTGTACTAGTTCACTCTTTAGGTGAAGCAATTTACTTAATATCATATATCGATTATTCTTAAAAAATGGTTGGTGTATGTAATGAAAGAGAAGTCGGAGATGTTTGAGAAGTTTAAGGCATGGAAGATCCTGTAGAGAGTCAACAGAAAATAAGTTAAATGTGCTTAGATCCAATAATGGTGACGTTACCTTCACTAAGTTTAAGAAATTCTATGGCAAATAGGGAGTAAAAATGTATTTCACTATATCAGAATATTTGCAGTTGAATGGGGTTACAGAAAGGATGAATATGATACTTTTAGAGAAAGTGAAGTGCTTGAGATTTACATCAGTAATATTGAAGGAATTTTGAGTTGAATCCATATCGATCGCAACTTAGTGAATACAGCATCAGCTATCGGTGGAAAAATTCCAAATGAGATTTGAATAGGGAAGCCAGTAGAGAGGTTATCTTTAGGTGTTTGGATGTCCAGTTTATGTTCACGAGGAAGGTGACAAATTTGACACCAAGTGAAAGAAGTGTGTCATGTTAGAATATATGGATGTTGTCAAAAGTTACAGAGTTTAGAGTCCAAATACGAAGATGTTATTGGTTAGTCAACATGTGACGTTTGATAAGCTGACGGTGCTGAAAGGAGCCATTGTAGGAAGTACCAAAATAGATGAAGGCAAGGAGGTGCCAAACGAGGTGGATATGTTTATGCCAAATTGCATGTTTGACAGAAGTGTTGCTAAAGGAGAATCAGTTGATGAAGAGAATACATATGAGATTACTACTACAAGCAGCAGTAGCAAATATGGTAGTGAGAGTTCTAATTGGTGTGAAGATCCTAGAGCTACCGTGGATGACTTAATTAGTATGAGAGTGGGACGGTACATCGTAAATATCTCACCTTGTTACGATGACTACATAAATTTGGCATGTGCATTACATGCATATGTAGATCATACAGTTGATAGGGATCCACTTGATGTATTGAGTTTGGATGCAAACTCAGGAGGTGTGCTAATGAAGATTTTGACAAGATGACTCATTAGGGAAATTTATTAGTAGAATTTGATGATGGACAGCTTGAGCCGGCTTAAACTTGTTTTCCTTTAAAAGGCGATAGGATGCCATGAGGTGATCCTGAGAGACGTTATAGATTCCTTTAGGGATATGGATTGATGATATGCGGCGAATTTGAAGATTTTGCTTCGCAAGGAGATCCATTGGATACTCCGTAAGTTGGTGATGTTTAGTGCGAAACTCACTAGCTATAAGCATAATGGCCTCTTAGTAAGATTGTTTATTTTGAAGGGAGATATTTTGAATCCTTGGTGTGGCTTAGATTTTGAGGCGTGTTTGTATCAATGTGGTGTGTTGAAATATGTAATACACAATGCTTAAAATAATCTAAGATTGATCTAGGATTTATTCAGGTTTTTTTGGGATTTAAAGCGATTTATTGGAGCCCAAAATGCCAAAATTATCAAAACCTGGTTGAGTGAACAGTGAAGTCCATCACTATGCAGATTTTGCAATTTTTCCACTGACCACATCGATGCTCAGTACGGTCTACAAGCTAATGACATGCTCGTGCGGCCTGTGGGCATGCAGCGCACGCATGCACTCAGCGTGTGATGCGTGCTGTGTTGGACATGCGGTAGGTGTACGATGCATCACTGCGAAGCTCGATCACTCGATTTGGCAACTCGTGATGGCAACGCCGTTGATTTCGCGCCGATTGAACGATGGAGGTTTGAAGCGGGGCCAATCGGAGGTCGTAAGCGGATTGGAATCCAAATATGATCTAGGTCCGGTCACTATTTGGACAAGTTTTGGGTCGTATGTGGAGGTTATTTAATGGTAGTCCGGCTAGGACTTTTTCAATGTACATGAATATATTCAATGTACAAGCTAATGACATGCTCGTGCAGCCTGTGGGCATGCAGCGCACACATTCACTCAGCGTGTGATGCGCACTCGTGCTGTGTTGGACATGCGGTAGGTGTACGATGCATCGCTGCGAAGCTCAATCACTCGATGTGGCAACACATGATGGCAACACGGTTGATTTTGTGCGGATCGAACGATGGAGGTTTGAAGCAAGGCCAATCGGAGGTTGTAAGCGGATTGGAATCCAAATATGATCTCGGTGAGGTCACTGTTTGGACAAGTTTTGGGTCGTATTTGGAGGTTATTTAATGGTAGTTCGGCTAGGACATTTTCAATGTACAAAAGCTGATCCATGAATATATTTTACAGATCTTGTGGTATCTATAGACGGCAAAAATAGTGAGGTTTGAGTGTTGTTTCAGAGCTAAAGTTTTCCTTTGGGTTTTTTTTTCAAATCATATAGTGGGGTTTCTTTTGAACCAATTGTCATGATGTGTAAACCAAGATTCTTGAAGCATTAGTGATCTCTCCAACTGGACGTATACCAAGAATGAGATGGAACCAATACAACTTTTGATGTGAGGTGTGTCATGCTATTTTGTTTTGCTTTTATTTTATTATATACTTGTTGCAAGTTTTGTAGAGATTGTCATTAGATTTGCCTGTTGGTTCAACAATTCTTGGATTTTCGTAGGTTGATCATCCACTTGGCAAGGATTCACCTAAGTTCCTAGCAAGTGGCATCAATGCCCAAGAATTTGTTCTGGGAGAACAATAAATAATTACGGAAGTGTTGAGGTTGCTGTTGTTGGGGGCACATATGTGGCAATTTGGATTTGGGACGGCATGTAAAGCCTAGAGTTTAATATCTAACATTCTTAGTGTATGATTGTTCTGATTTCTCTAGGGATAAATTGTGTTTGTTTTGGTGTACCATTTAGTACTTGACACTGTAAGTAAAAAAATTACAGTTATTAGGTATCAAGTTATTATGTGGATACCTGAAAATATGAGTGGATAGCAAGGGCATTGGCTCATGTGTCATTGACTCTTGAGTAATCAATAAGGAGTCAATGACCAATCAATTTTATGGTTGGAGCTCTAGTGGGTCTTTGCATAGGTTTATGCTGATAATTATGAAATCCTCCATGGTACTTCCGATTGTAGGAAAGAGAGTTGTATATGCCAATATCATTCTTCCAGTCTCTTCTTTTTTCATATATGGCATTAACATTACCTTTGATCGAATTTAGTAATTCAGATTTTTTAAATGCATTGTGCACCCACTAGTGCTCCATAGTAAAGTTGATTGGTTATCGATTGATGATGTCATGAGTAAGCAACATATGGACCAGCTGTCTTTTTATCCCCTCAGATTGTTGGATGTCAAACCAACAAATATAAACTTCTCCTCTCCTGTCAGGTACTAAGCAGTGCACCAAAGCAAAATACGATAAGAAAATATAAGTGTTTTGTATGGTATGTTGGTTTAGTAGTGTATTACTATTCTTCAGCTAACCGTGTTTGAATTAGGGATCCATTGTCTTCTGAGTGCGCAGCTGCATGACATGATGGTTTGATATTTTAAAAATTCTTTTTTGCTGAGATTTTCCCAGGATGACAAAGAAATTAAACACATTAAGATATCTTGATGGATTTACCTTGCTTAATATTTATTTTCACTACTTGCAGTTGCACTATTTTGCAATATTCTTGTATCATATATACTATATGGTTTTCCTTCATTTATCAAGATTCTTCGTTTCCTTCACAATGAAGTTCAAATTTTTTTGACAGTTCAGATCCTTCAAAACTTTATAACAAGCTGAGGCCATGGAGTAAGATACCTTTAGCTAATGGGATGAGCATGAAATTACTGTTGAGACTTGTCACTGGGCTTTGTTTCTCATGTATCCTGTGATTGATGTCTTGATATGTTGGACATAAGATGTTTCTAATTCATATATGTGATACAAAATGTTATAGACAACTGTTCTTCTCTAGTTTAAATTGATGTTTCATTCACAATGCGATATTTGACCAATGTTGGTTTTATTGACCATTAGATATGTAATGCACTAGTTTGTTGGGTTATGAAATGGAAAAGGGCTGTGTTTTTTGAGCAAGCAAGCGAGGTTCTGGTTTGGACGTAAGCTAAAATTGATAATCTTTGAAAATGGCTGAGAGTGTTCTTATCCAAATGCAATCCAGATCCGGATAATTTTGGTTTTGAATTGATAGGTTTGCTCCAGCTTTATGAAGCCCAATTATCGAATAGAATAGAACCGATACGAAGTCCTTTCTAACTTGTGAAAATCACGGTTATTTTTATGCAATTTGAACACGTTAAAAATATCTACTCCTGCTTGATAAGCCGTAGGTTTGAAGTAGACTCAGTTACCCCATTTGATCTGATGCCCAACCTGGTTACAGCTATATTTATGTATTAAACAACGGTTTGGAAAGCAGTGTGACATGGTAAGGCACTACTGAAGCTTTTATGGCTTTAGGGGGATTAAGGGGCAAAAGTGCCAAATCATTTTAAAAAAGAAAATTGAAATAGTATAGTAAATGAATGGAACAAACAAGCAGGGAACGTAAGAAAAATTCTACAAACGTTTCTTGATGATTAATACTATTAAATTTTAGAATTTGATGTACATTAACTCAACATTTTAAGATAACACATGTAGTAATATTGAGGTTCGATCAGCAGCATTAATATATTGTGTAAAAAGTAGTACAAAATAGAAAGTAAAATCAGAAATTAAGAAATTGCATCACTATTAAAGAAAATTAAGAAATTATTGCTAAAAAGCGTAGTAGCATAAATAAAGAACAGCATAAAAAGATGATTCATACCATATGAAAATATTTAAAATCTTGAAGTGGAGCTAAAGTTTCTTGAAAAGCAGAAATTGAAAGCGGGGGCTTAAGCAAGGCTTTGGTAGGCTTTTAACAACAATTGTAGTTAAATATCTTTTTTCTTGATCATTTGTTCCCTTTTCTGCTTATTCACTTCTATGATTTGAATGCCTCTTTCTGATTGCAATTATGACTGACTAAGCTTATGTAACCCCTACTAATTTTGTTTTGTTTTCTAATTATTGCAGGACTCTCACTCAAGTCTCAGGATCTGACAGCCCTATTTTTAGCTGTTAGACTGTACTGCAGTTTTGTCATGGAATATGACATACACACGCTGTTGGACTCCGCCACACTTGCTTCTACACTGTGGGTTATTTACATGATTCGGTTTAAACTGAAATCTAGTTACATGGAGGACAAGGATAACTTTGCAATATACTATGTGGTGAGGATTCTGTACAACTAATCAACCATCTGCATCATTACTCTATTAGCGAGTTAACCCTAGATCATTTGTTCTGCAATATGTAAATTGACCTGAAATTCCCTGTCTGCTTATCAACCTTGTATAATCCATGTCATGTTTTCATATTGTAATGGATAGTTATTACAAATTAATGGAGCCACATAAACTGAAAAGTGATAGCAATGATATGGAGGTAGTTTCTAGCTGCACTGCTTGTTGATGTGTGATTCTAGTGCCCTCTTAGCACTGATGCACATTTCCAATTGCAATCATAGGAGCAGCTGGTAGGGGCCTCAAAAGCGATAGAGGCAAAAGAAGAGGCGATGGAAGGAGAAATTCTAACCTCGTTAAATTGAGTTACATGCTTAATCATACCCTTTAATCCTACTCAATGCATAGACATTTACCTCGTGTTCTGTCTCATTGTATACTTCATTCTGGAAGGTGTGGTCTGTAGCATGTGTAATACTTGTCAGATAACTTCCAAAAAGCTTAAGCCGATGGTTGTGCGCTAACAAGGTATATCATGTAATCTAAGTACTTGGCACTTCCTATTATGTCGGCCTTTCAGCTGAGTGGAGTCCTTGAATATACACTTGACTTGCTAGGAAGTTGGAAATGCAGATCAGTTGGGAATAAATAAAAATCTGTTATTTCCCACGTTGAGATTTGACCAAACATCTAATATTTTGAGAAAATGTCAGGAGACCACTGCACCCAAATGCTTAATCTAACGAGTTGTAAGCTAACAATATATCCCAAACAAAGTAGTCACCCACAACAAATACTTCTCTGTATTAATCTTTTTTATTGTGGCCGCTAACTTGCTTAAGGGTGATACGTAGGTGGTTTGAGGGTGTTAGCTGCTTTCGTAAGTAGCTGGATATTTTCACACCAATAATTTCATTAGTTGTACGCCAATAACACTCTTAAAGGGTGCAAGTTTTTGTCTGATATGGTAACAATATCAAACTTGTGGTCGCCCTATTATTTTTGTATTTGTACTGAACCCCAATAGCATGTGTGGAGCATGGCTATACCGAAATTATAAAATGTGGATCATATTATTAAATCCAACATCATAACGGTCTCAATTTTGATGAAACCATTGTGTCCTATCTATTTAGAGTAGACAAGCTAACCCTGGTGCAGTATCCAAACAGTTGTCATCAATCACCTTTAGCGAACCATTGCAACATCCCCTGCTTGGGATCCACATACATCACTGTCTTGGCAAACCGCTGTCGAGTATCCACAATATCATTTTAATCTTAATTTCGTTGCACCTCGACCTGAAAAATTCCTAAAACTTTTATGATGATAAAAGTGAAAAAGTATGCCATCACATGATTGAAATTAGGCTATTGAGCTACTTGTAAATTGATTAAATTCGAAGAATGATGTATCTTCTTAAGAGGAGGGT
Organism: Scilla litardierei; assembly: GCA_030789695.1. NCBI lineage: Eukaryota > Viridiplantae > Streptophyta > Magnoliopsida > Asparagales > Asparagaceae > Scilla > Scilla litardierei. The sequence continues at coordinate 32,569,253 of CM061133.1, forward strand.
AATGGAATCTGGATGCCGTTGAATGATTCTCATATGGGAAAGAGCAATGTGCTTGTTTTTCTTTTGCTAATAAGATGCCAAAAAAGTCTCTAAGCGATGATGTCAAAAACTTAGTTTCTTGCCTAATCTAATGTGTACTATAAAAAATGTGATTGATAGCAAATTAAACAGGTAGTTGCCATTTGAACTGTTGGATTCTCATACACGAGAGAACTTCCTTATCAAATTGTTCAAAGCTTTTGTATCGAATTATCATTGTTAAAGTGGAATCAAAATATTGAATGATTTTCGCACCAAAACAACAAATATAGTATAATGTTTTAATTTCCTGTCTAGATAGTTTAGAACTTAATTTGAGTGGGCATGTAGTGGACTGGTCTCCTTATGGCAACTGTGGGTTAGCTGGCGGGAAGCAATGTGCAGAAATTTTGTTTGGCAATGGTCTTATGTGGCATTGATCAATGCGATTGCTGTGTACATGCAGAGTTTTGCAATGCTTATCTTTAGTTAGATTGCCATGTGATGTGCATGTGATCTTTGGTTATATTGCTATGTTCTTAAGGACTCCTTAAGGGCTTTTTATTAAGATGTTCAACTAGATGACATATGCTTAAAGAATTTGTAAGGGCTTTTCGTGATGATCTTCAGTTGATTTCTATTTGCCTAAGAAATTCCTCAGCAATCTAACTAATGATCATTAATTCTGTGACCAGAGGATGTGAAACTATGATAAACTAGTATGCTTTCATACTTAAAGTGTGGCTTTCTCATGGGCATGCTTTAACTTTATCCTCACCAGGACTATGTGGAAAATGACAATATGCCAAATTTTGTGGTGATCATACTTGCATGTAGTAGCATTCATCTACTTAATACTCTTTGTAGTTCATCAGTAGTCAACAAAAAAGATGTTCATCTATTCGACTGTTTGGACACATCTCTTCCTAGTTCGTAGTTTGTAAACCGACAAACCTGTTTCTGGCTTAAGGGTGTCATCTTCCATTCCTACTTCTGTATGTTTTAAACAAATACAATCTTAGTCTCAAGAGTATGACATTGATAATAATCCTGTGTCATAGAAGACAAAAACATTGTGAAATACTGTTCTCAAGGATTCTTGGCCCAAAGTAATACTTTGCAACATGAACAATATGTTAAAGATCTTGGAAAGTTGTTTCTACTGCTGAACCATTTCATTATCAGAGGGTTGAATATCCAACTTTATCCTGTATTTGTAAATTATTAGATAATTTCATGTACTCTGTGGTAAGGATAGCATTTGCATTTGACCTTTTTGATTTTATTCCTTTGATTTGTTAAATTCTGACTTCCATTGTTCCCTTGGTTACTAAAAGTCAGGTTAAATGATTTTTTCAAGCATTGAAAGTTTCTGATTGATCTTGTAAGAAGCTAAGCACTGTGGTGACATGGACTTCTTTGTGGTTGCAGGTGGGGCCATGTGCTTTATTAGCATTCCTAGTTCATCCTTCTACGTCGCATAACATTCTGAACAGAATTTGCTGGGCTTTTTGTGTTTATTTAGAAGCAGTCTCAGTTTTGCCACAGCTACGCTTGATGCAAAACACAAAGGTGCAGACAGAAAGTGGTCCCTTGTCCGTTTAAGGAATAATTTTTTTATTTTAACTATATATTTCTTTCTGTTTGACAGATAGTTGAGCCATTTACAGCCCACTATGTATTCGCTCTGGGAGTTGCCCGATTTTTGAGCTGTGCACATTGGGTTCTACAGGTTTGAGTCCAAACAGAAGTTTCTTGAATTTTTCTCACCGTGCCTGTATTTTTCTTATAGTCAATTTTGACGGTTCCAACATAAGTCCGCTTCTTGCTCTAATTAGTAATTGTGCATGGTTCCCCTTTCAGTAGTATGCTAATGAACAAGACACCACAAATGTGACTTTTGTATTCGTTTATTCTGCTTCTCTCTCCGAGCCCTAGCATTTCACTGATGTTATTCTGATACGACTATCACTTATCAGTAGAGGAGGCGCACGGGAGTTTTAGGGGCAAACTTGTGATTTTAGGGGGGTTTATGCAATTTTGGAGATTAGGGGGGTCTTTTTGCAAATCTGCAGTTTTGGGGGTTATTAGTAGTGGCCGGCCCTAATTGTATTCTTCATGCTTATTTTGTGATAGAAAACCCTAGACCAAGGTGTCTTCTTTGGAGGATTAGACTTTCCCCTCGAATAGAAAGCTAGGAGATCACCCCATCTCGAATCGGGGCCTATCTTGTTTTTTATTTAGGTCTGAAGGTTATAAAAACTTATTTTTGTCTTTCATTTCCCCCTCTCAAATCCCTATTTTCCTTTAAACTAGCCCTAGAATATATCTTCATCTTTTTGCTTTTTTACTTGAAGTGCAAAATGTTGCTTTTATTAGCAGCACTCTAATCATGTCATTCCATGATTCCACTTTAGATTGTACACATTTGGCATTCCATGTTTAAATTTTTGGGCATGTGATTCCATTTGGTTGGCTTGGGGATGAATTTTAATTCCACCAGCCAATGTCATAATCTTACCTCTTCATCAAGACTTCGCATCTAGAAAATTTGAGGGTGTTTGAGTGTATGTTCCGGAGTCCAAAGCGATCACTATTTGATCCGCTGGTGCTTAAAAGCAAGACTTATCTATGTCCATTCTTTTCTTTGTTTTCTCATGTATCCTTTTCCGGCATTCTGACTACACAATTAAGTTCTCAAATATGTGCTTTTTTGGAGCCATTACTTTTGCAATCTGATGGTCAATTACAGATGGTCATGTAAGATTGTGTATCATGTCATACATCTCTTTGCCACACGAACCCCCCCCCCCCAAAAAAAAAAAAAAAAAAAATTAAAATTAAAATTAAAAAAAACAAACAAACAAACAAACAAAACAAAAACAAAAACAAAAAAAAACAAAAAAAAACAAAAAAAAACCACCACCAACAACAAGACACACACACACAACCCCCAATCCAACCCAACCAAAAACAACCAATGGATAGCTATATGGTTTGTCTAATCTTGCTGATTGGCTGAAGTTTGCCTCTCTCTTACTGTATCAGTCTATACTAGAACAGAACAACTTGTTGATCGTGTCATTTGTTTTCACCTGGAAAATAATGCGTAATAAGTTCTGGGTTGGAAAATAATGCGTAATAAGTTCTGGGTAAAGCTCAAAAATATAATCTTGCCTATGGAAAGCCCTCTAATGGCTTATTTGTCTATGTATCCTTGAAGATACTTCTGTGATAGACTTCTTGTAGTTTGGTAGTAGTTATCTGAAACTTTTCTCCTCTTGACAACAGTTAGAAATACATCACATAGTTTGTAGTCCCGTGAACAGCTTACAATGTCTGCTGCTTCACTGCATATAATGTCTTGATGGCCCAACCCCACTCCCTTGTGTGTGCATGCTCGAGCTTGTGCTCAAAGTTGTGTCATCTTTTGTTTATTCCTGCAAAATATATTTTTACCTCAACTAGATCGCATTTAAATTTCCATGTCCTACGTCAAATAGAATAACCCCCAATCATATACCAAAAGTGGAGCAAAAGATGACTCCCTTGAGCAAATAAAATAACGCTTTGTATTGCAGGTCTTGGATACACACGGCCGCTTGTTGACAGCTTTGGGCTATGGGTTATGGCCATCAATGGTTCTTCTCTCGGAAATTGTCCAGACTTTTATCCTTGCAGATTTCTGCTATTACTATGTGAAGAGGTGAGGCTAACAACATGGGGTTGCTATGGATCAGCCTAGCTATTTTGAGATTCATTTGAAAACTTATTTATGCCCCTGGTCTTTTCCTTGCAGTCTCGTGGGTGGGCAACTTGTGCTACGTCTTCCTTCAGGGGTGGTGTAAACGATGCGTACCTTTTTCGAGGTTGTTGTCTAATTGTAATCTGAGGTTACTTAATCTAAAAATTGGTACATTTACTAGGGATTTCTCTATCTTTTCCTTTCATTTTGTCCCCCCTTTTGGGTCCATAGTTCAAAGGGCTCTTGCTCATCATCCGGAGTTGGGAACTTGTTGCAAAGCATATACAGTTATTTTAGTGGGACTCTGTTGAAGTACTGGGACATATATCAGAGATCTGTTGTTCAACCTTACAGGATTGTTGAGTTAGCCCATTGGTAACATGCTTCAGGCCTGATGTCTCTTTCACCGCCGAGAAAAAGGGAGAAAAAAATTGGATTTAGTCGGTCCATCTAATTGTAACCCGAAGCATTATGAAGCCCGATGACCATGGTTCTGCTGGTGTTTGTTTTTTGTAAAACCATCTTTATACCAAGTGATGTTCTTAACGACCGGTGATTACAATTTGTTGGAGCGAAGTCTGTCTGCTGATCCTGGAAGCTGAAATGACGAAAACTAATGCCCTCGTTGGCTGTTTTCGCGAAACATATTTTGAGGTGCACCCTGCATGTTTCAGGCAGCCATGGGATTGTGAACCTAATGGAATAACATTTGGAATTGCAGAATATGGGAGATTTGTGTGTTCAGGATTTCATCTGCTATGTTTGCATATTCAAGAATTCATTGACCTAGAAGGGTTTTTGCTGTTAGTTTCCCTCCGAAGAAAGCATGTGGCTACGATAGAGGTTATACAAACATTCTGGAAGAGATCAGATCTTTGTTTTGAATCGTTGGGTGACGATGGTGAATTGTTGCTCTGGCTCCCATCTATTCTCAATTACAAAATCATCAGTCTACAAGTCTAGCAAGTGCAAACTGTGTCTTTGACATGTACTCATGAAACCCAACAGAAATCAGAACCAGAATTCGACTGGGATGGTTTTATTCATTAGGAAACTAGACTAGTTTTGAGAAGGGGATTCTGGGCTTAATCTGATCCTTAGTACCTGACAGAATCTAATTGGGTCAATTTAAGTAGCAAAAAATTTGGCTTAATCACCTCTCGGTTCGGGTTCCTGGTTCAATTACTGAAATTTTCTGAAGATCCCGTTAATAAGATGCAGTAATACAGCTTAAATTCACGACCAAGCTTTTCTAATCTTGCTTGCCTATTGCCTATTGCCTATTGCCTATTGCACGGCCAAGCCTAAAAACTTAATCCTACTAAATCAAAAAAGATGATTACCTCGAAAACGAACTATTGGATGAACACATTAGCTAAGTCAATGAATCTGGAGACCTTACTGGCTTGAGTGTTTCAAACCAGTCATACGTAGCTTTCAGCAGCGTGCTGTGCTAGAGAAATCTCAACACTATATAGCATACAGATATGCTAACCAACATTGCAGGTGTTCTCACCTGCCAGATCGAGTTGTGATTGATTTGGTGGAGACTTGGATATGATGCTAACAATGGTGTTTGGTATGAGGTGTGTAATGTAAATGTGCCTCCTACTTTTGAATGTTTTGTTGCACCTATTAGTTTGCTTGCTGCTGGGATTGTTGTTGAGCTTGCTGGTGGGCTCACTGTTGAGCTTGCTGCTGAAGTACTTGTGTAAGTTGTGCATGTATCAAAGTGATTTGACCTTGTAAGGCATTGACTGCCTTGGCCATCAAGTAGCCAGTGGTAGCGGCGGCGGCGGCGGCGGTGGGGGAAGAAGCGGCGGCGGCGGCAGCGGCGGCGGCATTTGTGTATATTGCAACCTTGGTGTTAGGGTTCATGGTTGGGATGGCCCTCCCCATTAGTTTGAGCTTGATTCTTAGCGTTTCATGTATTGTACATGGTTGTGTCCATGGTTCTCACAGATGACGCCAATGATGATATAATTAGTAGACAAATCTGGTTGGTCGATTCGGGCTTATGCCTTCTAAGGCGATGTAATCTGTACCATATGGCCAACAAGAACATTAGCAAATGCAACTCATGGTTGAGGTTCTAGTTTCGACTCTGCCAACACAGATATTTTCCGCTTAATTCAATGGAACAGCCACTGTCCTTGGACTTAATTCCCAAATCAGAAGACAAGAGATTATTACCGAGTGCCTCTTAACATTTCTTGAGCCGACATATATTATCAGTATAACATTTTCAGGGGTGGAGACTGCCGAGACTGCTGGAGTGAATATCTAGACTGAATATTACTAGATGTATAAAACTTGTACAATATTGACAGGCAAAACGTATATAAACCAAGAAGACATTACATTTACAGGAGTCGGCGACTTCCAATGCAAATGCATAGCTTGGACCAGCCATCACAAGAATGCATCAAGATCCCCTCTACCATGAAGAAACCCCTCGCGGAATTTGGCATACATCTGCCAGTCCCAATGGAATACTGTTGACATCTGCCTGAGGCTACAGCCACTACATAAAATCTTCACATCATTGATGGAGAAACCCCTGTATTGTTCCTGGAAGCCTGGTGAAGTTGAAGGAGAGGTATCAGCTCCAGATACCTGAAACACCGTCTGATGGTTATTTTTCAAGCAGTGGTATCATTAACACCTTCATATCAAAGATTAACTAGTTCTTCTTCAGATGTCATAATAAAATATCATTCAGGCGAACAGGACAGCATGGACTCGGCAACAGGTTCCCTCAACAAACGAATAACTCGTCTAACACCCTCTATAACTGCCGAGTTCATCCAAATAACATGAATTCTAACTGCAAATAAAGTTTGGCAGTTTCGGGTGTTGCTGCTGTCTAGAGGGAAAGATGCAAAAACAGACATACATTTATTATGTTTGAAATTTTAGTTTCCCTACAATTCGGGTAAGAAATTATCGTGGAGAGGTAATTATCATCTTAAAATGGGGCATTCACAAGGTTAATGTGCAGTGTCTCCTTGAATACCTTAAGCAACTCTACGAGTATGTACCAGGAATAGATAACGTAGGTATTAAGAAAATTGTATGGATTGGTTTCTGAACTTATCTGAAGACATATAATAAATTGATATTATTGTGCCATCAGTTTTAGCTTGACCTTGGAATGGATTTATCGATTTTCTTATTCCAACTCAAATCTTCTTTAAGTTCCTGGAGTTTCTTAATCAAAATTACAGATCTAAGAATGCATCTAAAATTTATCGAAACTGGACTAGACATTATTTCTGAGTGTTCAATAGCATTTGCATACACATATACTGCCTGTTCAATAGCATTTGCATACACATATATATGACTATTTTAAAACATTGATATAGATATATATATCAAGCAGAACAATATAGATATACTCAAGCTGTTACAAATTAAACGGTTTCAGAACTATGTGTGTGTATTTTTCAATGCTTGATCGAGTGTCAAATCCTCCTAGGGTTCACCCATTATTTTTCTTGGGGTATATAATCATATGGATTGAAGCATGGAAATTTTTTTTAAAAAAATACAAACATTTTTGCACCAAAGATTTGGTGCAAAATGCTTGCAATGGAAAATTTCCATATATATGGCAAATGTTCTTTTGAGAACACTTTCCTATAAGAACACCGTGAGAACATTCTCTCTATGATTTTTTTGCAAAGATCCAAACCATTGAATATGTTCTAAACATGTTAATGCACGTACATGTAAAAAAATAAAGAAAATCCCCCATATTTGCCCCTTGATCGAATTGGTACAAAATGTTCTATTGTTTTGAAACAATTAAATTTGCCAGGCTTGATCGATGGTCAAATCCCCCCCAGGGTTCGCCCATTATTTTTCCGGAGGAATATGTATGCATGGATTAAACGGTGGAATTTTTTTTGATTTTTTTTTAAAATAAAAATGTGCGCACGGAAAAACCCGTGAGAGCACAGTGCGGAATGCCCATATATGTATATATATGTATGTATATGTATGTATACATTTTTATGTGGAGAATATGCGTGTATCTTTATTGAATCTCAAAAATGTATATGGCTCTAGTAATAGTAGAAGTATGTTAGTACGTCGGGGATAGTGCACATGCGACGTCTCCCTCCAATACTTAACACCTTCATCTACCTAAGGAACCTAATAAATTACAAAAACAGGAAAGAAAATCTCCACATTAATAACCCCCAATTTGAAAGGGGTGCACTCTCAGCATCCTGGTCCCACTCGATGTGTCTCATAGCAATTCTGATGTCAGTAGCTATGTCCTCGAAAAGTAGAGTCTGAATCTGGCTAACTCCTTCGAATATCCTACTATTCCTCTCCCTTCATATGTGCCATATCAACGCAAGACAAGACAGTCTTGACCATTACGCCCGTGATATCCTTCTTATGATAGCAAAGAAAGAAATAGGTTGTCCACCCCTGCAAGGGAGGAAGGTGGCGACGTAGTGATCCCTAACTTGAGGAAGCTCCTGCAAAGGAGGTAGTTAGTAAAACTGCATTAAAAAAGATATGATCCACACTTTCATGTTCATCATCAAAGCATAGGACACAGAAAGGGAAAGAAGGAACTCCCCAATGAACAAGTTTGTCACAAGTAAGCAACTTCTCATGGAAATCACACATCAGAGTAATAGCCGTTTTTGGGATATGCCACTAGTACCAGACCACCCTGTAGTATGGGAATATAGGCCTTATAGCATGAGATCCAGCCCAGGCATCATGTAATGAAGGGGACTTAGAATACCACTCCCAAGAATCCTCACCAGGAAGCAGTGAGACCGAAGCTATGGCAGACTTAACAGATAAAAGTACGAGATTGTTATCCCATCCCTCCATCGTCCAGTAATCACAAACCAATTTCATTTCCGCACCAACCGGCACATCATAAGTATCACATAGCGGACCACAAGGGCGCCAATTATCATACCAAAAGAGAGTAGTGGCCCCGTCTCTGACAATGCATTTAGTGAGCTTCTTGGTGAATTCACGGCATTGAAGGATAAATTTCCATGTCCCAAATTGCATAGGATTAGCATTAGCTAAGAAAAACCACGTGCTGCCCAAATACTGACGTCTCATATAGGTAGCCCAAATGCCATCATGAGTAAGCATATGCCAAGTCAATTTGACACCATAGGCAGTATTTAATTCTGAAAACCGCCTAAGCCCCACACCTCCCTCCTGCTTGGGCATACAAAGGTCATCCCAGGCACAGGTATAAGAATTCCCCCAAATAAACTTCCTGCATATGGAATTGAGAATATTCAACACAGCCTTAAGGATGCGAAAAGCCTGCAACCAAAAAGCTACCATGCATAAATGACTGATCTGACTAGCTCAATACGTCCTAAAATAGATAGTAGAGAAGAAGACCACCCCTGCAACCTGCTCTTGCATCTATATATCAACCTAGCATACATTGAAGCTTTGGTATACTTAGCTGAAAGAGGAAGCCCCAAATAAGTGGTAAGAGATTGCACACGCAGGATACCCAAAATATCCGCAAGACTACCAGGCTCCTTGGTTCCCTTGCTAAAAAACCAGCACATTTACTCCAATTAACCTCAAGATCAGTCAAGCATTTGAATGTAGAGAGGCGATCCTTCAAGCCATCAAGGGACTTGGTATTGGCACGACAGAATACAAGTAAATCATCGACAAAGAGGAGATGAGTAACAGCCCCTACTCTTTTCATGGGCAAGATGCTACACGTAGTATTATTAGCTTTAGCCATCAGAAGGGAGAATGCCTCCATGACCACCACAATAAGATATGGAGAAAAAGGATCGCCCTGTCTTAACCCTCTATTTGATTGGAATATAGCAAAAGGAGATCCATTAACCATGACTGAAAAAGAGGGAGTGGATATGCATTCACAAATCCAACCAATAATTCTGTGTTTGAATTCCATCTGAAGAAGCATGAAATATATGAATTCCCTATTAACACTGTCAAATGCTTTACGAAGATCCAGTTTAAGGCAGGCCATGGCATCCATGGGATTATTGAAATCTCGTATATGCTCATGAGCAAGCAAAGCACAATCAGCCAATAATCGATCTTTGAGAAAAGTGGCCTGGTTTGGAGAGATGCCATCGATGATAGCCCTTTTCAATCTGCCATAAATTATCTTGCTTATAATCTTATACAAGACATTACAACAGGAAATGGGCATATAGTCTCCAAGCCCAGAAGCATTAGAACTTTTGGGGATGAGAGGTAGAAAGGTGTGATTGACTTGACATAGCATTCTACTGGTGCGGAAAAAGGAGAGGACATCATCATTTGTTACATCCCCACCAATAACATCCCATGAGTTTCGGTAGAAAAAACAATTGAAACCATTAGGCCTAGGGACCTTATCAACACCAATTTGGAACACCGCATTTTTAACTTCCTCCTCAAGAATAGGTCTTTCAACCCAAGCCGCAGCTGCAGCCTCAGCTGTGAGTATTCTTTTAGTGATAAGGTTAGGGAAAACCCTCCAGTAATTATCTTGATTATACAGCCTAGTATAAAATTTGGTGCCATCAATTTTAATCTTGTTGATGGAGTCCTCCTGGGACCCATCCGGAGAGATAAGATGCCCAAGACTGTTATGGCTTTGTCTAACCTTCATAGCAGTGTAGAAAAATCGGGTATTACGATCCCCGAGATGCAGCCAATCCTACCTACTTTTTTGTATCAAATTGGCCTCTTCGCCGTCAATAGCATCAGCCAATTTGTTAATCAAACTCTCTTTCTTCTGGGCTTCGATACAAAAACTCAGATTAGGATTGTTTTGAATATTTGCAAGCTCAATACGGCATTTGGAGACATCATTAGCATCCCTGATAACCACCCCCAAACACTTTAACCCATCTTTCAAGCTTTTAAGTTTAGCAAGAAGATGTATCATAGGACAACCCTTCACACTAATACACCAATGTTCTTTCAAGACATTTATATACTCAGGGGCGTGAGTCCAAGAGTTGAAGAATTTGAAAGGCTTAGGGTCGGACCCAACCATAGGGTGGAGCTGTATAATAAGAGAGGAGTGATCGCTAGTTCCCCCTTCAACATACTCACAAAAGGATGAGGGGAGTTTATCCATCCAAGGACCATTACACAAGGCACAGTCAAGAGTGGCGGTGATACGACGAAGGCCAATACTACGATTGGTCCAACTAAGAGGAATGCCAACGGTTTTTAGTTCCAGGAGAGCACTAGAGTCAATGCACTCATTGAATTCTTCAACCATATGCCCATCAATAGGCATCCCTCAACTTTATCCATGACAAACCTAACACAATTGAAGTTGCCCCCAATCAACCAAGGGGCAGATCTGTGCCTAACTGAATTATTCATAATAGTTTCCCACATGGCCTTACGATCATGAGAGGAATTGGAAGCATATACAATAGTCACCACCATATTGAAGCCAGCGGCATTCACACAATGCATAGTGATATGTTGTGCCGATATATTATTGACAACACAATTCCAAGCATCCGGATCATACATCACCACAATACGCCTATTGTGGTGGCAGCTACGATTATCGATAGACAACCACTTCTTCGGAAAGCATTTGAGGATTATATGGGCGTTGTCCGATACAACTTTTGTTTCAAGTAACCCAACAATAGACGGGGTATGCTTGCGAATGCGAACTTTTAGTTCGCTCCTTGTGACATTATTAAGCCCGCGGGCGTTCCAAATGAACAAGTCATGGATTAGATTTTGGGGGAGGGGGTCGGCTTCGCAACCTCATTCAGTCTAGCACTCTTCCAGATTCCCTTAATCGAGCCCACACCTTTATGGCCAACCGCGGTTTTCTTTTTGCCTTTGATCTTTTTTAGAATTTCTTGCTCTTTGAACCAAGCCTCATTTATAATAGACATTTCATTCGGCTCGTTCTCAAGAACATTGTCCTCATCAAGAAGAGAGGGTCCTAAACGAGACCGACTACCCGTATCTAACACATCAAACGGGTTCACATCATTTCAACTAGGGATGCTGGGGTTGGCCATGCTATCAGACTCCAACCCATGCGTTTGCGTTTGTATGTTCAACATACATGATTTTTTATTCGACGATATATGAGCGCTACTCGTGATTGTGTTTGTTGTAGGAGTTAAGGTTTGTGTTAGTATGCCCGAGTAAGAGGGGGTGTTCATCATCCCCGATCCCCTCTTCGCAGTAGGACCCGATAAATTCCCACCCATATTATTTATACCTCCGGTTACATCCTTCGCCTCTCCAGCCGAGCCAAGCTTCTTTACAAGCCCCCTGAGGCCGCATACATCTCTCCAATCCCCTCCACTACATGCGAACTTCTCATTTCATTTACATGGGTATCACCTTCCTTTCTGACGCTGCATAATTCTTTAACCACTTTGGCGTATCCAACCCCCTCCATCTTCTGCCTCCAGCATCAAGTCTGAATGTTGCTCAGTCTGCCGCTCTCGCAAGTCCCCTTTGGCTCCTCACACGTCTTGCTTCCCCTTCTTTACATTGTTCTCTCCATTAGCATTAATATTACATGGATCATTTACATTTGCCTGGGCATCAACACCATTGCCTACCCTCTGGCCAGAAATTATAGCCTGAGCATCAACGCTATTTACACCACTACTTCCAACCAATTTTACATGAGCTCTAGAATCTATTATACACTGATTACCTCCATCTTCTGCTTCCAGCATCAAGTCTGAAGTTTGCTCAATCCGCCTCCCACGCAAGTCGCCTTTAGTTCCTCCGAGCTCAACATCGGCAAGCTGGGTCGACACGTCTTCCGCTATGATCGTCGTGTCTCCCCTTTCTCCCCCTCCAGTTTTTGTATCGGTATCAATCTTACATTGTTCAATAGCCTGAACACCAGGCCCACATCCATCCCTCATCCTGATTAGCACTCTTGGCCTGCACATCAGCACCATTTACATGATCGCCCCCCACATCTATACATATCGTCCCAACATTTAATTCCCCCAATTTAACTACCCCCTCAACATTCAGTGTACCCAACCCTACCACATTCTTCGCTACCACCGCAGCATGGCCCTTCCTCTCAGCAGCATTCTCTATTCCCTTGGGCTTGCCATGATTTTCAACCTGAACATACTTCATTGCAGTAGTTTTCACCCCTTGTTCTTCTCAGCAGCTGCTTGCTCATTCTTCTTTGCACCAGCCAATCGTTGAGAGTTGGAATGTCCGAAGCATATGCAAGTCTCGCACCTCGGGGTTCTCCTTCATACAAAATATCAATTTTGAAGCACTCGCCATCATCCAGTAGCACGTTCACATAGCGGGCCAGCTCCAATGACGCGTCCACTTCCACCAAGCAACGTGCATATGCCAAGTGTTCAAGCGAAGCAGTGGCTCGATCCATGGAGATAGGCCTTCCAACGACGCTCATGATGACATTCAATATCTTCAGCGACCACATGTGCAATGGTAGGTTAGGAAGCTTGATCCAGATCGGAATAGAGGTGAGAGCATCCCGATCATAACCAAGACGCGGATTCCATCGTTGCAGCACCACCAACCTTCCATCGAACATCCAAGGCCCTCCCGCTAAGCAACCTATCACAATCATCGTTACAGCCGAACTTGAAGAAGAAGCCATTATCACGTGAATAGATCTGCATGCTTTGTTTGAGTTTCCAACTTCGAGTCGCCCAAGCTTGAATTTGACTATAGAATGTAACATCGCCCAAGACATAACCTACCAAGGTGTTTCCCTAACTTTCAGCATCTTCTCCGATCAGATCGCCGGAGACCCTGGCCATGGGACCAAGCTTCGGCTCCAGAGTTGGCTCCACAAAAGACATTTCACGCGATGTCACCACCCTTCTCCGATTGATGCATACGTCAAGCCAAGAGAACTTGGAAGCTTCCGGATCAATCTTGATTGAGGCAGCTGGTCTCATCGATCTCCTATCCCAACCTCTACGAGCTCCAGTTCCAGTGTTTTGTCTAGGAGGACGTGTCTCCTTCCCAACAGCATCAACCTGAGTACGAGGCCTAGGATCAATCTTCACAGCCTTCTCTTTATCATCAGCAACTGATTTCAGCTTGTTCCTGTTGACTATTTGCCATCTCTCGCCATCATCATTTCGAGAGGGAGCACCAGCAGGATCCCTTCGATCCTTCGGAGTCAACAACAGGCTCCATGATCTCACCACAGAAGTAAGGAATTGATCCAGAATAAAAAAAATTCAGATCAAGAACTGAATCAACTAAGCAGAAATCAAGAATTCGAATCCAGATACTCACCGCCGGATCAAGATCTCAATGCGAGATCTTGATCCGTCAATCCGTAACAGCTGTGAGCTCCTTCAACTTCTGCAGTCCAACGCCTTTGAAGTCCCGATCTCTGAGCGAAAATCAGTCCAACGCCTTCGGAGTCCTTTGATCCTCCCAAAATCGCCCAAATACCTTCAATTACCTCAAAGATGACAGGTCTAGCTCCCAATTAAGATATCTCCGAGCAACAGGCGGATCACATGGATCAATCAGCCGGATTAGAAACGAGTCACCAAGGATCGAAATCGAACAAGAAGGGAACGAAACACTTACCACCGGATCAAGATCTCCAGGCGAGATCTTGATCCGACAGAAACCAGATCGAAGTAACGGCGTCCTCCAATTCGCCAATCTCCTCCGATCAAGCCACTCAACGGCCAGGATCTTGGATCAGCCTTCGAAAAACTTCAAGATGATATCTGAGAGATCAATCTCTCGGGTGAAGATTCGACGCCGTTTGAAACTCCTCCGATCAAGAACGATCGAACAGGGAATCACCTCTGATCAAAAGCGAACTGCTGAATTCAGCTCCAGATGATCACCAGCTCTCTCCTATAAGATCGGATCTCAATGGCGAGTCGCCGGAGCCAGCCGCGGCCGACGGCCGGCGAAGAACCGCACTCCCTCCTAAAACGAGAGCTTCTCACTCTAAGAAATTAAGAGAGATATGTATGTATATATATGTATATTTGTATGTATATATATATATGTATTTGTATGTATATGTATATATGTATGTATACATATAGGTTGACTAGGATACATTTGGACATGCAAATCCATCCATATGAAATCTAAAATTGGGTAACCTAAATAAAAAAACCATCCGTTGAATGTGATCTAACATATATGAACTACATACAAACAAAATTTCAAATGATTTGGACATATTAAACCTATGCATTAAATGGTTGCAAAATTGGATGATTTTATGACTATTCTAAAATATTGATTTTGCAACCATTTGATGCATGTAGTCAAAGCATGTCCATATCATTTGAAATTTTATTTGTAAGTAGTTTATACATGTTAGATTATATCCAACGAAATTACTTTTAAATTTCTTAATTTTAAATTTCATATAGATGGATCTGCATGTTTGATCCATCCGAATATATCCTAATCAACCTCTATATACATCTATATATATATAAGAAATATAGACATGTGCTTGTCAACAAGAAATTTCTTGCGGTGACAAATTTCTTGCGGTGACAGTCACATGATGGTGTTCGGTTAGGCATCATCGGTTTAGCAAAACCCGTAATTTTCGAATTTGCAAACCAATAATTTACAAACCCCCCACAACCTCAGATCTCTCCTCTCATGTCGCTCAGCCGCTCCCCTGCCGTCAATCGCGTGCTCTGTCACTCCCCGTGACCTCTTCTCCCCCACGGTCATACTCTCTCTACCACTCATCCTCATCGGTGGTAGCCGCCGGGAAGGATGAGGTTGTAGAGGGAGGACCTTGGGGGAGGAGGTCGTAGGGAGTAGGGGAGCACGCGATCAGCGACGAGGGCTTTAACGAACGATGTCACAAGGAGGTAGAGGCATGATGTTGACGGTGGGGGAGCACACGATTGGGCCGATGACGCGCATGCGGAGGGTTAAATCGAAGGTTAGAGGATGATGTTGATGATGGCAGAGGTGCTTGTTGTTCACTGTGGTGGTAGGGGACGGGGTGTAAATGGGTAGATATGATATTATTGGTTGAGGTGATTAAGGTTGTGACGGCGAAGGGCGGCAGGATTAGGGGTTCAATGGTGAGAATGGCACGAGGGAGCTACAGGGCAGCAGGAGAAGAAAGAAGAGGACGTGTGTTTTTGTAAATTTCCGAGGTTGTTCTACAAATCCGAGAACTATGGGTTTTTTTTTTCAAAAATATCAACGTCTAACCGAGCATCGTTGCTTGGTTGTCAGCAGATGAAATTCATATAATATCAGAACATATCCATATATATATATAAGAGAATAATGTCAAAAAGATGGCACCTGACCAACTTGGGTCAGGTGCGCTGACGTGTCGGCCTCTCATTGGCCGTCTAAAAGCAATTGCTTTTTGAGTGGCCAATGAGAGGCCGCCACGTCAACGCACCTGACCAAAGTTGGTCAGGTGCCATTTGTCCCTACATAGAAATATGGATTTACTTATTTATTTATGTGCAAAAAGACATCAGTACATAAAAGGTGAGAAAAAGATTTTCCTAATTTTTTTAAAGATATAAACTGTTGGTTGTGTTCTACATATGTTAATACACATACCTATCAAAAATGATGAAATCCCCCTCTATTTGCTACTCGATCGGATCTTTACAAAAGTCCTATTGTTCTGAAACCATTAAATTTATAATTTCTTAATCGATGGTCAAATTTCCGTAAGATTCATTCATTATTTTTCTTGACATATATAATTGTATGGATTAAATCATGAAAAAAATTTCAAAACATATATATATATATTTCACATAGGGGTTTGTGCAAAATTTTTGCACAATAAAATTCCACTTATTATGAGAATAATGGGGTAACATATGATATATATAGTAAAGCCATATATGCGCCACAAATCCATCCTCTCCCATTTTTCAGATGATAGAAACCGTTGATCTTCATATTCAAAAATCCCAAAACACCAAATATCATATGAACCCAAGGAGTTTTGCATGTTCATCCATCCGTCCCAAATTTAGCGGTTGTGCTTGAATAGAACTTTTTACGACATGGATGAACATACAAAACCCTTTGAGTTCACCCGATAGTTGGTGTTTTTAGGTTTTACAATGTGAAGAACAAAATAAACGGTTCCAACCATCCAAAAATATGAGTTTTAATGGGTGATATATGTGGCTTAACCACATATGTCATATGTTTCCTATTATAATATATATATATATATCAGACTAATATAAATGTGCTCCACATATACATCATTTTATTTATTTATTTTAATTTTTAAGATTTGTTTTATACATCGTGGATAATCACCACACACAAAATCAAGTGAAAACAACGGTATTTGACCCTCGATGTTGCAAATTCAAATGTTTCAAAATAATAGAACTTTTTACAATAAATGGATCAAGTGTCAAATATCCTTATGGTTCACATATATTTGGGTTTTTGAGGTTTTTGAATGTGCACAATAATCTAGAAAATTTTCAATTTTTTGGGATTTTTTGTGCCTAAAGCGCAGGAAATTTGTTATGCTGTAAGCACATATCTAGTTCACTCATATGTGTGTACATGTATATGTATACATGAATATATACATACAATATACAATCATCATAATATAACAGCTCTCCTTCCCCGGTCCTTGTGCCGAAGATTTCGGGGGCGACTCGGTTGTTCTCTTCTCCGGTGGCCTCTGGCAGCGTCCCAACGCCGACGTTAGGGCGGCGCTCCCTTGTCCTCCCCTCCCTAGTCCCCTCCCCGTCTGGGCTCCATGGCTTCTTCTAGCTCTGCTAGCTCTGTTGTTGTTCCTCTCGAATCTGGGTTGGGCGATGATGACTTCGGGCTGCTGGCAACGGCAGATGGCATGGCTGCGGTCGACGACGGAGGTGGTGCGGTTGGTATTGATGAATGGGGTGAAGGTGCGGGCTAGGCGACAGATGGGAAAATGTGTATTGCCTCTTCCCCCCTCTTCAGTTGCTTCTAGTCGGTTTCCCTCTTCTCGTGCTCCAGTTGATCGCCAGGCTACGTTGAAGCTTGGGGGCCCCCAGCTCCCCCTGGTGGCAGGCCCCCTCTATCTAAACCCCCTCCCTCTTCTTCGGGTGCCCCCCAGGTGTTCGATAGATTGCCTAGACCATCTGCAAGCCCTGTGCAGCGATATTCTTATGCTTCATCCGCCTCCTTCAGCGACATCTGTGCCTCGAGGAGGTGTTGCCCCTAAATGTGAGCTTCTGTTCTCTACTCCCTCCTCGGTGGAAGGCCAGTTCGTTGATCTTTCCACCTCCGAAGTGGCTGCCGCCGCTGGAAGGTGGTCCAACTCACTTGTTGGATATGTTGTGGTCGGGACGCCCCCTTCTTCGGCCACCTTCGCTTGTGGGTGGGCCGCACATGGAAGTCCAAGGAGGAGTTCCGTCTCCACACGAGGGAAAACAGCTTCTTCTTCCAGTTTGACTCCGAAGCTGACTGCGTTGATGTCTTACACGGCGGTCCGTGGATGTTCGAGGGACGTCGTGTGGTGCTGCTGAGATGGATACCTAACATTGAGCTCCATCGTGACCTCTCTGCTTTTCCGATGTGGATACGATTCCCGCAACTCCCGGTCCAATGCTGGTCGACAACCATCCTCGGCAAACTTGCAAGTGTGGTTGGTTGCCCGCTCTTCACCGATGAGGCGACGGCTGAAGCGTCAAGGCTCTCGTATGCTCGTCGCTTTGTTGAAGTTGATTCATCTTTGGATTTTCCTGACTCTGTTCATATGCAGGTTGGGGGTGGTGACTTCATGTCTGTTGCCATGGAATATGGGCGCAAACCTCCCCTTTACACTCACTGCCGTTGCTTTGGGCACGACCTATCTCAGTGCGCCTCCCCCAGTCGACCAATGTCTACCAGTCAGTCGCTGCCTCCCGAACTTCCGCAGCAGCCTACGCCGATGTCGCAGCCCTCTGAGCCCCATCTCTCTGCAGCAGCCCGATTTGGTTCGTCTTGCAGGGGTGGAATCTCACCCTCTGCTCCAAAGGAGGTTGTCGCTGTCGTGAGTACCCCTCCCCATATCTCTCCCCCTCATCCCTCCCCCCTCTCGTCCCCTCCATATTTCTCCCCTATCTCCCCCCTGCTTGTTCCGCTGGCGGCAATGGCCCCTCTATCCCCCCACCTGAAGCTTTTGGTATTGGGAGCGCTTGCGATGCTGACTTGGGTCGTGTGAGGCAACCTGCCTCTCCCCTTGCTCTTGGTTCACCGTCGGGCTCTACTCTGCTTGATCGGATTCCCTCCACTCATGTTCTTGAGCAGATCCTTTTGCCTTTGGATGAGGCAGTGGCCTGTGCTCTGGCCTTATGGACACTAGACCTGTTTTGAATGTCGTTGTTGATCTGAGTCATGAATTCGAGGGTCGGGAAGTGGGAGTGGATGTCGGAGTTGATGTTCTTGCCTTGCCTGCTGTTGGACAACCGTTGGATGTTGTGGCTCTGTCCGGCGTTGTGCTATCTCCCGGTGTTGTGGCTACTGCCGATTGTGATCGGGGTGGTGTTATTATGGGTTGTGAGGATGTCTTGTGCTTAACCACTGGCGGCTCTGTTATGGTTGCTGGAGCTGCTGGGGATGCAGCCACGGCTGCGGTTCTTGGGTTGGACGCCCTCCATTTTCCCTCCCTTGGGGCGTCTCCTAACCCCTGGAGTCGTAGGAAGAGCCCTCTCCGATCTCCCCCACCCCACCACTCTGCCCCGTATATTTCCCCTCATTCTTCCCCCCACCAAGCCCCACTTCCCCCACATCGGACCCATCTACACAAAATTGCCATTACCCTATGACAACCCGAAAATCCGGAGTGGAAGCTTAGTGTAAGTGGCCCCCCTGCGGGTGGCGCGCAAAAATCATTTGTTCTCGAGGAGTTGGCCTCTACTTGGGTGTTGCGTAACCGGGCCATACACAATTTGTTGATGTCGGCCCTTGTCTGGAATGTTATGGGTCTAAATTCTAAAGCCAGGAGGCAGGATGTGTTGCATCATGTAAAGAAGTGTAGTGTCTCTGTGGTTGGTCTTCTGGAAACCAAGATTTTTGATCCTAGGGGGGGTTGCGGCCTCTTGTTTCCTTAAGGGATGGATCTCCTTCCATAACTATAAAGATGAAGCCAAGGGGAGGATTTGGGTCTTTGTAGACCCCGCTATCTGCGCATGCACTCACATGTCCTCATCCGATCAACACATTTCGTTGAGATGTAGGAATCGTGGTGGATTTTCCGCTGTGGTCAGTTTTGTCTATGCCTCCAATCTGTCTGGGGAGAGAGTCAGGCTTTGGTCAGCACTGGTCCGTGACAGCTCCTCTGTGTGGCTGATGAGCCTTGGGCGGTGTTGGGGGATTATACTGTCACCCATTTTGTGGGGGAGAAGGTGTGAGTTCGTCTCCTCACCCCCCCCCCCTCTTTTAGAAGACTTCAATGGGTGTGTTGTTGCATGCGGTCTTGATGATATCTGTTGCACTGGTAACCCTCTTAGTTGGAGTAACAATAGCTCGACAGATGAGCGTATCTCTTGCAGACTCAATCACATCTCTTACAGACTCAATCAGGTGCTTGCCAATGCCTTGGATGACCTCCCTTCCAGACTCTTTTGCCTCCTACTTGCATTATGTGACTAGTGATCATGCTCCTCTGCTCCATATTATTCCCCCTTTGGACACTGGGCCCAAGCCCTTCAAATTCGTCAATCACTACCTTCAGATTCCGGGCTTCCAGGCCATTCTGGGCAAGGTGTGGAGCTATCATTATGCTGGGTCTCCCATGTTTCGTCTTGTTATTAAGTTCAAGACTCTCAAGTCTGCCCTTCGTGCCTGGCCCGGGGCTCGTAGTTGCTACCCACCGTCTGTTGTCCTTAGAGATGAGATTGCTGATGTCCGTGGGTCCCCTGGTTTTGACCGCTGCTGGATTTGATCCATAAGGAGCATGCCATTAATAGTGACCTTTACTTCTTGCCTTGATTTAGATGAGAGCTAGGCTAGTCAAAAGAGCCGACAGTCTTGGCTTTTCCACGGGGATTGTAATACCAAGTTCTTTTATACTATACCACGAAGGAGAGGGCTTCTCGGAACGGCCTCCTTCACTTAGTGGGGCCGGATGGTGACCCGACCACTAAGCTTGCCTCCCTCCGTTCTGAGGCGATAGACTTCTTCACTTCCCTCTTTCGTCAGGAGTCGTATTGGACTGTGTTCCCGAATGTGGTGCTCAAGCGGGTGTTGACTCCTGAGGCAGTTGGCTCGATGGGGGTAGGCATGTATCTGATGATGAGATTAAGGATGCCCTCTTCTCTTTGGATAATGATAAATCTCCCGGGCCTGATGGGGTTTTCCCTTCCTTCCAAGAGCTCTGGGGGGCTGTAGGGTGGGATGTTATTATTACTGTGCATTCCTTTTTCTCATCTGGCTCTTTGCTCCAGCAAATGAATCATACTTTTCTCACCCTTGTGCCCAAGTCAGCTGAGGCTGCCTTCCTTTCTGACTACCGTCCCATCTCTTACTGCAATGTGGTGTTTAAGGTTATCTCCAAGGTCCTCAGTCGCCGTCTTGCTCCTACCATCCATGAGCTCATTTCCTGAAACCAGTCGGCCTGCATTAAGGTCATGCTTATATCTGACTCCACTCTCCTCGCGCACGAGATTATTCGTGACTACTCTGCATCGTTGGGGGGCCGTGCTTGTATCCAGCTTGACTTGAGGAAGGCCTTTGATAGTATCAACCAAGAGTTTATCTATTTCTTCCTGCATCGGCTGGGCTTCCCTCTAATCTTCATCCACTGGATCCGGTCCGCCCCCAGAGTGGGGCTCAGTGTATCCCCTCCCACCTTTTTGCTGATGATATGCTTGTTTTCTGCAAGACGGATGCAGCCTCTTTTGGTGCTCTCAACCACTTGTTGGCTACCTTCCATCTTTTTACCGGGCTTAAAGTCAACAAGGGGAAGAGCAAACTCCTTCTCAGTAAGGGTTGTAGGCCTGGCGATGAACTCTCCTCTCTTTTTAGGCATTCCTATTGATGCCCATGTCAAGTACCTTGGCCTCCCCTATCCTCTACTTATCGGCGACAAAGCTCTATTCTAGCCTTATGGACAAATGCAAGGCTAAGCTCGGGGGTGGTCTTCCTGGTTCCTCTCTGTTGCAGGGCACATTGAGTTTGTCCGTACGGTCATCCACGGTTTTGTTTCCTACTGGATCCAATCCTTCTGCATCGCCTCCACAGTTTTGTCTTCCATTGACCGTATGTGCAGTTATTTTATTTGGGGGTCCAAGGTCCGCCCTTGGAAGTGGGATGATAAGTGTATGCTGTGGAAAGAACGGGGTATTGGTGTCTGTTCCCTTCGTGAGGTTGGTGTAGCGGCTGGGATCAGGCTTATGTGGTGACTTCTTCACTCCCCGTCTCCTTGGGCTGCCTATATGAGGGGTGTTTACCTCAAGCCTACCTCCTTTCAGTGTGACCCCGTGGTCTTGGACTCTGGATCTTGGAAGCATATTCTCTGTGCATGATGCTTCTGCTACATGCCTCCGACGGGTGATTGGAGATGGATGCTCCTCTTCCTTTTGGTTTGACCCCTGACTTCCCTGTGGTTCCCTTGCCAGTACCTGTGACCCCACTTGCTTCTAGATACGCCCGGGTTGCAGATTTTTGGGTTGTAGGCTGGAGGATCCCCAGCTGTGTTAGTCACCTTGCCTCCCACATTGCGTCTGCTGTGTTGGGGGATGGTCCGGATTCTTGGTAGTGGATCCCTGTTGGGGGATGCTCTCTGCGGTTTGCCTGGGCCTCGACTCGTCGCTCCTCCCCCTTCCGTCTGTGTCCCGTTGTTTAGTACCTGGGACACATTCACAAGTACGCCCTTTCCCTCCTCCAGACGCTCTCGGACCGCCTCCCCACGTCTCATCAGCTGGCCCGCCATGGTAATATTGATCAGTCCCCATGTGTGTTGTGCAGTCCCACCCGGAGACCGCCATGCACCTCTTCTTCAGTTGTGAGTATAGCTCCTTTGTGTGGGAGTCTTGTCGGCTCAAGCTGGGTCTTCCCTCTAGCTCCAAATCCTTGCACGTCGTTGCTCACCTTCTGCGGCGTCGGGTTGGAGCCGGGGGAAAGCTCTCTTGTGGGGCGGCTATCCTTGTTGGCACTTTTTCTGTCGTCTGACATCTCTGTAAGGAGCGTAACTGTCGTATTTTCCAGTCACAGTCGCTCCCACGGGTGTCCCTCCTTGCCAAGATCTCCTTGGACGTTACTGTTGTAACACCTCTTGTGGATGATACTGAGTCATGTCTCATTTTTTAGAACTGGGGGTTAGTTTGAACCCAGTTCGGTGTGTAGCTTGTGTGGCTTAGTCTTTTTTCCTTTTGTGAGCAGGTCTTGCTTTGGCTGTACATGTGTCTGGTGACTGCTTTTGCCTCTCCCAGTGCTATACCGCTTGTTGCTTGGCAGCTGTGGTTACATGTACATTCCTTTACATGAATATACATACTTACCTTTCATATATATATATATATATACACATACATATGTATATAAGTATGTATTTATATATATACACACACATATGAATGTATAGAATAATTGGTATCAAATGACCCATATACATACATACATACATACATACATACATACATATGTATATAAGTACGTATTTATATATATACCCACATATGTATGTATAGAATAATGGGTATCAAATGACATAGGAGGCTAAGCCTCGTATACGCCTCCAAAACTCCACCCTCCGTTATTTTTTGAAGGATAGGAAACGTTCATTTTGATCTACATATTCTAAAACCACAAAACACCGAAAATATCAAGTGAACACAAAATGTTTTGCCCGTTGATCCATCCGTCGCAAATTTAAAGGTTTTGCATGAATAAACCTTTTGCGACAGGTGGGACAGACCCCCTTAAGGTCACTTGATATTCGATGTTTTATGGTTTTAGAATATGAACATCAAAATGAATTGTTTCGATCCTCGGAAAAATAGCAGAGGTAAGAGGTTTGAAGGTCATATATGAGACTTAGCCTCATGTCATATGATACCCATTATTCATTCGCACACACATGAGAATAATATGAAACACATGACATATGTGGCTAAACCACATATGTTGACTTCCAAAACTCAACTTACTCTAATTTTTTGAATGACTAGAATCGTTCACCTTGTTCTTCGTATTCTAAAACACCAAAAAATCAAATATCGGGTGAACCCAATGGGTTTTACCCGTCCATCCTCCCGTAATAAAAAGTTCTATTCACGCAAAATCATTAACTTTATCATGGGTGGATGAACCGGTAAACCCACTTGGGTCCACCCGATATTTAGTATTTTGAGATTTTAAAATATGAGAATCAAAATAAACAACTTTGATCTTCTGAAAATTCATCCAAAATTTTATGTGCCTCAAACGTGAGAGAATTTTTCTTCCCATGAATATATCATCACACATGCTTTCTTTAAAGTTTCTAAGAAAAAACCAACCATCCTCAAGCACAATTTAGATTATTGTTGATATATTTCAGATGTTTGATTCATTCCAATTTTACATGTAAGCCTCATATTTCCTGCATTGTCTTGCAATTGTGCCTACTAAGGCTCTTTAGAAGCTGTTGCACATTTATCCAAATGCATTCTCAAAAATCCGGTTCCCCAACCTTCCCATAAACATTTAGAATGGCTCATCCCCAAAAAATGATAATTTTAAGTTTGCACTGCATAAAGCAATACCATGTTATTTGCTTATTTATCATCTCTTCTCAATTAATGACCTCATTGTCTCCTTTATACTAACCCATGACAACAGCCAATCTAGTATTACAAACTGCACCTCACCATTCTCATTTTTACTTCACTCACATTGAGTTCTACCTAAAGCAAACATAATGATTTCTCTAATATCTTAACTTATATAGCACATAAGGAAATATACAACAGCAAGCGGTACAGGTTCTTTCTTCTTTGTTGTTGCATGACAAGACAAGAATGAAGTTTGGTCTCGATTTCCGTTATTTAAATCATGTATCTCTTTCACTTGTTGTCATTTATCATTCAATGAATGAATGAAGAACTTATTTGATCTCCCGATATCAATCAATTGAGGTTACATAAAGCTTTGTCCTCTTTCCGAAACAGCATGTCAATCAATCGGTGGCAGTAGTTTAATGCGAATGATGATTGTTGTCTGAAATAGGGTTTTTAGTTTTATTGTTGTCTGAAATGGAACGTTGGTGGAATTTTATTTGAGATATACTTGTAGTAGTCTTACTTTAGTTGATTAGGTAACTGAATTGTAGTTGAATTATTATCTCTCATTTAGTCTATAGATAAAGGGCATTTTGTTCTCACATCCAAAAATTTTAATGAATGAGACATGATTATGAACATTGTAGATATGATTATTGATTGACTGCAGGCAGAGTTCCTTGTGCATTTTATTGCCAATTTCTCCTTTCCATCCTACTGTTCCCCTGTCTTTCAGAGCAATATTCCTCACAAATATGAACACATGCATGGTAGAAGACACGGTTACAAACCACTATTTTAAATATCACCTGATACAATTGATATACATATATCGTATGGACAGCCAAATGCTACGATATTACATTCAATATTGGGTTTTAAAATCTGGCCCGATAACACGTCATATCGGCTTATATGCCCGATAAAATTAGATCCGTAACAGGTCATATCGACTTATATGCTCAATATATCCACATATATTGCTAAAACATTTTCCAAATTTAGTTTTTATTTTATTTTCTAATGTAATCATTATAATCATTCTCATGTAATCATTAAAATATTCGATGTGTTTTTTTCTAAATTTTATAATGTTATGCAATCATTATATTATTTGAAGTGTGTTTTATATTTTATTCTCCACTCGTTCTGTTGACATGTTTAACATTTCCTATAATTTTACTTTCTTATAAATATTTTTTATTTTTTCAGGTAAGCAATGTTAAAAGTTTTTTCATTCATCTAATAACACATAAGTAGATGTCTAATTGATTAGATACAAATACAGGTAAAGCACTCTTACTGTTAAAGTTTTTATTATATTTTTATTCAAATTATACATTATTGCTTTGCATGAAATATGTTAATGGTTTATTTTAATACATCACTTTGATGTTATTTAATCATATTGATGATATATTAGTGGTATAATCAAAAATGAACATTTAGGATATTATACATGCTCTTTAATTATTAAAATTTGTACTTTTATAATGTCCAATATAAGCAACCCAATATTGATATGTATCTCCAATATATCCTCGATATCTGCAATCTAATATGAAAATTAACCATCCGATATGACCCCGATACATGATATATAAAGCAATATTACGGCAATATAAAGATATATATTACATTGTATGAATGTATGTTATTGACAAATTTCAATCGAAATTTGAAACCACTGACAGAAATATTAACATGGTACATGATATTAAGGAAAAAGGTTATGTTAGTTGACATACAAAAACACGAAAATAACAATTTTAGACATAATAAACATTACTTGTAGAATCTAACACTACACTATATGAAGACATCCCAATCATATTGTGGTCATCAGTCATAAATATACATATAAATACCAAAATGCAGATAATGTTTAATCAAGGAAAAAAATCAAAATCATAAGATTTCTTGGCTCTCCAAGATGCGTAGAGAGGTGAGGTGTCAGGCAAAACAAGAGGAGAACAAGAGGAGATGATGGGAATTGAAATTTCAAAATTAGGCCAATGGGGGTGGTAAATCACAACCTGGTTTTACAGATTCCAGAAAAGTAGAAATTTTCTGACATAACATGCACAAAAATCCTAGAGCAAATCTAAGCCAGTAAACCAAATATGTAATGATGTACCAGGTGTGCCCAAACTCTCGCATTTTCATCCTGGACCTGGCTGGCCTCGTCCAAAACATCATCTAAGCTGTCCCCAACAGGGGCAAGTGGGCTCTAAAGAAGTGTTCTTGCTCTATATGTGTGTATTAGAGTAACAGAAAAAAGATGACTGATTATTTATACTACTTCGTGTGAACAAATGAATAACATTTGTGCACAAATGAATAACATTTGTCCGGCTCGATATTTTCCATCTGTCAATCGATTCAATTAAACAACAATTATTTCTCATTTTTAACATTATTACTTTCAGCATGTCAAAAAATTTTAAACTAAACCCGCTGCAACACCCAAAACACCCTTTATTTTGTTCAGTATCAACTTAAGATGTGCCATACAACAGTAAGAAAATAATAGTTATGATTGATTAAGACATCATTCAATTTATAAGCATGATCGACAATCATGTATCCAGTATCCACCATCTCTATCATCATGAGAGTATCATGCATTGTCACAAAATTAGGATTAGTATAATGTTAGCAGTCAAACAAATGGCTTAGCTAATTGTAGCTAGAATATTCTAGTTCAAGTCATGAATCTTCTTGGAAACAAATTCTTGGTAAAGAATTACATCAGACCTGTCTTGAAAATTGTATTGACTATTAAATTCAGCAAAATCCTTACAATGTTTCCTTTGTGCAGTGTTTGCTTAAGATCGGTACCATATGGGTTCATATGGAAGAGCTAAAAATATGTCTGCGCCAGTTTCTTCTTTGGTTAATAAACATCATGCAAGCTTGTATCACATTTCTCAGACCATATTCTCAGGGATGGAGTGTAGACATCATAATTACAGTGAAATGAGGAAACTCCTACATGTTGTCATTTTGATGGTACAATCATACTTCAATCTTATTGTTCATCTAGCTGACTAGAGAGTTCAGTCATTAAACCAAGATAGTCACTGTTTGAACATTCTGTCACTCCATCAAAAGTTTAGTACAATCAAAACCAAAATATTGTATATTATGGGCTCTGTTCAAAAAATAAATAAACAATTAATGCATTTTGCTTACGATCCCATTTTGCAGGACGATTTCCTAAATCCTCCAGCTGCTTCCTACAATTTTAGATTGTAGCATAATGATTCCAACCACGGATCTGTGGATCTTTGATACAATAACAAAGTTTGGACATTATGTAAAACATCATCCAGAGAGGGTACAATATAGCTGCTGGTTACAGAAAAAGGATCTACAGACCATGAAAAAATTTGGTATACCAAGAACCTGACAGGTTTAGATTACATCTATTAGATGTACATCAACTTACAAAGTTATAGGATCACATACCTACCTGATGTTGCCATAGCTGGAGACGGCTCATATTCAAAGATTTCTGGTACCAGTAATATCAAAGCAATGTACAAGTGTGAACGGTTCACTTGTTTGAAATCCCCTTCAAAATAATGGTAGTCTGCTAGAAGTCTCACTGCTGCCTTGACCTAGGAATTATTACGGTCCTACAACAGACCAATACAATCAATAATTCAAAGAAAAAGAACATCATACCAACCCAAATAAATACTGTCCTTCTCCAGTTCCATATTATCCGTTTCAGAAGAGGAAGCTGGGATTCAAGTTTTAAGGATGCAGCATAAATCTCTGGAATACCAGCACCGGGCCTGAATTCTGCCCTAGGTTCAAGAACAAGTCTTACACACACAGTTGGCTCATTTCCTTCGATAAATCCAGTCAATTTAATGCTGAGAATCTGCGACTCTGAAGAATAACCTGCTAGTAAGGTACCAGTCTTCAGAAATGTCTCCACAAAGCGAATATGAGGACTTTTGAACCGAAGCATGCATGGTTGGCTCGAGCTATATGTGACTTTGCCATTTGCAGATAGAAAGTCTGCCCGGACCTATACTCAGCAAAACATTCAACATTAGTAGTAAACATGAACAGAAAGCAATGATTCTATGCTTGTGCTTCAAATTCAAAGCATGCAGGAAAGGAAAGAAAAATGGACAGGAATGCATTTATATTCTTCCCAATAGAAAAATGTGAATTAATCCTTCGTGACCCAGAAATAAATCATAACTCATGTTTCATGCGGATTTCTTTTGTGGCTAAACAAGTAACATGGCTTTCTCCTCTCTCACCTTCCTACAAAACATGCACATGGGACTATTTACATGAAGATTATTTATATGGGTGGTTGACGGTATATTAAAAATCCAAAACATCAACAACAAAAGAAAAAACAGTCATCCACTGGGAGGATAGAACAGAAATTAAAATTCAGAAGGTTTATCTGCACAAGAATTACGATGTGGAAATTTGGAAGCAAGAACCGTCACACCTACTAAGATGAAATATGTATTAGGGAACCAAAATTCCAGCGAGCAAAGATTTTGAACTTGTCACCATGATGGCTGAGGCAATTAGGGCTGTTGACGAACGAGCTTGAACGAGCTTGAACAGTGTACTTGGTTTTGTTCATGAACAAAATCCATGTTCAAGCTCTGTTCGTTTACTAACCGAGCTCTAAAAACATGTTCAAGCTTGTTTGTTAAGCTTACCGAACGAACGTAAATGAACATAAACGAATGTTAACCGAGCTTACCGAACGAACGTTCTGTTCATTAACAAGACTTATCGAGCTTGTTCGTGAACATGTTCGGGAACGTGTTAACGAACACACAATCAATCTTGTTCATGAACAGATATGCAAACAAACAAACGAACAATGGCAATGGACCAAAAGAGAGCTGGGAGCCTGGGAGTTTAGGAGTGGGAAGCTGGGAAGTTGAAGAGGTGGATGTGTTTAATTCTATTTGAGGAGGTGAGTGTTTAATTTTAATTTTAATTCACTCAAGCCCTTGTTCACAAACACTTAACGAGCTTATTCACGAACATCACTTAACGAGATTGTTCACGAACACTTAACGAGCTTGTTCACGAACATCACTTAACGAGCTTGTTCACGAACACTTAGCGAGCTTGTTCACGAGCTTGTTCACGAACACTTAACGAGCGTGTTCATGAACATAAATGAACGAACATAGTTATGTTCAAGCTCTGTTCGTTTACTAACCGAGCTCTAAAAACCTGTTCAAGTCAACAGCCCTAGAGGCAATAGCTAAGAATTCTCAGGAATACTCTAAAATCACTAGAGAATTATGTCTAGATGACCACACCAATCGGTCATCGTACCAAAGAAAAGAAGAGGTTGTCCTAGTCCTACCCAAGGTCTGATCAATCGGTTAGATAATAAGTGCTTCCTATAAGCAATCAGTTAAAAGCCCAACATGGTTTAACCTTATATGGAAAGGTGGCAACTAGTACAATTAACACCTCTTAGTTAGTTACTACATTTAATCAGTTGCTACATATATAAGGATTGTGTTTTTCATAGGTATTGAAAATGCGGGGATAAATAAGTAAGAATCACGGGACATAGATTATGTGGCCTAAAAAACGTCCCAAAGAGATAGAGAAGCTCATTTTCCACATATAAGGGAGACAGGTTATTGCACCAGCAGTAAAGATATGATACATTAAGAATTTGCTATTATGCACATGTACCAGCATTGATTTGTTTTCAGTCTTTCAGTGTCGACAACTTCATAGTGGGCAAACCAAAATTGAGATCTTGAATTACAGAGTTTAAAATTTACAACCTGAATAATGAATCAACCATTTCTGAATGCAGAAGTATGTGTCGTATTTCCAGTTGTGTAGGTGTGTGTTTGCAGGATAGTGTGTCCACATGTTTGCTTATGTGTAACATTTTGTTCCAAAGGCCGCTTAACTAAGGAGTAAGCGCCAATATAGGTGGTCCCTTGAAGAAAAAGGAAAAAAGAAGCATAACTTGATCCTAAATGATCACCTCCACTTCCAGCGCCCACTTACAAATCTATGGTGCTTGGCGATGATTATGAAGCGCATACATAAATATCTCTCCAAATTCTTTTCTATTTAAATAAATAATGGGGGAAACGGTCTCCTACCTTGGCAGCCAGGCATTGAGCAATGGCTACCACCCTGCATATGTGTGTAACATAGATCATTTTTCCATTATGTGGCAAGTTTTAAGGATAAATATCTCTATCCGCATAATTCTTATTCGTAGTTTTATTTAGGCCTTGTTATTAGATGATAACTTCAATCACCGCTACGAAAATGAATTTGTGCACGTTCAAAAAAAATTATTAAAACTATCATCTACATGTGAACTAGTTTGCTTCCCCTGACTAATTAATGAATGTAGGAAGCATACCCGATATAAACAAAACTCTTTACCACCATACCTAGTTTGAATCATATAGAGAAAACCGATGAGCACTATCATCAATACCTGAAAAATCCCAAGCTTTCTATTATAATCTGACTCAGGCAACGTCAAGGAAATAACTAGCTGCAACCTGTGATTCATTGGCACAACCCTCAAACCCAATTCCTTCCCAAGTCCATCCAATCCGCCCGAAACCAAATTGTGACAATCAATACCCCCTTTCGAATCGATTGAAACAAGAGCATCTGGGTTCGGCTTCGTGTAATCAAAATTCAACTCCCTCTCCACCCGCAAGGGCTCCTCCACAACGCACCTCATCACCAAACTCCCACCCAAAAACGCAGTCACCAGAACTCCAAACAGAATAAACCCAACATAAACCGACCAGAAGCAACCCACCACCACTCTCACCGCCAATTTCCCCAGTCCCTGCTGATTACTACTACCTCTTACCGAAACCCATGGGCCGATTATTTCCATAACTCCGTGCCAAACAGATAAAAATCTCTCCTTTATCGAGTTCAACGCCCGCTTCACAGTCCCACAAGGATCAGTCACCATCAAGAACGAGAAATGCAGCAGTTTAACAGGAAACAAAAAGGACGCAATCAGCAAATTGAGCTGGAAAAAGATGGACTTGACAACAAACCCCGCTATCCAAAAGAGAAACCCGCCGTTAGGGATCTCTAGGGTTTCGTCTCTCGAATCAATCGTGCGATCAAGTGTGACAGTGGGGCTCGAGGCTTCCGGGGTGGCAGCGGCATCGTGCAATTGCGGCAGGATCCTGCTCCTGCGCCTCTCTCCGTAGGATGAATCAGTCGAGAATCGGACCGACCGCAGGCGCCGGAGGGAGGGAGTTTGAGGGGCATCTAATGGGGGTTGATTCGATGAGGTGTCATCGTTGGGAGGAGTTTTGATGAGCTCGAATGGAGATGGAGGTTGAGGAGAATCTGGGGTTCCTTGTCGGTCCTCTTCTTGTTGATGATGTTGTTGTTCGAAGGAGTAACCGGCGAGCTTGGATGGAGATGGAGGATGAGGAGAATCTAGGGTTCCTTGTCGGTCTTCTTCTCGGTCTTCTTCATGTTGATGTTGTTGTTCGAAGGAGTAACCGGCGAGCTTGGATGGAGATGGAGGATGAGGAGGGTCTTCTTCTTCTTCTTCTTCTTGTTGTTCGAAGGAATCGACGGCGTCGTCGAAGGATAGATGTAAATTAGGATCCGTTGGTTCCTCCATGGGAGGAGCGAGAGGAGCGAGAGAGGAAACGGGAGAATGAAATTGGGTAGCTTTGGGCGTTGGTTTCATCATGGAAAACTCATGTGCCTTCGTAAGTGGGCCCATTGGCATTGCTTGGACGATGGACATGCAGCGTCACGTCAAAGTTTTCTTTGTTGAGTGTGGGCTGGGCAAGTAGCCCAGGAAAAAGCCCACAATAGATCAGAAGATCAGCCCGCAGATCAACAACCTATATATTAAAATAGGAGTTTGCGGTTTTGCCATTGTTCGACGTGGCAAGAGGGATTTGCGGTTTTATCATTGTCTCGTGTGTCAATGTCACATCGCTACGTGGGACAATGAAACAACCACAAATACCTCTTCCCATGCAAAAAATAATAATAATAATAAATGCATGCATCCCTTCATCCCAATTATTTGCATGTTTGCCATTGTGTATTTGCATTTTAGTCCTTTAGCCTTTATATTTACATGCTTGCTCCCCTTTTACCATCTGACGATACCGACACACACACACTTCTCTCTCGTTTTTGGTTGCACGCGTGCACCGTGCCCTGTTTGTAGGGGGTTACTTTTGCTCCTAGTCCTAAGTGCACGAGTAATTACAATTGATGGAGGATGATATGATTTTGTCCCATGTGGCAATGTTACATCGCCACATGGGATCCACATCACCCCACAGACCCAATTTAGACCCAAATAAAAACCCAAAATCTCACTCCCTATAACACCACAACCCCAAGCTTTTACCCCTTTTACCCACCGGCGATACCTACAAACACACACGCTTCTCATTCCTTTTCGTTTGCGCGCGTGCACCACATCCTGTTTGTGTGGGTTATTTTTGTTACGTGCATTGTGTGCACGGGTTATTTCTAGTGAATCAATAAAACCCCCAAAACAAGGCTACCCAATTTCATTCTCTTTGGATTTTTGAAAGATGAACATTGAGTAAGGTTGAGGGTGTGTGGGTGTGTGTGCGCGCGCGTGCGTGCGGGTGATCTCCATCAACCCTCGTTTTGACCTAGACTTGCATGTGTTGGAGGGGTTTAAAGGTGTTTTTGGTGGGCTCAAAGCAACACTTGCCACCTCAACCCACATCCGACATTCTTTCTTTGGCTAGGATTAGCCAGAATCGGGGCATGCATACGCCT
The DNA here is from genome assembly GCA_030789695.1 of Scilla litardierei. Classification (NCBI taxonomy): domain Eukaryota; kingdom Viridiplantae; phylum Streptophyta; class Magnoliopsida; order Asparagales; family Asparagaceae; genus Scilla; species Scilla litardierei. The sequence goes on from CM061133.1 coordinate 32,602,547, forward strand.
CAATTTCATATGCCAAATGGAGCCTTAGAAGAAGCAAGACCCAAAGCCCTAACAATGTTTATGAGCATGCAACGTAATTAGACACATATTTATATTTGTTTCAGATTGTTTTTGGATAGACGCATGATAGAGTAAGTCGGCCAACTATCGCTTTGTGAAGGTAATCGAGGCTTGGGCACGAAGCCATTCTAATTCATACCTAGAGGCACTGTTGGCAAGATAATCAATGCGTGTATCTTTCCAACATGCTTTGTTAAGGTCATTGAAGTCGACACACATTCTCCATTACCATTAGATTTCTTAACCGTAACTACATTAGCAACCCAGTCTAGGTAACACATTACTCGTACAAAGCTTGCTTCTTTTAGGTTGTTCACCTCAACCATTGTCACTCCTATACTCTCCCTTCCTAAGCTCCTCTTATTTTAAAAATGTAGTAATATGTAGTAACTAGACTCCCTGGATCTTTATTTTAAAAATGAGATGGTAATTAATCCCACCAATGTCTCCCTCCCCTAGTTAGCAGTATAGACCATTTGTGCATACACTTTTCTAGCAGACGACGATGTTCCTATTAAGGTATGATCTTTTGTAATTACATGAATCACTCTAGATGGAACTTGGGTGCGTTCAGTAATATCTCTGCCATTCCTTACCCCATTTTTTAGTGTAGTTATGACCAAATTATTGTTACAATGCTTTGTTTCTAGTTTTTATCATTAAAACACTCCCAGAGTTCTTGTAGAGTCCCCCCTTCTTTTTGCACAATGGATAATAGGTTGTTGTCACGCCCCGCTTTCCAGGATACCCTGAGAGGCGTGGGTAAAGAAGAAAGAAGAAGAAAGAGAATGAAAATGTGAGTCAGAAAGTTTTCCGCAGGCCACTGCGCAAGTGTTGGGATATTACCTGTAATGCTCCCACCAATAAACAACAAACTCATAATTAGAACACTTAGAAACAACACAAAGCAAACCCAGATTTATATACATTAATGTCCCATTATACAACCCATATTCACTGTACAAAGCTCACACTCCATGTTCTACTCACCCAAGGCCCAGTCCCACGTCTAAGTACAACTCAACACCCTACTACACAAGAACCCAAATCCAGCCTCATAACCCTACAACTTCCTGCTACCTGAAAACAACAGGTGGGACACGTCATAACGTGACCTAGTAGGAATGCCAAACTCCAACTAGTATAATATTACAAGTGGAAACTACTAAGCATGCATGACATGGCACGGTGTTAGTGACATATGGATGTTATAAGGCATGTTATGAAGCATGTTATGAAGCATGTTATATAACATGTTCTAGAGCTTGTTATAAGGCATGACATAACGCTTACACAGAGATGTGAAAGATGTTATGACATACAAATAACAATTACACAGAGGTGTGGATGATATTATGAAAGATGTTATGACATCTTCCATAACATGAATTAAATATATATAGAGAGAGTGTGTACATCTATCATATGCATCATGGAAAGTTACAAGCAGAGGGAAACAAGTGGCAACTACAAGCTACGAGCACAAGAAACTAATAGGATGTTAACACGAGCAATTGCAGGAAGTACAATAATTACTGAGGCAATGCAATTTATAAGTTCATTAAGTTCTTTGAAAACATGGGTACATAGTTGAATATGAGGAACTAGATTTCACCCAAGGTGCGATAAGGAGCACCCGCCAGTGGTACTCGAGCACTGTTTCCTTAACGGGGCCTCTCACTCCACCCACTCCCACACGCAAGAGTGCAAGTGAGGAAAACTACACAACATCACCATATATCCGAAATTGAGCAAGGTACTGTAATCACCATAAGGTACCCAAAACTTAGCAAGTTACATAACTAGTCCAGTCCTCATATCCCTCTAGTACTCAGTTTTCCCCCAACCACATGTAAAAGCTCACCCCCTTTGAGGGGATTGAGTCAATTAATTAAGAACATGCATTACAAGTGAGGAAACATTTACATCATAAAATATGTATGATGGAAATTGATCAAGGAAACACCAATAGGCATGGCTATATCAGCATCCCCCAATTATCTTTCTTTTCACATTTCTCATTCTAATTGGGACATGCACTCCTTGTGCATTCCCATTTTCCACATTCACGTGCCACAACAATTCACAACAATTCACATTGACATGCCTCATGCCTTTCACAACCAACCCATTCAAGATACTACCATTCCATATCATAGCATACAACATTAAGGATGGTACAAAGAATGTTAAGAAGGATGTTATAACATATCACATTAAGCTAGCATACATCATTAAAGATGTCGTGAAGGATGTTATAACATTCCACATTAAGCTTAGTCATGAAGGATGTTATAACATACAACATTAAGCTGATGTCATGACGAATGTTATAACATACAACATTAAGCTAACATACACCATTAAGAATGTTATAAAGGATGTTATAACGGATGTTATGAAGGATGTTAGAACAACAAGGTCACTTAGCCTATTAAAAATTCCATGAGCAAACCATTCCAATAAGCCTTCTCCCATGTGGCAACAGTAATAATTAACAATGAATGCAAGATTAATCAACCACAATTTGCATGAAAAAGGAATCTAACTTGCAAGTAGATTTCAACTTAGTTCTTTGGATTAACAAAGTGTGCGTAACACCACCATGCATCATCTTCCCCCTAATTTCCTAATAAAAATAACTTCCTTTTTCATCTTTACTTGGCTTCACAACATAGTAAAAGAGAGATCTCTATATGAACATGAGTTTCTATCACAAAAGATGAGAGCTTTAGCATTAAACATGTCATGAAAATACTATACTAATAGGAGTTTGGAATCCTGCCTCATAAAGAAGCTTGCTTTCTCCTTAAAACCCATGCTTGACTCCATCCAAGAATCCCTCCAACTCCATCATCAAAAGCTCCAACATACACATGCCTTGTGAGAAGTGGATGAACTCCTCCTCATCCTCCTCCTCCTTTCTCTTGTTCTCCTTTCTTTTCCCTCGTTCTCATGTCCTTTCTTTCTCTTTTTTTGTGAATTTCGTCCCAAAATGAAGAAAAACGAAAATGGAAAATGAAAGATGAAGGGAAAGAAGGAATGGAGGAAAGGATTTTAGAAGGAAAGGGAAAATGACAAAAGAAAAGAAAAGAAAGGATGGAAGAAAGGAGAAGGTTTTAGAAGGTGATGGAATTAACTAAAAATATCTCCTCCCATTCATTTACAAGTTTTCCCTTGCTAAAAGTGGCAAATCCTTCTCCCACACACTTCCTTTTATTTACACCATTGCCATTTCCAAAAATGGATGGATCCTTATCATAATAGCTCCCACTTATGTTACCACTTATGTTATAACATCACACTATAACATCACACTAATAACACTAATACCCACCCATGATAATCATATCATTCAAATACACACGTACCTCTTATCTCCGTAAAAACATAGTCACACTTATTATACGTATCTGCAAGTATATACAAGCATGGTACTTCACATATAGTGGCATTACAGTTGTCATAACTATTCTTTCTGTATATATAGCCATAAATTGCTCAAAAAACTTAGGAAAGAATTGTGAAGGAGATAATCAAGAATTTTGGAAGATTATTATACTAATCCTTTGCCATACTTTAATGTGATGTGGAAAGCTCAGCATAATATGGTTACCCCCTCCTCCTGGCCCCTTTATAACTTGGACATGCTTTTTTAGGTCTCCATGTGTTGGGGGATATATGCCCTTATGTTAATTAGAGAATTGACACATCTCGTTCAAAATGATAGTAAGCTATTTAGTCCTATTTATCTATGTAATCCTTAGGCATTTAAGCGTGCATCCACAATGTTACTATTAGGTATTGGTGTTTCATACCAATATTATTTTGATGATGATCACAACATTATGTTGTTGCTAATGTCTCTCATGTTTTAGCCTCATAGTTAACAAATGAAGAATATCATGTTTGGAGACTAAATGCTTGGTTCAAGGATGGACATCAAGAGGAATAATGCCAAAGTTTGGACTCAAGGGGTGCCAAAGCTTGGAGATGATTGGAAGCATCAAGGGATCAAGAGATTGAAGCTTAAACTCTAGGAGAAGCAATGTAATCTATGTAATCTCTTTTATTACTTGCATTTCTCTTTTTGAGTCTAGGTTTAATGTAATGCATCGATAGATGGTCGATTCATTCATTCATATGCATATAACCATCTTAGTGAGCCTTAGGATTATCATAGAATCCAACCCAATAGGTTCATCAAGCCAAATGACTCAATTAGAGTCTCTGGCTCTCCAATAGGCGACTAATGAAGAAAGGACAGGCGACTGGGTGATTCTAGGCGCCTGGCTAGCCTTCTACAGTTGGATTTTATGCACCAGCTCAAGTCAACATTTCTTGACTCTTTCTTGAGCTCTTGAAACTAGTCGATTGATGTTCATTTTACAGTCGCATGTCTTTCATCAGGTGCCTGGAAATTTCTACAGTCGTCTGTGTACCAAAGTGCATAACTTGCATTTTCCGGGTTTCTTCCCACTTTGCAAGTCAGTAAATCGATGAAGTATTTACATTCGCTTGTCAAATAATAGGCGCATGTGAAATGGTCATCTATCGTCTGAAGGCGCTAGTGCGAAAGTTGTGGTTTTCTTAGCTCCTTTCCATCCCAAGTAACAGTCGCCTGCTGCAGGATATATAGGCGCTTGCTCATTTACAGGTGCATGTGTAGTCTTCTACAGTCGCATGTCCTGGCTCAAATTATAGCCATTGGGATTTTTATAGTCGTTGCCCAGTCGACTTCCAGCTGTTTATCAGTCGACTGTCTGTGCCGTAAATTGCCAAAATCTAACCGTTGCAGATTTTCTGATTTAGCATTTTTGCTTGGGTTTGAGGATTCCTTTGGACTTCATATATATATATATATATATATATATATATATATATACTATGTATAGGAGAGGGCTGAGTTCATTAGAACTTCTTGATGCTATTGAAAATCATTAGTGTTTAATTAAGCCACTCTCAAACTCTCTCATTTCCCTCTTAGAGCTCTTAATCTTCTTCATGCAATGAAGTCAAGCTCAAGGAAAATCATCCAAGTGCATTTCAAGCAAATCTCATCACTTTGAGATCTCTTCCATGCCTTGCATTCATTAATAAGTAAGTTCATCATCAAGGCATATGTAAGAGTATTTGTTTTACTTTCTCTTCTTTGTAAACCTAGCTTTCTGTGTGAGAGCTAGTTACTCTATGTGTGAGAGTATAACCTTCTGTATGAGGGTTCGAGTCTCTCTGTGTGAAAGTTCGAGTCTCTCTGTGTGAGAGTCTCTCTGTGAGCAATGATTTTTCTGTGTGAGAATCCAAATCCTCTGTGTGATGTATCTCTGTGTTAGATTGTATTCACTTCCTTATGTGAGAATTATAATGGATATTGGTGTAGCTGGACGTACCCAAGTTTGGGGAACCCGGGTAAAATCTTGTTTTTATGTTTGGATTGATTATGTTGATTAATTCTTCGTGCATTTATTATTCCGTATTTGCAAGTTAAATTTTAATTGCACAATTTATTGCCATTACTCTATTCACCCCCTCTAGAGTTTGTGGTTAGTATTGCAAGGGTAAGATCATCCTTACAGTTACAATATGATTACATGGATAAAGTCCTTGCAGATGCGTATAACGTACATTGGGATAATGATGAGAGCATGATCATGAGGCCCAATGGAATCTCCTAAAATGTTCCTGGTCATTGGAATATCGAGAATGTGATATCAATATTTCGAATAGACCAGTGTGCTTTGAGCTCAACTATTGGAGGGTAGTGGATGGCCTCATATCTGCATGATATGCAGACATCGTGAGACAATGCACATGTGCTTGTTGGAGAATAAATTTACAGAATGACTCATAGAGAAGCCTCTACACGGTATTCATACTCTGACTGTCAACAAAAAGCTCTCGGGTGACAATAGATGTTGCATAGTTCTTATTACCTGAGATGCGATGCACGATCTTGCGCGTGGAAGGCTCTACTTTGGCTTTCACCGAAGATCGATATTACACCCGATATGTAGGTACTCATTGGGTATAGTTAGAAGCATACGAAGGGCGTGGTCATCAAGATGAGATTCGTCTCCTCCGGTATGGGATGTTAGTGTTACATAGACACTAATACGAACCATAGTTAAGTCTTTGGCCAAGGTGGACTGATAAACTTGTTAAGGGTAACAAGTTGTTTCCAACCTCAAATATATGGGATCTCATTCCGCTCTGGACATAAGGTGTAGTAGGGTTTGACAGGAAGCCGTACCCTAGATGCCTTAGCGACATAGTGGTGACGAAGGGACCAGAATACATGGAATCTGCCACGGTAAGGCCCAAGATTTGGTTCGAAGAGATTCCAGTCTATATGTTAACCAAACAATAATGATCTCTTAACAATGGTGGTGGCATGCGTGGCTAGCGCCTCTATTGCGCCTTGAACACGATATGATCGTACTCATTGGATTCAGTCTATTAGAGTCACCAATAAGTGACGACCTCTCACGAGAAATGAAGGAATGAGCTTCATGTACATGTGATGTATGAGACCAATCACAAGTGTTGTGATCAGGCTTATTATAGAGAGAATGCACATTGCAAGGGGTTGCGAGTGCATGTTGGAAAGATTCGTAAAGAGCTACGAATGATCCAAGCAAAATAAGAATGCATAAACTCCAAACCAACCCCATAAAAAGTGCTTAGTCGACTAATGATGCTTTAGTAGTCGACTAACCAGCATGCATGAAAAACAGAGAGTTTCCTAGTCGACTAGTGCTTTATCACTAGTCGACTAACTGGGCATTAGTCGACTAGTGCATAAGCACTATTCGACTAATTGGCATATATGCGTAAGGGACTTTGGTTCAGCATTTGGGTGCGAGTTTGATTCAATTGTTGGATCCAAAACCGACCCGAACTTATAGAGTTTGACTCTAATATGAATTCCTAAGTATTAAGATATTTATAAGAGTTTTATTTTGATTAATCCACCTTATATTACGATTTCATTTCGATTCAAATCAAGAGTCTTAATTGGATTAGAAAACCTATTTATATGAATTCTTCTAATGACGTGTAAAAGGATAGAGTTGTGTGCAACCAAATTGCAACAGCGCTTGTTTGGATTCGAGACAAACTCTCTCTTATATGTATGTGCGCACGCGTGCATGTGTGTAATGGGTATCGTATGATATTGGAGGCATCTCCTCATATACAAGACACAAAAAGTGGGGTGGTACAAGCCCACATGGACTTGTACTTATTGTACCACCCCCACTTTTTGTGTTTTGGTATATGAGGAAATGCCTCGCATGTCATATGATACAAATTCCTCCATTGGGGCCCATCAAGGCTTGTCCCAATCAGATTGTCACAGTCAGCTTGTGACTGGGACAATTCTAGGTGGACATCCCTCTTTTGTATGATATACATACATACATACATACATACATACATACATACATACATATAAGGATAATAAAATTTCATTAAACAAACAAATAATGTACATTATACACCTTAGTAGGACAAAGATATCTAAACTAACTTGGACGTAGAGGGGAGAGAGGACATATGCGTCGTCATCCCCTACTAGCCAAACCTACAAAAGAATCTAAGCTACTGAGACATCAGATAAATGTAGATTAGGACCAATTTCCCAGGCCAATACAGAATTTTTGCCTTCTCCAACAGATAGAAGCACTGAGGACGCTAACATCTTCAAAGATATCTCGGAAAATAAGGACTTTATGCTTGCCAGAGTTGTTAAATACCCTTCTATTCCTCTCGTGCCAAGTATGCTAGATTACTGAGCAGATTGCTAGACAGGCTATACCAGAGATTTTTTTCTTGCTCCTATAGCGATTATGTATGAGGGTCACCTCTTCCAATAAAGTCCCAATATGCCCAGGGGGAAGACCCAGCTTCAGCCTACATAACTCACAAAGATATAATGTGAAGGGACGTTCAAAAAGAGATGTTTAATAGATTTCAAGGGATGCTGACATAAAACACAGGATATAGTAGCAACTGAAATGTTCCTTTTAACAAGATTGTCAGAAGTCAGTAACTTGTCATTCAACGCACTGAGAAGATATGTGGACATTTTAGGATAGCATTTAGGGAACCAAATCACATCATGATAAGGGACCACAAGAGATATAGCCAGAATAGCTTTCCAAGCAGATGTAAGTGAAAATTTAGGGGAAGGTGTCCATCGAAGTGAGATGACAACTGATCATTATCTACATCATAGGAGGGTGATCCTAGTTGCTTAGAAGCTAAGATGAATTTCCAGGAACCTGATTGAGCTCGGGATGAAGGAAGATCAGTACAATTCATGGTGTAGGTGCTCCTCATGAACTTGGCCCATAGGAAATCAGAGTGCCTAAACCTCCAGAAAAGGCGAATCACTGCAGCTTTGTTAATATCAGCAAGTCTACAAAGCCCAAGAACCCCTTCCTTTTTGGGCTTGCAGATATTGGACCAACTCCATACATGCAACTTATTATTCCAGAGAAAATTAGCACAAAGCTGCTCAATAATACGAATAACCGAGAGAGGAAGCTGGAAGGAAAGGCTCCAAAAAGAAGATAAATTATATATTACGGAGCGTATGAGCTCAACTCTGCCGGCCATAGAAAGGAGCTTGGAAGACCAACCTGCCAAGTATTTCCTGCATTTATCAATAAGAGGAGAGTAGTGCCATGCATTGGGGTAAGAAATAGACAGGGGCACACAAAGGTATCGAATAGGTAAAGTACCAAGGGCCACACCAATAGTAGCTGCAATCTCCCGAAGATTTTGGCACTCCTTACTACAGAACAACTTACTTTTCCCTTTATTAATGTGTAAACCCACAACCCTACTAAGGGAGTCAAAATATCAGATAGATTCCCCGCAGACCTCTGGTCCCCATGGCAGAAAACAAGTAGATCATCAGCAAATAGAAGATGTGAGGGGGTCAGAATGGGGTACCTCTTCATAAGTTTGACCAGACCATTTAGAACTGCAAGATCCAACGTAATAGAGAAAAACTCCATAACCAAGACGAATAGGTAGGGTTTAATGGGTGATAAAGCTATGCTGGGCCCTAAACCTTTCAGGTTCTTTAACTACTGGTCTAGGCACTCAGATTGCCATGATGTTTTACTCAGAGCTTGGAGTACCGCTATTCCTGGAGTTCCCCAATATCAGGTGGCTTATAAACTAAAGAGGCTGAAATTACTCCTTACGTCTTGGTCACATGGTTTGATTATTGACCCCTCCTCCAACATTAACGACTTAATAAGGAAATCGGCGGATATATTAGCTAATGGGGAGGAATATCAAGTTTCTGCTTGCAATAATCAGTTAGGCCAGCTCAGTTGCGATATTAATCATTGGTTACAGCTGGAGGAATTTAAGTGCCGGTAGAAGAGTAGAATATCTTGGCTAACAGAAGGAGATAAAAACACATCTTTCTTTTTTCTGCCACAAAGGCTAGGTATTCCAAGAACTCCCTTGCTCATTTATTTAATTCTGATGGGTCTCCTTCTGATCGTTAGCGCAGATATTTGAAACACATCTCCAGCATTTTATGAAATCCTCTTCAATCAGTCTGATTATTGGAACGTGTTCCCGTTTTCCTATTAAGAAGCAGCTGGCATCCTCTAGTGCGGAATGGCTTATACGTCCTATTACCTCTTTGGAAATTAAGAATGCAGTGCTCCAAATGGACGCTGATAAGGCTCCAGGTCCCGATTGTTTCAATGCCTACTGTTACGACTATTTTGACCGGGCCCAAAAGAGCCAGTCAACGACAACCGGTCAACCGGCCTGCTACGGCCTTGGGGCCCGGCCCCAGAGATCTCACGGACGGGCCGCACTTATCCGCCCAAGACAAAGGCCCAAAAGGCTGCCCACTTCCGTAGTGGAGAAAGTCGGGGCCCAAATCGAGGAAGCCTTCGCCAAGTATGGCAACTGCCCAGTGTCATCATGATCCGCCAATTATGGCAGCCACCTTCATGGCTCGCCAAATATGGCTACCGACTTCATGGCCATCACTCCCCAATAATGGCGGCCACTTTCAATGCCATCACTCCACCTTCATGGCATTTATCCCTCCATAAAGCATGACAATTATGGGGGTCAACATGGCCCATTAACACGACCTCATCAATAGCGACCTTGATGTCTCATCATGGCCCATTACTATGGGACTCGCCTATATGAAGAGGGGGGAGGCATCATCACCAAGGGTCGGATCTGGACGATCTACAACGAAGGTATCACAAACTCCCTCTTTCACCTTCTTCCGCCTTGACATATTTCTCCTCCATAGCTCGGCTCGAGGATCGGGTTTCGTCTCTCCGTGAACCTAGCCCGATCCCACCGAGCATCCCTCAGACTAGATCTGACTTTGGCATCGGAGGGGATTCGATCGGAACCAAGGTCCGACCCCCCTGACGATCTCCTTCGTCCATTCAGGTCCAGGAGATCCTGCGGCTCTGAGGCTACCCCTCAGCGTCATCACAGCCGGAGCCGAGCGCCCTCGTCTCCGAGCCCGTTCGTCTCCACCACTAGAAGATCCTCGCTCTGCCGAGGCCACCCCTCGGCTAGCCGACGCGAAGATCCGCGTGTCCCTCGCCGAGCGACCCCACCGTCAACCGATCACGGAAATTGTCGTCCGGCCGAGGCTACCCCTCGGCCCGCCAAAGATCGGAACCACGCCTTCCCGCTCAAGCAAACGCGCCATCGGCTGACCACCCGGGTCGTCTCCGCCTCGCGTGACAGCCACAACAACACGGGGGTCCTGCGCGTCCCCTTTTGACCGCGTTGACCCCACACCCTCCATACTATCGATTTGCGGGTGAATGTTTATCCGTCAACAATTGGCGCCGTCTGTGGGAACCGATTCGACATCCACGACGTCAACCACACCGACGATGACTGGTTCCACTAATCAAAGGTCTAAAAGGCCAAATCTCGAAGGGGCGACGGGCTTTGCCGCACCGAACCGTCGTCTCCTTATCGTCACAACTAAGACGTAACAAGGAATCGCAACATTCCAAGTCGTTGTATCTCTAATCGGACATTTGATCGAACAATTCCCAGGAGACCCTGCCATGTTCGGCCAAAGTGCTCAGAAGTGCTCAGAAGTGCAATCTAAGAGGTTGACATCTCGGAATGGGATATAGCCACATACCTTCATTGAGGGATTTAACTTTCTTCTCAATTATGAGAAGGGCAGATTCATGTATGAATCAAATGGGGCAAAAAGTTCTCAGTGCTGAGCCCGTCTCAGCCCTCCGACCAATCCCTCATCTCAATGCTCAAGCATTGGCAGCGTAGTGCTCGCAACTTTTCCCGAGGACGAGAAGGACGCCGCCAACACCGTTACCTCCTCCACCAAGGCCACCGGCAGCATAGGCGATTGGACCCTGCTCGATGTCGCCCATGAAAAGGATGAATCTCGTCGACGGCATCAGCAGGAGCTTCAGTCGAGGGACTCGACGGAACCTCTCCATCTCCGACTCCAGCCGCATGGAGAGCCCGGATCTGAATGCCCTCGAACCCGGTCAAGCTCAACTCCTTCTCGGACCTCAAAGGCGCTGAGAGGAAGGCGATGATCGGGGTCAAGGCCCAGGTCGAAAAGGCCATTATGGAGAACCAGTTCTTCTGGTCCTAAACTAAGGACGATCACGACGGCACGCGGGGGCAAAGAGATCGATGGCAAACATCTCTCCCTTGGGTATTCCTCTGTTTGCCAAGCAAGAAATCGGATGCCACCGACATCTTTCTCTTTAAATTCCAGCACACCCACGCGTTCAAAGCGAAGGAATCCTTCGGCATGCTCCGAAGCTGCCTGCAATGAAGGGAGGGGAAGAACATCGATCCGATCGAAGAAGAGGACGAGCTTGGGTGTAATGACCCCAAAATTCATATACGTGTATTAATACGTATTCTTGGACGTATATATATATATGCGTATAAATTTTTGGGAGTACTTATGTATTTTATTTAATTTTGTCAAGCTAAAAATTATTTTTAAATAATTTTGTATGCCATATGATTTTATTAAATAAAATATATGGTTGGAATACTAATGGCTTGATGAGTATTAAGTATTGTATGTGTATTAAGTGGGTATAGTTATTTTTCTATAAAACAAAATCCTAATATTTTACATAAGTGACACCTCACCCTTTGATGTGTCAATAGCTCCTTGATCCTTACCTAACCCAAGGCTTGGTGGCATGCTTAGAGGATTTTAGGGAGATGAAGTGGCTACTCTAGGAATTAGAGAGAATGTTTTATTCACTCACTCTCTTCCCAAAGATCAGACCGAATGCATCCCTTCCCCTTACTCACTCTTAGACATTAGGGTGACTGAGCACCCATAGGGCTACGCCACCCTCACTCTGCACACTCCTATAGCATCCTTGTCGTTGTTTGGACGCTGTTGCTCATTCTGGGAGCCTATGGAGAAGAAGAAGGAATTAGAGAAGGAGAAGGGTTTGAAGAAGGAGGAGCCATAGGGATTTGGGCTACCCCCTTGTCTCTCATCACCCATATGGTAGGATTCCATCTCCAACTAGTATTAGAGTTGCATGCTTAGTTTCATGGTTGTTGTTGTTGTGGTTTTACCTTTTCTTATGTTAATCCTGAGTTTTGTATGGTTGTGTGCGATGAGCAATCCTGAGTTTGTATGGTTGTGCGCGGTGAGCAATTCTGAGTTTTGGGTGGTTTTGTGCGGTGAGCAATTCTGGACATATTTACTTGCTGATTGTTCTGCTTAGTCCTCCCAATCTAGAATTGCGTTTGCTCTGAAATTTTTATGGCTTAAAGATTGGACCGTTATCTATAACTTTCATGTTGTGAACTTTTACTAATTCGGCCTGTAATTAGGATTAATAATTCCATCTTTACAACATGTCAGAATTTCATCTAGTCTAGACACAGTTTGGCAAAACGTAGATCAGTCCCTGCACACTTCATAGAAATTGATGATCTTAGTCTCGTTGGAAAGATAACAACTTTTCTACAACTTTCTATGGTGCACATTTTCGAGATTCTAACTGTAACATAGCCTAAACTAGCAATCTTTACAGCTCTTAGAATCTGTCTCAAAAACAGATTCGTCAGGTCTTACCAAACAATTCACCATAAATCACTCAGTTCATATTTCTGCATGAAAATTTATAGGTAAATCCAGAACAACCATATCTACAACTTTCGTTTATATTGTATGTGTATGTTTGATACAAAATTATGGAGAAATGTGCTTCTTAATCTGACTGTTCTGTTTTTCCAGCAAGCTGAAAGATTTGAATGTTGTTTAAAGCTCTCTTTTTGAGGTTAAACTTGCCATCAATGTTCTTGATTATTTCTGTTACATGGTGATATGTGGTTTATGTTCTTGGCACATGCAAAATGATGATGTGAATATGGTTATATGTTTCATGTATATTATGAGAAATGAGAAAGGGAATGCACAAGGCGATGCATGTCCCAAATATGTGATGAACTGTGGAAAGAAAAGAAATGGAAGATGTTATGTTTCACGAAAATGACTAAGTCCTCTTAAAGGATGGTGACATGGGGTTTGGGGGAACACGGGTAAATTAAAGGAGTTAAGGAGCGGACAGATGATATGAATTCTCACCCGCTGTATCACTCCCGGAAGGGCGAGTTGAAAGGGTTGGAGAGGCCGCTGGTGTACCCGTGATGCACCATGACAGTAATTGATGGTTTACTCCATTTGTCCGATAGAAAAACCGAGCAGGTCTCACTCTAGTGCCTTGCCCCGTTCGGGCATAGAGTTGCGAGAGGCCCCCTCCGGTGCCCGTGTTGCTGGTTGGGGTACCACTTTTCACCCACCCTGGGTGAAGTCCGCCTCCTTAAGGTCCTAAGATTTATCCGGGTTCCAAAATGATAACCAATGGATTAATGTTAATCCTTATTACTCTTGTAGCAATGGTAAATGTATGCGTTGTTTACTTGTGTTTCTTTACTATGGTTCTTTTATGTTGTATACCATTGTTGTACACCTTGCCTGTTGCACGAGCACGCTTTCACATGTTCATAAGTATAGTTGTTACTTTCTTTACTACAGTAGATGTTTATGCCATGACATACACTCTGCCTGCTCACGTGCACCCTTTCCACACTTCATGTAAGGACTAGTTGAGATATGGAATTCCTACTGTGTCACGCGTTGACGTGCCCCACCGTTGACTTTTCAGGTTGGTTCTTTGAGTTGGAGGCCCCTTGACTCAGTTGGTTGGAGTTGCGGGTTGTGAGAAGTGTGGATGACTTGGGAGTGGTGTTGTACTTGGGTGAGATGTGAGTTTTTGTACCTTATTGAGATATGGGTAATATTGTATATGGATTTGTGTAAGGAAGTTGTATATGAACAGTTTTATTTATATACATCAGTGTTTGAGTTGTTGGTTCTCTTGTGTTTTGGGTTGTCTGGAATGCTATATGTACTATCCCAGCAGTGCGCAGTGGACCTGCTTGTGTTTGTGATTTTGTATTTTCTTCGTAGCACTCGTCTCTTTGGGAATACCTGATTCGGATTCGTACTTATCGGGTATCCTGGGGAGCGGGGCGTTACAGGTGTCGGCCCATGCAGGTCTCCGCACTGCGGCTGTGTAAGGGTAGTGTATGTAGTGTTCCGGAGGTAGTTCGTCTTAATGTGGGTAGGAGTTCTTCCTTAAGATAGAGCCCAAATATCAGAAGTTTGAGGTATAGAGCCCTGAGGATAGACACTAGAGTGTTGATTGAATAAGAATGTGTGTATATCTATGTGTGTATGTATGTGTACCTATACATCTGTAGCTCTATAAGTGTTGAATATGGCTTGTCGAGTATATTGAGATGATATACTCCTGTGCATATGACTATGATATATGTACGAATGATTCTATGGCTATGTGATTGTATTTGAAGTGTATGTGTTAATACATGGTTGACTTATGAGTAATGTGTAGAATTGAGTTATATACTTGATTGAGGTGCATGTAGTGTATAGATGTACTGTGTAGTGGCTATATACTATATGTGATGTATGCACATGTAGAGTGTGCAGAAGCATGTGTGGATCTTTGAGTTCCACCCATGTATGTGTGGCTATGTCTTTAGAATATTAGATCTATGTGTTGATATATGTGATGAGTATATGATATATGTATGGCTGTAAGCTGGAACGCTTACACCTGTATATGGATGAATATAGTTTTGTATGGTTATCTATGTGTATTGATATTGATATGATAAAACTTGTGTGATGATACATCTGTGAATCTTGGATGGGTACTAGGAGACATACATGATTGTATGTCAGAGTATAGAGGTGCATGCGTATATATGTTAATATATGGTGACCTATGAGGAGTGTGTATTATGGACATACATAGTTAATTGAGCTCTAGGCGATGTATAGATATGACATGCTGTCTGTGTTTGTTATATGTGGTGTATGTGTACATGCTGATTGTGAAGATCCATGTGCGAATCTTTGTGTTCCGCTTAAGTATGAGTGGGCATGCCCTAGGTGTATTAGTGTTATGTGTTTGATATATATATATATATATATATATATATATATATATATATATATATATATATATATATATATATATATATATATATATGAGAATAATGGGTATCATACGCCATATGAGATAGGCTCTCATATGCCCTCTCACATAAAGCAACCAAGTACAACCAAGTACAAGCCCATGTGGGGTTGTACTTGGTTGCTTTATGTGAGAGGGCGTATGAGAGCCTATCTCATATGACGTATGATACCAATTATTCTATATATATATATATATATATATATATATAATAAAACAGGGATGTTATCATGTGTTTTTGGATAAGAGATATTGATTATGTGTATTGTTGTATGTGGATATGTGTATTGTTGTATGTATAAGAGATTTTGGTTAAGAGATAATGGATAAGAGATATTGGTTAAGAGATATTGGTTATGTGTAATTGGGTGTGTTGTTTATATAGATTTTGTATATGGGGTATGAGAAATTGAGATATGAGATATTGGATCACATCACATCATATATGACTAAAATTGAGATATAAGAAATCAAATCATTTTTTTAAAATTTTGAAATCAAAATTTCTGTTTACACTTCAGGGAGGGAAACATTTGATCACATCATGGAAGAGAGGGAAAAATTTGATCACTTCACACGGTCCTCTGTATTTGAAGGGAATTTTGCGCGGGAGCAAGGGAGAAGATCAGCTCATCTTCTACCTCACAGCTCACGTTTGATCACATCACAGCTCACGTTCCTCCTCGCCAGCAAGATCAGCTCATCTTCTACCTCCAGCAAGTAGAGCAAGGGAGAGCAAGGGAGAGCAAGGGAGAGCAAGCACATCAAGAAGAGCACCTTCATCTTCTACGTCGGTGAGCTCTTCCTCTTCTACTCAATTTTTTTATTTCACCCTAACATTTTTTTTTCTTAATTTCAGTTCTGTGAGCTTCTTCACGTCCTCAAGCCTTCATCTTCTACCTCATCTCTTCCTCTTCTCCTCAATTTTTTTCCTCAAGCACATCAAGAATCTCGGTGAGCTCTTCCTCTTCTCCTCAAGCTCTTCCTCTTCTCCTCAATTTTTTTTCTTTTAATTTATTTCACCCTCACTTTGCAGTTCTGTCAGCTTCATCACGGCATCAACATCTCAACCCTTGGTGAGCTTTTATGTTTCTGTGTATTTAAATCTTTGATGAAATGATTTGCAATAGAGATTTGAAATTTGGATTGAACTTGAAATAGAGATGTTTGCAATAGAGATTCCAATGAAGAAGAACTATTCTGAAAACGTATTGGAATCTGAAGATGTTTGCAATAGAGATTTGGATTGAACTTGAATAGAGATTGAACTTGAATAGAACTTAAATTTGGATGTTTGCAATAGTTCTTCATTCAAGTTCTTGAATTGAACTTAAATTTGTATTGAACATCTATTGCATTAGATGTTTGCAATAGAGATATTCTGTGTAGATGTTTGCAATTGAACTTGAATTTGCAATTGAACTATTGAACTTAAAGTTCATCAGAATAGTTCTTCATTCATCTATTCTATAGTTTTTGTTTGTAATAGTTTTTGATGTTTGGATGTTTGCAAAAACAATTTGAGTTTGATAGTTTTTGATGTTTGGATGTTTGGATTGATCATTCATCAATTTGATGTTTTGATGTTCTGCATATCCAAATTCTGAATTTAAAGTGATAGCTTCTCACCTCAGTTTTTGATGTTTGAACTATTGCAAACATCCAACTATTTTGAATTTAAAGTCAAAGCTATCAAATTCTGCATATGGATGTTTGGATGTTTGCAAAAACAATTGAACTATTGCAAACATCCAACTATTTTGAATTTAAAGTCAAAGCTATCAAATTCTGCATATGGATGTTTGGATGTTTGCAAAAACAATTGAACTATTGCAAACATCCAACTATTTTGATTTGCAAATTTGCAAATTGAAATTTGGATTGATGAATGAAGAACTATTCAAATCTTTGATGAAATGATTTGCAATCAACATCTCACCCTCACTTTATAGTTTTTGATGTTTGGATGTTTGCAAAAACAATTTGAGTTTTTGTTTCTGTGTAATAGTTTTTGATGTTTGGATGTTTGCAATTGAACTATTTGAAATGTTTCCAAATTTAACTTCAAGTTCAAAAGCAATTTCAATTCAAATTCAAATTATCTCAATTCATTTTTGATATCAAGTGAATTTGATAGCTTTCACTTTAAATTCAAATTCGCACCCATATGCAGAAATTCAATTTGCTGGGTGAGAAGATATCACTTGAGCAAAAATTCAATTTCTCACCCATATGCAGAAATTGATGGGTGAGAAATTTGTTAAATGAAGAACTATTCTGAAATTTGGATTGAACTTGAATTTTTGCATACATCTCTATGCAATAGATAGCAAAAATTCAAGGTCAAAAGCAATTTCAATTCAAATTTAGATTATCTCAATTCATTTTTGATATCAAGTGAAGATTATGAATGTTTGCAATTGAGAGAATTGAGTTTGAGAGAATTTGCAACTGTGAATCTTGTGAATCAATTTTTGTATTGTCCATGTTTTTTTGAACTGAAATTTGAGTGATATTGAGGATGATTTAATATTGAGTGATATTTCAAGGCTAATGTTTGAGTGATATTTCTGAGTTATATTCATGTTATTGAAGTTATTGAAGTTAGGATATGAATGTTAGGAATGTACCCAATTGAATTTTGTTAATATGTTGTGAATGTTTTACTGTACCCAATTGAATGTGTTGCAACTGGTAATGTTATTGCATTCACAGGACACAAAATTCTCCTGTGAATATGTTGTGAATGTTATTGCATTGTCCTGTGAATGTTAGGATTTTGCAACATATTCTCAGGATTTTGTGTCCTGTGAATATTCTCAGGATATCAACTCCCAATTGAAATTAACAGGATCTCAAAGCTCCAGGATATCCTGTGAATGTTATTGCATTGTCCTGTGAATGTTAGGAATGAAGCTTGAAGATTTGAATTATATCTCTAATTCTATTCTAATAGCATTGTCCTGTGAATTCTATTCTATTAGATATATAATTTAAACTGAAATTTCTATTAGAACAATTCTATTCTAATAGAGATATAACAATTCTATTAGAGATATAACAATTCTAATATTGAGAAATGAGTTTGAAAATGAAAGCTTGAGTATTGTTTTTTTCATATTCAGAAATTGGATGAGAGCTTGATATGAAAGAATATTGGATGAATATTGAAAGAATATTGAGAAATGAGTATTGGATGAGAGCTTGAAATGAGTATTGTTTTTTTCATATTCAGCAATTGAAAGAATATTGGATGAAAGCTTCAATACACCCAATTCTCTATGCAATATTCACAAATTTTCATTTTGATAAGCACTTCATTTTTTCCTGAAAGTGTCATGTGAAGAGCTTGATATGGGCTTGCTGATCCAAATGTTTATTCCAACTTCAACATGTAGAATACAATTTTTGCCTGTAATATATAATTTGCCTGTTTTGCCTGTTTAGTTAAACTCAAATATATGTCCTGTCTTGAGATCTTCATATTTGTTTTTATATTACATTCATATAAACCCAACAGTCACATTCAGGTTGAGAGGATATTATAGCAATGATATATGAGATCTTCATATATAATTTTTGACTGTTGGGTTTAGTTAATCTTGAAAGACAGGACATATACTTGAGTTTGCAATTGAAAGAATATTTTAAGAATAACTGAATTTTATAAACTGAATTTTATAAACTTAATCTTTGAATGTTGGGTTTGCGTGACAGTCAATATTGAAAGAATATTGAGAAATGAGTTTGAAAATGAAAGCTTGAGTATTGTTTTTTTCATATTCAGAAATTGGATGAGAGCTTGATATGAAAGAATATTGGATGAATATTGAAAGAATATTGAGAACTGAGTATTGGTATGAGATTTGTGAAAGAATATTGAAAGAATATTGAAAGAATATTGAGAGCTTAATTTGTGGATAAGAGATTTCAGCCAAACATTTCAGCCAATATGTTATGGGTGTATAACAAAAGAAAAAGTTTGCTTATGAGTGTATTTGAGTGTATTTGAACATTTCAGCCAATATTTTTAGTTCAGCCAATGTGAATACACCCATAAGCAGATTGGGTTAATTTTCATCACATACATATGGGTGAACTAAAAATTTCATTGGCTGAACAAAAATACACCCATACACATGTTCAGCCAATTTGAGTGTATTTGAACAAAAATTTCATTCAGCCAATGTTCAAATATGTTCAAAACCCTTGCCATCAAATACACTCAAAATTTTAGTTCAGCCAATATTTTTAGTTATTTGAACATATGGGTGTATTTGAACATATGGGTGTATTTGAACATTTCAGCAAATATGTATTTGAGTGTATTGGCCAACAATTCAGCAAACATTTCAGCCACACATTTCAGCCAATATGTTATGGGTGTATAACAAAAGAAAAAGTTTGCTTCTGAGTGTATTTGAGTGTATTTGAACATTTCAGCCAATATTTTTAGTTCAGCCAATGTGAATACACCCATAAGCACTTTCATCAAATACACTCACATTGGCTGAACATTTTTAGTTATGGGTGTATTCACATTGGCTGAATGAAATTTTTGCTTGATCAAATTACCTTGATGAAAATTCATCAAGAAAAATTTAACTGGATGAAAATTTTTCACATCAAGTTAACACATGAATGTTGGTCTGCAGTTGGGTGTATTCACTGTGATTTTTGTATATGTTGAATGTATTCTAATATCTTGATTTTTAATATCATTCACTGTGATTCTTTTAATGTCATTGGGTGTATTTACTGTCATTTGGCTGAATGATATTACAAAAGTCTATGCTGAAATTTGAATGTATTCAAGTTAACATATAAAAATTTGATGAAAGTTGAATGTTACTCACCAATTTCATTTCTTATCCATTTCCTCATAACAAAAGCTTATTTCAAGTTTCAAACAATTTTCATTTTCTCATCAAGTTTCATCAAGTTTCATTTTCTCATCAAGTTTCATCAAATTTCATTTTCTCATTTTTTCATCAAGTTTCAAACAAGTTACAGTTGAAAGAGAAAAATTTCAACTCTTATCCATTTTCTCATAACACAAGCTATTTCCCATAACAAAAGCTCATTTCAGATAACAAAAGCTCATTTCAGATATTCTCAAAATGAAATAGTGATGGTTCATGAAAATTTTTCAAACCAATTTTGTATTAACACGACATTGCTATTAGCAATATTGCAAAGACTGAAATATTGAATATTGAATATTGAATATTGAACCTTGCATGTGATCAAATATTGAATTTGGGCATTTGAAAATGAAGTTCAATAAATGCATGGACTTTCAAATTTTCTGAAGATATGGAATATGGAATTCCATGAGAATATTTGCCTATATATTTCAAATTTCAAATTTCATTATAGGAATACTCATGGAATGTTCAATAAATGCAGTATGCCCAAATTTTTCTCATGGAATACTCAAATTTCAATAACTCAAATTTCAACATAGTTCATTTGATATGGATATGTGTATGCATTTTACATTATGTGTGTAAAATTTGAAAGTAATTGAGAAATGTGTGTAAAATTTTACATTAGTATGAAACTTTTGAAAATTTATAACCTATCCTATAAACATTGATAAGATCCCTGTTTTCTCATGGATAAGAGTAGACTAGAACTAGATATGAGATTGAGAGATGCTAAAATAAATTTCAGTTTGAAAATGCTAAAAACTGATAATGCTCATATTTGAACATGCTAAAAACTGATAATGTTCATATTTGAAATCATTAACTAATGTTCATATTTGAAATCTCATTCAAATGGCTTTAGCTAAACTCATTACATTTAATTACTCATTTTAATGAGTTGAGAGATAGTCATTACATTTAATACTAGCTCATTTTGAATACTTGCTCATTTTGATATAACAACACTTGCTCATTTTACTCAGTTGCCGGTAGAGAATTAAGTGTTTAATTAATGAAACTGGGAAAATTTTTGATGTATTCAACTCAACTGATCACATTGTGTTTTTTCTTTTTGTGTTGGAGTTCATGGAGTTCTTGGAGAATGAGAGGTCTTATTTTTTTCTTTTTACTTTGGCTTGGAATTACCATTAACATCACAAATGAAACTGTCCTGTAAAACATTCCAAGCCATCAGCATTCCAAGCCAATGTAAAACAATTCAGGATTGAGTTAAGAAATTCAGCTATCAGCTAATGGTATGCTAATGGAGTTGAGAAATTCAGGATTGAGTTAAGAAATTCAGCTATCAGCATTCCA
This sequence comes from Scilla litardierei, assembly GCA_030789695.1. Lineage (NCBI taxonomy): Eukaryota > Viridiplantae > Streptophyta > Magnoliopsida > Asparagales > Asparagaceae > Scilla > Scilla litardierei. The sequence continues at coordinate 32,624,460 of CM061133.1, forward strand.
AGCCAATGTAAAACAATTGTAAGCATTGAGGACTGAGAAATTCAGGATGCTTATGAACCAATGTTGAGGATAAGGGAAAATGCTTACAGATTTTTTCAACAAAACACTTTTTGTTGATGACTGTGAAATTCAGGATGCTTACAAAAATTTACAAAAAAAATCATTATCATTTGCAACTTAACATTATCATTTGCAACTTAACTTCATTTTTTCAATGTTACGTTTCAATTTCATTTTGTACTTTTTACATGCTGAGATGATATGAGATGTTAATTTGTAGTTTTAACAAATTGAGATGTGAAATTCAATTTCACTTTGTATTTTCATAATATGAGATGTTATGAGTTAAAATGTTGATGTTATGAGTCAAAATTTCCCTCCAGGTGTTAATTTCAAATACAGGATGTTATGAAGTCCAAACTTCATATGAGAATCATATACATCCTGTATCAATGTTAACATTTCCCTACAAGTTGTATATAATTGTGTTAATTTCATATGAGTCAAATTTAATACATGATGTTAAGTTTCAATGTTAATTTTGTTTTGATAAGGTATGCATACCGTTACAAACATTCCCATTTTGAAATTAAAAATTAGTGACTGTTTATTATTATTATTATTATTTTCAGCAAATTGCTAAAAGAACTTTACAAGCAACGGCGACGAGTTACATTGAAGACAAAGCAATCTTCTTTTTCGAGGTAATATAAAAATCTTAGATTTTGTTTTTCAAAATATCCTCTTCATTGACCATCCAAATACCTTTTTTGTTGTAGAAGTGGAAGATGGTTCTTGCCGAGCTTGCTTGGTTCCAGAAAGCACGACCTCCACCACTCCAACGAAAAAAGGTAAATAAATGTATAAATTTAAAATTTTCCATATTATCAAATATATATTAATTTTTCTAAGAATTTTATGTTCTTAATTTATCTAGGTTATTGCTCATCCCATTAACTCTCCACTTTGGATTGAGCTTGACACATCATCTTTTTATAATGTGATGATGAAAAGGTTTTCTGCTTAAACATGATGAAGGTAATAAAAGTGAGCTGTACAAAGTAATTAGATATTTCTTCGTTTCTAATTTTTCTATTCTAAGCTATGATTTTATTTTTTATTTTCAGGACACAAGGCCCTAGCTTCAGATGTAAATTTTGTTGGATTTAAATGCCTGTGTGCGCGATGGTGTTTTTGAAATTGGACTGCATGGTTGTTCAATCCAAAATGTATTTTTGTGTATATTTGTTCATAGTTAAGGGGTTTTTCTTTTGGCATATAGTATAGGTTGTGTGATATTATTATAAGTCGATGTAAAAATATGTTGCCTTAAGTACTATTTTGGTTGAAACTATGATTTGGGGAAACCTCCCTTCATAATATCCATCCACAAAGTTTGTGCGGTCTTTTGGATTTTTATTTCCTTCTTTGTTTCATTTGGGAAGTTATGCCGATCTAATTTTTGTGGATTTTAGTGTCCGTATTTTTTGTTGGTTTTGTTGGTTCATTTGCAGGTTTACAAGGAGACTTTGTGAATTTTATTTGAGTTGTTGGGTTTTTCCATGCGAGGTCCCCCGAGCCCTTGGGTTTCTTCATTTGCAGGTTTACAAGGAGACTTTGTGAATTTTATTCAATTTGTAATTTTTTGGTTCCAAATATTCACATTTACATCAACCCATCTATATTATAAAACATGGATGTTATCATGTGTTATTGGATAAGAAGAGCTTGCACAGATCATCCACATCCCCCTCATCTGCTGGCTCGACTCCTCACCCTCATCTTCCTCATCACCCTCATCTGCTGGAGTACATATGTGAGCTCTTCTCCACAATTTATTTTGTTTCATTTAATTTATTTCAATGGAGTATTGATTTCAGAATCCACGGTTCTGGTTCCGCAAAAAGTAAATTTATTTCAATGGAGTGTTGATCCAGCTTTAATATGTTGTCATTTTGAATTTTTTACTCCATTTCTCAATGGAGTATTGATCCATCTTGATAACATCCCTATAAATTGAATTTTTTTGGGATTCTTTTTTTAGTTTAGCTGTTTATGTTTTGATTGAAAAGATGCAGATTGTGAGTGCCTCTCAAGATGTGTAATTTATCCTAGGTGCATCACCAATTCAATGTTTCCAGGGTAATTTATCCTAGGTGCATCACCAATTCAATGAATTTTTATGTCAAAATCATGCCCATGTTTGATCTTCTGTTCAATGGACCTGATGCTTAATTTCCTTTTCAGGTCAAATATAGGAAAGACACTTGAATGCAGAGACAATAGAATAATGAAATTAGAATCTTTTGGTTTCTTTTTTTAGTTGAGCTGTTTAGGTTTTGATTGACAAGATTATATCACGTTGTGTTATACATGTTCCTAAATGCAGATTGTGAGTGCCTCTCAAGATGGGGATATTTATGTTTTTAATGTTTATTACAGGGTATTGCAAGTTTTAATAAAAACTTTAAGGTCAACTTGCCATTAACACATGTAAGTTTTGCTCACGTTAGAAACATTAGAAGCATTAAATTTTTTGAAACATTAGAAAAACTGTAAGTTCATCCATGTAATACCCTGCATTGTAAGTTCAACCTCACATTACACTTTATTTCAGAGCTTGAATCCAGTATTGAAACATTAGATTTGAGCAAGTAGAAAATTTGCATGTAAGTTCTTTTTGAAACATTTGAGCTTGAATCCAGTATTTTGGGACCTCTAATCACATGTAAGTTCTTTTTGAAATATTGGAAACATTAAAATTTTGCTTAATATTCAGGGTATTGCAGGGTTGAACTTACAGTGTTAATGGCAACTTACATGTCCAAATTACACACCTGCAGCCTCACATTGCACTGTATTTTCCTTACAACCTCACATTACACTTTATTTTAGAGCTTGAATCCAGTATTAAAATTGTCCTGCACTTTGAACACACCTGCACTTCGAACACTCAGACTTTAGTCTAATTGCCTCACACCCTCATAGCATACATCGGTGTGTGTATGCTTTATTGGAAGTTTAATTGGAAGTTTAAATATAAGTTATAACATCAGAATTAAAGCATCGGTGATGTGAATGCTTAAATTAGACGTGTGTGATATGAAGATTATTTATGATATGAAGATTATTTATTTAGTTTTGTTACTATGATTTCTGGTGTTGGGTTAACTATCAGGGTATTCATATCATCTGCAAGTTTCGTTAACCAATTTCCATGCAAAGCTATTAGTTAACAAAAAAAGTTAAAACATTCAACTTGATGTTCTCATCTGCAGGCTTTTTTTCAAGATTAAGTTCTCATCTTCTTTGATGTATTCCTGCAGCTGTGAATTCTTTTTGATATTTCTTTATAATGTATAGATATGCATCCTGTTACAAACCTATAAAGAAATCTTTTTGACCTAACAGTAAATTTCTCAAACAGTTGCAAACCTATAAAGAAATCATTTTGAACCATCATGTTGTTAAACATCAAAAACCATTTTAACTAAAACACATTTGTTTATAAAAAACTATCAAATTGAAAATATCAAAAGCCCTAGACAAAAATGAAAATGTTGAATTACCTTTTTTGAGTACATTAATTCTTTTGAATTAATGCCTATTAACTAAATGTGCTCGATGTTGAGAACTCAAAAGTGAATTAATACCTATTAACTCAAAAGAGAACTCAAATGTGCTCAAATATATGTATTATCAAATGAGCCCAATAAAGACTCAAACTGAAAATATCAGAAGCCCTGATACATTAGAGCATATCAGTTTGGGTTCTCATTCATTAGTTAACATTCACATTAACATGCACATTTTCATTAGAATATCATGTTTATGTGCATGTTCTTATATATTTTCAGTAGAATATCACATTTTCTCATATATTTAAGTCCTCAAACCTTTTAAGTAACCTTCAGTTGGAACCATCATGTTTTAAGTTGTTTGATTGTCCTCAACAGTAGAAAGAAAGTAATTAACTTTTATTGACTATTTTCTATGAAGAACACGCCAAGTTCACTATGTTTTAGTTTTTCTTAATTGAAGAAGACCTTTTGTCTTACATTGAGGATAGTGTAATTTTGGGGTGGCTCTGATTTTATCCTTTATGTGGTTTAGCATCAGCATGTATGTGACAGTTTTTCCCTCACAGCCTTAATAAGAACATCGAGTACTCCAGCCCTAATACACGACACGATTCTCTTTTGATTTTTAGTTGATCTTAGAACCAGGTTTTGATTCCGTTTTTGCTTACTTTTTCTTAGCTTGCCAAAGATGGTGGAGAAGTAAAAACAGCATTTGGGAAGAAGCCATGGGATATGAAGCACCAGGTAGTAATGAGAGACTCTCATCATAAATTTTATTATCAAACACTAAAGGATGCATTCAATATGAGATCTGTTGAGTCTCCTTTTTTCCTAGAACACTTGAAATTTGAAACAATTATGCAATCTTTACAGAAGCAGCTTCATTTCTTTAAGTCATGTGATCATCTTCACACAAACATCAAAAAGCTTGGTTATTGTATGAATACGAATGTGTGCCAAAATTTTGACCACATAAACTTTATCTGTAACGGAAACTGCATTAGAGGAAGTTTCAGGTTGGATATTTGATGTAGTTACTCAAAGAACAAACAAAAATGTTAGGAAATTGATCATCCAATTGCTACTAATGCAAGACAATTGGATCAAAAAATTTGTTAATTTGCAGAGTAGTTGTCAGTATGCTAATTATATGCTTGACATTCACTTGCGGAGAAATTCTTTTCTGTATGTATGCATGACTTTTATAATTCATGTTTGTATGCATATGAGTTATATAATTCATGTTGGTTTCACAAATTGAGTAGGATTTAGAAAGCAATACATTGTGTGTATAATGTGCATATACACTGTTTTTGAAGGAAAAAACTGTTTTTTGCTCTACGGTTTGTTTAGCTGATTGAAGTGTATATCGTTCTTTAGCTAGAAATTCTCTCAAAGCTTTTCATAGTTTATACGCTTCAGTTGAGGTTGAGATTTTGAATTAGCACATGGTATCATTTATTTAATATTTATTTTGTCAATTATCACTGAAGTTAGCCATTTGGATTTATAGACTTTATATCGCTATTTTTGAAGAATGAAATTTTGAAATAGAGTAAATTGTGATGTTTCTGTTTACTCATTTTAGTCACCTATCATTTTTGCTATATTTAACTCCCCTATCATTATGGTTGTGCGTAACCAAGAGCATGCTATTTTTGGTTTGCTGAATGCAGTAAAGGTGTTCAAAGTGTAGCAAATGGATGGAGCCGGTTGGAGAAGCTCCAAGGAGTGGCACTGGAAAGGCTGATTAGAGAAAGAGAGGTAAATGTTCCATTAATCCTTGAGGACAACAGGTGGCAGCCGTCAGCAAAGAAGCCTAAGGCCCACCCATTATCATCGCACCATACAAGGATGTGCTCCTCACTAGCAACAACAATGTCTGAAAGGCTTTTTTTTCTGTGCATGCAGTTCATTTGCTAATATAATGAGATACAGATAGTATTGGTTTTTTTATTTGTTCATTTGCTAATATAATGAGGTAAAGATTGTAATAAGTATCATATATTCTTCTGTGCATGCATTTCATTTTCCAATAAGGACATGTAATGAAATAGTATTCTCAATGAACAACTTTTTAGTTTTTAAAATGTCTGTTAACATCCTTGGAATCATAGGTTCTCTATATCAATCATATTCAAAGTTTATCATAAGTTTATATTAACATATTGTTGTGAAAAAATTGTTCCTTAAATTAACAGATTCATAATGTGAAAGAAAGATGATTAGCAATGCGATACTCTGAATGAATGTATGACAATATGATACTAGCATGCCTTCACCATATAGGTATGCAACACCCAGCAATACATTCTTGGAATAGAGTTTAGTATTGTTTTGTAAATGAACTGCGCAATACATTCTTGCAACACCCAGCAATAGATTCTTGCAATACATTCATTTTGGTTTATAGAGCAAGGATTTTATTGTTTTTAAATGTGAAAATACCAATCGTTGATGTCAAATTCTTGACGTTGTAATTTGAGAGTAGATGATGACGTGGTATTTGAATTGCTTGAAGTGAATTTTAAGGAATTATGATGGAATATATTGTCTTAATATTGACACCTAGAGAAATTTTTTTTTGATTTGATGTAGTTTTGGGGGTTACAATATGCATGTCTATAGTTAAAACTTGACGTGAGGTGTATGTTCTGCTGGTTACATGGATGGTGGTTCGTGTAGAGAAGACGATGAGCGATCTCTTGATCAGGACGGACTAGATGATGCGACTCGATTAATATTGATCACAAGTGAATAATTTCAAAATGATTGAAATTTCTTGGGATGAGCTAAATTATGGGTGATCTAAGATTTTGAGGGGGAATCGTAAATGAACCGCGCTGAAGGCGCCCGCTAATTTTTTTTAACTAATTTGTTGTTCTGCATCGAAAGCGTCCGCGCCGAATTTGTTGTTCCGCGCTGAAGGTGCATGCGCCGATTTCATTGTTCCACGCCGAATGCGTCCGTGTCGCTAAATATTTTTACGCTAATTTGTTATTCCGCACAATTTTGACCGTGGAAATAATTTTTTGGGGAACAAAGATTTTGCCGGGGAAAATCTTAATTGAACCGTGCCCGTGGGCACGGGGTATGACTAGTGTGTGTGTATATATATATATATATATATATATATATATATATATATATATATATATATATATCTTGAAGATGTATATGGTTGCATGTCTGGCTGTAAGTGGATACACTTACACCGGTGTTTGGATGGATAAATCATTATGTGAGTATCTGCATGTATTAATATTGTTGTATGAGACCTTATGTGGTGACATGTATATGTGTGCTTGGATATATGCTAGGAGACATACATGGTCGTATGTCTATATCTATATATAGAGATGCATGTGTATGTTTGTACAAAACCATGAATGCGTGTACTGTGAAATGATATGAGTGTTGATATATGAATGTGTTTATATATAAGTTTGAGGTAGATTGACCATATATAACTATATTAACCCTTAGCTATGTCCTGAGTTGGAAAGTCCGAGGACGGACTTTATTTTAAGGTGGGTAGGATGTAATGACCCCAAAATTCATATACGTGTATTAATACGTATTCTTGGACGTATATATATATGCGTATAAATTTTTGGGAGTACTTATGTATTTTATTTAATTTTGTCAAGCTAAAAATTATTTTTAAATAATTTTGTATGCCATATGATTTTATTAAATAAAATATATGGTTGGAATACTAATGGCTTGATGAGTATTAAGTATTGTATGTGTATTAAGTGGGTATAGTTATTTTTCTATAAAACAAAATCCTAATATTTTACATAAGTGACACCTCACCCTTTGATGTGTCAATAGCTCCTTGATCCTTACCTAACCCAAGGCTTGGTGGCATGCTTAGAGGATTTTAGGGAGATGAAGTGGCTACTCTAGGAATTAGAGAGAATGTTTTATTCACTCACTCTCTTCCCAAAGATCAGATCGAATGCATCCCTTCCCCTTACTCACTCTTAGACATTAGGGTGACTGAGCACCCATAGGGCTACGCCACCCTCACTCTGCACACTCCTGTAGCATCCATGTCGTTGTTTGGGCGCTGTTGCTCATTCTGGGAGCCTATGGAGGAGAAGAAGGAATTAGAGAAGGAGAAGGGTTTGAAGAAGGAGGAGCCATAGGGATTTGGGCTACCCCCTTGTCTCTCATCACCCCTATGGTAGGATTCCATCTCCAACTAGTATTAGAGTTGCATGCTTAGTTTCATGGTTGTTGTTGTTGTGGTTTTACCTTTTCTTATGTTAATCCTGAGTTTTGTATGGTTGTGTGCGGTGAGCAATCCTGAGTTTGTATGGTTGTGCGCGGTGAGCAATTCTGAGTTTTGGGTGGTTTTGTGCGGTGAGCAATTCTGGACAGATTTACATGCTGATTGTTCTGCTTAGTCCTCCCAATCTAGAATTGCGTTTGCTCTGAAATGTTTATGGCTTAAAGATTGGACCGTTATCTATAACTTTCATGTTGTGAACTTTTACTAATTCGACCTGTAATTAGGATTAATAATTCCATCTTTACAACATGTCAGAATTTCATTTAGTCTGGACACAGTTTGGCAAAACGTAGATCAGTCCCTGCACACTTCATAGAAATTGATGATCTTAGTCTCGTTGGAAAGATAACAACTTTTTCTACAACTTTCTGTGAGTGCACATTTTCGAGATTCTAACTGTAACATAGCCTAAACTAGCAATCTTTACAGCTCTTAGAATCTGTCTGAAAAACAGATTCGTCAGGTCTTACCAAACAATTCACGATAAATCACTCAGTTCATATTTCTGCATGAAAATATATAGGTGAATCCAGAACAACCATATCTACAACTTTCGTTTATATTGTATGTGTATGTTTGATACAAAATTATGGAGAAATGTGCTTCTTAATCTGACTGTTCTGTTTTTCCAGCAAGCTGAAAGATTTGAATGTTGTTTAAAGCTCTCTTTTTGAGGTTAAACTTGCCATCAATGTTCTTGATTATTTCTGTTACATGGTGATATGTGGTTTATGTTCTTGGCACATGCAAAATGATGATGTGAATATGGTTATATGTTTCATGTATATTATGAGAAATGAGAAAGGGAATGCACAAGGCGATGCATGTCCCAAAATATGTGATGAACTGTGGAAAGAAAAGAAATGGAAGATGTTATGTTTCACGAAAATGACTAAGTCCTCTTAAAGGATGGTGACATGAGGTTTGGGGGAAACACGGGTAAATTAAAGGAGTTAAGGAGCGGACAGATGATATGAATTCTCACCTGCTGTATCACTCCCGGAAGGGCGAGTTGAAAGGGTTGGAGAGGCCGCTGGTGTACCCATGATGCACCATGACGGTAATTGATGGTTTACTCCGTTGGTCCGATAGAAAAACCGAGCAGGTCTCACTCTAGTGCCTTGCCCCGTTCGGGCATAGAGTTGCGAGAGGCCCCCTCCGGTGCACGTGTTGCTGGTTGGGGTACCACTTTTCACCCACCCTGGGTGAAGTCCGCCTCCTTAAGGTCCTAAGATTTATCCGGGTTCCAAAATGATAACCAATGGATTAATGTTAATCCTTATTACTCTTGTAGCAATGGTAAATGTATGCGTTGTTTACTTGTGTTTCTTTACTATGGTTCTTTTATGTTGTATACCATTGTTGTACACCTTGCCTGTTGAACGAGCACGCTTTCACATGTTCATAAGTATAGTTGTTACTTTCTTTACTACAGTAGATGTTTATGCCATGACATACACTCTGCCTGCTCACGTGCACCCTTTCCACACTTCATGTAAGGACTAGTTGAGATATGGAATTCCTACTGTGTCACGCGTTGACGTGCCCCACCGTTGACTTTTCAGGTTGGTTCTTTGAGTTGGAGGCCCCTTGACTCAGTTGGTTGGAGTTGCGGGTTGTGAGAAGTGTGGATGACTTGGGAGTGGTGTTGTACTTGGGTGAGATGTGAGTTTTTGTACCTTATTGAGATATGGGTAATATTGTATATGGATTTGTGTAAGGAAGTTGTATATGAACAGTTTTATTTATATACATCAGTGTTTGAGTTGTTGGTTCTCTTGTGTTTTGGGTTGTCTGGAATGCTATATGTACTATCCCAGCAGTGCGCAGTGGACCTGCTTGTGTTTGTGAGTTTGTACTTTCTTCGTAGCACTCGTCTCTTTGGGAATACCTGATTCGGATTCGTACTTATCGGGTATCCTGGGGAGCGGGGCGTTACATTGGGACCACTACAAAGGCTACCAATCGAATCCGGTCATGACCGCCTCCTTGGCCTGCATTGCGACCCAGCAACTAAGGATGCTCGAGTGCCGACAAGCAGTAGCGGGAGATCCCGTGAGATCGTCCACGCCGAGCGTTGACCTCCGTCGTTTGTGCCCAGCAGCGGATGAGGAGGAGCCCTCCAACTCGTCAGCGGAGACGTTGACCGGAGGGAAACCTGATCATGAGGTCATCAAGATGACCCTGGACGAGCTTCTCGGACCCTCGAACCTCCTCGTCAACAAGGAACATCAGGTCGAGGTCGCCGACTTCTACATCTTATAGGTCCACGCCTGGACTCGGTAACACATAGGGGAGGATCCCGGGAAGAGCATTCTTGCCGAGCATGTTGAGCCTCCGTACCGAGGCGTCCAAACCCCTGCTTGACCAGCCGAGCTTCATGCTGGACTTACTGCCATGTTGGGCATCCGAGCGTCCGAGCAACTCCATGCTGAGCTTCATGCTGGACTTACAGCCATGTTGGCATCCCAGACGTCCTTCAATTGTGCTACCAAGTGCCGAGCTGTTGCGGCTTCTCGAGTGACCAAGAAGTGCGGGAGGGGAGCTCGGCCTCCTTTCTTCATTGCCCTGCTCTTCTTATTTGACAACTCCCAAGGTTAGACAGGGCCCACGAGCTACTCGACAAAATGCCTGATAAAACTGTGGCTTCTTGGGACACTTTCATCAGCGCATTATTGAGAAATGGGCGGGGTGAGAGCCCATGGACTTCGGTGGAAGCCAATGCACGGTGAGGGAGCAGGACCAGTTCATGCCGATCGCGAACGTGATCCGAATCATGCACAAGGTGCTATTGGCCCGCGCCAAGATCTCCGACGATGCCAAGGAGACGATCCAGGAGTGCGTGTCGGAGTACATAAGCTTTATCACCAGCGGGGCAAACAACCGGTGCCAGCGTGAGCAGCGCAAGACAATCACGGCCGCGGACGTCCTGTGGGCCATGAGCAAGATGGGCTTCGACAACTGCGTCGAGCCCCTCACTGCTTTACTCCACAGGTACCGCGAGCTCGAGGGCGACCACCGCTGCTCCGCCCGAGGGGACCTGCTCCCGCCTGCAATCGGGTCGGTTCTCCTTTCAACCCATTAGTCTCTCTCTCTTTATGTTGTTTGTCGCTTCCCCAAAATTTTTCAGGTCCATATCTGGGCTCGGATTTGTCCGGACATGCCAAGCTTCTGCATCTCCCCCTATCCGAGCTTGTGCCAAACAAGCGCTCCCTTTTAGTCACCCATTGCTAAGCGACCTGAGGAGAGCTCCTCTGAGCTGGCGTGGGCTTGAGGCGAGCCCTTCGAGCTGATACAAGCAAGGGAGCGACCACCTTCGGTCGAACTTCCAAGCGCAGGGGGTTTCCTCCGACCGAGCTGGAATGGCGATGGACCCGCTGGGCCACGGCCAGTAGCCCAGAGCTCCGATCCTCAGCAAGACCGACGAGGCCGCCCCGATCTTCATCGAGGTGGACAAAAACTCCGGTGACCTCCTTGTCGATCGACGGCGAGGTCTTGAGCCTGATCCGAGCTCCGATCCTCAACAAGGCCAGTGGCAATCACTCCGATCAGCACCGCAGTCGGCGATGGCTCCGCCGACCTCCTCGCGGGTCGATGGCGAGCTCCTCCGACAAATCCAAGCACCGCCCCTCTGCAAATTCAACGTCAATCACCCGATCTTCAATACGGTGGAGGAAAGCTCGACGACCTTCACGTATGTCGACTGGCAAAATCCTCTGACTCATTGGGCTGCTGAGCTCGTTGCTTCAGATCGAAGACCTCTGACCCACAACTGAAGCTCGTCGACCCAATCGCAAGGCCGTCAACCTCCAGACCTTGCTGACCCGGTGCATCAGATCGCTTGCACACCTATTTTCGGCTCTCATTGACCCAATGTCGTCAATCTGAGGATTGCCGATCCTCATCCGAAGCTTGTCAACTTCAACTGCAGTCCAAATCCGCTCACGCTCAACATCGGTGTACTTCTCGCTGCCTTGGGAAGCCTTCGTCACCTTGTGGCCAATCTCAGCGGAGCTAATCGAGATTTTCCTAAGCTCAATCAGAGCTCCTGACAATTGTGGAAGCTTCGATGGTACTGCCCCCTAACAATCTCGGTCGGAGCAAATCTTGACTACCAAACTCTCTCCCTCCGGGGTCGATCAAAGTCAAATCATGGATCATCAGTGGGTCAATTGATGTTTCCACGCCTCGATTCATGCCTCGGCTCGTGGGTGAAACTTCGATGTTTGTTGGTCGAAGTCCAGAGCCTCATTGGGGAGACATCTGCTCCTGAACTTCGTTGAAGATCAAGTTGAGCACGGTGTGGGTCGAGCGACCCTACCACCCTCACCAAGCTAGCCTGCACCAACTACCTCCGCCTTCCAAGATTACTCAACGGTAACGGAGCAAAAACCGAGGCGATGAGGTAAAACCTCTGCCTTCCAAGCGAACCAATACTACCTTCCAAGCGGACAGTACAGGCTCCGTCATCAACACTTCAAGAGGCATCTCAAGGTTCTTGAGCATCTCAGCTTCAGGAGTCGCTTGACCGGGAAGATGCTCGCAGCCGCTCATCTCCAAGATCAAACCTGAGAGATACTCATCACCTCATGATGCGAGGAAAATTTCCGCGTCTGAGCAACCAAGCAGCTCCTCCGACTGTGGTTGAGCCGATCTGGTCGAAGCACCACCGTCCGAGTTCGAGCATCCAGACTGCTCCTCCGACCGTGGCCGAGCGCATCTGACCAAAGCACCACCGTCTGAGTTCGAGCATCCAGACCGCTCCTCTGACCGTGGCCGAGCCAATCTGGCCGAAGCACCACCGTCCGAGTTCGAGTATCCAGATCGCTCCCCCGATTGTGGCCGAGCCGATCTGGCCGAAGCACCACCGACTATGCTGCTGGGTTCCCGCTTGCCGAACAGCTCCTGCATCAACCCGAGTGGGACGAAGTAGTGGCAGAGCGCCACCATGGAATCTTCGAAAGTCTTCACAAGGTCCTCACTTCTTCTTCGGCCGTAAGTCAAGGGGCAACTCCCCTCGCCACCGAATGAACGGATCGGTCGAAGGGTCGAGGCAACTTCCCCGGATAGCTGACTCACTCCTTCGTCGGCCGTAAGTCGAGGGGCAACTCCCCTCGCCACCGAACGGATCTCCTTCGTCAGCCGTAAGTCGAGGGGCAACTCCCCTCGCCACTGAACAAATCTCCTTCGTCGGCCGTAAGTCGAGGGGCAACTCCTCTCGCCACCGAACGAATCTCCTTCGTCGGCCGTAAATCGAGGGGCAACTCCCCTCGTCACCGAACGGATCTCCTTCGTCAGCCGTAAGTCGAGGGGCAACTCCCCTCGCCACTGAAAAAATCTCTTTCGTCAGCTGTAACTCGAGGGGCAACTCCCCTCTCCACCGAACGGATCTCCTTCGTCAGCTGTAAGTCGAGGGGCAACTCCCCTTGCCACTGAACGAATATCTTTCGTCAGCCGTGAGTCGAGGGGCAACTCCCCTCACCACCAAACATACGAGCTCACCGAACGGATCTCCTTCGTCAGTCATAAGTCGAGAGGCAACTCCCCTCGCCACTGAACGAATCTCTTTCGTCGGCCGTGAGTCGAGGGGCAACTCCCCTCGCCACCAAACAGACGAGCTCAATCTCAGTGCGGGGGACAACTCCCCTAGCTGGTCGACCCACTCCTTCATCGACCGTAAGTCGAGGGGAGACTCCTCTCGCAACCGAACGAATCTCGGACCGACGATCTAGCCAACTCCGCAAGACGGACCAAAAACTTTACAGAGAAAGCAACTTCTCCCCCCTTATACTACATCTCCCGACCTCAACCTTAACAATGGTAGAGCTCGGAAGATGGGGGCAATTGTTACGACTATTTTGACCGGGCCCGGAAGAGCCAAGTCAACGACGACCGGTCAACCGGCCTGCTACGGCCTTGGGGCCACGGCCCCAGAGATCTCACGGGTGGGCCGCACTTATCCGCCCAAGACAAAGGCCCAAAAGACTGCCCACTTCCGTAGTGGAGGAATTCGGGGCCCAAATCGGGGAAGCCTTCGCCAAGTATGGCAACCGTCCAGTGTCATCATGATCCGCCAATTATGGCAGCCACCTTCATGGCTCGCCAAATATGGCAACCGACTTCATGGCCATCACTCCCCAATAATGGCGGCCACTTTCAATGCCATCACTCCACCTTCATGGCATTTATCCCTCCATAAAGCATGGCAATTGTGGGGGTCAACATGGCACATTAACATGACCTCATCAATAGCGACCATGATGTCTCATCATGGCCCATTACTATGGGACTCGCCTATATGAAGAGGGGGGAGGCATCATCACCAAGGGCCGGATCTGGACGATCTACAACGAAGGTATCACAAACTCCCTCTTTCACCTTCTTCCGCCTTGACATATTTCTCCTCCATAGCTCGGCTCGAGGATCGGGTTTCGTCTCTCCGTGAACCTAGCCCGATCCCACCGAGCATCCCTCAGACTAGATCTGACTTTGGCATCGGAGGGGATTCGGTCGGAACCAAGGTCCGACCCCCCTGACGATCTCCTTCGTCCATTCAGGTCCAGGAGATCCTGCGGCGCCGAGGCTACCCCTCAGCATCATCACAGCCGGAGTCGAGCGCCCTCGTCCCCGAGCCCGTTCGTCTCCACCACTAGAAGATCGTCGCTCTGCCGAGGCCACCCCTCGGCTAGCCGACGCGAAGATCCGCGCGTCCCTCGCCGAGCGACCCCACCGTCAACCGATCACGGAAATTGTCGTCCGGCTGAGGCTACCCCTCGGCCCGCCGGAGATCGGAACCGCGCCTTCCCGCTCAAGCGAACGCGCCATCGGCCGACCACCCGGGTCGTCTCCGCCTCGCGTGACAGCCACGACAACACGGGGGTCCCGCACGTCCCCTTTTGACCGCATTGACCCCGCACCCTCCATACTATCGATTTACGGGTGAAAGTTTACCCGTCAACACCTACTTCTACCGGATGAATTGGGACATGGAAGGAGGTGAAGTTATTAATGCTGTGAAATCATTCTTTTCCTCTGGCAGGCTCCTTAGAGAACTTAGACATACTTTTCTTTGTTTAGTGCCTAAGTTTGATTCAGCTTCCACCCTCAATGGCTATATGCCTATATCATGCTGTAATGTTCTCTATAAATTTATCTCTAAGGTTCTCCGTAACAGGCTGCAGAAGGTTATCTCTGATATTATTTCTCCTTATCAAGCTGCCTTTCTGAAGGGTCGTCTCATTAGTGACTGCTCCCTATTAGCCCATGAATTAATTAAGGACTTCAATAAGCCTATGGGCAACCGCTTGTGCCTCAAGGTAAATCTGACAAAGGCTTTTGATTCAGTTAACATGGTATTCATCTACTTCATGATGCATCGTATGGGATTCCCTCCTCATTGGATTGTCTGGATCATGGAATGTATATCTAGCCCTACTTTCTCGGTGCTCATTAATGGGTCTCCCTCAGGTTTCTTTGCTAGTAATCGAGGCATAAGGCAAGGTGACACTATCTCCATACACACACACACACATACACACAATAAAACTCGACCTTTTTTGCATCTTTGTCATACATGGCAATTTTGTCCCAGTCATATTTTGGTTGTTGACTGGGACGCTGACTATGATAATGGAAACAACAATTTCCCAAAAAAGAAGAAAATTAACAAATTAAAAGCAAAAAAATTAATAGTTCGATAATTAAGCATATAAATGATTGAAAAGAGTAGAATAAATACCGATTAACGACCTTTTTTAAATTAATGTGGGGAATCAAATGATACGGGTGAGTGAAATTAATCTAAATACAGATTCAATGTTAGTTTGTCTATTAATCTTATCTATTAACCAACTTGTTGATTAGCAATTTCAAATGTATAATACAATCGTGAAGCTACCTGCATTTTCTCCTGGATTTATTTTTAGAAAATAATATTATGCCAGGTTTCGCAGAGGAGACTGTCTATTATACAATTGACGAATTTTCGAGACACTAAGTTTTTGACGAGGGAATATCTTAAATGAATCGTGCACTACGCCTGCGCAGAAGGCGCCGGCTAAATTTTTGTTCTTTTAAATTGTGAAGCGGAATATTATATGTCCCAAAATTTTGGAGAGGGAAATAATTTTTGGGGAAACAGAGATTTTAAATAAATCGTGCTCGTGGGCACATGTTATAATTAGTATATATATATCGCAAAATACATATATGCTCGACCTCAGAAAAATAAATAAAAAATATTTCAGATTAATCCAGAAAAATCATATAATAATAATCATATAATTTTATATATTTTTCTAATATTAAAAATCCGATTCACTAATTATACTCAATTCTCTTCTAATTCTTAAAAATATTTCTTCTTTTAAAGGCTTAGTTAATATATCGACGATTTGATCTTTAGTTGCTATATATTTTAAAATAATATCAACTTTTGGGACATGTCATCTAGAAAGTGATGACTTAAATTTATGTATTTTGTACGTGAATGATGAACTGGATTTTTAGATAAGTTAATCGCACTAGTATTATCACACATAATAGAACATTTAGTGCACTTAATGTCATAATCTAGTATAGTTTGTTTCATCCATAATATTTGCACACATGCTAATTCTATAGAAATATACTCTGCTTATGTGGTTTATAATGAAACAGAATTTTGTTTCTTACTAAACCAAGAAACTCAAGCTTGACCTAAAAAGTGGCAAGTTCCACTTGTAATTTTACGATCAGATTTGCAACCAGCAAAATCTGCATCACTAAATGATATTAGATCAAATGTGCTTGATTTGGGATAATATAGACCAAAATCAGAAGTATATTTTATATACCTAATTATCCTTTTGACTTTAGTATATTTTAGGATCAGATTTGTACCTAGCTAGCAAATAAACATACAGAAAACATAATATCTGGTCTACTTACTGTAAGATCAAGTAATGATCTGATTATACCTCAATATAAGCGTTGATCAACACTTTTAACATTATCATCTTTGTCAAGAGATGATGATGTACCCATCGGAGTACGTTTTTTCTGCAGAATTCTCTAATCCAAATCGTTTGATGAGTTCTTTCGTATATTTACTTTGGTGAAATAAATATACCTTCCTTCATTTGTTTACTTTGTAAGCCAAGGAAGTAGGTAAGTTCACCCATGTGACTCTTCTCGAACTCATTCCGCAATTCCTTAGAAAATTCTTGACATAAAGAATCATTAGTTGTGACGGCCCGCATTCATCAATACATGTATTTTCATATTTTACAATTACAAAATGATTTCAAATACGTTTGAAGGATTTAAAAATAGTTTATACGATTTTAAAATATAATGCTTTGAAGTCCAACAAAGGGGAAAACATGACCATTTACCATCATGTTTTCCTACTTATCCTGGTTAACTCCTAATGCACACTTTGCCAATCCTTCTTGTTAGGATAAGGCTTGGTTTTCATAATTATTCCTCTTGATTATTTTTGCTGTAGGTATTGGGTGGTTGAAAATCTGCAGTAAGGCTGATAGGAACCTCTCGGGTTTGAATAATAAAAATATGATTTTTATTGAACATAAGAAGAAAACAAAGATAGTTGGCCACATTCGAGAAGTGGACAACTCTCTCAAGCCACCAATTCGAGAGGATGGCCGCACTCTCCACAAAAGAGGGATCGAATCAACCTCTCACAAGTTTCTCACAAAATTTTAGTAAACCCTAATCTCTCTAAGTCCCCATATATATAATAATCGGATTTTCAGTAAAATTACAAAAACGCCCTGAAACCCGGAATTTCAAAAATGCCACTAAGCCTCCAAAATTACAGATTTTGCCACTGCTTACTCTGTTTGCATTGTTCAAAATTCTCTCTTGGCATTTGAGAGGCCTCCATTGGGGCCATCCCTGAGTTGTGGCTATAACTCTCAATCCTTGTGCACACTAATTGATTTAATCTTCTGTAGAAATCTAAAATTACCTAATTTATCTCTATCCTCAACCTATCTCGCTGATGGTAACTTGACTCAAATATACTCTGCCAGTCTCTCCTTTCTATTGATTGTCATATTTCTTCATGTTGAGTATTTATACTCCTCTAGTTTTCGTTGTCATATTCTCCCTAATGATTCTATGTATTTCTTGTATGATTTTGATTATCGATTTTGCTCATCATACTTAAATCTTGTCTCTCTAGATATATAGTACCATGTTCTTGAGGCCATCCCTCTATATTTAACTTTCTGTGGTACTAGGAAACTTACATTAACAACCTAAGATTATATACCATGCTGAAGAGCATCAGCACATGTATGGATGTAAGCAAGATTCATGTCTGACAGTAATAGCTTAGTTTTAAGCACCTTGTTAATATCTATCTCAATGGAGATTATTTTTGTTTCTTTTGAAACTCTCTGATTCCCAAACAATCCATTCAAGATGTCATATGTTATTGAAGGACACCAATTTGGTCCATTATTTTGTATGCAAATGAGATAGCCATACACAACATGATTTTAAATGTGTTTCTGCTTCCAAGAATGGTGCATGCAGTGAAAATTGTGTGTCAAGTGTCAGCTTTTTGAACACAACCTCGAACATGTATATAAATTTTTGTGATTAGTATAAACTCGTAGGCAGACTTCTAGTTAACACTGGTTTATAGGAAGATTTAGAATCATGAATGGAAGCTAAATTATGTAAAATTTGGAGGTTGTCCAGTATCTGATACTATGTTATGTTTCTTGCATTGCTTCACATTCTGACTGCTTTTTGAAACTGACTTGCTTTGAAGCCTCAACAGAGAATATCAGTCCTGAGCAATGCTTTGAAGTCCAACAACTATGATATCTAAATCCATAAAAGTGCACTATCTCAATTTAGTCATGAGCATTGCTTTGAAGTCCAACAATTATGATATCTAAATCCATAAAAGTGCACTATCTCAATTTAGCCCTGAGCATTGCTTTGAAGTCCAACAACTATGATATTTAATTCCATAAAAGTGCACTATCTCGATTTAGTCCTGAGCAATGCTTTGAAGTCCAACAACTATGATATTTAATTCCGTAAAAGTGCACTATCTCAATTTGGTCCTTTAGTCATTCCATTATTCATTAGTTCTATAGTTAATTAGGTCTCTAATCATTGGTTCAAGTCAATAGCTGTTCTGAGAATATATATGAGGTCCTAAGTTCATACAAGTACGAGGTTGGAGCTAGAGCTTATAAAGATGCTGGTGTACAAGAATTGGTACCTGCAAACACAAGAAATTATTAGTTACAGGCTACCCTATTTTCTATCTATTTAATCTGATCGTTTCGATTTTTATAATCAATTGAAATATTGTCGAAAAGTGTTCTAAAATTTTCTATAGGATAGATATAAGGAAAATAATTTTACTGTAAAAGGAAATATTTTTCGGAAGCTTATAGTCATTTTTATAATTTTTAAAAGTTTAAAATAGATTTTAAAACTAATTTTTAATTAAATACGTAATTATTCAACAATTTATTCTGGGTGCAATCTGCATCAGAAAGTTGCAAATGAGCTGTCAAAATGACCGGCTCGAAGAGTACTTTAACATATATTTTTATCACATATCACTTTACGTGAAAATAGCAAGTTATTGATTTTTGAATGAAAATAACCCATTTAACTTTTAGGCTTAAAAATTAATTCTGGAAAATCTAAGCATCCGATTGAGACGAAACTAGTGCCATTGGGTCCAGAACGTTATTTCGGATTTTCTGAAGCTGGTCTTATATTTTTCTGATCCTTATATTATTTACTATTAATTATTAACCAATAAACCCATTTAATAACTATTAAAAATACGTATTTACGAAAATACGTTTTCGTATTAACGTAAAACGCTTCAAAAACCCCCTCACCCTTCGCTCGTCGACTGCATGTGAGGCGGGGTGTTTCCGTTCGACGTCGGCGGGGCTCGGGGCGGCGTCAGGCGGCTACGGCGGCGGCTTCGGTGACGTGTGGTGGTCGGCGACTCCATGAGCGACAGTCGGAGCAGCAATGGGGCGGAGCTGTGGAGCAGAGAGCATGGGTTCAGGGCTGCCGGAGCTCAGGCGGGGCATTAAGCTGCGCTCGGGGACAACGGCGAGGTACGGAGCTGCTTGGGGCTTTCGGAGCTCACATCGATGCACGACGGTAGCGACTTGCTCGTCGACGGGGGTGGCAGCAGGTGGAGGATGCCCTGGTCGGCGTGTCTCCTCGTCGGAGCTTCGTGGAGTGCAGCGTCGTGATGGATGTTCGGACGTCGAGGGCGGATGCTGCTGCTGCTACTTCGTCAGAGCAGCGGGGCTCTCAGGGTAGGAGGCCGGAGCTCAGGCAGAGGGCGCATGGCATGCGGCGCCGGCGGTTAGCAACGTGGTGAGGGTGGCGCGAGAGGCCAAGGCGGAGGGAACGGTGTGGTCGATGGCATGTCGACGACGGGTCGAGGATGAGGAGCTCCGTGAGTTGGGATGCATGGGTGAGGGGCTTAACCAAGAGTATAGAGAGAGAATGTGAGGCTGTGTGCGTGAGTTGCGTGAGTTGGGTTCGAGCTGTGCATGAGTAGCCCTGGGGAGATGAAGAAGAGAGAAGGGGGGTTTTATATAGGTTAAAAACTTACTAGTAATTAATAAAAGCTAATCTCATTTAATATTTAGTCAATCTTTTAAATAGGTTAGGTTTAACTTTAGACTAATTATTAAATGAAGTTAGACTAAGTTAGGAAATTATCTAAACGTGTTAAGCATGTGGGTTAATAGTAATTAGTAATAAGTAAAACCCCATTAGCAAAAGTAATTAATAAAACACAAAATCGAAATTACGATTTTGCCCCTGATATTAAACGTGTCCAAAAAATTACGAAAACATACACACAGGTTTGTTTCGTCGTGAGAATCTCGAATACAAAGTCCGTTTCAGGGTTTGAGCTACGGGGATACTAGTTTTAGGCCAAAACGTTTAGAAAGCGGGTTTGCGGGTTCTCTACTGATTTGACTTCAGAAAATTACGAAATAAATGTGGGAAGCCCTAAATGATCATAGAATATTATTGTAAAAGTTTGAAATCTGTTTGATGATGTTTTTATATAAAATAAATTCATTAAGCCAAAACGGTAATATTTGAAAATGAATTTTTATCAGAACTGTTTCGAGTATTTGATGAAACTCGAACTTACTAAAATACTCTATAACTAGTCTGGTACTTTAAAATATTTTTATAAGAAATTTTTGAAATCGTAAAACTCCTGACAAACCATTATAAAATAGTTTAAAAGTTGAAAAATTGGTCAAATACGTAAATAGTTTGTCTTGATGAAAATAGGCAGTTACAGAAAATACAACTACTTTACATGCATCCATGGCAATGTACAAATGAAGCATGGAATGAGCTAAATGAAACATGCTAAAAGAAACGTGAACATGACTTAAAGAATTTAATGCACAACATAACATAAGGCAATCTACAATTAAACATGGCAACCAAGAGGATAACGTGCATGAATGTAAACACGATTACAATGGGAAAGATTAACTAAAACAATTAGAAACATATACAACTCAAGTGATAATGTGCTAACGAAAGGAACAAGCAAACAACAATGGAACACCAAGAGCCATCAAATAGAAGAGAGTACAATAATAACATTAAGTGCAAGTGAAAGATTTAATTTAATTAGTTTTGTTGTTATCGGAACCCTGTGTAACGAGTAAAACATACGGGCATGGACCTCACCCGGTAAGGTGGGTGGAATGCTACGACTTCCCGAGACAAGCTCTTACAAAAGAAGCCGTTCACCAACACAACCAACACAACCAAAACCTAACATACTCCCCGCCTCTGTGGGCTCGTCAGGAGTAGTCCACAAACTCAGATGTCCATCCCATATGCCTACCTGGTACCCAGGTGTCCCCCAGCCCCATATTTGTTGCTCACCCTGCTTTAAGAGGACTAAGTCATCCCTATAATTTGTTGGAATTAAGTTACTAAAGAGAGCATACAATGAGACGAGGATTGTATTAAAACTACATTATGGTGTCATAAGGAAACAACAAAGTGAAAGGATTACATAAAGGTGACATAAACGAACTACAAAGCTAACATGCTTTGAAATTAAGGAATGAGCAAACAACATAAGGATTCCATGAATGATAAAACAACCACAACCATATCTCCTTTCTTTATCCCAACAGGCCCTTGGGCTTATTAAAACAACCAACATCTCCAAATCATTTAGCCATTTCATGAAACCCACTTCCACCAAATGCAATCTTTAAACAAAGGAATATAATTAAGATTTCCTTGCAAATTCCCACAACACCATCCCCCCATTAACATAAACCATTCCCCCAGACATAACCACAACATCATTAGGGTTCACTTGCACTATGAACCATTTTCCAAGAAACCTCATTAACCATTAAATTGTAATCTTGCAAATGCAACTAATGAAATGAAAGCTTAAATAAAACCCATTTTGCAAACTACTTAGCAATACCCACATTTAATTGCAAGATTAAGCAATTCTATGTTAAAAAGTGTAACATTTATAAACAAATGGGAATTGCATGCAATCTAATTCTACACAAATATGCAATCTTTATGAATGCTAATGGAAATTATATGAAGTTGATACCATTCTAAGCAACAAGCCAATTCAATCAAGGCATTAGTCCTAATAAAATCTTAATTAGGGAGAAAATCATTGCCATAAACATATTTTAAGAAGGGAAATGCTAGCTTTGGCCTACATTTAGCATGTAGTATTAGAAAGGTGCCACCTTTGGCTCAAACATGGCATGCTACTTAAATAAGATGCTAGCTTTAAATCAGTTCTTGATTAAAAATTGCATCTTGCTTCCTAATTTGAGCCTTAACTATTACAACAATCCTAAATCAATATTTATTTCACAAGTAGGAGATTCCTACATCATTCAATTGATGAGAACTTCTCTTTTCTCTTGCTTTCATTAAAACCTCACAAATGCCCAACAAGGCCCATGGCCGAATTATAAAGAGAGGATTGCCACATGCTTTCCAATATACAAGAGGAGAATAGCACCATTTATGCACATTTCCATAATATCACCATTCAAACAATTTAAGGGATAATTTTAGACATGCTTTTTCATAAGGATGCAACTTGCATGCATATATATAAGAAAGATTGTGGATGTGCATGAAACATACAAGAGGATAACCACTTTATCTATCTACATTAAAAGATGGTGACCTAGTTAGCAATGATACCCAAATGAGCAATTATAGCCAATCTTTACCTAAATAAATGAGAGAAACATACCCAAATGAGCAATTTTAGCAATTATAATTAGGAAAGTTAGCATCTTTACACAAGATTCATTAATAAAGAGTCATCCATAATAGACACAATTCCTCAAATTATTAACTTGTGTACTACATGGTAACTTTAATAATTAAAGAAGTAAGGATAGCAACTTTACTCATGAATTAATAAAGGAGCTCACTTTCTTTGCAAAGTAGCAACCTTTTCACAATTTCTTAAACAAGATAACACCTTTCATGAGAATTAATAATAAAGGCAAAAACTTGATCATCACAACATATTAAAAATGTTAACTTTCCCAAAAACATGCATGTGTGTACTAAAAATGAAAGCTTCATGCTAAACATGCCATGCAAAATAGCACACTAGAGAAAGTTGGATTCCTACCAAATAAGGATGACATCTTCATTGCTTTTAAATCCTCCCATTAAATCATGAATCCTCCCTTAAAAGCCTTCTTTCCTTTTTCTTCATCCTTCATCTTAATTACCATAATTAGCATGCAAATTTGGAAAGAACAAAAGAGAAATATGAGGGGGGGAAGAATTCAGCAATATTGAGAGAGAGAATGAGATGAGGAAAAAATAAGAGAGAGGGGCAATAAATATGTCATTAAAGAGAATCTAGAAAAATCTACGCATCTCCTCTCTTCTACACACCTCTCTCCCTTATGCACACACCTCACCTAATTTACTAATGAACCAATTACTACACACACACACACACAACTTATTACTTAACTCTTATGGGTCAAAGGTCAAAAAGGCTAAAAGCTGCCATGCTAGCCTAAAAGACCAAAATGCCCTTCTATAAAAAACACCCTCCAACTTAGATAGAAAATTACACCCTATGCCATCCATATAAAACCAATACAAATATACAACACATATCACTACATCACATTATTTAGCAACTACTACAATTAATTTTATTACAATTATAATTAACACATTAATCAAATAATTACATGACTTACTACACACACCCCCGGCTTATAACTATTAACAAACGTGCCATTCATACCAGAGGGTCACACATCATCAATAATACTATCCTACTAATAATAATATACAAAGAGTACTAGTACACACATATATTACATATCAACAACATTTACTACAAGACTTACAACCATAACACTAATTTACTATACGCACTACTACACATATTATCAGCCACATATACATCCAAGACATCCTCATTCAAGCAACCATTTAAATCCTGATAACACATTCATATAGGCATACATGTAAGCAACCAATAGATAATTACTATATACACTACATATTTACTATTTACACTACATATATACATACATGTATATACATATACACACACCTGGAACACAAACATATACATCCTACTGTATATGGCACTAGGGCCATTACAACCATCAACTTGGTGAGGATCATGTGGCAACAAGAGTCTCCCGGAGAATCGACATGGGAGCGAGAGGATGAGATGCAGGAGAAATATCCTCATCTATTTGTATGAAGACCCTTGTATCTTTGAAATTCCCAGCTGTTTGTTTATAGATATGTCCCTCTTTTCTTTTGAATTTTGAGGACAAAATTTGTTTTAAGGAGGGTAGGATATAACACCTACAAGTGCTAATACAAATATTTTCTTTTTATATTTAGTGGTAATTCATGCATTAGCCCAAGTTTTGACAATGTTTGCATTCATGTCTAACAAGTTTTTGCATTGTACCCAAAAGAGGGCATATTTGTAATTTTGCATTACGGGGGGTTTTGGGACAAAGTTTTCCTAGATGGCATGAGTAGTAATTATGATAAAAACTTGAAGGGCATTTTTTAAAGAGGGAAAGTTGGAGGAATTTCAAAAAAAGTGGGGCAATGCCAATCTTGTAAATTGTGGGAAGCTTCTACACTCTTCCACATTATTCTACCCCATTCTTTAATTTCTTAATTCCTTAAACCAAATTTGATTCGTTTTTTCCCCTTGACTCCAGGAGGGCTGAAATCAGCTAGGGAGAAAAAAAGGAGAGAGAGGAGAGAGAAAAAAAAGAAGAAGAAGAAGAAAAGGGAAAGAAAAGGGAAAGAAAAGGGAAGGAAAAGGGGAATGAGGAAGATGATCAAGCTCAAGAGTCAAGGAGGGATCCCTAATCACCATATTTAGGGTTCTAGGTAGGAATCTTAACCCATCTTGGATCTATTTAAGATATTTTCATGTGGTAATTGAGATGTTCTTTGTGCAATTATGCGTGTTTATGTTTCTGAAATTTCTACAGAATATGACACTTTGTTCAAATTCTTACTGCAACTTCATGCAATTAGCCCTATTTGTGGACTGAATGTTATTTCCAACACTTCAGCATATGCTTTGGCTTTTGGGTTATGATGCCACTAATTCTTGTAAACTCGAAAATTATTTAAATTAAATCCCAGGTGTATCCTTCCACTTTTGAGGTGGGTGAGCACTCTAGGGAGGGGTGGGAAAAACCAAGGTATTGGGTTGGCATAAAGGACGGGACTGGCTATGTTGGTTTGTGTCGGTTTGTGTTGGGTACACACTCACTCCTGTCGGGCTACCAGGGCAGGGAGTGGGCGGAAGTGTTACCGTAGGCTCCTGACGGTCTAGCGCGGCGGGGAGTCCTAGTTCTTGCCACCCGCCTTACTGGGTGGGTTTCAAGTCCATTATGCTGCACTCAATGCCTAGGTTTCCAACAATAAATACTTAAATAAATAAAATTTCAATAATTATCACTCTCAGTGTTTGTTTCCTTATCGTGTTTACTAATCTTAGTGTTGACACTATAAACCCTTAGATAGAGCCTGCGTGTGGTTGAGTTTCCTACTGGGCACACTGTGACGTGTCCCCCTTACTCCACAGGTACTGGTTCAGAGACGGCTGGTCCTCATCCTCAGCAGAGACGTCAGGAGGGCGGCACTTCCCAGTCTGGGTCATAGAGTAGCTAGGCTGTGAGTGGTTGTCATGGGTTTTTGGGTCAGGGGGGGTGATGAGAGGAGCTGTAGTTACTTTTGTACCCACCTAAGTTTTTGTAACCCCCGGGGCGACTGCTATTGTACTTCTGGGTTGTATAGTTTCTATGATGATGTCGTGGTGTTGAACTAGTAGACACTTCTGTGGGTGACTTTAGATGCTCTCGCTGTTTGTCCGCGTTGGTCGAGAGCTTGGTGGCTAATGGAAGGGAAGTGCAGTGAAGTTGATGGGGGCTGTTGGTCGCGTTGGTCGAGAGCTTGGTGGCTATTTGCAGCGAGGAAGAAGCAGGTGGGGTTGCGATAAAGACGGTGGTCGCGAGTGTGTCTTGCGGTGGAGTTGATAGGGGAGGAAGGTGGGGCTGCCTTGGTTATCGCCAGAGATCTGAGGTGGTGCGGGAGGCAGTGAGGTGGTCAGGGCTGTTGATGGGCACGGCCTACAGTGGGTCGCCGACGGTGGTGGCGACCGTGGGTTTGGGCCCAAGGAGAAGGTGGGAGAAGATGGATAGAGATTTGTGGGATTGATGGAGAAAGATAGAGATAGAAATGGCTTGCTGATGAATTGAGGAGACGGATGGGTTGGAGAAAATATTGTGGCTAAGGTATGGCTTTTCCTATCGAAGTTTGGAAGGAGATGGAAAAGCGGCGGCTAGAAAGATGAGTGAGAGTTTCCTTTGGTTTATTTTAAATTTATAGGGGAGGAGATTCGAGTTGACAAAGAGAAATATCTATGAAATTCAGGACCTCAAGGATGAAGGGGTATAGGAAATTGGAGACCAAATTAAAAAGATTTTACGTACACTCCGACTTTTCATTTCTTGGGAAAACAGATTCTCTCGTTCTTTTCAAGGATTCGAACTCCGTAAGGAGGGGAGAGATAGTCTGTTCGAATCTTGTTGGTCAAAGAAAAGAAGATCTTGTGAATTAAATCTAAGATTGATTGGGGTACCATAGGCGATTTACCTGCGCACAAAATGGGAAGCTTATTCTCTATAAATAGTTCTTTGCCCTTCCCAAAGACTGAGCCATGTCGAGCGGATTGACGACTGCTAGGGACCTCGAGCTGAGGCCCCTCCCGGTTCTCAACATTTGTAAAGCCAAAGGGAAAAAATTGGGGAAAACACAAGCAAGGAAGAAGGACTACCTAATCAAGTGACGACAAGGAGCAGGACAAGCTGGGGTAAAGGCAAAAGTTTCGCAAAGGCAAAAGCTTCAAAAAGGTGAAAATTGATGAGACTGGCGTCTCCTTCTGTTTACGGGTGTTTTCTCACCATAGTTCATTGACTGTCGGCTGTGTGGTCAACGTGGTCAAGGGGCCGACTTCGGGGTCCCTTGGGGTCGCCGAGCCCACTTGTTCTCGGCGTGGGAGGAAGAAGGGTCGGGCGCAGACGGGGGAGTCCCCGGGTAGCGTCGATCCTCTGCCTTCGGAGAGCTGAGGAGAAGCCTCGGCTCGGTGGGTCGCGCTCGGCCTCGGCTGGGTCATGCTCGGCCTCAGTCGGATCCGCGTCGAGGGGTAGCCTCAGCGCTTTACAAGTGGGTTGGTGCTTGAGCAGCCGTCCACCTGACGATTGCGATGGGGGTAGCCGATTGACGCTGAGGGGTAGCCTCAACGCCTCAGATATCTTCTTCCTGGACAAATGAGGAAACTCGTCAGGGAGGCCGGACCTAGGTTCCGGCCAAATTCCCTCCGATGCCTAAGTCAGATCAAGGTCTGAAGGGATACTTGGCGGGGGAGATCCGGCTTGTAAGGAAGCCGGAACGTCAACCCAGGCGGCGCGAGTTTGGGGGAGGGAGGAAATGGAGTGGCGAATGCCTAGGTCGTTGATGGAGTACCTCTCTGTTGATTATCTGAGTCTCGATCCCTTTCTCCGTCGTCCTGGCTTTACCCTTATAGGGTCCCTCGTGATTTCCCCACGTCCCGCCTCCTCTCACGTCCCCACGATCCGCCTCCGCCTCCTCCCACTCGTGCGTAGTGGAGGGCTGGCCCATTAACGGGTCAGTTAATGGCCATTATGGGATCGCGGATTCCGAGGGGTGGTTAATCTGGCCGAATGGGGGCTAGTCAGGTGCCCTCGAGGGTAAAGTGGCTGGGCCTTCAGTCCCGTCCGTGGGCCCTTTCTGGCGGGCCCGTCTTCTCTAGTGGGCGCCTCCTTTGAGGTTGGGCCGTGGGCTGTTGTAATTCGGGCGGGTCCAAATTAGTCCTAACAATTGCCCCCATCACCCGGGCCGTTCGGCTTCCGTCGGTTCGGTTCGGGTGATGTGACTCTTTCATGATCCGATGGGTGCGTCAGTCGAGGCTCCGCCATTAAATGAATGTCATTATTACAGTTCTGTTTGAACTTCCGTTGGTGTAGTTTTCGAAGCATCGCTGCCGTCTTGATGTCACCACGTGCCCCTTGCGTTCATCTCCACCGTGCGCAGGGTCATTCAAAGGGCACCAGGAAAAGAGCGCCGACATCAGTTGGTCGAACGTGGCCAGATTTTCCTTCAGCATCTCCTTTTTCTAATCCTGCTCCAGCTCCTCGTCATGTCGTCTTCTCCTGCCCCCGGTTCGGGTCGTCCAGAGGATGCAGTCCGCCTCGACTCGTCTGATAGCCCCGGCTCGGCGGTTGGTAGTCAGGAGGGTGACCCCTCGGGGGTGCCTCCGGAGGTTCTGGGATGTCCTTCTTCCTTCTGTGCCACCTCCGCCGGAGATTTGCGCGCCCGCTACATTCTACCCACATACTCCATCCGGGCCCCTGAGCCTAACGAGCGGATCTGCTTTCCAGGTCCGAAGGCGGTCGGGGTGTATGAGGTGTGCTTCCGATTCGGGCTTCGGTTCCCCCTTCATCCTTTCATCGTTGAGTTTCTGCATGCTCATCGTGTGGCCCTATGCCAGTTCTGCCCCAACGCGATCGGGCTCGTCATCGGGTTCGTCATGCTCTGCCTTCAGAAGGGGGTGGTCCCCTCCCTCAGACTCTTCTCCCAATTTTATCGTCTGAGCCGCCATCAGTCGGGGGGGCCTGGATTTACATTAGCGCTCGGCCCTCGAAGAGCCTGATACTGGAGCTGCCAAGCTCCGTCAAGCTCTGGAAGGAGGAGTATCTCTTCGTTGTCGGCCTGTTGGATATGGATTTCCCAACTCACTGGAGCCCCGACATGATGCTGGCACTGGAGCTGGGTGACCCGACTGCGGCTGAACTCGAGACCGTGGAGGCCCTGTTGGAGATCCCACCGGGCGATCGGAAAGTCACCGTTCTCTTTTCTGACCTCAATCTGCGGAATACCACGTGGCCCGCTGGTGAGTTTTGCCGTCCTTCATCGCTCTAAAGATAATGCTCTGTGGCCACTGTTTTGTGGCTGATAGGGTTGGTTGATGATGAATTTCCCATGTGCAGGTGGGTTTCCCTCCAGTTCTTCGGCCCTTCCTCCTCAAGTCGGGATTCCGGACCCCGCCTCTCGGAGAGGGGATCATGTGCTGGCGGTCCGAAAGAAACAACGTGTTGACCGCCCGGCGGCTGGTGTCGAGAATTCGAAGAGGAAGGTCCCCTCTTCCTCCCAGCATGGCGTCTCTAAGAAGGTCCGCACCCTCGTCGGGGAGGTTAGTGCTTCATTGTCCCAGTGTCGGGATCTGTCACCCTCGGCCGAGGCAGTTTGGCCATGGGCTGGCCCCTCATCTCCGCTGCCAGGCCCTCTTCCTGATATATACGAGCGGTATCTAGGTGCATTCCGCTCCGCCCCTACGGATTTACCTCCGGGGAGGAGGACCTTCTCCGTCCCCGCTTCCCCGTAGGAGCGGGTGAGTCGGTCTTTTCCGGCTGCAGTGTGGCGGCACGGGTGGTTGAGAACTGCAGTCTCTCCTCGGACTGGGCTGCTTTGGACGAGGTCAGTGGCGACCGTCTGGCCGCTTTCGTGGTACAGGCCGGCCAACAGGTGGGGTTTCTTCCCTAACCCAGTCTTTTGTTGCTATCTTCAACTTACTCCCGCCTCTCTTGTGTAGCTATCCTCTGTTGGGCTTTCGATGAGGCACCAATTTATGGCTCTCTCCAAGGCTGAGGCGGACGTGACGCCCATTCCTGGGGCCCGGGAAGGCGAGGAGGAGGCCGATCACTTGTCCAAGGTGCTCGTGAAGTCCCTGGAGTCTCGCGTGGCCGAGCTTTCCTCTGCCTTGGAGAAGTCGGACCAGGAAAAAGCCTTAGCTCTGGTTGGGAAGTCCAAGGCCGAGGAGCGAATTGCCGCGCTCACCGCGGCCCCTGGCACGGTGGCTGAGGCAAGCGCCGATCCGGCCCCTTTCATCACGGCCGATGCCCAGGAACTCAATGCCTTGCTGGAGGCAGCGGAAGAGCAGGAGAGGGCCTTCCTATCCCAGCTTAACGCGAGATCGAAAGAGATCGAGATGATCCGATCTAATCACCAACGACAGGTGGCCACTCTAGAGGGTCGGATTCGTGAGCTAAAGGATGTGGACCTTGCTAAGGTTGCCCAGGACGCCGTGAAGGAATATACCCTTTCCTTTGTCTCTAAGGCCACGTCCTCGGTGTTCGAGAAGGGCTCGCCCGCTGCCTGGCCGAGGTTCAAAAGAGGTTCCCACTCGCGGAGATCAACCTCAAGGAGCTTCAAGCGTACTCCGATGAAGAGGAAGAGATCCCGGAGTGGTCCGGCACTTCTCCAGCTGACGGTCTTGAGGGCCCCCCCCCCCGAGAAGACGAGGGTGGGAGTGCCTAGATCCCTAGCCTGGTCCTTAAGTTTTTCGGGACCAGGGCTTTTGGTGTAGCCCCTCGTATTTTCCGAAAGTAAAGTGTCCTTTCCTTGCTTGTTATTGCTTACCTCCTCCCTTGGGGTGGAGCCTTCTTTTGAGTTCTGACGGAGAAGATTCGGTGCTCCTGCCGGGGGTGTTGTCCCCCCGGGTCGGTTGGCGTGCCGACGGGCTGAGGGAGTTGCCCCCGGCTTGGTTGGCTTACCAACGGGCTGAGGGAATTGCCCTCGGCTCGGTTAATGTGCAGCCGTATCAGGGGAGTTGCCCCCGGCTTCGTCAGCATGCCGACAGGCCGAGGGAGTTGCCCTCGGCTCGGTTAACGTGCAGCCGTATCGGGGGAGTTGCCCCCGGCTTGGTTGGCGTGCCGACGGGCCGAGGGAGTTGCCCTCGGCTCGGTTAATGTGCAGCCGTATCGGGGGAGTTGCCCCCGGCTTGGTTGGCGTGCCGATGGACCGAGGGAGTTGCCCTCGGCTCGGTTAACGTGCAGCCGTATCGGGGGAGTTGCCCCCGACTCAGTTGGCTAGTCAGCCTGGGGCGCGACCCCATGTCTTGTGACTAGCCGATGAGGTCGACCTCTGAGGTCGTCCTTTCGACCGACCCGCCCGGGGAGCTGCCCCTGGCCTCACGGTTGGTCGGTTCGTCGGTCCATTGGGGGAGTTGCCCCCAGCCTTATGACCGGTTCGAGTCGTTTCGTTTGCTGGGAGGGCTATCCTCGCCTAGTGGCCGTCCTACTCCGAGGTTCGGCCCGGGGAGTTTCCCGACCATGCGAATCGTGGAGGGGGACCATCCTGTTTGGGGGTCGTCCCTTGTCTTAGCGTGGTGCCACCCGGACACTCCCTTGGCAGGGTCTCCCCTCTCTATGAGGTTTTTTACGGCCATGCTATAAGAAGGAAGCATGATCAAACCAATTTATTGAGCAAGGGGGAAGAAAAGAGTTACATTCGCGGGCGATCTCATAGGCTTTATTGGTAATATTTGCGCAAATGTTCGGCATTCCAAGAATGGGTGAGGGTCTTTCCCTCCGAGTTTGCTAGCCGATAGGTAGCTGGTACTAGGACTTCGATCACCCGGTAGGGACCTTCCCACTTGGCTGCCAGCTTCCCTTTGTGCGCGACCTCTGGACAGAAGACCGCCTTTCTAAGTACCAAATCCCCTTGGCAAAAACTCCGCTCCTTGACGCGGGAATTATAGTAACGCGCCACCTTTTGCTTCTGGCGGATGATGGTGGCCAAGGCCTATTCTTGTCGTTCACCCAGGAGCTCCAGGCCGAGCTCCAAACCCTCGGCGTTTCTTTCTTCGTCGAAATGTTGGATGCGGAGGGACTCCTCACCCACCTCGACTGGGACCACTGCTTCGGCGCCATAGGTGAGCATGAATGGGGTCTCACCCGTGGCTTGTTTGTGGGTCGTACGGTAAGACCAGAGTATCTCGGGAAGCTCTTCAGGCCACTTCCCTTCGGCGCCTTCTACTTTCTTGCGGAGGGGGTTCTATGATGTATTTATTGGCGGCCTCCGCCATCCCGTTGGTCTGAGGGTGCGCCACCGAGGTGAAGAGTAGCTTGATCTTCCATTCGGCACAGAAGTCTTTAAACCCAGCTGAGTCGAATTGCTTTCTGTTGTCGGTGACGATGGCGCGGGGGATTCCGAATCTGGAGATGATGGAGTTCCATACGAAGCTCTTTACCTTCTTCCAGGTGATTGAGGCTAGAGGTTCGGCTTCGATCCATTTGGTGAAGTAGTCCACGGCCACGATCAGGTATTTCCTTTGCCCTCGGC
The DNA here is from genome assembly GCA_030789695.1 of Scilla litardierei. NCBI lineage: Eukaryota > Viridiplantae > Streptophyta > Magnoliopsida > Asparagales > Asparagaceae > Scilla > Scilla litardierei. The sequence goes on from CM061133.1 coordinate 32,657,112, forward strand.
CCGTCGTGAACGGTCCCAGGATATCGAGCCCCTACTTCGCAAAAGGTATTGGGCTGATGATTGGGACGAGCTCTGAAGGGGGAATGGTCCCGGTGCTGGCGAACCTTTGGCATTCCTGGCACCTCTGGACGTACTCTATCATGTCGTGTATCAGGGTCGGCCAGTAGTATCCTTGCCTCAAGATCTTCTGGGCGATTGTTGTGCCTCCTTGGTGGTTCCCGCAGGTCCCCTCGTGCACTTCCCTGAGGACGTAGTCAGCTTCCTGGGGGCCGAGGCACTTAAGGTAGGGGAGGACGTCCGTCTTTGTCCATCGTCTTCTGTAGAGGGCTCCTTCATGCATCACGTACCGGAGCACCTTCCTCTCCAAGGTTCGATGTTCTTCCACATCGGTTGGTGTTTCCCCATGGGTGAGGTATCGGATGATTGGGTCCATCCAGGTGGGGTCTCCGTCAATCGCCATCACCTCCTTCTCTTCCGTGCTGGGGCTCTTGAGGTTTTATATATAGACGGTGTGACCCAACTCCCTGGGCGAGGAGGAAGCAAGCTTGGATAGGGCGTCTGCTCGGGCATTCTCCGACCGTGGGAGGTGAAGGGTCTCGGCCCTTTTGAATTTGGACATCTCAGTCTTGGCCATGGCCAGGTAGCCCTGCATCGTCTCTTCGTGTGCCTCGTAGCTCCCTTGCAGCTGGTTGATGATGAGCTTCGAGTCGCTAAGGAGCCGTACATACTCTGCTCCGAGTTCTCGGGCCAGCCTCAAGCCGTTTATCGCGGCCTCATACTCGGCCACATTGGTGGTGGCCGTGAACTCGAACCTAAGCGTGTATTCGACGACGTTCCCCTCGGGAGATCGAATCGTGATCCCGGCCCCGCTCCCCGTCCAGGTCGCCGAGCCGTCCACGTGAATAATCCATGTGTCCTGGTCCCCTGAGTGGCCAGCTGAATTGATGTCAGTCATAAGTAAGTACAAAGGTTAGTTTGTTACCGTTACCGAGACGTCTCCCGGCGTGAGGGTCCTTTCTTCTATGGTACACTCGGCGATGAAATCAGCTAGGGCCTGCCCTTTGATGGCCGTGCGTGACTTGAATCGCAGGTTGAATTCGCTCAACTCGACCCCTCAGTTCAGCATCCTTCCCATGCGGTCAAACCTCTTGAGGTTCTGTTCCAACTGGGAATCGGTTAGGACCAGTATCGTGTGAGCATGGAAGTAGGGTCGGAGCCGCCTGGCTGAGAGGACGAGGGCGTACGCTAACTTCTCCATTGGCGTGTACCACCCCTCAGCGTCTTTCAAGACATGACTGGTGTAGTATACCGGCCTCTGCACCCCGTCGTCCTCCCGGATCAGCACCGAGCTCACCGCTTCCATCGTGCAGGCTAAGTAGAGGCTCAACGACTCCCCCTCTCGTGGCTTGGAGAGGAGCGGTGGGCTGCGGAGGTACTCTTTGAGATCGACAAATGCTCGGGAGCAGTCCTCATCCCATGGTATTGTCTTCCTCTTGTCGGCTGGCGCGGCGATGGCCTTCCTCAGAGTTTTGAAGAACAGGAGAGATCTTTCTGCCGACCGGGACAGAAATCGCCCGAGGGCGATGATGCGGCCATTCAACTTCTGCAGCTCCTTGATGGTTGTCGACTCCCACATGTTGATCAGTGCCTCAATTTTGTCGGGGTTGGCCTCGATCCCGCGATTGGTGATCATGAATCCCAGGAACTTGCCGGATATCACCCCGAACGTGCATTTCGCGGTATTGAGCCGAATATTGTACCTTCGTAGCCGTTCGAAGGTTTCCCTTAGGTCGACGATATGGTCAGTAGGATCCTTCGATTTCACCAGCATGTCGTCGATGTAGACCTCCAGGTTTCTTCCTATCTGGGAGTCGAACACCTTGTTGACCATTCTTTGGTAGGTTGCCCCCGCGTTCTTCAATCCAAAGGGTATTTTCTTGTAGCAGAAGGTCCCTCGGTCCGTCGTGAAAGCCGTCATCTCTTCATCATCGGGATCCATCTGGACCTGGCTGTACCCAGAGTAGGCGTCCATGAAGCTGAGCATCTCGTATCCCGAGGCGCTGTCTACGAGGTGGTCGATCCGCTGCAGTGGATAGATGTCCTTGGGACAGGCTTTGTTGAGGTCGCTAAAATCCACACACATTCTCCACTTCCCGTTGGGTTTTTTGACCATTACCACGTTGGACAGCCATTTGGGGTACCAGACTTCTCGGATGAAACCGGCGTCGAGGAGTCGTTCTACTTCATCAGAGGCTGCCTTCATCTTTTCGCCACCCAGGTTCCGCTTCTTCTGCCGGACGGGTCTGAAGTTGGGGTCGGCGTTCAATCGGTGAACGATCACCCGGGGATCAACACCAGGCATGTCCTCGGTCGACCACGCGAAGACGTTCAGGTTAGCCTCCAGGCATTTGACCAGCTTGCGCTTCGAGTCAGGATCCAGCCCTGACCCAATGGAGACAAATCTCCCATCGACGTTCGTGACGGGGATCTGCTCTTGTTCTTCCGCAGTGGTGGGTCTCGGTCCATGCCTCAGGTCGAGTGAGGCCATTGGATCGCCAGGCCCTCCGACGACCTTCTCGTCTGTCAAGTGGTAGCAGATCTTCTCTCCCTTCGTGTCGCCGTTGATTTGCCCGACCCCCTTTGGGGTCTGAAACCTGATTGTCCGGTGGAGCGTCGAGACCACCGCATCGATAGCGTTGAGGAGGGGGGCGGCCGATGATCCCATTGTACGCCGAGCCGACCTTCAGCACAATTGTAATGACCTGTATTTTTCGTAAACATTTGAGCTAAACATTTAAAGTAATTTCATTTTTAATTGTGTTTTGTAATGGTTGATCAGGAGTTTAAACTGATTTCAAAAATTCTTATAAAAATATTTTGAAACACTAGACTTATTATAAAGTATTTCAGCAATTTCAGATTTCCTCAAATACCCAAAACATTTCTGTTAAAATTCATCTTCCAAAATTACCGTTTTGATTCGACGAATTTATTTTCTATACAAACGTCTTCAAAACGTTTTCAAACTTCTGCAGTAGCATCCTATGATCATTTAGGGCTCCCCACATTAATTTCGTAATTTTCAGATATCATTTCAGCCTAGAACCCACATACCCGCTTTCTAAATGTTTTGGCCTAAAACTAGTATCCCCGTAGCTCAAAACCTGAAACGGACTTCGTATTCGCGATCCTCGCGACGATACGATTCCGTGGGTATGTTTTCGTAATTTTTCGGACACATTTACTAGTAGGGGCAAAATCGTAATTTCGTTACAATTTTTACTGCTACCGTCACAAATTACCCTAGCTAATTACTAATTACCTTAACCTAATTAACTATTAGATTAACCTAACCATACCTAAAACGTGTTAGGAAACACGTTTACAACTTTCCTAGCTTAGTCTAAAGTGAACCTAACTTCACTTATTACCCACCCAATATCATTAATTCCCTTTGACTAAATACCAATTAAATTATTAATTTAATTACTATAAATACCCTTAACCCATCCCAGCCCGTTCAGCTCACACACGCACCCTAGCCCGGACCCAAACCCACGCACCCAGGCGTAAAAGCCCCGAGCCACGAACGTCTCTCTCTCCTATTCTCTCTATCTTCCCCTCTCTCACTGTCCCTACCGCTCTCTCTGTGCTCCCCTCGTTCACCATGCACGAACCCTCACCGGTGGTCTTCACCGTCGTCCGCCGTTCCCCTCAGCATCGCCACCGCCCAGCGCCGCTGTGAGGCCTAGCAGTCCGCCTCTCCGCCACCAAGCGGCGACGCCGCTGCCTCCCAAGAGCTCCACCGGAGCTCTTCTGTTTTCTCCGCTACCTCCGGACACCGAGCTCCGGTGACCCAAGCCCGAAGCCCCCTCCTCCGACGTCGAATGCCCGAGCAGCTCCCCACTTCGACATCCCCGGAGCTCCGACGTCCCGCCACCACCGCCAGCTTCCCTGCCCTCTCTCCTCGCCGCATCATTGCCTCGCCGCTGTCACCAAGGCTGCTACAGTCGAACACCTCCGCCCGTTCCCTCTGCTTCCGACGCCTTCGCCCACCATGCAGAGCCGCTTCGCCGGCGAACTTCGATGCTCCGAACTTCCCTCGCTTCCCGCCCTCTCCGACGTCGCCTGACGCCGTCTGCCACAGCTCCGCCACCCACTCCAAAGCTTCGAGCACCGCCTGAGCTCACTCGAGAAGCCCAGCTCCGCCCGACTACTCCCTGCCTTAAGACGCCGCCTACCGGGGTTCCTCCGTGGTCGCCGGCCTCCGCTGCGTCGCCTCCCGCCACCCGCCGCCACCGTCCGAGCACAAGCCCCCCACCGCCACTGCATGCACACGTAAGGGGAACGAAGCGAAGGGTGAGAAGTTTATAAACGTATAAACTTAAATACGTATACGTATTTCCATAAATACACTATTTTATAATTAATTAAGGATAAATGGTTTTTAATTAATAACTAATTATGTAGGCCTCAGAAAAATACAAGACCACATCCAGAAAATCAGAAATGACGTTCTGGACCCAATGGCGCTAGTTTCATCTCAATCCGACGCTTAGTTTTCCCATAATTAATTTTTAAGCCCAAAACTAAAATACGTCATTTTCATTTTAAAATTCAAAACTTCTTATTCTTACGTAAACTTATATATGATAAAAATATATGTTAAAGTACTCTCCGGGACGGCCATTTTGACAGTTCATTTGCATCTTTTCGATACCTATTGCACCCAGAAGAAATGTTTGAATAATTACGTCACAAATTGAAAAATAGTTTTTAAATTATTTTTGAGCTCTTAAAAATTGTAAAAATTAATGTAAGCTTCAGAAAATTATTTTCTCTTGCAGTAAAATTATTTTCATTATATATAGCTTATAGAAAAATTTAAAATGTTTTTCGACAACGTTTCAATCCGTTTAAAAATAGAAACGATCAAGTTTAATAAGTAGAAAATAGTGTGTTCTTTAACCGGTTGTTTCTTGTATTTGCAGGTACCAATCCTCGTGCACCAGCTTCCTTGCCCTAACCTCGTCTTGCCACGACGATCTCGAAATCCGTAAGTCACGACGAATTCTAAAATTAGAAAATTAGTTTGTGTCCCCGTATGAACTTTGGAACACTACCTATAGCCTCAGAACGACTACTTGACTTGAACCGAACTAGAGACCTAATCTAATAGGAAAGTAATCAACTATAGATTACTTTGCCAACTTTCAACTTTGGTGGTTGTTAAACACAAACATCAACTTGGGTAAATTGTGTACTACCGAAACTACCACCCTTAAACCAACAATTTTGTATTCCATGTTTGTTGGACTTGTCTTTATCCTCAAATTTATTAGCATCCACTTTGTTTTAATTTCTGGTTTTAAAACCAGTGGTCCTGGTTAATTATCATCGTGAACAAGGAATTGATAACATCTTGTGAAACTTGTTGTGGAATATCTTGTGGAATATCTGGTGGAACATCTCATGAAACATCTTGTGGAACATCCCGTATAAACATGAACATAGAACACTTGACACATCACTGGGGTTTTTGGGGTAACTCATAGTTTGAGAGAGTATGGGAGTGACTGGAGTTCAATCTTCCCGTCATGCTGCCTGTGTTTTGGCATACCGTCATGCTGCCTGAGTTTCGGCAAAATACATGTCCTGCTGCCTGTGTTTTTGGCATTCGTCTGGGTCGCGCCCAGGCAAGAGATGGACTTGATGGTCACATATTGTACTCTCCGACTTGAGTCATGTAGCGTAGTTACTATTGCACAGTCACCTTTACTTTACACGATCCATGCACGTTACTTACTACACCTGTACAGTCACCGGTACTTTACTTGTCGTACTTTTAGCTACAGCAGTAGTATGTTTCACTTGCCTAGCCTACTTTACATAGTCCAGTGGTTCTCTCCTTCAGTTCAGTTTGCCTTTACTTTTCAGTTATGTACAGTTGTTGCTCAGTACTTTACTTTTCACTCTGATCTACTTGTACGTAGTTACTTTTGTCATACTTGTGCACTGCTTCTTTTCTATATTTAGAATTGTTGTGACTTACCTACGGTTCCATCTCCGTGGCACCGCAGACGACGTACAGATGAAGATAGATGCTCCTGAGCTAATAGCGCCAGAGTTCGACCGCAGCTTCCAGAGTTATTTTCACTTATGTACTTTTCTCCTTTCATGTATATTTGTTGGGACATCTTGTACGGTATGGAATGTAATAATTGGACACTATTTGGGTATTTTTGTACATCTCTGCATCGTGGCTATTTTGAATTCACTGGTAACCTGCAGGACCTGCGCAAATATCAAATAAGTAACGGGCCCCCGAAAGTGGGTCGTTACAAGTTTGGTGGCCCACGCAGGTCCGCGCTAACTACCTCGTGAACAATATAGCAAGATCAGGGTGTACATTATAAAATACTCAAGTAGAACTCTCGAGTACTGGATGTCTCGAGTATTCACCGGTATTGGATATACGGGTGAAGTGTCCTTAATACCATCTTCACTAGGTCTTCCTGATCCTCATCACTTCCTTAGAACTCTTAACCCTTGCTTAGGAACTCGTGTTCCATTCTTTGGATATACCCTCCCTGGAACCCTCTTTTGCTAAATGTTATAGTTATTTTTCATAGGTTGAACCATCTACCCACTTCATCACCTTTCCTTCAGTTGATGATGGCACGCATATAAATGATAATCTTCCTTCAATGGACTATGATACCGGTCAATGTGCTTGGCTAAAGTCTGTTGGATCTGAAGGGAATTCGAGGTACCTTAGGGCACAAAAAACTCTAGTCCCATCCTAAGTCGGACGGAACATAGACAGAAAAACAATAGCAGCGGAAGAAAAACTTATGTTAACTAATTAACATACAGTTAAAAACAATTTTCAACTTAGCCCTAAGGTCCAAGACCCTATGCCAAGATCTATGCCGACTTGGGATGGATCTGACCATCCCAAGAAGGATCTAGCCTACTGCGATTAAACTAAACTAATGCTAATAAAATACTTTAACCACATACCCAGAATCTCAACCCTGGAGCAGGCGAGATGTTCCGCGCCGTCTTCCGAGCTGCTCCCTTCCCACACCGAGCCGCTCCTTGAACCGCTCCCAGAGCCGCTCCTCGAACCGCTCCGCATCCCGAGGTGATCAATCCCCGTGCCACCGAGCCAACCACGCACCGAAGAAAGTTTCACGCGAGTGAAACCTCCGCCTAGATTTCGGATCCAGAATCCGAACTCCTTTGTGGCTTTGTTAGAGCCCGCAGGAGTAAGGAAGAAATTTAGGGAGATGAGAAATATTAATTTAAGCTTAGATCCGAGCGTGCTCCAACATTTACGAGAGCCGCTCAGATCTAGAGCTTGGGACGAGTTTTGAGGAAGGGGGAGACCCCTATTTATATAGGCGGTGGACTCTCCCCTTTTCTCAAAATCCGATGTGGGACTAAATAATGGGTTAATTAAAATCAAGTTAGTTTGCACTTCACAAAGTGCAAACTTCCGTGAATTTTAACCCACTCATCGTTGAGCTTCAAGATTGATACAACTTATCAATACGACAAGCGTTCAACGGTGAACGCATAGGAAAAAACCGTTCGTCAATCGGAGTTCGTTTGACCCTCCAATTGAGTGTCGAAAGATCAGCCCTAGGCTAGTTTTTCGCAAAAACTGAGCCGTCATTCAAAAGAAAACTAGGTCACGGAAACCCAGGCTGTGGGGGCCCACAGAGTGGGCCCCGTGCGCGCGCTCTCCCAGGTAAGGCGCGTGCTCAGCATGCGCCTGCGGGCGCGTGCTGAGCACGCGCCTGCCAGGCGCGGGGTGGGTCCCGCCCGCATGAAGCGGGCGGGCCACACCCGCTTCAGATAGCGGGCCCCCGCCCGCATAGAAGCGGGCGGGGCTGCAGCCCGCCTTTTGGCGCGGGCTCCGCCCGCTATTAAGCGGGCGGGCCGGGTTCCGCCTCTGGGTTGTGCCTGGGTCCGGCCAGGCGCCCAGGCCAGACCCAGTCTGGCCTGGGTCAGTCTGGTCTGACCCGATCTGATCCAATGAGCTGTTTTGGCTCTAACTTGAGCATCTGGTGTCCGATTTGGACGTCGTTCGAACCTGGGTCTAGACCGGAATATTTCTGTCTTACCCGTGAACTTTTCCTTGCGTTTATATTATTAAATATTGTATTAAACAATTTAATACACATTTAATCGCTTTCGCGTCAAATGCAAAATAGTCCCTATCTAAGCTTAAATTACCATATTGCATCAAATGCAATTATCTCTTCTTTTGCATCAAATGCAAATATTCTCCCTAACTATTTTCTACCTATTACTAAACGAATAATCGCACTCTGTGTGAGACCCTACAGCCTGACCCTTACAACAGGTTGGGCTCGAAGCCCTATACGGCAGTGACCACGAGCAGTGGTTGCCGTCCCTGCTTCAGGAATCATCATTATGTGGTTAACTCATTGACATGAGTATTGTCGGGACCACCCTGACTGTTTCCGTGATGAATTCTGCAGTTATAGTCTCTTCGTCTAAATTATGTCGCGTAGATCAAGTCTAGGGTACAGTCAAACTGTCAACCCCAATAACTTGACTCCGGTTAGTTTCTATCAATCTTTAGTCAAAAAATGTTGGACTTCTTCCAACATACTCTGCGCAGAGTTTTTACTAAAGACCGAACTAACTCTACGACACTTACTCCCATTGACCGGGAGAGACGAATCCTCTCTTGGTCATTACTCGCCTCGTACGTTTCAAGTGACACCCAATCAAAAGACCTTTCGACAGGCATTGCCTCGAAGCTAGGTCAGTTGATATAAGTGGCACCGTTCACGCACAGGTTTGTCAAAATGACCTCAAGTCAAAAGACCAACTATCCTATCATCACTCAGAGTTATCACTGACAGATTGGTCAATATAACCATATGATAACTCTAGTGGATCGTTCAGTGAACTCATTCTAATGATCACCTGTGTCTCGTCTTCGACTTCGCCAAGTCAAGCGATCATGAGATCATCGCCACCGCTAAAAGGTGAAGACTAAGACACAATGGTCTATCCGATGTTTCGATATCCTTGTCTCGGAACATCTACGACCACGAACCATTTTAGACTTATGCTACAGACGGTCAAACGTTTCTCCATGATCGAGATACTCATATCGATACCCGTTTGACCTTGCATAAAGTCTCAGGACTTTACCTAAGTTGATATCTAATGTTAACTACATTACAATATAACTTAGATAAATTATTACCAAACAGCTTACTGTTATTTCGAACAAGATGTTTGTGCTATTAGCACAGGAATAAATGGCCTCGAGGGCATAATATTCCTACAGGATCAACCTAGCTAGACTGGGCATAAGTGATCCTGGCTTAGTCACTTCCCTGGCCGTGTCTGCTGGACCGCAAGGACGTGAATCATGATTATGTGACGTCATCCATCTTATTCACTATCAACCTTCCTTTAAGCTAGATGAACTTTCACCTTCTTAGAATCTTTCTAGTTTGCTTGGGCCCTAGCTACATCTATTTTTAAGGAGGGTAGCATTCGATTTTCGATCACCAGAAGTTTGACAACTGAAGCAAATCAAAGGACACTCAGAAGTATTGGAGGATGGTGCTAGAGATTTTGAAACGAGCCAAACCTGACTGCAAGTATAGGCTGTTACGTCTTCTTGAGATCTATTTCTATTCTAACCCGTACTTTCAGCTTGTACCCGATTCCTTTCCCACCGACCACCTCCCCCTCTTTAATTCCTTTGTCCGCTTCCTCACCTCGAGCCCCGGTTCCACCTAACCTAGCCTACCCTACCAATGACTTTCGGTGCCCCCCTTTTCCTTTTAACCCATCTCTTTCCTTCCCAAGCCACCCCGTGGTTCCCTTTTCGCTCCGACCTCTCCCGCTCCTCCTCCCGGCCTCTTCCCCAAGCGAACTCGACCCACCTCACCCAAAGATCAGCCAGTTTCCGCTCCACCCCATCCCAGAGGTCGCCGCCATGGATCGTCAGCCAGTCGCAGCCCTCGCCGCCATGGACCCGCAGCCGCCGATGGCCCATCGACATTCTGTTTTGGGATTCTTGGCCTTAGCGACAGTCCTCGTCGTCGCCCTCGCTGTTGCCGTGTGGTCGGGATATTGGGAACCCATCGCTCTTGGCATTATTTCGAGCTCCTTTTTCTGGTTCTTCCCACTTGAGCTGCCCCTCGTCGATTCCTTCTTAGGGCCGCTCCTTCGTATTTGTGGGTCCGTGTGTTTTTGGTCGTTAAATTGTTTAGGGCTGATGGTATTTACCGTAGATATCGACCAATGGTGTTGGGATGGAGTATCCTTAGGATTGGGTATTGGCATACTTTTGGGCTTAGGCGTTGAAGTTGGATGTCGGTCTTGTGCTCGGATTTGGGAGACGGCTAGGATGTTGGTTTCTGGTTGGATGTTATGGAGACTGCTGGGACAAGTGGTAGCGATGATCTTGACCCTCGAGAGTTGGCCTTATACTTGCCTGTATGTGTTGATCTGGGTACTGACTTGCAATCTGGTAGCGTGGCAGATGAAGTCCTTTGTGTTCGGCTGGTTAAGTTGTAACCGTAAGGATGCACTAGGTTTATCCCTTACGTTTATGTATGCTATGGCGATGATTTACATGATTGAGACCATGTAATCATCATTTATAGACGTTCTGTCTTCTCTTTGCTGTGCTTGCTTCTGGCTTATCACCTCAGGTTCCAAGTTCGAACAGATGTTGTCATCATAATAGCCCTCATTTTCATGTGATATTATCATCTCATGTTAATTTTAGGCTACCTGAGAAATCAGAGTAACTATTGTGATGATACTAGGTTTCGAAATAGTTACGGAAGCTATGGTGATGTCAATAGTATGTATTCATATGTAACATCTCTTGTTTTCTTGATGCTATGATATCGCATTATATTTCATGTTATTTACAACCTAATTTATTATATTACTATCTCTTCTATCATTTATTTGCTTGAGCTTCTTCATAACATCAATTATTTTCAAAAGAGATTTTTAAACAAAAGAGATTTTTAAATTCCGAGGACGGAATTATTTTAAGGAGGGTAGAATGTAACGACCTGTATTTTTCGTAAACATTTAAGCTAAACATTTAAAGTAATTTCATTTTTAATTGTGTTTTGTAATGGTTGATCAGGAGTTTTAAACGGATTTCAAAAATTCTTATAAAAATATTTTGAAACACTAGACTTATTATAAAGTATTTCAGCAATTTCAGATTTCCTCAAATACCCAAAACATTTCTGTTAAAATTCATCTTCCAAAATTACCGTTTTGATTCGACGAATTTATTTTCTATACAAACGTCTTCAAAACGTTTTCAAACTTCTACGGTAGCATCCTATGATCATTTAGGGCTTCCCACATTAATTTCGTAATTTTCTGAAGACAAATCAGTAGAGAACCCGCATACCCGCTTCCTAAACGTTTTGGCCTAAAACTAGTATCCCCGTAGCCCAAAACCTGAAAAGGACTTCGTATTCGCGATCCTCGCGACGATACGATCCCGTGGGTATGTTTTCGTAATTTTTCGGACACGTTTACTAGTATGGGCAAAATCGTAATTTCGTTACAATTTTTACTGCTACCGTCACAAATTACCCTAGCTAATTACTAATTACCTTAACCTAATTAACTATTAGATTAACCTAACCATACCTAAAACGTGTTAGGAAACACGTTTACAACTTTCCTAGCTTAGTCTAAAGTGAACCTAACACGTTTACGACACTTACTCCCATTGACCGGGAGAGACGAATCCTCTCTTGGTCATTACTCGCCTCGTACGTTTCAAGTGACACCCAATCAAAAGACCTTTCGACAGGCATTGCCTCGAAGCTAGGTCAGTTGATATAAGTGGCACCGTTCACGCACAGGTTTGTCAAAATGACCTCAAGTCAAAAGACCAACTATCCTATCATCACTCAGAGTTATCACTGACAGATTGGTCAATATAACCATATGATAACTCTAGTGGATCGTTCAGTGAACTCATTCTAATGATCACCTGTGTCTCGTCTTCGACTTCGCCAAGTCAAGCGATCATGAGATCATCGCCACCGCTAAAAGGTGAAGACTAAGACACAATGGTCTATCCGATGTTTCGATATCCTTGTCTCGGAACATCTACGACCACGAACCATTTTAGACTTATGCTACAGACGGTCAAACGTTTCTCCATGATCGAGATACTCATATCGATACCCGTTTGACCTTGCATAAAGTCTCAGGACTTTACCTAAGTTGATATCTAATGTTAATTACATTACAATATAACTTAGATAAATTATTACCAAACAGCTTACTGTTATTTCGAACAAGATGTTTGTGCTATTAACATAGGAATAAATGGCCTCGAGGGCATAATATTCCTACATCTCCCACTTGCACTCAGGCCCATTTATCTCGATATCTAATATCGTTTTTACACATAAGTTTTCCCGACTTCATGTGGTAGAGCCTTCGTGAGTGGATCTGCTAAAACCGTCTACTCTATAGACTTAAGGGGTTTCTATGTTCATGTCAGACCAACCATTTGAATCTCATTCAAATAATTCATTTGGTCTGTCGGAATCCATAATATTTTATTTTACTTGGATCTTATCCAGTTTATCGTACCTTACGATAATCATTTTAATTTGTTAATGGTCATTTTAAATGGCTCATATCTATTCTTGATAAAGTATCAAACCTTTTGATTACTTTGTCAAAATGTATGTTCCATCCCTTTGATGGTTCGCATGTAATTTATACGCTCCCACTGACCTTGAAAACTATCTGGCTAATTCATATAAGTCAGTCTGTCTAAATCATATTTAGAAAAACGAACTTATAAGTGAATGCTCCAATTTTCATGGTCAACTTAAGCGTTTTACATCGGCTTTGGTCCGAGTAGATCTGTACACATCTGTTGGCGAAACCGGTTTCAGCATAATCCGTTTTAAAGAAATTAGGATGAAAACCGTTCCCGTCCAACATGATTGTACTTCACTATTTTCTTTTCTGCATCAATCTTTTAAAGATTTACTTGCAGAAAGTGAGGAAACATTTTCTTTGGGCACGTAAACTAAATTCTCAAATTTATTTACGCACACGGACCTGCATCAAGTTTTAAATCGGAGTTACTACTCCGAATTTCATCCTAGAAGTTGAATACGTCATCATCAGTTATGATGTCTAACTCGACAATCCGTCTCACGAGATTCGAGTAATAATACAACTTCCTTACGATTGATTTATTGAATATATTATTGATAATGTCCTTATAGAACATTATCAAAACCTAGGCATTACTATCTGGGACTTAACCCAGAGGGAGGAGTTAACTCAGAGTCACTTATTTATCGATCGCACCAAGTCTAACTAAGTGTGATTCATACCTTTTAACACTCTGATGTGTTAACAGACTTGACCTGAGAGAAATCACATTTTCTTTTAATTACACAAGATTTTATGTAGCTAAGTATTTGACCATTCGATCTAATCGAATCAGTTTAAATACTTTCGTCATTTCGTTCTTTATTTTATCAGACTTGCGTTTCATCAAGAATACGTGTCTTAGTAAAATATACGAATAACTTATTTTGTTAAAAATAGACTCGGGTACAACAGTATGTACGAGATTGAGTTCGACAACTCATTCTCCCACTGTCTTACAGATGGGTTTCGGCCTTTGTATCTAAGATGCTAAGACTCACAAGTGTCCATAGACTTCATAATACGAGAGGTCAGACCTCTCTTTATGTGACTTGTGAAGCTTAATCTCTTGATACGGCCTAGTCTAATTTTACCATATAAGTTTGCTACTATCTTGTGTATTTATATATTAACATTTAATATATATATATAGTTATTTACAAATTACTTAACACAAAACATTACTTCAGAAGCAATGTGACGACATTCGTCAAAATGTGTTAAACGTCTTTTGTATAACAACTTATTCCGAAATGTGACATCAAAATATATCACGTTTTCATTTCCTCCTACTTATGCCTCTACTAATGATAAATTAAACTAACTTTCTCAATTGACTTTCCGAAGTGCCTTTTTCCTTTTCTAAATCACATTTAGATATCAACAAAAATAAATAGATATGCAAGCAACTTATGTATCCAAACGCTTGAGCTTTGCAATCTTGAGTGTAGCTCAAGAAGTTGCTTGTCTCAAGATCCGGTTGGGATACATAGTCTTGCATCGCTCATGCACTCGTATTCAACTCAAACGGTTTGATCGAATTTTCGAACTTTGCGGATCAAAATTGTTTGTCCATACAACCTTGAGGGTAGCTCGACAAGTTGTAGGGAGAAACATACTTTGAATGTCCTATATGTTCAAGCTGCCTCATATAGAGACGAGTGACATGTAGCTTTAATTTATTTGTTGGACCCAGAACTTAATGAAATCATATTTCTTAAGTCTGTTCTTTAGAAGGTCATTTAATGTCAACGAGAACATAGTTTTAATTCTATCAATAATAATTTAACTTGATATTCAATTAATCAACTTTTTGACCAATTAACTTATTAAAATATTATATTTTAATTCCCACGGTAAACATAGTCTTGCCCTAGTTTTAGCATATGTTCAATATTAAATATAGGTAGATTGGCTTTTATCTATCTATATCCTCCCACTATTTTTACGAACGTTTTAAAGCTTAATAACGAACGATTTAATCGAATTAAAATTAATGGGTAAGAGTTCCAATCACCTTGAGTCTAAACAACCTTGAGTGTAGCTCAACAAGTTGATTGACTCTGCGATCGGAAGATGACTCTTCATCGATCATATCGGATATGACTCTCTTAATCGGTTTTTTTTTTGCCCCTAGCCATTCGTGATCATGAGTGTGCTATCCAAATCACAATGTCTAGTCTAGTCAGACCCTTGTTTTCATGTCTAGCCTGAATTGCCCCTCAGCTCGGTGTATGCACGACACGTCGGTTTGGGTCAGGTCTTAGACTACATATAGCCAGACTACATCCTTGACTAAACTTGCGCCGTCGCTCGGTGTATTCACGACAACGTCGGTTTGGGTCAAGTCAAGATGTCATCTTATGTATTTAAGAAGTTGGTTTCTACAAGGTTGCCATGTCACAGCTTGAGTGTATCTCAACAACTGTAACACGGGCCCTATAGTTGCTAACCCCTAAAACAAGGAGGGCTACGGCTAATCTTGAAAAAGATCATTAACGTATTTGACTTAGATATAGTCCAGGGTGTCATACAATCATGATTCGCGACATTGCGGTCCAGCGGAACTCAGCCAGGGAATTGACTAAGCCAGGATCACTATCCCTTAAAGGGCGATCCAGAACTCTTAGCCAAGCACATTGACTGGATCATGGTCCATTGCATGAAGCTTGTCATTTTTGTATGTATGCCATAGACTAAACAGCTTTTATTAACAACTAATTAATCCTATCAACTAGTTGAATCCTTAAATTCAAAATTTTAGGATTTGTTTAATAACTTTTATTAAGTCCTTATCAACTATAAGGTTCACGTGCTATCCTAATCGTTATTAGGATTTTAATAAATTATTAACAACGCTAAAAGCGAAGTCCTTTAATGAGAATTAATTATAACAATTAGAATTGAAAATTCATTTAAAGGACTACCCTAATCAGGAATTAGGTCTTATATTGTTGTTAATGTTTTATTGAAAGATAGCATGTCATTAAAATTCAAGTAATAAATTTTAATCATTTTTAATGGCTAACCTAAAGGGTTGTCTTGTGTTATCAAATAAGGGACAAGATTAACAAGCCATTAAAATAAAGCTACACCAATTTTATCAACATAAAATGAAAGTGTATATCTATTTAACAATCAAATAAACTAAGTTTATTGCATAAACAATTTTTAGACTTTTAAAATCAGTTTTAAAAAATATCTTATAAATTTAAAACATTACTTTAAAATTTTTAATGTTCAAAAATTTATCATATACAATTTTTAAACATCTAAAATATTTTAAACTTATCGCATAAATTTAAAGCCTTAAAATCAATTTTAAAATTTATCACATAAATTTAAAAACACCATTTTAAAATTTCCATGCTTAAAAAATTTATCATATAAAAATTTTTAGGCATCCAAAATAACTTTAAACTTTTAAAGATTTAAAATTAGTTTTAAAAATTATCACATAAATTTTAAAACGTCATTTTAAAAATTTTCATGTTCAAAAAATTTATCACAGAATTTTGAACTTCAAAAACATTTTTAAAATTATCTTATAACTTTAAAAAATTTAAAAGTATTTAAAAAGCATTAACAGGTTTAATGAAATCGCAGTACCTAGATCGACTACGCAAACCTAGGCTCTGATACCACTGAAGGGAATTCGAGGTACCTCTGGGCACAAAAAACTCTAGTCCCGTCCTAAGTCGGACGGAACATAGACAGAAAAACAATAGCAGCGGAAGAAAAACTTATGTTAACTAATTAACATACAGTTAAAAACAATTTTCAACTTAGCCCTAAGGTCCAAGACCCTATGCCAAGATCTATGCCGACTTGGGATGGATCTGACCATCCCAAGAAGGATCTAGCCTACTGCGATTAAACTAAACTAATACTAATAAAATACTTTAACCACATACCTGGAATCTCAACCCTGGAGCAGGGGAGATGTTCCGCGCCGTCTTCCGAGCTGCTCCCGTCCCACGTCGAGCCGCTCCTTGAACCGCTCCCCGAGCCGCTCCTTGAACCGCTCCGCATCCCGAGGCGATCAATCCCCGTGCCGCTGAGCCAACCACGCGCCGAAGAAAGTTTCACGCGAGTGAAACCTCCGCCTAGATTTCGGATCCAGAATCCGAACTCCTTTGTGGCTTTGCTAGAGCCCGCAGGAGTAAGGAAGAAATTTAGGGAGATGAGAAATATTAATTTAAGCTTAGATCCGAGCGTGCTCCAACATTTACGAGAGCCGCTCAGATCTAGAGCTTGGGACGAGTTTTGAGGAAGGGGGGAGACCCCTATTTATATAGGCGGCGGACTCTCCCCTTTTCTCAAAATCCGATGTGGGACTAAATAATGGGTTAATTAAAATCAAGTTAGTTTGCACTTCACAAAGTGCAAACTTCCGTGAATTTTAACTCACTCATCGTTGAGCTTCAAGATTGATACAACCTATCAATACGACAAGCGTTCAACGGTGAACGCATAGGAAAAAACCGTTCGTCAATCGGAGTTCGTTTGACCCTCCAATTGAGTGTCCAAAGATCAGCCCTAGGCTAGTTTTTCGCAAAAACTGAGCCGTCATTCAAAAGAAAACTAGGTCACGGAAACCCAGGCTGTGGGGGCCCACAGAGTGGGCCCCGTGCGCGCGCTCTCCCAGGTAAGGCGCGTGCTCAGCATGCGCCTGCGGGCGCGTGCTGAGCACGCGCCTGCCAGGCGCGGGGTGGGTCCCGCCCGCATGAAGCGGGCGGGCCACACCCGCTTCAGATAGCGGGCCCCCGCCCGCATAGAAGCGGGCGGGGCTGCAGCCCGCCTTTTGGCGCGGGCTCCGCCCGCTATTAAGCGGGCGGGCCGGGTTCCGCCTCTGGGTTGTGCCTGGGTCGGGCCAGGCGCCCAGGCCAGACCCAGTCTGGCCTGGGTCAGTCTGGTCTGACCCGATCTGATCCAATGAGCTGTTTTGGCTCTAACTTGAGCATCTGGTGTCCGATTTGGACGCCGTTCAAACTTGGGTCTAGACCGGAATATTTCCGTCTTACCCGTGAACTTTTTCTTGCGTTTATATTATTAAATATTGTATTAAACAATTTAATACACATTTAATCGCTTTTGCATCAAATGCAAAATAGTCCCTATCTAAGCTTAAATTACCATATTGCATCAAATGCAATTATCTCTTCTTTTGCATCAAATGCAAATATTCTCCCTAACTATTTTCTACCTATTACTAAACGAATAATCGCACTCTGTGTGAGACCCTACAGCCTGACCCTTACAACAGGTTGGGCTCGAAGCCCTATACGGCAGTGACCACGAGCAGTGGTTACCGTCCCTGCTTCAGGAATCATCATTATGTGGTTAACTCATTGACATGAGTATTGTCGGGACCACCCTGACTGTTTCCGTGATGAATTCTGCAGTTATAGTCTCTTCGTCTAAATTATGTCGCGTAGATCAAGTCTAGGGTACAGTCAAACTGTCAACCCCAATAACTTGACTCCGGTTAGTTTCTATCAATCTTTAGTCAAAAAATGTTGGACTTCTTCCAACATACTCTGCGCAGAGTTTTTACTAAAGACCGAACTAACTCTACGACACTTACTCCCATTGACCGGGAGAGACGAATCCTCTCTTGGTCATTACTCGCCTCGTACGTTTCAAGTGACACCCAATCAAAAGACCTTTCGACAGGCATTGCCTCGAAGCTAGGTCAGTTGATATAAGTGGCACCGTTCACGCACAGGTTTGTCAAAATGACCTCAAGTCAAAAGACCAACTATCCTATCATCACTCAGAGTTATCACTGACAGATTGGTCAATATAACCATATGATAACTCTAGTGGATCGTTCAGTGAACTCATTCTAATGATCACCTGTGTCTCGTCTTCGACTTCGCCAAGTCAAGCGATCATGAGATCATCGCCACCGCTAAAAGGTGAAGACTAAGACACAATGGTCTATCCGATGTTTCGATATCCTTGTCTCGGAACATCTACGACCACGAACCATTTTAGACTTATGCTACAGACGGTCAAACGTTTCTCCATGATCGAGATACTCATATCGATACCCGTTTGACCTTGCATAAAGTCTCAGGACTTTACCTAAGTTGATATCTAATGTTAACTACATTACAATATAACTTAGATAAATTATTACCAAACAGCTTACTGTTATTTCGAACAAGATGTTTGTGCTATTAACACAGGAATAAATGGCCTCGAGGGCATAATATTCCTACAGGATCAACCTAGCTAGACTGGGCATAAGTGATCCTGGCTTAGTCACTTCCCTGGCCGTGTCTGCTGGACCGCAAGGACGTGAATCATGATTATGTGACGTCATCCATCTTATTCACTATCAACCTTCCTTTAAGCTAGATGAACTTTCACCTTCTTAGAATCTTTCTAGTTTGCTTGGGCCCTAGCTACATCTATTTTTAAGGAGGGTAGCATTCGATTTTCGATCACCAGAAGTTTGACAACTGAAGCAAATCAAAGGACACTCAGAAGTATTGGAGGATGGTGCTAGAGATTTTGAAACGAGCCAAACCTGACTGCAAGTATAGGCTGTTACGTCTTCTTGAGATCTATTTCTATTCTAACCCGTACTTTCAGCTTGTACCCGATTCCTTTCCCACCGACCACCTCCCCCTCTTTAATTCCTTTGTCCGCTTCCTCACCTCGAGCCCCGGTTCCACCTAACCTAGCCTACCCTACCAATGACTTTCGGTGCCCCCCTTTTCCTTTTAACCCATCTCTTTCCTTCCCAAGCCACCCCGTGGTTCCCTTTTCGCTCCGACCTCTCCCGCTCCTCCTCCCGGCCTCTTCCCCAAGCGAACTCGACCCACCTCACCCAAAGATCAGCCAGTTTCCGCTCCACCCCATCCCAGAGGTCGCCGCCATGGATCGTCAGCCAGTCGCAGCCCTCGCCGCCATGGACCCGCAGCCGCCGATGGCCCATCGACATTCTGTTTTGGGATTCTTGGCCTTAGCGACAGTCCTCGCCGTCGCCCTCGATGTTGCCGTGTGGTCGGGATATTGGGAACCCACCGCTCTTGGCATTATTTCGAGCTCCTTTTTCTGGTTCTTCCCACTTGAGCTGCCCCTCGTCGATTCCTTCTTAGGGCCGCTCCTTCGTATTTGTGGGTCCGTGTGTTTTTGGTCGTTAAATTGTTTAGGGCTGATGGTATTTACCGTAGATATCGACCAATGGTGTTGGGAAGGAGTATCCTTAGGATTGGGTATTGGCATACTTTTGGGCTTAGGCGTTGAAGTTGGATGTCGGTCTTGTGCTCGGATTTGGGAGACGGCTAGGATGTTGGTTTCTTGTTGGATGTTATGGAGACTGCTGGGACAAGTGGTAGCGATGATCTTGACCCTCGAGAGTTGGCCTTATACTTGCCTGTATGTGTTGATCTGGGTACTGACTTGCAATCTGGTAGCGTGGCAGATGAAGTCCCTTGTGTTCGGCTGGTTAAGTTGTAACCGTAAGGATGCACTAGGTTTATCCCTTACGTTTATGTATGCTATGGCGATGATTTACATGATTGAGACCATGTAATCATCATTTATAGACGTTCTGTCCTTCTCTTTGGTGTGCTTGCTTCTGGCTTATCACCTCAGGTTCCAAGTTCGAACAGATGTTGTCATCGTAATAGCCCTCATTTTCATGTGATATTATCATCTCATGTTAATTTTAGGCTACCTGAGAAATCAGAGTAACTATTGTGATGATACTGGAATAGTTACGAAAGCTATAGTGATGTCAATAGTATGTATTCATATGTAACATCTCTTATTTTCTTGATGCTATGATATCGCATTATATTTCATGTTATTTACAACCTAATTTATTATATTACCATCTCTTCTATCATTTATTTGCTTGAGCTTCTTCATGACATCAATTATTTTCAAAAGAGATTTTTAAACAAAAGAGATTTTTAAATTCCGAGGATGGAATTATTTTAAGGAGGGTAGAATGTAACGACCTGTATTTTTCGTTAACATTTGAGCTAAACATTTAAAGTAATTTCATTTTTAATTGTGTTTTGTAATGGTTGATCAGGAGTTTAAACTGATTTCAAAAATTCTTATAAAAATATTTTGAAACACTAGACTTATTATAAAGTATTTCAGCAATTTCAGATTTCCTCAAATACCCAAAACATTTCTGTTAAAATTCATCTTCCAAAATTACCGTTTTGATTCGACGAATTTATTTTCTATACAAACGTCTTCAAAACGTTTTCAAACTTTTGCAGTAGCATCCTATGATCATTTAGGGCTCCCCACATTAATTTCGTAATTTTCAGATATTATTTCAGCCTAGAACCCACATACCAGCTTTCTAAATGTTTTGGCCTAAAACTAGTATCCCCGTAGCTCAAAACCTGAAATGGACTTCGTATTCGCGATCCTCGTGACGATACGATTCCGTGGGTATGTTTTTGTAATTTTTCGGACACGTTTACTAGTATGGGCAAAATCGTAATTTCGTTACAATTTTTACTGCTACCGTCACAAATTACCCTAGCTAATTACTAATTACCTTAACCTAATTAACTATTAGATTAACCTAACCATACCTAAAACGTGTTAGGAAACACGTTTACAACTTTCCTAGCTTAGTCTAAAGTGAACCTAACTTCACTTATTACCCACCCAATATCATTAATTCCCTTTGACTAAATACCAATTAAATTATTAATTTAATTACTATAAATACCCTTAACCCATCCCAACCCGTTCAGCTCACACACGCACCCTAGCCCGGACCCAAACCCACGCACCCAGGCTCAAAAGCCCCGAGCCACGAACGTCTCTCTCTCCTATTCTCTCTATCTTCCCCTCTCTCACTATCCCTACCGCTCTCTCTGTGCTCCCCTCGTTCACCATGCACGAACCCTCACCGGTGGTCTTCACCGTCGTCCGCCGTTCCCCTCAGCATCGCCACCGCCCAGCGCCGCTGTGAGGCCTAGCAGTCCGCCTCTCCGCCACCAAGCGGCGACGCCGCTGCCTCCCAAGAGCTCCACCGGAGCTCTTCTGTTTTCTCCGCTACCTCCGGACACCGAGCTCCGGTGACCCAAGCCCGAAGCCCCCTCCTCCGACGTCAAATGCCTGAGCAGCTCCCCACTTCGACATCCCCGGAGCTCCGACGTCCCGCCACCATCGCCAGCTTCCCTGCCCTCTCTCCTCGCCGCATCATCACCTCGCCGCTGTCACCGAGGCTGCTGCAGTCGAACACCTCCGCCCGTTCCCTCAGCTTCCGACGCCTTCGCCCACCGTGCAGAGCCGCTTCGCCGGCGAACTTCAATGCTCCGAACTTCCCTCGCTTCCCGCCCTCTCCGACGTCGCCTGACGCCGTCTGCCAAAGCTCCGCCACCCACTCCAAAGCTTCGAGCACCGCCTGAGCTCACTCGAGAAGCCCAGCTCCGCCCGACTACTCCCTGCCTTAAGGCGCCGCCTACCGGGGTTCCTCCGTGGTCGCCGGCCTCCGCCGCGTCGCCTCCCGCCACCGCCGCCACCGTCCGAGCACAAGCCCCCCACCGCCACTGCATGCACACGTAAGGGGAACGAAGCGAAGGGTGAGAAGTTTATAAACGTATAAACTTAAATACGTATACGTATTTCCATAAATACACTATTTTATAATTAATTAAGGATAAATGGTTTTTAATTAATAACTAATTATGTAGGCCTCAGAAAAATACAAGACCACATCCAGAAAATCAGAAATGACGTTCTGGACCCAATGGCGCTAGTTTCATCTCAATCCGACGCTTAGTTTTCCCATAATTAATTTTTAAGCCCAAAACTAAAATACGTCATTTTCATTTAAAAATTCAAAACTTCTTATTCTTACGTAAACTTATATATGATAAAAATATATGTTAAAGTACTCTCCGAGACGGCAATTTTTACAGTTCATTTGCACCTTTTCAATACCAATTGCACCCAGAAGAAATGTTTGAATAATTACGTCACAAATTGAAAAATAGTTTTTAAATTATTTTTGAGCTCTTAAAAATTGTAAAAATTAATGTAAGCTTCAGAAAATTATTTTCTCTTGCAGTAAAATTATTTTCATTATATATAGCTTATAGAAAAATTTAGAATGTTTTTCGACAACGTTTCAATCCGTTTAAAAATCGAAACGATCAAGTTTAATAAGTAGAAAATAGTGTGTTCTTTAACCGGTTGTTTCTTGTGTTTGCAGGTACCAATCCTCGTGCACCAGCTTCCTTGCCCTAACCTCGTCTTGCCACGACGATCTCGAAATCCGTAAGTCACGACGAATTCTAAAATTAGAAAATTAGTTTGTGTCCCCGTATGAACTTTGGAACACTACCTATAGCCTCAGAACGGCTACTTGACTTGAACCGAACTAGAGACCTAATCTAATAGGAAAGTAATCAACTATAGATTACTTTGCCAACTTTCAACTTTGGTGGTTGTTAAACACAAACATCAACTTGGGTAAATTGTGTACTACCGAAACTACCACCCTTAAACCAACAATTTTGTATTCCATGTTTGTTGGACTTGTCTTTATCCTCAAATTTCTTAGCATCCACTTTGTTTTAATTTCTGGTTTTAAAACCAGTGGTCCTGGTTAATTATCATCGTGAACAAGGAATTGATAACATCTTGTGAAACTTGTTGTGGAATATCTTGTAGAATATCTGGTGGAACATCTCATGAAACATCTTGTGGAACATCCCGTATAAACATGAACATAGAACACTTGACACATCACTGGGGTTTTTGGGGTAACTCATAGTTTGAGAGAGTATGTGAGTGACTGGAGTTCAATCTTCCCGTCCTGCTGCCTGTGTTTTGGCATACCGTCCTGCTGCCTGAGTTTCGGCAAAATACATGTCCTGCTGCCTGTGTTTTTGGCATTCGTCTGGGTCGCGCCCAGGCAAGAGATGGACTTGATGGTCACATATTGTACTCTCCGACTTGAGTCACGTAGCGTAGTTACTATTGCACAGTCACCTTTACTTTACACGATCCATGAACGTTACTTACTACACATGTACAGTCACCAGTACTTTACTTGTCGTACTTTTAGCTACAGCAGTAGTATGTTTCACTTGCCTAGCCTACTTTACACAGTCCAGTGGTTCTCGCCTTCAGTTCAGTTTGCCTTTACTTTTCAGTTATGTACAGTTGTTGCTCAGTACTTTACTTTTCACTCTGATCTACTTGTACGTAGTTACTTTTGTCATACTTGTGCACTGCTTCTTTTCTATATTTAGAATTGTTTTGACTTACCTACGGTTCCATCTCCGTGGCACCGCAGACGACGTACAGATGAAGATAGATGCTCCTGAGCTAATAGCGCCAGAGTTCGACCGCAGCTTCCAGAGTTATTTTCACTTATGTACTTTTCTCCTTTCATGTATATTTGTTGGGACATCTTGTACGGTATGGAATGTAATAATTGGACACTAATTGGGTATTTTTGTACATCTCTGCATCATGGCTATTTTGAATTCACTGGTAACCTGCAGGACCTGCGCAAATATCAAATAAGTAACGGGCCCCCGAAAGCGGGTCGTTACAAGTTTGGTGGCCCACGCAGGTCCGCGCTAACTACCTCGTGAACAATATAACAAGATCAGGGTGTACATTATAAAATACTCAAGTAGAACTCTCGAGTACTGGATGTCTCGAGTATTCACCGGTATTGGATATACGGGTGAAGTGTCCTTAATACCATCTTCACTAGGTCTTCCTGATCCTCATCACTTCCTTAGAACTCTTAACCCTTGCTTAGGAACTCGTGTTCCATTCTTTGGATATACCCTCCCTAGAACCCACTTTTGCTAACAGTTATAGTTATTTTTCATATGTTGAACCATCTACCCACTTCATCACCTTTCCTTCAGTTGATGATGGCACACATATAAATGATAATCTTCCTTCAATGGACCATGATACCGGTCAATGTGCTTGGCTAAAGTCTGTTGGATCAACCTAGCTAGACTGGGCATAAGTGATCCTAGCTTAGTCACTTCCCTGGCCGTGTCCGCTGGACCGCAAGGACGTGAATCATGATTATGTGACGTCATCCATCTTATTCACTATCAACATTCCTTTAAGCTTGATGAACTTTCACCTTCTTAGAATCTTTCTAGTTTGCTTGGACCCTAGCTACGTCTATTTTTAAGGAGGGTAGCATTCGATTTTCGATCACCAGAAGTTTGACAACTGAAGCAAATCAAAGGACACTCAGAAGTATTGGAGGATGGTGCTAGAGATTTTGAAACGAGCCAAACCCGACTGCAAGTATAGGCTGTTACGTCTTCTTGAGATCTATTTCTATTCTAACCCGTACTTTCATCTTGTACCTGATTCCTTTCCCACCGACCACCTCCCCCTCTTTAATTCCTTTGTCCGCTTCCTCACCTCGAGCCCCGGTTCCACCTAACCTAGCCTACCCTACCAACAACTTTCGGTGCCCCCCTGTTCCTTTTAACCCATCTCTTTCCTTCCCAAGCCACCCCGTGGTTCCCTTTTCGCTCCGACCTCTCCCGCTCCTCCTCCCGGCCTCTTCCCCAAGCGAACTCGACCCACCTCACCCAAAGATCCGCCAGTTTCCGCTCCACCCCATCCCGGAGGTCGCCGCCATGGATCGTCAGCCAGTCGCAGCCCTCGCCGCCATGGACCCGCAGCCGCCGATGGCCCATCGACATTCTGTTTTGGGATTCTTGGCCTTAGCGACAGTCCTCGCCGTCGCCCTCGTTGTTGCCGTGTGGTCGGGATATTGGGAACCCGCCGCTCTTGGCATTATTTCGAGCTCCCTTTTCTGGTTCTTCCCACTTGAGCTGCCCCTCGTCGATTCCTTCTTAGGGCCGCTCCTTCGTATTTGTGGGTCCGTGTGTTTTTGGTCGTTAAATTGTTTAGGGCTGATGGTATTTACCGTAGATATCGACCAATGGTGTTGGGAAGGAGTATCCTTAGGATTGGGTATTGGCATACTTTTGGGCTTAGGCATTGAAGTTGGATGTCGGTCTTGTGCTCGGATTTGGGAGACGGCTAGGATGTTGGTTTCTTGTTGGATGTTATGGAGACTGCTGGGACAAGTGGTAGCGATGATCTTGACCCTCGAGAGTTGGCCTTATACTTTCCTGTATGTGTTGATCTGGGTACTGACTTGCAATCTGGTAGCGTGGCAGATGAAGTCCTTTGTGTTCAGCTGGTTAAGTTGTAACCGTAAGGATGCACTAGGTTTATCCCTTACGTTTATGTATGCTATGTCGATGATTTACATGATTGAGACCATGTAATCATCATTTATAGACGTTATGTCCTTCTCTTTGGTGTGCTTGCTTCTGGCTTATCACCTCAGGTTCCAAGTTCGAATAGATGTTGTCATCGTAATAGCCCTCATTTTCATGTGATATTATCATCTCATGTTAATTTTAGGCTACCTGAGAAATCAGAGTAACTATTGTGATGATACTGGAATAGTTACGAAAGCTATAGTGATGTCAATAGTATGTATTCATATGTAACATCTCTTATTTTCTTGATGCTATGATATCGCATTATATTTCATGTTATGTACAACCTAATTTATTATATTACTATCTCTTCTATCATTTATTTTCTTGAGCTTCTTCATGACATCAATTATTTTCAAAAGAGATTTTTAAACAAAAGAGATTTTTAAATTCCGAGGACGGAATTATTTTAAGGAGGGTAGAATGTAACGACCTGTATTTTTCGTTAACATTTGAGCTAAACATTTAAAGTAATTTCATTTTTAATTGTGTTTTGTAATGGTTGATCAGGAGTTTAAACTGATTTCAAAAATTCTTATAAAAATATTTTGAAACACTAGACTTATTATAAATTATTTCAGCAATTTCAGATTTCCTCAAATACCCAAAACATTTCTGTTAAAATTCATCTTCCAAAATTACCGTTTTGATTCGACGAATTTATTTTCTATACAAACGTCTTCAAAACGTTTTCAAACTTCTGCAGTAGCATCCTATGATCATTTAGGGCTCCCCACATTAATTTCGTAATTTTCAGATATTATTTCAGCCTAGAACCCACATACCAGCTTTCTAAACGTTTTGGCCTAAAACTAGTATCCCCGTAGCTCAAAACCTGAAACATGAAATATAATGCGCCTCAGCATCGCCACCGCCCAGCGCCGCTGTGAGGCCTAGCAGTCCGCCTCTCCGCCACCAAGCGGCGACGCCGCTGCCTCCCAAGAGCTCCACCGGAGCTCTTCTGTTTTCTCCGCTACCTCCGGACACCGAGCTCCGGTGACCCAAGCCCGAAGCCCCCTCCTCCGACGTCGAAGGCCCGAACAGCTCCCCACTTCGACATCCCCGGAGCTCCGACGTCCCGCCACCACCGACAGCTTCCCTGCCCTCTCTCCTCGCCGCATCATCGCCTCGCCGCTGTCACCAAGGCTGCTGCAGTCGAACACCTCCGCCCGTTCCCTCTGCTTCCGACGCCTTCGCCCACCATGCAGAGCCGCTTCGCTGGCGAACTTCGATGCTCCGAACTTCCCTCGCTTCCCGCCCTCTCCGACGTCGCCTGACGCCGTCTGCCACAGCTCCGCCACCCACTCCAAAGCTTCGAGCACCGCCTGAGCTCACTCGAGAAGCCCAGCTCCGCCCGACTATGCCCTGCCTTAAGACGCCGCCTACCGGGGTTCCTCCGTGGTCGCCGGCCTCCGCCGCGTCGCCTCCCGCCACCGTCCGAGCACAAGCCCCCCACCGCCACTGCATGCACACGTAAGGGGAACGAAGCGAAGGGTGAGAAGTTTATAAACGTATAAACTTAAATACGTATACGTATTTCCATAAATACACTATTTTATAATTAATTAAGGATAAATGGTTTTTAATTGCTAACTAATTATGTAGGCCTCAGAAAAATACAAGACCACATCCAGAAAATCAGAAATGACGTTCTGGACCCAATGGCGCTAGTTTCATCTCAATCCGACGCTTAGTTTTCCCATAATTAATTTTTAAGCCCAAAACTAAAATACGTCATTTTCATTTAAAAATTCAAAACTTCTTATTCTTACGTAAACTTATATATGATAAAAATATATGTTAAAGTACTCTCCGGGACGGCCATTTTGACAGTTCATTTGCAACTTTTCGATACCTATTGCACCCAGAAGAAATGTTTGAATAATTACGTCACAAATTGAAAAATAGTTTTTAAATTATTTTTGAGCTCTTAAAAATTGTAAAAATTAATGTAAGCTTCAGAAAATTATTTTCTCTTGCAGTAAAATTATTTTCATTATATATAGCTTATAGAAAAATTTAGAACGTTTTTCGACAACGTTTCAATCCGTTTAAAAATCGAAACGATCAAGTTTAATAAGTAGAAAATAGTGTGTTCTTTAACCGGTTGTTTCTTGTGTTTGCAAGTACCAATCCTCGTGCACCAGCTTCCTTGCCCTAACCTCGTCTTGCCACGACGATCTCGAAATCCGTAAGTCACGACGAATTCTAAAATTAGAAAATTAGTTTGTGTCCCCGTATGAACTTTGGAACACTACCTATAGCCTCAGAACGGCTACTTGACTTGAACCGAACTAGAGACCTAATCTAATAGGAAAGTAATCAACTATAGATTACTTTACCAACTTTCAACTTTGGTGGTTGTTAAACACAAACATCAACTTGGGTAAATTGTGTACTACCGAAACTACCACCCTTAAACCAACAATTTTGTATTCCATGTTTGTTGGACTTGTCTTTATCCTCAAATTTCTTAGCATCCACTTTGTTTTAATTTCTGGTTTTAAAACCAGTGGTCCTGGTTAATTATCATCGTGAACAAGGAATTGATAACATCTTGTGAAACTTGTTGTGGAATATCTTGTAGAATATCTGGTGGAACATCTCATGAAACATCTTGTGGAACATCCCGTATAAACATGAACATAGAACACTTGACACATCACTGGGGTTTTTGGGGTAACTCATAGTTTGAGAGAGTATGGGAGTGACTGGAGTTCAATCTTCCCGTCCTGCTGCCTGTGTTTTGGCATACCGTCCTGCTGCCTGAGTTTCGGCAAAATACATGTCCTGCTGCCTGTGTTTTTGGCATTCGTCTGGGTCGCGCCCAGGCAAGAGATGGACTTGATGGTCACATATTGTACTCTCCGACTTGAGTCACGTAGCGTAGTTACTATTGCACAGTCACCTTTACTTTACACGATCCATGCACGTTACTTACTACACATGTACAGTCACCGGTACTTTACTTGTCGTACTTTTAGCTACAGCAGTAGTATGTTTCACTTGCCTAGCCTACTTTACACAGTCCAGTGGTTCTCTCCTTCAGTTCAGTTTGCCTTTACTTTTTAGTTATGTACAGTTGTTGCTCAGTACTTTACTTTTCACTCTGATCTACTTGTACGTAGTTACTTTTGTCATACTTGTGCACTGCTTCTTTTCTATATTTAGAATTGTTGTGACTTACCTAGGGTTCCATCTCCGTGGCACCGCAGACGATGTACAGATGAAGATATATGCTCCTGAGCTAATAGCGCCAGAGTTCGACCGCAGCTTCCAGAGTTATTTTCACTTATGTACTTTTCTCCTTTCATGTATATTTGTTGGGACATCTTGTACGGTATGGAATGTAATAATTGGACACTATTTGGGTATTTTTGTACATCTCTGCATCGTGGCTATTTTGAATTTACTGGTAACCTGCAGGACCTACGCAAATATCAAATAAGTAACGGGCCCCCGAAAGCGGGTCGTTACAAGTTTGGTGGCCCACGCAGGTCCGCGCTAACTACCTCGTGAACAATATAACAAGATCAGGGTGTACATTATAAAATACTCAAGTAGAACTCTCGAGTACTGGATGTCTCGAGTATTCACCGGTATTGGATATACGGGTGAAGTGTCCTTAATACCATCTTCACTAGGTCTTCCTGATCCTCATCACTTCCTTAGAACTCTTAACCCTTGCTTAGGAACTCGTGTTCCATTCTTTGGATATACCCTCCCTAGAACCCACTTTTGCTAACAGTTATAGTTATTTTTCATATGTTGAACCATCTACCCACTTCATCACCTTTCCTTCAGTTGATGATGGCACACATATAAATGATAATCTTCCTTCAATGGACCATGATACCGGTCAATGTGCTTGGCTAAAGTCTGTTGGATCAACCTAGCTAGACTGGGCATAAGTGATCCTGGCTTAGTCACTTCCCTGGCCGTGTCCGCTGGACCGCAAGGACGTGAATCATGATTATGTGACGTCATCCATCTTATTCACTATCAACATTCCTTTAAGCTTGATGAACTTTCACCTTCTTAGAATCTTTCTAGTTTGCTTGGACCCTAGCTACGTCTATTTTTAAGGAGGGTAGCATTCGATTTTCGATCACCAGAAGTATCTTCTTCCTGGACAGATGAGGAAACTCGTCAGGGAGGCCGGACCTAGGTTCCGACCAAATCCCCTCCGATGCCTAAGTCAGATCAAGGTCTGAAGGGATACTCTGCGGTGGAGATCCGGCTTGTAAGGAAGCCGGAACGTCAACCCAGGCGGCGCGAGTTTGGGGGAGGGAGGAAATGGAGTGGTGAATGCCTAGGTCGTTGATGAAGTACCTCTCTGTTGATTACCTGAGTCTCGATCCCTTTCTCCGTCGTCCTGGCTTTCCCCTTATAGGGTCCCTCGTGATTGCCCCACGTCCCGCCTCCTCTCACGTCCCCACGATCCGCCTCCGCCTCCTCCCACTCGTGCGTAGTGGAGGGCTGGCCCATTAACGGGTCCGTTAATGGCCATTATGGGATCGCGGATTCCGAGGGACGGTTAATCTGGTCGAATGGGGGCTAGTCGGGTGCCCCCGAGGGTGAAGTGGCTGGGCCTTCAGCCCCGTCCGTGGGCCCTTCCGGGCGGGCCCGTCTTCTCTAGTGGGCGCCTCCTTTGAGGTTGAGCTGTGGGCCGTTGTAATTCGGTCTGGTCCAAATTAGTCGTAACACCTTCCCTTCCCTTTGCTTATATTTGAAGCTTTTTTTCCTAAACCTGCCCAGCCATTCGGATGGAAACACATGTCAATGTTCTGGGTTACCGATGCCCCGAGTCACATGTCGAAGCAGTGCCGAACCAAGGGGACAGGAATTTGGTGGTACAAACAAATACTACCGCTTCGATTATCGTGCCCATTTAATGAGATATCACATCACTCGACCTCAACCGACACCCTCTCTGAGTCCAAGTGACGGGGGCCATTATTACTACATGGGGCCTGCCACGAAGGAAAGAGGGATATTTCGCCCGATAAGGAAAGTCCATGAGAAGAGAAAGGCCTTGGCCCGATGGCCCAAGAACTCCCGGAAGAAAGCAATCCGCTTACCCAGTCAAAGCGCAAGTTCATCTACCTGTTGGGCCCTGATAATCTTGGTTAATAGTGGCAGAGTAAATGAGCAGCCGTTATCTCCATTCCCGGAGATAATCATGCCACCATAAAGGCAACGCTTTTACCCATTAGCAGACCCAAAGGAGAAATCATCACCTACAAATAGAGAAAAGGACAACGAAAGAAGGATTCAAGCTCCAGATATACTAATCACTAGGTATTCTGATTACTCATTCTCTCTTATACTTTTCGCTTATATTTCTTCCTCCTAGCTCGGTGTGACATGGCAAATCGACCTTCCAATATGTCAGCCTTGACTGCCCACAGCCTTCTTAAGTCTCTTACTGACTTAAGCATCGGAGTGGATTTGAATCGGAAGCCAGATCCGACCCCTGGCGATTTGTCTGTGCTGCAGATAGCTCAGCGGTCAACTCATCAGACGGCTTGGAGTTTGGTCGGGCTTCACCCGATAGCTCGGACTTAGCTCTCTCCGACCCAGATTCAGCCGTCTTCAGGTGATCACACTCTTCAGCCGACGAAACGCCACGTCACCAGAGGCATCCTCGTCAGCTCCACCTCCCCGTTCGACGAATTCGCACGTCAACACTTTTGTATCTAGAAAATGGACTATTTCAAATCTAGAAATGGCAAACTACTCGGGCCCCTTCTAATTTGGCTCAAGCAAGAATTCCAAGTTTCTTGTAAACTGCCAAAAATTTTACCATTAATGCTATATAACAAAAGACAATATTACAATTGTGTTATACAACGACACGGATAAAAGGACGGTAGAGACAAGGAAAGCATCAACGGGTCATGCTGGCATTGATGCTGGCTAATTCAAGTGATGTAAAAAAGCCAGAAAATCCAGAAGCTAGAAATTCCGATCGCAAAGTTTAACATTAATTAAACGAAGTTAAACAATTTTCTTTCCTTGTGATTGATAAGATCATCATTCTCGGTTCGGACTCGCACGTTGCAAAATTGCCCAAGTTTGGAGGGGGGCCTTAAATTCATGTCCCTGTCTCTTTTCCCCCTCACATTTGCACGTTATTAGATGCATGCAGCTCATGATCACTGTTCAATGCATAGTCTCGGGGGTGTGAAGTTGGTCCATTTTCACGCTCCCCGTACCCTAATCGTGTACCAACTGACGCAGACCCAACAGTGGCATGCCAGCTAATTCAGAAGAAGCCACTGTGGAT
This sequence comes from Scilla litardierei, assembly GCA_030789695.1. Lineage (NCBI taxonomy): Eukaryota > Viridiplantae > Streptophyta > Magnoliopsida > Asparagales > Asparagaceae > Scilla > Scilla litardierei. Next base: position 32,689,413 of record CM061133.1, read on the forward strand.
AGCGGAGAGGCTGTCGACGTTTCTTGGATCCACAAAACCCACGACAAAACAAGAAACACCGAGCCAGGCTTTTTGGTCCTTTCTTAAGTTGCCAACGGAGCGAGATGGCTTTAGGACCGATGTCGCGTGTTTCGGGCTGATCAGCCGATTGAGCCAAAGAAATCGCTGCCGGTTCATTGGCGAGGTGGGTGGAACAGTCACCAACAACAGTGTAACTGCGAGCGTTTTCCAGTGTCCCTGTGAGAGGTGGGGTGGTGAATGGGAAGGGTGAGATGGACGCTGGACACGTGTCCAGCGCTTTGGCTGTTTATATAGATCGGGACACGACGAACTGGGGTATGTCGGTCTCTGAGCGAACGGTAACCTTATCAGGCCGGCATACTTTAGATTCCTTTGGCAGGGTAGTGCTACAATGCACCTTGATGTGCGACGTGATCAGCGAAGGATGTTTGTTCCCTAGTTTGAGCTTAGGATGTTTGCAATGATGTACTCTACAGCCTAAGAAAATATTTGTTTGCCCGGGGGGTGTTGATCGGGCTCGAAGCTCTGCCTGATCCGAGGCCAGAGCTCCCCGGGGCTCGGGCGCAGCGGGCCGGGGCTCGGCCCATGGCCCGGCCCGCGCCTGCACTGCAACAGGCTGCATTTTGCGGCCTGCTGTGTAGGCAACGGTCATGTGACCGTTAACTGCTGTTACGACTAATATCAACGAGCCTGAAGCACAATGGCCCACGGCCCGACCTCAAAGGAGAAGCCCACTAGAGAAGACGGGCCCGCCCGAAGGGGGCTCACGGACGGAGCGGAAGGCCCAGCCACCTCGCCCTCGGGTACACCCGACTGGCCCCCATTCGGCCGGATTAACCGCACATCTGAATCCGCGATCCCATGATGGCCATTAACGGACCCGTTAATGGGCCACCCCACCACAACGCACGAATGGGAGGAGACGGAGGCGGATCGTGGGGACGTGAGAGGAGGCAGGACGTGGGGCAATCACGAAGGACCCTATAAGGGGAAGGTCAGGACGACGAAGGAGGGGATCGAAACTAAGGTAATCAACCGAGAGGTATTCCATCAACGACCTAGGCTTTGGCCAATCCATTTCCTCCCTCCCCCATTACTCGCGCCGCTTGGGTTGACGTTCCGGCTTCCTAGCAAGCCGGATCTCCCCCGCCGAGTATCCTTTCAGACCCTGATCTGACTTAGGCATCGGAGGGGATTCGGCCGGAACCTTGGTCCGGCCTCCCTGACGAGTTTCCTCATCTGTCCAGGAAGAAGATATTTGAGGCGCCGAGGCTACCCCTCAGCGTCGGTCGGCTACCCCCATCGCAGTCGTCAGGTGGATGGCTGTTCAGGCATCATCCCACTTGCAAGGCATCGAGGCTACCCCTCGACGCGGATCTGACCGAGGCCGAGCGCGACCCAGCCGAGGCTGAGCGCGATTCACCGAGCCGAGGCTTCCCCTCAGCTCTCCAACGCCGAGACCAAGCGGGCTCGGTGAACCCAAGGGACCCCCAAGTCGGCCACTTGACCACGTTGACCATACAGCCGACGGTCAACAAGCTGTGGTGAGAAAACACCCGTAAACATCTGGCGCCGTCTGTGAGAACGAACTAACACCCACGTAAAACCACCGAGATGGAACCAATCAGCAACGGCTTAGGGCGCATGCCGCCCATCCCGGAGGAGGGCGTGTACCACGCCCCCGTCGAGACCCCGAACGGCTGCACCGCCGGGGAGGCCGACAACGCCCAGCTAGCCACGCAGGGGCAACTCCGAGCCTACGCGCAGGAGACCAACGCCAACATCCAAACTTTAGTCGCGACGATTCAGCAGCTCGTTAGCAGCACTCCCACCCCTGAGGGTGGGGAGGGAAGGGCCTCCCGCCAGGAAGAGGCCCGCCGACCTCTTCGTTCCGCCGTGGTTGCCGACCACGGAAAAGGAGCGCAGAACACAGAAAGGAGGTTCACCATGCCCGGTTTTTCCCCGGAGCGATCTCCCACTCCCACCTCACTCAGAGAGGGAAATGGGGGGAACTCAGAGCGGACGGGCAACATCTCAAGGACGGCCTCGTTCGCACGCCCGGGGTCGCACAAACGTAGGCGGGATGATCGTCGATCAGCGAGCGTCCGGTCTTACCAGAGCAGAGGTAGCCAACGGCCAAAGGCCCACTACCAGAAGAGCCGGAAAGAATGTTCGCGCCGATCGAGCCTGGCACCCAAGCTGGCAAAGACCCAAGAGGAGGTCAAGCTTCCGTCGGCCCCCTCGTTGCAGCCAAACGGCAAGGAGTCGGGCGAAGGGGAGCGATCCGGGTGCATCAGCGGAGAACGATGCCCCCTGACTTGAAGGATAACCGAGGCGTGGATACCCGTGAACTTCAAGGTACCGACGCTGGAGAAATACAACGGCGTTAGCGACCCCGCAGACCATGTGATGGATTACGAAGGGGTCATGGCGTTCCAGGGGGCCGATGACACCCTGCTCTGCAGGAGATTCTACTCCACCCTATGGGGGGCTGCTCGGACCTGGTACCTCAGCCTGCCCGGTCGGTTGATAGACAGCTTTGAGGAGCTCACCCAGTTGTTCTGCAAGCAGTTTATGGCCGGGTGGCAGGTAAAACCCGACTCGGAACACTTGTTCAATGTGGTACAGGGACCGGCCGAGTCGCTGAGGTACTTCATGCGTCACTTCAATGTGGAGAGATTGAGCGTGGATAGCTGCCCCGAGCTGGTGGTAAAGGCGGCCCTGAAAAAGGGGCTACGACATAGGGGATTGAAGAAATCGCTACATAGCGACCCACCGAAGGACCTCGCCGGAATTATGGCCCAAGCAGAGTGCTTCATGCTGACAGAAGAGGCACTGGCCGTGGATGAGGGTAAGACCAGGCGCGGGACCAAGCGCGACGAGAACGAGCGTCGCGGGACGGAGGAGCATCAACAAGAGAAGAGGGCTAGAGGAAGACCGCGAAGGGAAGAGCCCCGGCACTCCTCGGTGACCACCGCCCCGGACGTGATTCTAGCGCAAGCCCAGAAGGAAGGACATACGAGCCGACCTCCCCGAAGGACGAGGAGAGGCGGGAGGGATGAAGAGAAATACTACAAGTACCACAAAGATAATGGCCACGATACCGACGACTGTTGGCACTTGAAGAAAGACATCGAGAAGCTAGTGAGCCGAGGGCACCTAAAAAACTCCGCCAATGACCCCGCCTCGGGAGAAGGAACGTCCAAACAGCGTGACAGGGGAAAGGGGGTGAACGCGGTCCAGACGATCACGCGTATCATCGAGTGATGAGATAGAGTAAACAACTGTCACTCCACCAGGGGAGGGCTACCCTGCCAGAACCTCCCCTGTGTCTTGTTGCCTCTTTCCTTTTTCCATTACTCCAAATGTATTGTCTCACGGAAATGAAGGCATACACTGTCAGTGCAAATTCTATCACCTGTTTTTAGCAGACGATTCAGGACACAAAGGAGGATTCAATCAAGGCAACCGCGGTCCGACTAATATGGACCAAACAACTGCCCACTCCTTCGTCGGTTGCAAGCCGAGGGGCAACTCCCCTCACCACCGAACGAATCTCCTTTGTCGGCCGTAAGCCGAGTGGCCACTCCCCTCGCCACCGAACGAACCTCCTTCGTCGGTCGTAAGCCGAGGGGCAACTCCTCTCGCCACCGAACGAACCTCCTTCGTCGGCCGTAAGCCGAGGGGCAACTCCTCTCGCCACCGAACGAATCTCCTTCGTCGGCCGTAAGCCGAGGGGCAACTCCCCTCGCCACTGAACAAATCTCCTTCACCTGCCGTAAGCCGAGGGGCCACTCCCCTCGCCAACGAACGAATCTCCTTCGTCGGCCGTAAGCCGGGGGCAACTCCCCTCGCCACCGAACGAATCTCCTTCGTCGACCGTAAGTCGAGGGGCCACTCCCCTCGCCACCGAACGAATCTCCTTCGTCGGCCGTAAGCCAAGGGGCCACGCCTCTCGCCACCGAACGAACCTCCTTTGTCGGCCGTAAGCCGAGGGGCAACTCCTCTCGCCACCGAATGAATCTCCTTCGTAGGCCGTAAGCCGAGGGGCAACTCCCCTTGCCACTGAACGAATCTCCTTCACCTGCCGTAAGCTGAGGGGCCACTCCCCTTGCCAACGAACGAATCTCCTTCGTCGGCCGTAAGCCGGGGGGCAACTCCCCTCGCCACCGAACGAATCTCCTGTAGGATCCTGTACAAAACAGAGTTAGGATCGATAATATGAAGTGTAGACTTACGCTTGCGTACGCTACACGGTAGTCTACGAACTTCGCCTTCGGATTCGCCACGACGGATCGAGTCTACTCACGAACGGAGTAAGGCTACTAATCCCACAATCTAAATCTCTATTTTAGATTAAGAACTTGGATGGAGGGAGAGGAAATATTTCTGCAGAGCTTCGCTTATGAAGAAGATGCATGCATGAATTTCATGCAAAATGTGTAAGGAAAATGGCTACCCTTGGGTCTTATTTATAGCCCCCAAGGTAGTTATTTTAGGGTAAGTTGTTCCTTTGGAACAACTTAATTAAGTGTACCATGATACATGGCACATTATAAGCTTAAGTTGTACCATATGCATGGTACAACATAAGCTTAAGATATTCCCCCTTTATTAGCCATATGTCGCATGCACTTATGCATATATAATGCGACTTTCCCGCTCATACAGAGATCCTCTCCGCAAGGGAACAGATTCCCTTTGCACATGACTTAGTGTGCGCGACGTTCGAGGTCCGTATTCCCTCGTACATCCCCCACAAGGGTGTACAAACGTCTTCCATATCCAACATCTCCCACTCACCACTTGAGGGGATTGTAAGAGAACGTCTTTCCCTTAGTTCTTTCATCTATCATACCGAGAAATAGACCGTGCGACCGTCATGCGCGTAGGAAGTCTGCTGTTGTGCACTTGTTAGAGATACACAACGACCTCGAAGGTGCAAAGTTGAGTAGTTCAACGCATGCTTTACCCTAGATTATTTCTTCACATTTCTTATACTTTATATTCAACAATTGAATCCCATCTGGATTACAATTGGCTGGCCAGCTTTTGAATCATTAAAGTCCAAATGCGAACATGAAATCAATCTTCCTCTTCTTGAGAACCTTATGATCTTGACTTGATTCGCTTTTCTAACGTGCCCCGCCGAGCCGAATTACCATAGCCCATTAGTAACACGCTAAGATAGCGATCATCTCGTCAAATCTAAAGGAACCAATTGGAGTCCTTGAGGGTAAGAGTTAAGACCCGTATGGCCTTTGAGTCTCACATAATAGCAAACACTATTGCTACTAACTCAGTGGTCGAAATGCATACGTGGTATGAACACGTATTACAACATCACTCCTTTCCCAGGGAGAGTATGTCTTAATGATGTTGTACGGATGAAAGATCAGACACCACAATGCCTATCTTTTGAGTCCCCTTACTACTCAGGAAATATTCCCGGACTCTCATCCTGCATAAGACAGATAGGATTAAAAAATCCAATGAGATCTTTATATCCTTGTGATACAGATCTCAGATCTTTTGTAAGCATCCATATGATGCAGATCTTTCATTCGACTATCTTGTTAAAGTCTTGACTCTAAATCATTCGTCTAATGATTTTGACTTTAAACTAGTCTCATCTCTATCTTATCCATCTGATAAGATAAGGCGGTTACTCATGTGAGAGAGCCAACCTTAATCTGTCCGACATACACACAATTCAGCTGAGATTTCAAAAATGTACACAAACATTTCTTAAGAAATTCATATGCAATGTTGGAAAAAGAACTTATTCTTTTATTAATTTTGATCATTTCTTAGACATGGGAATATATATTTGGTACAACTCAGCCCATACGCAATCCTTGAGATGATAAGTGTTTATAAAACACATTTCTGGGGATCGCTTTCGTAAGCTGATCCTCTATCGTCTCATGCGTAGATATGTACCTTATGTCTACCTTCTTGGTTTTATCATAGTCTTTTGCAAAATCTGCAGTTCCTTTAAGATACTGCATTATCCTCTTAACCGCTTTCCAGTGTTCTTGCCCTGGGTTGGATTGGTAACAGTTTACCATTTCCAACGGCAAAACAGATGTCCAGTCTCGTACACACCATAGTGTACATAAGACTATCAACTGTACTGGAATATGGAACTTTTTCCATAATTTCCTTTTCCTTTTGGTTCTTTGGACGTGATTCCAGATATAAATTATCGCATATACTTATATGAAATATCAATGGACTTGTAGTCCTGCATATTAAATCGTTCTAGAACCTTCTTTATATAAGTCTCCTGTGAAAGAGAAAGAAGTTTCTTCGAACGATTCCTTGAAATCTTAACTCCAAGGATATGCGGCTTTTCCTATGCCTTTCATCTAAAATACTGATGAAAGCCAAGCCTTGATACTCATTACAAAGCCCTTGTCATTTCTGGCTATTAAAATGTTATCTACATATAGATACATGATAATATACTTGCTTTTAATCCTCTTGATATATACTCAGTTATCTTCATCAAGCATGGAAAAAATCCATTTGATAAGACAACTTCTTGAAATCGTATATACCATTGCCTCGAGGATTATTTAAGACCATATATGGACTTACGAAGTTTACAAACCTTATGTTTGTTTCCTTCTTTTACAAACCCTGTTGGTTGTTCCATATAGATCTCCTCGTCCAATTCTCCATTGAGAAAGGCAGTCTTTACATCCATCTGATGTAATTCGAGGTATAAGCAAGCTACCATTGCGAATCAAGGTAAAACGCACAACAGGTGAGAAGTTTTCTTTGTAGTCTATCCCTTCCTGTTGCGTAAAACCTTTCGCGACAAGGCGGAGCTTTATATCTATCTATAGAGCCATCAGCCTTATGCTTGATCTCGAGAACCCATTTGTTCCCAATTGCTCTATGTCCTCTGGGTGAGTTAACTAAGTCCCAGACTTGGTTAACTTTTATGGATTTCAATTCCTTCTTCATCGCTTCCATCCATTTGTCTTTTGCAGGGCATGATGTGGCATATTTGAGATTCTTCAAGTCCTTGTTGACTCGAATTTAGATCAATTCTAATATCACTCCCACTTGAAATGTTGTTAGAATTGCTCCCACTTGGATCATTATTCCCGTATGGAATAGGATAATCGTCATCCGTATAATCCATTGGTGAAGGTTGAAAAGTATTTTCGTTTTCACCAAGAATTCTCCCACTCGAATGAGGTAATCCTTCTTGATCACAAATCTCAAATAGAGATAAGTCCTGACTTATCTCGCCCTGTCTTGGAAACTCGTTTTTCCAAGAAAGTGACATCCCTCGACTCAAACTCAATTAGCACACCATTGTCTTCCTGACTAACAAAAACATAACCTTTGGAGTTTAATGCGTATCGTTTAAAGATACATTTCCTTCCCCATGGCCCAAGTTTGCCATACTTATGGGAGGAAATATGTGCGTTGAATGCACAAACTCAAGGTAAAATGTTTAAGTTAGGAGACCTTTGGTTCCACAACTCATAAGGAGTGGAGCTAACTGATTTCGAGGGTACGCGGTTTAAAATGAAAACGGTTGTCAATAATGCATCACCCCAGAAGGTGATTGGCAAGTTAGCTTGCGCCATCATTGAACAGACCATTTTTCATTAAAGTCCTATACCTCCTTTCTGCAACACCAATTTGTTGAGGAGTATAAGGCATAGTTACTTGATGTACTATGCCTTTTCATCACAAAGTTCCTTTAACTTGTTGATTGATATTCACCGCCCCTATCGGTTCGCATGACCTTAATCTTGCGATCTAATTGATTCTCCACTAAACTCATATAGTTTTAAAGCAGGTTTAGTGCTTTCACTTTTGTGGGATATCAAATAGATATTACCGAATCGGGTTGAAATCATCAATTAAAAGTGATGAAATAGGACTTCCCGCGTCTGGTCTTGACATTCATCGGACCATATATGTCCGAATGGATAAGCGGTAATGGAACCTTGGCCCTTGTGCCGGTTCCAAACGGCTTGCGACAAGATTTCCTTTCAAGGCAATGTTCGCAGGTCGACATTTCAACCTTTGAAACATTGGATAGAAGGCCACGTTTGGCAAGTCTATCCATACGCGTTGGTCCAATATGACCAAGCCTTGATTGCCAACAAATTATATTAGACTCATTAGTCAAAGAATTTGTCATAAGGAAATGAGAAATCATACATTGTACTTATTACAATGAATCCTTTAAATACATAACCCAGAACCAATAAAGGAATTATTACAAAAATAGGTCCATATTACAAACATGAAGGAACCAACCATTAACCAAGACCCAATAAATTGACCACAATTTTAATATTCCTTTGAATATATGGAATGAAGAGTACATCATGAAGTAGGATAGTGCGGCCGTTGTCCAAGACAAGCTTGCGAGTCCCAACGCCTTTCACTTCAACACGTGTGTTGTTTCCTACATTGATCCACTTCATTCCTTGAGTATCCGGTGATACTCCACGAAGGACCGTCTGTCCTTTGCTATGTGGTCGGTGGCACCTGAATCAATTATCCCAAAATGGATTAGATTCCACAAGAAATAGTGAACTAGAAACACATATGTAACTAGTATTACAAGTTACCTCGTCACTTCCACTCGTACACGAACGAGCATAGTGACCGAGCTTGTTGCACTTGAAGCACTTGATTCTTTTCAAGTCTTTCTTCTTGTGCCATTTCTTGTGTCCACCCTTATGTTTGGGTTCCTTGGTAGACTCAGGTTGCTTATTACGTTCATTAGAAGACTTCGAACGATCTTTACGTTTCTTTCCCCCGTGTGAGGAACTAGCAACCATGTGCACTTCTGCACCTGGCTTGGCAGCCGCAAGCCGCTCTTCCTCTAATTCGAGGTGCTTGGAAACATCGTTGAAGGTCTTGATGCTCTCATTATGAGTGAGATGCATCTTCATCTGATCCCACCCATTTGGTAGGGAACGTATGACTGCTTGGATTTGTTGCTCATCTGTGAGCACATGACCTGCGTCCTTTAACTCCGAGATAAGGTTCGCCATATGTCGCAGATGTTTCCCTATGGAATGATCTGGACGTTTCTTATATGTATCGAACTTTATAGTTAAGGCGCGCGAAGTTTGGGACACCGATGTGCCACCGAACTTCTCCTCTAGCTTGGACCATATGTCCATAGCTAGGTCATGTTCTCGGAAGATGCACATTATGTCATCAACCATACTGCTTAATAACGTAATGCGCGCTATCTTATTCTCCGAGACCAAGCATCAAAAGCTTCCTTGTCTCTTCGGTGTTGGGCCGTAGTGCCCAACTCGGGTTCAATCATTACGTTCTTTAGAGTTTCGAGCACTTCTTGCTCCTCTAAAACGTATTGTATCTTAATGGACCAAAGTTTGTAATTATCGCCGATGAGTTTTTCACCTTTGTTTAACTCAGCGACGATATTCTTTGAAGCGGAAGACATTTTACTTTTAAAATGCTGCAAAAGACACAAAACCGAAGGTTCGATCAAAAAACATTGCATAAAAAATTCTTAAAATATAACTCCCACTTGAAATGATAATAGAATATCCCATTTGGATAGTTCTAAAATTCAAATCCCACTCGGAATTATATTATATTTGATAAGTTACTTTCGAAAAATATTGAAGGTGTTGTTCTAGAATCGAAAAGGTCTCTATGATTCCAATCACCATCTAGAACAACTTTCAATATTCCCCCATCACTTATCAAACAATAGTACTCTTATAGTACTAGCAGCGGAAAATAAGTATTTGATAAGTTACTTTCGAAAAATATTGAAGATGTTACTCTAGAATCGGAAAGGTCACTATGTTTCCAATCACCATCTAGAGTAACTTTCAATATTTCTCCCTCACTTTATCAAATGTTAGTACTCTTATAGTACTTAGCAGCGGAAAAGCGTTTTTGAAAACGTATTTTTCAAAACGAATATAAAAAAAAATATTGGCTAATCTCCGTAGAGTAGAGCACAACGTCATAAGTTCATTGGCTAATCTCCGTAGAGTAGAGCACAATGACATGGCTAATCTCGCATGAAGTAGAGCATTACGGCTAATCTTCAAGGAGTAGAGCACAATTTCATAAGTACATTGGCTAATCTCCGAAGAGTAGAGCACAATGACTTGGCTAATCTCGCATGAAGTAGAGCATTATGGCTAATCTTCAAGGAGTAGAGCCCAATGAAAACGTCATTAAAACGTTAGTCCCGTATGAACTATTCGGCACTGTAGTTAGCCTCGTATGGACTAATCTACACATTCGAGTTTGACCAAGGCCATTTGTTACCCCCGTATGGGTCATCTGGCAAGTTTACAATCGACCCAGACCATTTGTCGGATTTGGTCGACCAAAAACACAAAATTGGTCGACCAATTTTCGAATTCAACTTCTTCCCGGTCAGGGCCTCTGCCCTGACCCGGGCTTGGCCAAAGGCCGGCCAGGGCCTCTGCCCTGGCCGGCCAGGGGGCCCTGGCCCCCCTCGGCCAGGGCCGGCCAGGCCCTGGCCTCTGCCAGGGCCGGCCGGCCAGGCCACTGGCCGGGGCCAGGGCTCCTGCCCTGGCCTCGGCCAGGCCCTGGCCTGAGGCCAGGGCGCTGCCCTGGCCTCTTGCCAGGGCGGCCTGGCCGCTGGCCGGGGCCAGGGCTCCTGCCCTGGCCCTCGGCCAGGCCCTGGCCTGAGGCCAGGGCGCCGGCCCCTGGCCACTGCCAGGGCCGGCCTGGCCCTGGCAGTGGCCAGGGCTCCGGCCCTGGCCTCTGCCAGGGCCGGCAGGCCGGCCAGGGCCGGCCCTGGCCACTGCCAGGGCCGGCCTGGCCGGCAGGCCCTTGGCCAAAGGCCGGCCACTGCCGGCCCGGCCTTGGCCGGCCACTGCCGGCCTGGCCATGGGCCGGGTCATGGCTTGGCCATGGCCGGCCATGGTCAAGGCCTTTCGGCGTTGGCCGGCCATGGCCCCCTTTGGCCATGGCCGGCCATCCCATTTGAATGGGGTTGCCGCACTTTCTCCTCCCCCTTGATGGGGTGGTCGCCGGTGGTTATTGGCCGTAGCCAACCCCCTCCGCATGAGGAGAGGGGGTGCATGGCCTTCATGGCCCATTTGGCCATGGTGCACATGCACCAAATTTTCCTCTTACCCGATGGAAATAACTTCCATCATCTTCCTCGATGAAGCACCCGTTCGTCGATGAAGCACCCGTTCGTCGAGAATTTAGTTATTTTCTAATGGCCGTGTGCCAAAAATGAATAACTTACTACCTGTGAACGGTCGGTTCTTCCCGTCACGGAGAGTTCCTACCATATTCATAATGATAGGAGACCCTAACGTGAAAAGAACAACCGCTGCGTTCTCTTCGTCACGAAGCGTTTCCTACTATATCCGTAATAGTAGGAGACCCATTCGTGAAAAAGACAACGACTCGTTCGTAGTTTCGACGGGGCGATGGTTTGACCGGGGCGAACCCATATGGCTCTGATACCAATGTAGGATCCTGTACAAAACAGAGTTAGGATCGATAATATGAAGTGTAGACTTACGCTTGCGTACGCTGCACGGTAGTCTACGAACTTCGCCTTCGGATTCGCCACGACGGATCGAGTCCTACTCACGAACGGGGGCCACTCCCCTTGCCAACGAATGAATCTCCTTCTTCGGCCGTAAGCCGGGGGGCAACTCCCCTCGCCACCGAACGAATCTCCTTCGTCGGCTGTAAGCCGAGGGGCCACTCCCCTCGCCACCGAACAAATCTCCTTCGTCGGCTGTAAGCCGAGGGGTAACTCCCCTCACCGTCGAACGAATCTCCTTCGTCGGCCGTAAGCCGGGGGGCAACTGCCCTCACCACCGAACAAATCTCCTTCGTCGGCCGTAAGCCGAGGGGTAACTCCCCTCGCCGCCGAACGAATCTCCTTCGTCGGTCGTAAGTCGGGGGGCAACTCCCCTCGCCACCGAACGAATCTCCTTCATCGGCCGTAAGCCGAGGAGCCACTCCCCTCGCCACCGAACAAATCTCCTTCGTCGGCCGTAAGCCGAGGAGCAACTCCCCTCGCCACCGGACGAATCTCCATCGTCGACCGTAAAGCCGAGGGGAAACTCCCCTCGCTACCGAACGAGTCTCCTTGACGAAGGAGACTTGTCCTTGTGGACCGAGTGACTCGCTCTCTCGTAAGGTTGGGGGCAACTCCTCTAGCTGACGAGCCCGACGCCCGGTCGCGAGACGAAGGGTACTTACCCCTGCGGACCGAGTGACCCACCAGCTCGCCTAGCTAAGGACAATCACACCAATGGACAGGCTCGGCAGGAAGAACGACATCCCAAGCCAGACGATCCCGGGACAACACCCCTAGACGAGGGCGAAGACGCCCGTCCGATCTAGGAACATTGAAGGCTATTCCAAAAGGGGGGAGCCCCTGAAAAAGAGACCAGTGACGCAAGAAGAATTGACCAGAAGATATCATTTTCATTAATGGTATGGGTTACATATCACTCAGCAACATCCTCTTGAGCACTGTTGTTGACAACAAAATTTGTCACCCAAGAAAGAGGACAGGATACAAGAACTCTTCAGAGGTCCGGAGCACTGTTGTTGACAACAAAATTTGTCACCCAAGAAAGGGGACATGATACAAGGGCCCCTCAGGAGTCCGGAGCGCGAGAGACAGCGTCATCTGGGGCCTCGCCTTGCTCCGAACAGTGGGGATCGGCGTCCCCTGGTGGAGGGAGGATTGGCGCCCGGGCGAGCTCCGCAAACTGCTGGAATGACTCCCTGACGACCTCCACTATGCGAGGGGCAAGGAGGTCCTCATAAGTCCCGAAAATGTCCCTCATGACCGACGCAATCTTTGGCCTTATGGCCGTGTCGACGCCCTTCTCAGCCTCCTCGGCAAAACGGAGCCTCCGACGCAGCTCGGCGAGTTGTCCCCAAAGATCCTCCCTCTCCCGCCGGAACTTCTCTTCCGCTTCCCGGACTACGTCATGGACATCCACAAGATCTCGCTTGAGATCATGTACTTGAGACTCGAGCTCGTCAGCGCGGCGACATTGCTGACGAGCCTCCATGCCGGCACTTTGAAGGGCTACGTTAGCCTCCCCGGCCCGAGCGCGCTCCCGATTTAGGGAATCCTCGAGGCTTCTCAATTAGGTCGCCCGGCGTAGCGCCTCGACAGCCATCGCGGTGGCCTGCGAATGAAAGAAAGGTAGGTTACACCAAGGAATGTTAAAGGGCAAGACAACTGCCCGAGAAAGACCGGAATTTGAACCTGTCGGAGATGATCGACCAGAGAATTAGACAACATGTCCATGGGGGACAACTCCAAGAGGGAACGGTCCCTCGGGAGGACGGAGTCCGCCGCCGACCGACTCGCCGAGGCCATATCAAGGGGCACCAAGTCCCCGGAGGGATCAACGGGCCCCGCTGAGGCGCTCGACAGGACGCTGACGGCCCCCAGGACCGAGGGGGAAGCTGAGAGAGTGACGACGGCGTGGGCGGCAGGGTCAGATGAAACGGTCGACACTACTGCCTTACCGGGACCCATCGGTGAGACGGGGGGAGCCAGAGAAGCGACACGCCCACCGTTCTTCCGCGAATTCTTCCCATTGGGGCCAGCGGAAGCTGGGGGAGAGCGCTTACGACTCCCGCCCGCAGACGGCCGAGGAGTCGATCCGGAACCCTCCACAAGGAGAGGGTCGACCCCCGTGGCTTCCCCTCCGGGGGCATCTGATGCGACCCGTGGGGGGGGGACCTGGCCTCAATCCTTCCCGAAGGAGGCTCAGAATGGCGCAACTCTTCATCTACAGAGCGGCAAGGCGCCCGTCCGGAAGAGCTCCCGCGGCCCCGGCGAGATCCCAGGCGAATAAGCTCGTCGATGTCATGGGTGAACTCACGGCCAGCCATGCCTGCGAGAGAAAGAGAAATCAGGGTGAGCCAGAGGTTAAACGGAAGGAAGGGAGACAACTAAACGGGGGACCACAGAGTGCACTTTAGAATAAGGTCATCCAGCAAATGCCAGACCGACCTCTCCTCGAGAGAAAGTGACGATATAAGACGGGCCGCGGCTCGCTCGGCCTCAGATAAGGTTGCCGTCCTGTCGGTTTGTTGCGAACTCCCCCAACCAGTCAAGATAACCGAGACCCGGGGAAAGACAACGAAAACAAAGCTAGAGTCCCAGTTCCCCGACCAAGGGGGTATACCGAGCAGGCACACTCGCCCCGCACGGGCTCGGAGGTGCACCCAAGAACCGAGTCCAACCGTCTGGATCAAGTAAAAATGAGAGAGAAGGGGGAGAGACGGCTCCAGGCCGTGAGTGATACAAAGCGTAATAAACCCAGTCAGCACCTCGACAGAGGATGGCGTTAGCTGGCTCAGGGCAACTTTCAAGGAGTCAGTGAATCGAATGATAAAAGGGTGGAGGGGAAACGGAGCCCCAGATGGAACATCTCGACGTATACGTCGACCTCGTTACTCCGCGGAAAGCAGATCCGCTCGTCTCCAAAGGGAATCCGAACGTCATAGGGATAACATAGGTACCTCTCTCGTATCTCTCTAGTGACTAAGAAAGGGGCCCTGGATGACGATAGGAGGATCGATGGAGGGATGCCTAATCTCTCGGAAGACGAGGCCACATCATCCCCAACGAGATCCGGAAAAAGATTTCCTTTCCCTTTATCCGGGACCCCCGGGGACGGCGACGAAACTTTGGGCCTCGAGGGAGGGGCATGATCGAGACCGGGCGTCGGTCCGACGGGATGGGTATCACTTATCCTAAGCCTGGCCATAGCCCGAGTTAAAGAAAGGAAGAATTACCTTGGTAAGAGCGGGAAAGAAGACAGATGACGGGAAGAAGAAGCTGGAAAAACGGAGAACAAGAAGGAACGAGCGCGAAAGAGTTGAAGCCCGAGGGATTGGAGCGTATATATAAAGGGCGAATGAGGGATCTGAACTGTCAGGGGAGATCGCGTGGCGACATCAAAATGGCGGCGATGCCTCGAAAGCTGCACCAGCGGAAGTTCAAACGGAGTGGCAATAATGACATTCATTTAATAGCGGGGCCTCGACTGACGCACCCACCGGATCATGAAAGAGTCACATCACCCGAACCAAACCGACCGAAGCCGAACGGTCCGGGCGATGTGGGCAATTGTTACGACTAATATCAACGAGCCCGAAGCACAACGGCCCACGGCCCGACCTCAAAGGAGAAGCCCACTAGAGAAGACGGGCCCGCCCGAAGGGGGCCCACGGACGGAGTGGAAGGCCCAGCCACCTCGCCCTCGGGTACACCCGACTGGCCCCCATTCGGCCGGATTAACCGTCCCTCTGAATCCGCGATCCCATGATGGCCATTAACGGACCCGTTAATGGGCCACCCCACCACGACGCACGAATGGGAGGAGGCGGAGGCGGATCGTGGGGACGTGAGAGGAGGCAGGACGTGGGGCAATCACGAAGGACCATATAATGGGAAGGCCAGGACGACGAAGGAGGGGATCGAAACTAAGGTAATCAACCGAGAGGTACTCCATCAACGA
Organism: Scilla litardierei; assembly: GCA_030789695.1. Lineage (NCBI taxonomy): Eukaryota > Viridiplantae > Streptophyta > Magnoliopsida > Asparagales > Asparagaceae > Scilla > Scilla litardierei. The sequence goes on from CM061133.1 coordinate 32,704,967, forward strand.
CCTAGGCTTTGGCCAATCCATTTCCTCCCTCCCCCATTACTCGCGCCGCCTGGGTTGACGTTCCGGCTTCCTAGCAAGCCGGATCTCTCCCGCCGAGTATCCTTTCAGACCCTGATCTGACTTAGGCATCAGAAGGGATTCGGCCGGAACCTAGGTCCGGCCTCCCTGACGAGTTTCCTCATCTGTCCAGGAAGAAGATATTTGAGGCACCGAGGCTACCCCTCAGCGTCGGTCGGCTACCCCCATCGCAGTCGTCAGGTGGACGGCTGTTCAGGCATCATCCCACTTGCAAGGCATCGAGGCTACCCCTCGACGCGGATCCGACCGAGGCCGAGCGCGACCCAGCCGAGGCCGAGAGCGACTCACCGAGCCGAGGCTTCCCCTCAGCTCTCCAACGCCGAGACCAAGCGGGCTCGGCGAACCCAAGGGACCCCCAAGTCGGCCCCTTGACCACGTTGACCATACAGCCGACGGTCAACGAGCTGTGATGATAAAACACCCGTAAACACCTGCCAAATTATTTTTGTTCTCTATTTGCTTGGGCAGCAAAGGGGGAGGGACTTTTTGGTCTTTTTGTGGTCATTTGACCAAAAATACCCCTCCCAACGATCATAAACGACCATTTGGGAGGTGTATTTTGGTCATTTTACACCTGAAAAATCCCTATAAATTGCAGCCAACCCCTCTCATTTTTTTCATAATTCTCAAACTATCAAACTCTCTCATACTCTCTCATACTCTCTCATACGTTCAAGCAAGCAACATCAAGGGTCTCATCTCGTCAACTTCGCACTATATATCGTCGTCAAGCTCAAGGCTCAAATCGATATCATTCTCATCTTCCTCCGCTATCAAGATCATCTCAGATTCCTCTGCTATAACGATCTGCTCTCTACACCACTCGCAACCCGGCAAATCAGGTTTCTATATTTTTAGAATAATGTCGGCACCAAACCGTAGGTCTTATATATTCCACCTTGACAACACTGAGGAGCAAGATAACTTTAATATGATGCGGGCTAACCCGATAGAAATACCTAATTATGACCATTTGGACATGTCACAAACTGAATCGCATGAGTACACAAATCCTATACAACCTGCTTATAATACTTCTGCACAAACATTTTGTGTACACGCTTCTACACCTGCACAACCTATTACTGCTGATGTTCCAGCTACACAACAAACCCAACCCAGATCAATAAAATCTGTGATTGGGGATCACTTTTGTAACAGTCTGTTTTCATAAACTCAACAATTCACGTGTTTAACCTATTAAACTACTTTATAATAGTTCGTCAGGAGTTTTATGATTTCAAAATTTTCTAATAAAAATATTTTGAAGTATCAAATTAGTTATGGAGTATTTTAGTAAGTTCGGGTTTCATAAAATACATCTAAATAATTGAATAAAAATTCATTTTCAATTATTACTGTTTTGGCTTAATGAATTAATTTTCTATACAAATATCATCAAAACGTTTTAAACTTCTACAGTATAATTCTATGATCATTTAGGACTTCCTACATTAATTTCGTAATTTTCTGACGCCAAATCAATAGAGAACCCGTAAACCTGCTTCATAAATGTTTTGGCCTAAAACTCGTATTTTCGTAGCTCAAACCCCTAATTGAATCTTGTATTCGCGATTCTCGCGACAATACGAACCCGTGAGTATGTTTTCGTAATTTTTCGGGGTCATATGTGAAACGGTGCTATATTCATCTGTTTTACTAATTACATCCCTTAATCACTTTTTACCCTTATTAATTACTAATTACATTAACCTAATTACTAATTACCCTAACCATGACTAACATGTGAGGAGTGATACGTTTAACATTTTCCTAATTTAGTCAAAAAGCAAATCTAATCCTAATCTTTTATTTAATGACACTTTTGACTAAGTTTTAATTACTTAATTAAAAATTAGTTTCTAAACCATATTTAAACCCCCCAATCCCTCTTCTCCTCCCAGCAAAACCTCCCTCCAGTGAAGCTCCGGCCAACTTTCCGGCGAACTCCTCCCCATCTCCGGTGAGCCCCCACCATCCTCTTCCATTTCCCCATTTTCAACCTCTCTCAACCCCTCTCTATCTCTCTCTATCTTTCTCTAAAAACTCAAACAAAATCCATGAAACCCACCATGGCCACCTCCACCATGGCCATCTCCGGCGAACTTTACCCCTTCCGGCGACAACCCCATGAACTACACCTTCCCCTTGATCTCCTCTACAACTCTCTCTCCCTCCCCCCATTGATTCTACACAAGAATCAATCAAAACAAAAAAAATATGGGCTCTTTTTCGACCGGCCGACGACGGCCGGCCACCACCTGGCCACCACCCCTCCTCCTTGGCCCCCCCTCCTTGCTCTCATTGATCTTCTCCTCCATTCACCTACAAACACAAAATAAAAAAAACAAAGAGAGTGTTGAAAAAATTTGACACTATGAAAGGGAAGGGAAATTTGTAAGGAAAGTTTGTAAAGGAAAATTTGTAAAGGAAAGTTTGTAAAGGAAAATTTGTAAGGAAAATTGTGAAGTGGAGGGAAGGAAATAAGATTTGTGAAGGGAAAAATTGTGAAGAGAGATTAGATAGGAATTTCATTGTTATTGTATTTTATTTTTCATATGTGTATACGTATACGTGCGTATGTGCACGTAGTACGGAACTTTGAATAAAAATGGGTGCGTGCATGTGGTGTTTGTAGGTAGATGTCCCGAGAAGACACCGACCCCCGGACGCGACACAGGACTCCCAAGAAACCGGGATACAACCGGTCACAACTACAGGAAAGTTATTAACCAATTTTTGTGTTTACCATGTACTGTACTCATTATTGTATGTATTGTCGTACACGTTGTTGGATGTACGAAATGGCGGGCCTATAAGGCCATATGGATATAGATACTGATTCGGATTCAGATACGGATACAGTTATTGATACAACACGGGTTACGGGGTAGTCTTGAGCTACGAGGTGTGCGGAAGTGACCGGGTCCACTCTTATTAGTTAAGCTGTGCCATCACCCTGCAGGGGATGGTAGGTAGATATTCCACGAGTTGCTCCATGGGATGGGTGCACTTTGGTTACAGATCGTGTACTCGGGCTAAGACTGTTGCACTAGTTTGATTGATACTATTGTTATGTTACGACTACTGACTTGATACCACTACTGACTACGTCGAGACTACTCGAACGTGATAGAGCGGTATAGTAATAAGCGGTCTTAAATTACGACTGGACCAATGTCTAGAAAGGAAATGGGAAGTGGGTTGGTCAACCAAGGGACTTGTTCCTGTGGTCTATGAAGTGACATGTGCCTTCAAGCCCTGACTGCCTGGCTGGTTTGGGAGTTAAGCGAGACTTCTTATTACTAGGCCATCTTACACTATTAGAGAGAGTCAAGCGACATTTGTTACCTCTTGCTCGCTCCTTACATTGCTGCCTTTACTTTTCGTTGGTTTTTTACTTGCCGCTTAGCACTGACATGTATTTCATTGTTTTCTTTGAAATGTATGTCAGATTACGAGCCGACAGAGTACGCGCATATTACACAGATGACGATCCCGCAGACCAGGGATCAAAGGACGTTCCAGAGACTGTACCAGTAGAGGAGTAGGAAACTCCAACTCGACATAGCATCAGCTTTCCTTCACCGTTAGTGTGCTTTCCTTTACCGTCAATGTGTTTTTCCTTATCGCCAGTGTGCTATTTACTTTCGAGTGACGTACTTTACTTTTCTGTCGAGTCGTTGTAGGCCGTACTATAAGGCCCAGTCCTGTACTACTTATCATCTATTGGATAATAAATATGTTGTGTGTCGTTTCTCTGAGTTTGCATGACTAGAACCTGCCTTCGATGGAATTACTACAGACGCTTATTGTGCATCGAACAAGGAAGTAGAAGAAAAAATTCCTCCTTGTTTTATGCACATGCGGACCTTCGTCGCGTCCTCGCTCCCGGGTATTATGGGAAGCGGGGTGTGACAACTTTACAATTGAAACTGTCCCTAGAAGAGGCACGCGGGCAGTTTGCAAAATATGTAGATCGGATTTTACTTGCAAACCTTCTGATGTCGCAACACACCTAAAGAGACACTATTCATCTCACTTTTAAAAGACCTTAAACAGACAACATTAAACTTATCTTGCTCCTTTTCCTCTTTATCTAATTTCTCATATTCTGCTGAGTCTATGAGAAAAGAGATGGCAAGATTTGTTATATGCCGAGAATTACCATTTACTTATGGGGAAAGTCTCGAATTAGAAAGACTTAATCAAGTGGCATTTAACTCTGTCTTTAGAAGAGTGCCTAGAAACACTCTTCGAAGAGATGCTATGTCAGTTTTTGAAGCTGGTAAATCTTAATTGATTGAAACTTTTGCTAGTGTAAAATCTAGAATAGCGTTGACTTCTGATATTTGGACAACAAAATGGGGTGCTTCATATTTATGTGTTACATCGCATTTTGTAGATAATGCTTACATTCTAAATAAAATGATTATTGGATTTAGAATGTTAGAGCATGCTCATTCTGGGTGTAATTTCTAATGTAATAATGTCTGTAATTCATGATTTTAATATTACAGAAAAGATTATTTCAGTTACGTTTGATAATGCATCCAATAACACTAGTGCAATTAGCATTTTAAAAAGAAATTTGACCCCTGATACGGAGGGGTTGTTGTTCCATCAAAGATGTGCATGTCACGTCTTGAACTTGATAGTTCGTGATGGACTTGCAACTTGTTCACCTTATTTAGATAAAATTAGAAATCTCATGTTGTTCATACATACTTCTAGCACTAGGAGACTTTAGTACAAACAACTGTGTTTTACTAGACAGAGATCATACCTTGCATTTAAATTTGATGTTGCATCATGGTAGAATTCAACTTACGTAATGCTGCGATCTATGCTTAAGAATAGAGAGCAGCTTACATATTATTCACTCACATATCTTTTACAGGACCATGTTTTTGACATTACTGAAATAGAGTGGTTAACTGTAGAGCATCTGCATGATTTTTTAGAAATTTTTTACTGCTACAAACAAATTTTCTGGGGTTTACTACCTATTAAAGCCAAAATTGATCGAGATAGTTGTCAAGCTGACGTAGACTCTGGATGCTGAGTCGGAGCCTCGTTAGCAGATGAAGTGGGACCCTAGGTTGGAAGAACCGAGGTCGAGTGATGGTAGTTGATGATGATGTGATGCTCGATCGACCTTCGAGCAGCAGATACGTCAATCGTTCGAGGCTAGGGAGCTCGATGACGACCCTCGACGCAGGATAATGATCGTCGATCTGCACCACAGGGAGACGTTAGGGGGGTCGGATCTGGGTTCCGATCCAAATCCCCTCCGACGCTTAAGTTAGTATGGGAACTTAAGAGAAAATGTGAGCTTGGTGCAGCTGAGATCGACCCTCGGAGGTTCGTCTCAGTACTAGCAGTGCAAGCTCTATAGTGTAAGGAATATAAGCTGAGAAAGTAGAGTTCTATGTCTTAGACCTCGTACCTTGGAGATGGGACTCTTCCTTGTATTTATAGGCATTCAGTGTCCCTTTGGAGACGTTGGGCAGATAACAGCCACCCATAAATGGGACATGATCTTTCTCCTTTAATAGGAGTAAATGTGGTACATGTTCCCGCGAATCACGTGCCTGTCTTTAATGCCACGTTCCAGTGTGATGGACTCAATGGTCGACTAGCCAATGGGCTTTGACTGAGTCGATATCGAGCTTCTCTTGTGGACCTCGTAGGCTTTAGTTATCTGTTGGTCGAGTTATCTCGAATGCCAGCTCAATGACTCAACAATGGCCCCCGTCGCACGACCTCAAAGGGACTATACTTTGAATTCAAGCGACGTTACATCGCATTAATGGGGGCACGACAGTCGAGAAAATAGCACTCAAGTTCCAGGTACCAAAATGCTTGCCTCGTCGATTCGGATGATTTGTCGATTCGAAATCCAAGATACGTAGAGCCTTGAGATCTTCGACGCATGTTTCATCGTGCGGTTGTCGCTCTACCTATATAGGATGGCTCCAACTGTAGAATGCGGAGGCACCGTCTTCATTCTCTTGATTTAGATTTTCCTTCTCTTGAAAGTAATGGCTTCGTCCTCCATCTCTGCCTCTGGAAGTAGCTTGGTCACGGCCATGCAGAAGACCGGGAAGGGGTCATGGAGCCGGGTTTGATTACGAATGTGAGGTCCAACGTCAAGGTTGGTCATATCACCAAGCTTTGGAGGAGTTAAGTCCGTCTCGATTACAAAATCAGGTTGCCTGGGAAGGACGCGAGGGCTTATCGTCCTGGCGATCGGGAAGCGGGGGTTAATGTCAGAACCTTCGAGCGAGGCCTTCGATTCCACATGCATCCGTTCATGCGGTATTTCATGTGTACCCTGAACATTTCCCTCTGCTAGTTGATGCCGAACGCCATCGGCATACTGATTGGCTTCATAGCTTTGTGTGTGATGAAGGGGATTGAACCATCTCTGAATCTGTTCAATCATTTTTTTCTCGATCCCTCCCCTCAAGACCCCAGGCTGGTATACGATAATGGCCCATCGAGGTAAGAAGCTATTGGAAGATCTTTCCACCTCCAATCCCAAATGGAAAGACGAGATTGAGTTTGTGGTTTTTCAAGGGGATGTAAGCTTCTGCACCGGATGGGGAACCCCTGACTTGGGACCTGCCGAGGATAAGCTGCTGAATAGCGAGGAGAAGAAAGCCACCGACATTCTGATGAGTCTACCAAAGGATATGAGGTCAGTCAAGCGGCTGCAGTCTGACGATGTGCTGCGTCAGACCGTGTGGATGAAAGGTTGGTTAGATCGTGCCCACCAAAGGTTCGACCTTCGTTCTTCGACCTAACTCATTTGTTGTTTTCACAGGAATGGCTAGTGTGGATTATCAGGTGGACCTCGCGCTGAGGAAAGCAGTCAAGGCTACCATCAAAGAAGTGGAAGTGATCATATTGTCTCCCTGGGTGCTGACAGTAGGGGAGTTGATGGCTCAACCATCTAGGGATCGACCCATGGTTGTTGAAAGGGTTGCTCAGGAGGTCTGCCCTCTGAAGAAGAAAAAGAAAAATCCAACCTCTGAATTTGAAGTAGTTGCGCTGGAGGGGGCCAAGAAGAGGCGGTGACTCGTTCTCAGCGACTCAGAGCCGTCTGGGTTGAATGTGTTGGGAGACGTATACCCTCAAGGAAATTTATCTCTGTGTAATTGTACAAACATCTTATTCAAAATTACAGTAAGCTGTATGGTAAGAATTTATCTAAGTTAAATCATAATGTAGTTATAATTAGAAACTTGGGTAAAGTCCTGAGACTTAATGTAAGGTCAAACAAGTATCGAGATGAGGATCACGATCATGGCGAAGTGCTTGACCGTTAGTACCACAAGTCTAAAACCGTTCGTGGTCGTAGATGTTTCGAGAAAAGGATATCGAAACATCGGATAGACCATTGTGTCTTAATCTTTACCGTGTAGCGGTGACGGTGATCTCATGATCGTTTGACTTGGTGAAGTTGAAGACGAGACACATGTGATCATTGGAGAATAAGTTCACTGAACAACCCAACAAGAGTTATCATATGGTTATGAATGACTAATCTGTCCATGATAACTCTTAGTAATGATAGGCAAGTTGGTCTTTTAACTTGAGGTCATTGTACAAACCTGAACGTGAACGGTGTCACTTAGATATCTGACCTAGCTTCGAGGCAAGGCCTGTCGAAAGGTTTTTGGTCGCGTGACATTTGAAGCGTGCGAGGAGAGTAATAACCAAGATAGGATTCGTCTCTCCCAGTCAATGGGAGTTAGTGAAAATTCTGGCCAGTGTGTGTTGGAAGAAGTCTAACATTATTTGATTAAAGATCGAAGGAGACTAACCGGTTTCGAGCTATTGGGGTTGACAGTTTGACTGTATCCTAGGCTTGAACTAAAAGACATATTTTTGACGAAGAGACTAAAACTGCGGAATTCATCACAGACACAGTCAGGGTGGTCCCGACAATACTCATGTCAATGAGTTAACTACATAAGTATGATACTAAAACATGGACGACAACTGTTGTTCGTGGTCACTGCCATCTGGGGCTTCGAGCCTCACCTGTAGTAGGATCAGGCTGTAGGGTCTCACACAGAATGCGACCTTCGTCAAGTTATAGGTAGAAATTAGGAAGAATATGCATTTGATGCAAGGGATAGAATACTGCAAAGAGTTTACAATTAGCCTCTGCATTTAGGATAAATGATCCTAAATGCAAGTATGAGATTTAAGCTTAGATGGGGACAATTTTGCATGTGATGCAAAATGATATTAAATGTGTCTTAAATTGTTTAAGGCCATATTTAATAAAATAAATGCATTAGAAAACTTACTTGAATGACGGGAACATCCCGGTCTAAATCCAGGTTCAAACGGATCCAAAATCGGACTCTTATTGAGCCCAAAAAGCCAAAATAAAGTAGATAGACCATAAAAGTGTTTATAGGCAGGCCCGGCCCATTGGGCCGGGCCTATGCTTGCTGGCACCTTCAAATGGGTGCCAGATTTGCACTTGTGCATGCGTATATGAGCAGGGGCCGCTGGCCCAAGCTAGCGCCGAGGCACAGCCCGGGCGCTGGCTTGGGCCAATGCCCGGGTAAGACCCAACCAGGTTGGGCCATGCCCGACCCGGGCGCTATTCACAGGAGCACCCAAAGGGCATGCCTGAGTTCCTCATTTAGGCAGGTGGGGCCTAAACGGGCCCCACAGAGCCTGAAAAGGCGTGCGCATGTGCAGCTGGGTAGGTGGGCCCCACGTGGGTCCACATCTAGGGTTTTGAACCCTCTTTATTTTGACGGCTCGGTTTTTCGGAAAAACTTGTTTTTGGCCAACTTTGGATGCCCATTTGAGAGGTCAAATGGACTCCGATTGACGTGTCGTTTTTTTCCTACGTGTTCACCGTTCAGCACTCTTCGATTTGATAGGTTGTATCAAATGTAAAGCTTAACGATGAGGGAGTTAAAATTCATGGGAGTTTGGCCTTTCTTTAAGACAAACTAACTTGAATTATTTAACTCCAAAACATCAGTCCCACATCGGAAGGAGTGAAGAGGAGGAATCAGCCGCCTATATAAATTGGGGCCTGCCCCCTCCTCTAAACTTGTCCCAAGCTCTAGACCTGAGCGGCTCCCAAAAGTTTAGAGCACGCTCGGATCTAAGCTTAAAATAAATATTTTCTCTTCTCCCTATATTTCTCTCTTGCTCCTGACGGGCTCTGGCAAAGCCACGAAGGGGCTCGGATCGGATCCGAAGTCTTGACAGAGGATCCACTCAAGTGAAACTTTCTTCGGTGTGTGGTTGGCTAGCGATAAGGGGGTTGCTCGCCTCGGGCCGTGGTGCGGTTCGGGAAGCAATTCAGCTCGGGACGCGGTGTGGTTCGGGAAGCAGTTCATCTCTGGACGAGGAGCGGCTTGGGACACGGTTCGGTACACCTTGCCGGTACAAGCAAGGTTCCGGGTATGTAGTTTATTAAACATTTCATTTATATTATTGCAGTAGCTTAGATCTATCTTGGGGTGATCAGACCCACCTCAAGATAGTAGAGATCTTGGCTAGGGACTTGATATCTTTAGGGCTGATTAGTTAAATGGTTTAACGGTTTCCCGTTGCTTGTTTTTGCCTCCATCGTCCGTCTAACGTAGGACATGCATAGAAATGTGCCCTAAGGGTCCCTCAAAACCCATCAGTGGTATCGGAGCATTAGGTCTACTTTTGATCTAAGAATTGCAGTTTATAAATGCTAGTATGCTTTTTTATATACATAAAAGATCTGTTTTTAACTTTATATGATAAATGTTAAAAACGGTACAAACAAGATTTTAGATGCTTTAAATTTTATGTGATAAAATTTTTCTAGCATGCTAATTTTAAGTTGATAACATACTTTCATGTAATAAGATTATTTGATAATTTTTGAACATGAAGCTATAAATTTTATTAGATAAAACTTTGTATGTTTTGACTCATGCTTAAAATTTATGTGATATATTTTTGCATGTTATGTTTGATTGAAACATAAAATAATTATGTGATAATTATTGATTATTGCCAACACTTAATTTCATATGATTTAATAAAGTTGTTAGTGTAAATGGCTATGTTTTATTCTTGATTATTTGATAACACAAGAAAACCTTGTTAGGTTAGCCATTAAAATCCGTTTAATAATTATAAGATAATATTTTGATTGCTTCTGCTAAGTTTTAAAATTGTTTTAAATGCCTAATACACGATTAGGATAGCACCATAAAAAGCAATTTCTTATAGTTGATAAGGACTTAAGACAAGTTATTAACAAATCCTAAAATTTTGAATTTTAAGGATTCACTAGTTGATAGGATTAACTAGTTCTAATAAAAGCCTTTTAGTCTATGGCACACATATAAAAAATGATAAGTTTCATTCAATGGACTATGATCCGGTCAATGTGCTTGGCTAAGTTTATTGTATCACCCTAGCTAGATTAAGGATAAGTGATCATCGCTTAGTCAATTCTCTGGCCGTGTCCACGAAATTGCAATGACGTGAATCGTGATTATATGACACCCTGGACTATGCCTAAGTCTAATACTTTAATAATCCTTTTCAAGATTAGCCGTAGCCCTCCTTATTTTAGAGGTTGGCAACTATAGGTTCTTTGATATAGTTGTTGAGCACACTCAAGCTATGTCATAGACACTTTATGGAAACCAACTTCTCAATACATGAGCTGTAGTCTAGACTTGACCCAAACCGTCGTGTCGTGAATACACCGAGCGCCGGGGTAAGTTAAGCTAGACACAAAAACAAGGGTCTGACTAGGCTTGTCACTATGATTTGGACGAGCACATTCATGATCATAAGTGGCTAGGGGTAAAAACCAATAAGAGAATCATATATGATATGATTGATGAAGAGTCATCTACCAAACGCAGAGTCAAGCAATTTGTTGAGCACACTCAAGGTTGTGAGACTCAAGGTGGTTGGATCTCTTACACATTAATTTAATTTAATTAAATCGTTCATTATTATGGCTTAAAATGATCACAAAAATAGTGGGAAGATATAGTTAGATAAAATCCATTCTATCTATATTTAATATTGAACATATGCTAAACTAGGGTAGTTCTATGTTTACCAATGGAATCAAAAACATAATATTTTAAGAGAATAAGTTAACTGGTCAAAATAGTTGATTAATGGAATATCAACTCAAATTCTAATTGATAAACTAAATTATGCTATCGTTGACATTAAAATGACCTTCTCAATCACAAGCTTAAGGACAATGATTTCCTTAAGCTCTGGATCCAACAAAATAAATGCACGCTACCTGTCACTCGCCTCTATAAGGGGCATCTTAAACATATTAATGTTCAAAGCACGTTTCTCCATACAATTTGCCGAGCACACTCAGGGTTGTATGGAAAATGGTTTCGATCCGCATGGTTCGAAAATTCGATCAAATTGTTTGAATCAAACAATCGAATATGAGTGCATGAGCGGTGCAAGACTATGTATCCCAACCGGATCTTGAGACGAACAACTTGTTGAGCACACTCAAGGTTGCAAAGCTCGAGCGTTTGGATACATGAGATGCTTGCATGGCTATTTATTTATATTGGGTCGTATAATATCTAAATGAGATTTAGAAAAGGAAGAAGGCACTAAGGAAAGTCAATTGAGAAAGATAGTTTTATTTATCATTAGTAAAGGCATAAGTAGGAGGAACGAAAAATGTGACATATTTGATGTCACGGTTTCAGGATAACCGTTATACAAAAGAAACAATTTGTCTACGTGTTGGAAAAAGGAACAATTGTTGTTTCTTGGACCATGTAGGACGTCAAACAAATTTTTGACGAATGTTGTCACCTTGCTTCTGAAGCAATGTTTTATGTGAGTAATTTATATAACGATAATGTACTAAATGTTAATACATGAATACGCAAGATAATAACAAAACTTATATGGCAAAATAGACTAGGCCGTACCGAATAGACTAAGCTTCACAAGTCACATAAAGAGGGGTCTGACCTCTCATATTATGTAGTCTACAGACACTTGTGAATCTTGTCTCAAAGGTATGATGGCCCAACACCTTCTGTGAGACAGTGGGAGAATGAGTTGGAGAACTCACGGTATTGTACATACGGATGCATTCAAACCTAAGTCTAAATGAGCCTAGATAAGTTATACTTATTTTATTTCCGATACGTGTTCTTGATGAAATACAAGTCTGATAAAATAGAGAACAAAATGACAGAAGTATTTGGACTGCTTCGATCAGATCGAAGAGTCGAATACTTAGCTGTATAAATCTTGCGTAAATTAAAAGGAAAATGTGATTTTCTCTCAGGTCAAGTCTCTTAACACATCAGAGTGTTAGAGAGCATGAATCGCACTTTGTTAGACATGGTGTAATGCATGGCAAGTGACTCTGAGTCATAATTCTCCCTCTGGGTTAAGTCCTAGATAGTAATGCCTAGGTTGTGATAAGGTTCTATGAGGACCTTATCAATACGATATTCATTAAAACAATCGTTAGGAAGTTAAAGGATTACTCGAGTCTCGTGAGACGTAGAATCGAGTTCGACATCATAGTCGATGATGGCCTAGACAACTTTCAAGATGCAATTCGGAGTAGGGACTCTGATTAATAACTTGATGCAATCAGAAAAGGTCCGTGCATGTAATATAAAGTATGGACTTTAGTTTATGTGCCCAAAAGAAAGTGTTTCTTATCGAATGCAAGAAAATCTTCAAGTTAGAAGATATGTGTAGAAAGAAAGTAGGGACTTGTGTTGGCTGAGAACGGTTTACATCCTAACTCCTATAAACGGATTATGATGAAACTGTCTCGCCAGCAAATGTGTACAGATCTACTCGGACCGAACTCGATGTAAATGCTCGTGATGACCATGACAACTGGTGCATTCATTTATAGTTTGTTTTTTAAATATGATTTAGAAGGACGAACTTATATGAATTGGCCAGAGAGTTTTCAAGGTCAGTGGAAGCAAATAAAATACATGCGAGGCATCAAGAGGCTGGACATATTTTTTGACAAAGTGGTCAATAATAATAAGTTTGACACTTTATCAGAAATGAATATGAACTGTCTAAAATGACCAGTAACTTATTTTGAAATTATTGTCGTAAGGTACGATGAGCTGGATGAGATCCGGGGAAATTAAATATTATGGATACAATGGACCAAGTAAATTATTTGGATGAGATTCAAATATGTGGTCTAAGATAAACATAGAAAACCCTTTAAATCTATACAGTAGACATTTTAGCAGATCCACTCACGAAGGCTCTACCACGTGAAGTCTGGGAAGACTTATGTGAAAATACGGTATGAGATACCGGGATAAATGGGCCTAAGTGCAAGTGGGAGAAGTTGGAAGATGTATGCCCTCGAGGCAATTTATCTCTGTGTAATTGTGCAAACATCTTATTCAAAATTACAGTAAGCTGTATAGTAAGAATTTATCTAAGTTAAATCATAATGTAGTTATCATTAGAAACTTAGGTAAAGTCTTGAGACTTAATGTAAGGTCAAATATGTATTGAGATGAAGATCTCGATCATGGAGAAGTGCTTGACCGTTAGTAGCATAAGTCTAAAAATGTTTGTGGTCGTAGATGTTGCGAGAAAAGGGTATCGAAACATCGGATAGACCTTTTGTAAGGACCCTGTCTATGGGGAAAACACTAGAATGGGGGGTTGAATAGTGTTTATGCAAATTTAAAAGGAATTTATGCCAAATAAAATGCAATCCAACAAATAGTGCGGAATAGAAAAACGACCCAAAGAGAAACACACGCAAACGTAGAGATGTTTCAAGGGTTCGGATTACCCAAGTCAACTCCCGACTTGTTTCCGGTAATCCTACGTCCCTACCACCCGGAAACCACCGGATACTCAAGTTAGAACCCTAACTTGAGGTTTCCTTAAAGCCCACTTGTAGCAACCCTACAAGTGCAATCGAATACAATCGATGTCCTTGACTCCCACAACCAGGGAGCTAGCAAAAACCACTCTCACAACCGAGAGCACAATTCAAAAAATGAATGTTATGAAATCTGAAAGCAACACTTACAATCACCTATGCCTTGAAGTAGAACTTGAAGGAGGAGTGTGATGTGTGTTGAAGAACTCTCTTGAAAGAGAGGAGAAAGCCCTTTCTCTTGACTGCACCAATTGCCTAGAAGATCAATCTTTGGTTCTAGGTTGGAGAGCAAGAGAACAAGATTTGGAAATACTTAGGGCTTTGGATTTGAGAGCTTTGATCTTTGGAAATGAAAGCTTGAGAGATTTTTCCAATGAATGAGTAACCTTCCAATGAAACAGTAGAAGCTCTATTTATAGCTTTCTCAAATCCACAAAATAGTTTAGGCAAAAACCCAGTTGGAATCCGTGAGAAAAATCTCAACGGATATAATCTGAACTCGCGACAGTCGACTGTTGAACAATCCACAGTCGACTGTTGCACAGTCAGCAAGTGTAGTTGAGAATTCATAACGGTAACTTACCACGTGGACAGTCGACTAATGAAGCAAAGACAGTCGTCTGTTAAAACAACAGGCGACTGTAATTTCTTCGACAGGCGACTGGCCGAGAGAAGAGTAAGTTAGACAAATACTGGAAATCTCACAAGATACAGGACAGACGACTGATTCAAGTAATACAATCGAATGTAAACCAGAACAGGCGACTGTAAACCCTTAAACAGATGACTGTCAAAAGCAAGAGAAATTTCCATAGAGCTGAGTCAAAGAACTGACTTACAGACAGGCGACTGTTGCAGCATAGACAGTCGACTGATCTAAAAGACAGTCGACTGTATATACAGTCAGATCAAACAGAGTTTGGGTAAGGATAGACAGGAGACTGGTTTACAATACACAGTCGACTGTCACTAGGACATGCACCTGTGAATCGTTCAACAGTATCCCGTGCGAAATAATCAGAGAAGGCCCAAAACATATTGTAATAGTCTGTGCATAACAGGCGACTGTAGAACAAAACACAGTCGACTGTTTTTGAGACGGGCGACTGTAAACTGTTCAGCAGTCGGTTGTTATGAACAATCCTAGCACAAACAAAAGAGAATTGAATTGGGATCAAAGGACAATTGGTTTAAAGAAGTCCTATGATAGAATGTAGATGTGTGTGAGTGCTCCATCAAAGTTCTACTTCTAAGCTACATACTAGAAGAGATAAAAGAAAAATTACATTGACGAATAATCTCTTCTTTCCATCGTATGATCTTGAAGTTTTTACGGAGCTTCAATCATCAATCTACGATCATCCAATTCATGTCATTTGCCTTCAATGACGTTTGTGAGTCATCCATTGCTAGTTGATCTTCATAATAAGCTTAGGCAATGGATTAACTGCAAAATAGGGGATTAGTCACCAGTATTTATGTTTGCTCATCATTAACACCAAGTAGGGAGAAGTCCAATACTTAACATTCTCCCCCTTTTGATGATGACAAACAAACATAAACAAAAAGATAAATAATTGTGCGTAATGAAAACTTACTCCCCCTACATAGATGCCAATCAAGTTAGTCAACAAATATTAGAGCATCTACATAACAATTGAAGCAAATAAGTGAGATATGAATGAATTCAATTCAAGAAATCTAGGAAATAAAATCCATATTCATTGTAATCTTACTCCCCCTGAATCTAAGGCAACGTAAATCTTAGATTCAAGCGTTAGAACATACTTAGCACATCCATTATGAATCTTGTATGTTTATTTCTCTCCCCCTATGGCATTATCCAAAAAGGTGGGAGCAAATAACAACAACAATAATATTGCTAAATACGAACTAACAACAATCAAGGAGTATAAAGATATATCGAATCAAAACTCATAAAGTCACATCATATATACATGTGAGTAATGGAATTGAATTCCAATATCAACATTTTAGATATACGAAATGAAAATAATTTCAAAAATTCCATCACATCAGAGATATCATGAAATAACCAATATGAAATCCATATATTGTCTCAAAAGCACATCAAGGAGAATATAGCATACATGGAGACAACATATCATTACATCACACAGATAAGATATACAGTATAGCATAGTATGACACAAGATAAACGGAAACATCATATATAGATATATAGAAAAAGATACATCAGCGAATGGTCATCTACATGACCATCACAAAAAGATACATCATGATCAAGACAAAAATACATCATCATGACGACATCGAAGTACAACACCATACATATATAAAAGAGTCACTGACAACATCATCCATCATACATCACAAAAAAATATATGAATCACCAAACTAACATCACTCAAACATCTATCTAAGAGTGAGCGTCTCCAGGGGCTGCAAAAGAAGAAGCAGGCTCTGTAGCAGCTGGAGTATCCTTTGGAGGAGGGTCAGAAGGAGCAACAGAAGCAGCAACAGCAACATCCTGAGTAGAAGCTACACCAGGAGGCTCAACGACACCAATGGGCTGAGGAGGCACATGAAGCTGGGGAACAAACTGTCTCAGATCCTCAGGGAAGGATATTCCCTGATGGAGGAAAAAGAGGGACAACAATCTGTAAATACCATATACCATCTCCAGAAGAATATCACGAGATGGTGGAGTAGAGGTGGATGGCAGATCAACTTGAGGAACAGTGGATGAGGATGGAGATGAAGTAGACTTCCTCTTCTTCAAGGCAGTCTGCAGAGTTGAAGAAGATTTCGACTTTGTAGAAGCGTCGAGGAGAGGACCAAAGGGCATGGGCTCGTAACGAGACAAGTCAATACCAAAGTGACGGAAGACACGAGTCAAAAGACCACTATAAGGAATGTGAGACGAGGAGGACGTGAACTCAACCTTGTCCATCCTATCAAGGAGGACACCGGCCCAGTTCACGGGCATGCCAGAGAAAATAGCATACATACACTTCAGGATATCATGAGACGGCTGATCAGACAATCCATATCTCGACAGGATGTTGGACTTCACCACTAGGTGAACAGCCCAACCTCTCGCAGAGAACATTGATGATCTGACACCCGAATCAAGAGCTAAAGGTACCTCTCGAAACATATCCCGGAGGACAGACTGGTCAAGATCGTCAATCTCTGAAATGCAGATATCAGTGGGAAGGGAACCAACAGAGGGAATCCTAAGAATGATCCCTAAGAGAGAGGGAGTGATCTGAATGTGGTTTTCTTGAACGACAGTATCGAGGATGCCGATAGACGAATACTCACCGCGAACGCAGTTCGCATAGAAGAGATTCACCAGAAATGGATAGGCTCTGGGGGAGTCGCTCTGAGAGAAGCGGAAAAGGTCGGCTAGGTGAGTAGCAGAGAGAATGTCAGAAAGCTTCTCAGCAGTGAAGGTGGGAAAAGGCAATGTACAGTTCCCTAAGGAGGTTGATCCCTAGAAGCGAGCGAAATTTTGCCAGACAAAGATCGTCTGGACAAATGGGAACTAGAGGATCAGAGGGGGGGTACGGCAGGAGTCTCTTCAGAAGAACTCGACACAGAAGGAGACAAATGTGGGTTCTCAGCAACAGGCTCACTGATGTGAACACCAGTAGGCTTGCACTGACGATGGATCAAAGGCTGAGCCTCGCTAGAAGAAGCAGAAGGTGAGTAACCCGGCGAAGACGAAAGCACGGGTGACTCAGTATGCTTGGTTAGGGATTTATAAGGTTTCTTCTTCTTGGCAATTAGTTTCTTGGGTGCCCTAGGTCGTTTAGGAGCAGCGATCTTCTCTTTTCCCTTTGGTTTGGGAGTCATGGAAAAAAGAGAAGGAGAAAACAAATGCAAAGAGAATCGAACGAAGGGCAAGTGAGAGAGAGAAGCAAACCAAGTAGAGAAGCAACGACGATCGGGGAGAGGAAGATCGACGGCAACGACAGAACGCGATCGACGACGACGAATAGGAGCAGATCGACGGTTTTGGAAGCGAAATCGAGCGGTTTTGGAGAAGAAAACGAGCGGGAAGACGAACGGTCGAATCGGAGGAGAGAGAATCGATGTGGGGAAGTGATCGCGCATTCTCGAATATTAAAATTTGATGAATGAATCTGAGCCGTTGGATCAAGGAATCGACGGCTCGGATCAAATCACTTGAACCGTCACAACAGAAGACAGTCGACTGAAGAACAAAAGTCAGTCGTCTGGATGAAGTGATAAAAATAAAGCTCAGAGAGAAGGGCAGTCGACTGGAAAGTAACATGCAGTCGCCTGTCCATTGGACAGTCGACTGACATATACTCAACAGTCGGCTGACCGAGAATTAATACAGTTCATCAAAAATAACAGAGAATACTGTAAAAAATTCGACAGAGAATACAGTCGCCTGATGACTAAAATGCAGTCGCCTGTAAAACTAACAGGCGACTGTAAAACAGTCATCAGTCAGCTGTGCGAAAGATACCAATTCTCAGACTGAGAAGATAGAGTAGGGCAGTCGACTGTCGAAGGAAAGACAGTCGTCTGTCCTGGTCCAAATGAGCACAGTGAGATAGAATTCCAGAGAATAAGAACACTCACCCTGGGACCTATACTCTAATCACAAATACATCGTAAAATCATTATAAAAACAATAAATTCATTGAAACACGAATCACTCCAATCACTCTCAAAAACTCATGAAATCAAATAAGTCACAATTGCCTTTCTTAATCTCATAAAATAATAAAGCACATGAAGAAAGACAACAAACAGATATAAGCTCAAAAAGGAGTTATAACATGAAGGTTTGAGCTTCTAGATTTCAGATTCACCCATAATTTCCAATTCTCCACGCAACCTTACAAATGAATCTTCTTTAAGAGGTTTAGTGAAGATATCAGCAATTTGTTTTTGGGTTTCAATGTACTCTAAGATGATGTCCTTCTTAGCTACATGATCATTTATAAAATGGTGTCTCACGTCTATGTGTTTGGTACGGGAATGGTGTACCGGATTCTTGGAAAGACAAATAGCACTTTGATTATCAACCAGATAGGACAAGTATCACAATTGACACCATAGTCACGAAGAGTGTGTCTCATCCAAAGAACTTGTGCACATGCAAGACCCGCTGTAATATATTCCGCTTCAGTCGTGGACAATGACACCGAATTCTGTTTCTTAGAAAACCAAGAAACTAAGAAATTTCCTAAGAAATGGCTTGTGCCACTAGTACTTTTCCTGTCGGACTTGCATCCGGCAAAGTCGGCATCACTATATGAGATTAACTCATATGTGCTAGACTTAGGGTAAAGTAACCCATAATCTAGAGATTGATTGAGATAACGAAATATTCGTTTAACCGCAATCAAGTGTGACTCCTTAGGTCTTGCTTGATATCTAGCACAAAGGCATACAGAAAACATGATATCGGGCCTACTAGTGGTTAAGTAAAGTAAGCTACCGATCATACCTCGATATAGACGAACGTATACATCTTTTCCGCTTTCATCCTTGTGTAGATGAGTAGTAGTACTCATGGGAGTCCTTTTGCTCGAAGACGATTCCATCCCGAATCGCTTAATAAGCTCCCATGTGTGCTTTGTCTGATATATAAAAGTGACATTCTCCATTTGTCGAATTTGCAATCCAAGGAAGTAGGTGAGCTCTCCCATGTGGCTCATCTCAAACTCATCCTTCATAGAATTGGAAAATTCTTGACAAAGATTAAAGTTAGTAGAACCGAAAATAATATCGTCTACATAAACTTGAATCAAAAGAATGTCATTTTCATAATCTTTAATGAAGAGTGTAGAATCAACTTCTCCCATTTTAAAACCTAAATTCAAAAGAAAGGTCTTAAGTCGATCATACCAAGCTCTAGGAGCTTGTATCAACCCATACAACGCTTTCTTAAGTTTGAAAACATGGTTTGGAAATTTTTCATGAATAAAACCGGGAGGTTGAGAAACATAGACTTCTTCATTGACAAACCCATTTAAAAATGCACTTTTAACATCCATTTGAAATAATTTAAAATTCTAATGCGATGCAAAAGATAAAAGCAACCTAATAGCTTCTAATCTAGCTACGTGGGCAAAAGATTCTTCGAAGTCAATACCTTTCTCTTACCGGTAGCCTTGAGCTACTAACCTTGCTTTGTTCCGTGTGATTACCTCGTTTTCATCCGTCTTGTTCTTGAAAATCCATTTGGTCCCAATGACTTGGTGACCACTTGGAAGAGGTACAAGTTCCCAAACTTCATTTCTCTCGAATTGCATTAGTTCTTCTTCCATTGCCACTATCCAAGAGCTATCCTCACAAGCTTCTTGGATGTTCTTTGGCTCAATGGTAGAGACAAATGCGCAATGAGAGAATTCTTCAATTCTTGATCTCTTTCGAACACCCACACCAATATCTCCAATAATTTGGTTATGTGGATGGTTGCGAACGGTCGGGTAAGCTTTGGGTATACCTGGATCACTAGGAACAACTTCAACAACTTCGTTAGAAGTGTTAGTCTCAATAATAGTATCATTAATCTTGACATTATTAAGAGAATCACAAAGAATATCTACATTATCATCATCAACATGAGGAAAATCAAAATCTTCATAAAAACATACGTGAAGTGATTCCTCAATCGTTGAAGAAGTTTTGTTGTATATCCGGTAGGCTTTGCTACGTGTGGAATATCCAACAAAAATTCCTTCATCGGATCTTGGCTCGAATTTGTCTAAATTACCAAAGGTGTTCTTTATAAAACATTTTGAACCAAAAACGTGAAAATATTTCACTTGAGGCTTTTTATCATAAAACAACTCAAAACAAGTTTTGTTTGTTCAGGGTCTCACTAGGATCCTATTGAGCACATAACATGCCGTGTACACCGCTTCTGCCCAAAATTGTAGTCCTAAATGACTATCATGGAGCATAGTGCGAGCACACTCAATAAGAGTCATATTCTTTCTTTCTACAACACCATTTTGTGGTGGTGCACGAGGAAAGGAAAAGTTATGAGTTATCCCGGAGTCATCACAAAACTTAGTAAAAGACTCATTCTCAAATTCTCCTCCATGATCACTACGAATAGTGATAATGGTGGATCCTAAAAGATTATGAATGTTCTTTGAAAATTTGGTAAACTCTTCATGAGCTTCATTCTTATCAGTTAAGAATGAAACCCAAGTAAATATAGAAAAGTCGTCAACGACAACTAGTCCATAATGTGCATTACCTAAAGAAGCGGTTCTAGTTGGCCCAAATAAATCTAGATGAAGAAGTTCTAGGGGCCTCTTAGAAGTAATCCCTTCTTGAAGCTTAAATGAAGATTTACTTAGTTTACCTCTTTGACATGAATCACAAAAGTTTTTCTTATTAAAAACAATCTTAGGAAAACCTTTGACTAGATCATGCTTAGCTAACTTATATAAGTGCTTGAAGTGAACATGACCAAAAGGGCGATGCCATAATAGTTGTTCACTTGTGTTAGCAACTAAGCAATGTTCTACGGTTTTAGGCAAGCTCAAATAATAAATATTTTTACGCCTAATACCGGAAAATAAAAAATTTGAATCACAATCAACAATAGTACACAATCCTTCTCCAAAGTTAACCTTGTAACCTTTGTCACAAAGTTGACTAATGGAAATGAGATTTTGACATAAACCACTAACAAGATAAACATTAGTAATTAAAGGTTTGGAAGGATTACCAACGATACCTACTCCAATGATGGTTCCCTTTTGATTACCTCCAAAAGTGACCGTTGCACCATCCTTGATGCTAATCACTTCGGAGAGCAAAGAGGGATCCCCCGTCATATGTTTGGAGCAACCGCTATCAAGAATCCATCCTTTCCCTTTAGAGCTAATAAGACATTTATTGCTCTTCTTCTTTCTCTTGGGTACCTATATAATATACCATAAGCTTATGGTACTCAATGGTTGTTGGGTCCAAGGGGATTAGCCCTTTGGAAGCCAAGTCCAAGTGGACTTCCGCTTCCCAACATAGTTACTATTTCTAATCACATCATGAAAATAGGAATCAACATAAGCATTCCTAACATTTAGACTAGTGTTCTTAGGACCCCAAATAGTGTACATCTTGGGAGTCCTATTCCTAGTTGCATGCATATGTGTTGGATTTCTATGTGGTGCATGCTTCTTAGGAACATGATTTCTAGCATAGAGATGTGGTGGAGGATATGCATTGTACATTCTAGGATGATATGTATGCTTGGGAACATGCATATTATATGAAGCATATTAATCATGCATGACATGTGGAGGATGAGCATACATGAAAGAATGATGTGTATGAGCATACCGGTGTATAGGAGCACGTACATGAGTATTTCTCATGTGTGGTTGTGTACGTGTCCGTGGGTGCGGAGTATAGAATGTGTCATGATTATCCACTTGTGAAGTAGGATGTTTCCTACGTGGATGAGTGTTAGTGTACATATAAGCATGGCCTTGCTTTTGGTTTTCACCCTTAGTGGGTTTCTTGCCAAAAGGAAGAGAAGGTGATGTGGTGACATTCTTGGTAGGATTGCTACCTATAGTTTCTTTGACACCACTTGTGGATGCACCGGAGGAAGGCCTCACAAAATCTATAGTGACACCACTATAGGAGGTGCGAGCATTAGATGCATTCGCTTTTACAAATCCAAGACCAACACGATGTGTGGCCGGAAATTGGTCTGCAAGCAAATCATCCAATTATCCTTTTCCCTTATTGAATCTCACAATACGGGAGGACATGAGCTCATATTTCTCCTTTAAAGAAGAAATGTTGGTATCCAAGGTGGACACCCGTGCTTTGAGCTCGTGCACTTGGGTTTTAAGAGAGTCATTCTCTAAACCTAATTGTGTGTGACGTGTAACTAGATCACTATTATCCTTAGGATGTGTTTGATCTAGTTGAGATTTGAGGAAGTTCACCTCATCTCTCAATGTGACATTTTGAGAAGCTAAGTTTGCTTTCTCAAGAGTTAAAGTATCAACAATGGTGTCATTGTTGATAATGCATGGAATGGATGACTTGCTAACATTTGATTTCTTTAAGCTAGTGTATCTTAGCATTAAAGATTGATATTTAGCAAATAGTTCTTCATTAGAAATACGAAGGTCATCCATTGTTACCTCGGTGTCATCCGTGTCGGAATCACTCTCATCCGAGAGTGGATCTTCAAGTGCCATGAAATACATGTGGGCGCTCTCACCCTTCTCATCATCGGAATCGCTTGATGAGTCATCACTTGAGTCATCAAAGGTACCGACGAGTCCTTTCTTCTTGTCTCTCTTGTTCTTGTCGGACTTGTGGTACTTTGGTGCCTTCCACTTTTCTTTGTTGTTTAGCATTGGGCAATCCCTCTTGATGTGCCCTGTCTTATTACCCTTATAACAAAGAGAGTAAGTAGCATTAGTAGACTCAAAACGTTTGTTTGAGGGAAATTTACCTTTACGAAAGAAGCGTTGGAACTTCTTCGCCATTTGTGCCATTTCACCCAAATCCATCTCGTTCTCGGATTCATCACTTTCGGAGGATGACGAATTGGCGTTGAACGCCAAAGCTTTCTTCTTGGCCTCCGAGGGATTCATCATGGCTCGAATCTTCAATCGGTTATCTCGTCTTACTTCGTAAGACATAAGAGTCCTGATGAGATTCACCACGGTGTAGTTCTTCAAGTCATTGACCTCCTCGATGGCGATTGCTATTCTCTCCCATTTGGAGGTCATCCCCATGATGATCTTGCTTACCTTTTCAGGTTCGGTGTAGATTTGGCCAAGAGCTTCCAATTCATTTGTGATGTCGGTAAAGCGTCCGTACATCGACGCAATGCTCTCATTTTCCTGCATATGAAACAAGTCGAAGTTTTGCACGGCAACATATAACTTTGAAAGCTTTACCTTATTCGTTTTCTCATGGGTAACGATGAGATGGTTCCAAATTTGATATGCACTCTTACATGTGCATATCTTGTTGAACTCATTCGGGTCCAACGCACAATGAAGAGCGTTCATTGCTTTAGCGTTGTTGACTTCGACGGACTTCTCAGAAGTCGTCCATTTCTCGAAATCCTCTTCGGCGGGCTCGACGTACTCCTTGTGGAGAGTTCTCCAAAGAGAAGCACTCCTAAGGAATGTCTCCATCCTACACTTCCAATAGCCAAAATTAGTAACATTGAAACGTGGAGGACGTACTGTAGATTGACCTTCGAAAAGTGTGGACGCTCCATCACGGTCGTGATTGTTGTACGTAGCAGGCGGAGGAACGTTGTTGTTGTTGGATGCCATAGATAAAACATTGTGCTCTGATACCAATTGTAAGGACCATGTCTATGGGGAAAACACTAGAAGGGGGGTTGAATAGTGTTTATGCAAATTTAAAAGGAATTTACGCCAAATAAAATGCAATCCAACAAATAGTGCGGAATAGAAAAACGACCCAAAGAGAAACACACGCAAACGCAGAGATGTTTCAAGGGTTTGGATTACCCAAGTCAACTCCCGACTTGTTCCCGGTAATCCTACGTCCCTACCACCCGGAAACCACCGAATACTCAAGTTAGAACCCTAACTTGAGGTTTCCTTAAAGCCCACTTGTAGCAACCCTACAAGTGCAATCGAACAGAATCGATGTCCTTGACTCCCACAACCAGGGAGCAAGTAAAAACCACTCTCACAACCGAGAGCATAATTCAAAAAATGAATGTTATGAAATCTGAAAGCAACACTTATAATCACATATGCCTTGAAGTAGAACTTGAAGGAGGAGTGTGATGTGTGTTGAAGAACTCTCTTGAAAGAGAGGAGAAAGCCCTTTCTCTTGACTGCACCAATTGCCTAGAAGGTCAATCTTTGGTTCTAGGTTGGAGAGCAAGAGAACAAGATTTGGAAATACTTAGGGCTTTGGATTTGAGAGCTTTGATCTTTGGAAATGAAAGCTTGAGAGATTTTTCCAATGAATGAGTAACCTTCCAATGAAACAGTAGAAGCTCTATTTATAGCTTTCTCAAATCCACAAAACAGTTTAGGCAAAAACCCAGTTGGAATCCCTGAGAAAAATCTCAACGGATATAATTTGAACTCGCCACAGTCGACTGTTGAACAATCCACAGTCGACTGTTGCACAGTCAGCAAGGGTAGGTGAGAATTCATAACGGTAACTTACCACGTGGACAGTCGACTGATGAAGCAAAGACAGTCGTCTGTTAAAACAACAGGCGACTGTAATTTCTTCGACAGGCGACTGGCCGAGAGAAGAGTAAGTTAGACAAATACTGGAAATCTCACAAGATACAGGATAGACGACTGATTCAAGTAATACAGTCGACTGTAAATTAGAACAGGTGACTGTAAACCCTTAAACAGATGACTGTCAAAAGCAAGAGAAATTTCCATAGAGCTGAGTCAAAGAACTGACTTACAGACAGGCGACTGTTGCAGCATAGACAGTCGACTGATCTAAAAGACAGTCGACTGTATATACAGCATTAGTCGACTGGCCGTAGAAGTCAGATCAAACAGATTTTGGGCAAGGATAGACAGGCGACTGGTTTACAATACACAATCGACTGTCACTAGGACATGCACCTGTGAATCGTTCAACAGTAGCCCGTGCGAAATAATCAGAGAAGGCCCAAAACATATTGTAATAGTCTGTGCATAACAGGCGACTGTAGAACAAAACACAGTCGACTGTTTTTGAGACGGGCGACTGTGAACTGTTCAGCAATCGGCTGTTATAAACAATCCTAGCACAAACAAAAGAGAATTGAATTGGGATCAAAGGACAATTGGTCTAAAGAAGTCCTATGATAGAATGTAGATGTGTGTGAGTGCTCCATCAAAGTTCTACTTCTAAGCTACATACTAGAAGAGATAAAAGAAAAATTACATTGACGAATAATCTCTTCTTTCCATTGTATGAGCTTGAAGTCTTTACGGAGCTTCAATCATCAATCTACGATCATCCAATTCATGTCATTTTCCTTCAATGACGTTTGTGAGTCATCCATTGCTAGTTGATTTTCATAATAAGCTTAGGCAATGGATTAACTGCAAAATAGGGGATTAGTCACCAGTATTTATGTTTGCTCATCATTAACACCAAGTAGGGAGAAGTCCAATACTTAACACCTTTGTGTCTTAGTCTTCACCATGTAGTGTGACGGTGATCTCATGATCGTTTGACTTGGCGAAGTCGAAGACGAGACAAGGTGCTCATTGGAAAATGAGTTCACTGAACGACCCAACAAGAGTTATCATATGGTTATGATTGATCAATCTGTCCATGATAACTCTTAGTGATGATAGACAAGTTGGTCTTTTAACTTGAGGTCATTGTACAAACATGTACGTGAACGGTGTCACTTAGATCTCTGTTCTAGCTTCAAGGCAAGGCCTGTCGAAAGGTTTTTGGTTGGGTGACATTTGAAGCGTGCGAGGAGAGTAATGACCAAGATATGATTCGTCTCTCACGGTCAATGGGAGTTAGTGGCGTAGTGTTAGTTCGGTCTTTACTGAAAACTCTGGCCAGAGTGTGTTGGAAGAAGTCCAACATTATTTGACTAAAGATTGATGGAGACTAACCGGTTTCGAGCTATTGGGGTTGACAGTTTGACCGTACCCTAGGCTTGAAATAAAAGACATATTTTTTGACGAATAGACTAAAACTATGGAACTCATCATAGACACAATCAGGGTGGTCCCGACAACACTCATGTCAATGAGTTAACCACATAAGTATGATACTGAAATAAGGACGACAACTGCTACTCGTGGTCACTGTCGTCTGGGGCTTCGAGTTCCACCTGTAGTACGGTCAGGCTGTAGGGTCTCACACAGAGGACGACCTTCGTCAAGTAATAGGTAGATATTAGGGAGAATATGCATTTGATGCAAGGGGATAGAATACTGCAAAGAGTTCGCAGTTAGCAACTGCATTCAAGATAAATGATCCTAAATGCAAGTTGAGATTTTAAGCTTAGATGGTGACAATTTTGCATGTGATGCAAAATGATATTAAATGTGTCTTAAATTTTTTAAGGCCATATTTAATAAAATAAACACGTTGGAAAAGTTACCTGAATGATGGGAACGTCCCGGTCTAAATCCAGTTTCAAACGGATCCAAAATCGGACTCTTATTGAGCCCAAAAAGTCAAAATAAAGAAGATAGCCCCTAAAAGTGTTTATAGGCAGGCCCGGCCTGGGCCTGGCCTATGCTTGCTGGCACCCTCAAATGGGTGCCAGATTTGCACTTGCACGTGCGCATATGAGCAGGGGCCGCTGGCCCAAGCCAGCTCTCGGGCACAGCACGGGCGCTGGCTTGGGCCAGTGCTCGGGTAAGACCCAACCGGGTCAGGCCATGCCCGACCCGGGCGCAATTCACAGGCGCACCCAAAGGGACCACCTGAGTTCTGCATTTAGGCAGGTGGGGCCCAATACAGGCCCCACAAAGCCTAAAAAGGCGCACGCGCGTGCAGCTGGGTAGGTGGGCCCCACGTGGGTCCACATCTAGGGTTTTGAACCTTCATTATTTTGACGGCTCAATTTTTTGGAAAAACTTTTTTTTGCTAACTTTGGATGCCCGTTTGAGGGGTCAAACAGAATCTGATTGATGCGCCGTTTTTTCCTACGCGTTCACCGTTCTGCGCTCTTCGATATGATAGGTTTTATCAAATGTGAAGCTCAACGGCGAGGGAGTTAAAATTCATGGAAGTTTGGCATTTCTTTAAGGCAAACTAACTTGAATTATTTTACTCCAAAACGTTAGTCCCACATCGGAAGTGGATTAAAGGAGAAGAGTCAGCCGCCTATATAAATAGGGGCCTGCCCCCCTCCTCTAAACTCGTCCCAAGATCTAGATCTGAGCGGCTCCCAAAAGTTTGCAGCACGCTCGGATCTAAGCTTAAAATAAATATTTTCTCTTCTCCCTATATTTCTTCCTTGCTCCTGACGGGCTCTGGCAAAGCCACGAAGGGGCTCGGATCGGATCCAAAGTCTTGAGGAGGATCCACTCAAGTGAAACTTTCTTCGACGCATGGTTGGCTCAGCGACAAGGGGGTTGCTCGCCTCGGGACGTGATGCGGTTCGGGAAGCAGTTCAGCTCGGGACGCGGTTCGGTTCAGGAAGCAATTCAGCTCAGAACGAGGAGCAGCTCGGGACGCGGTTCGTTACACCTTGCCGGTGCAAGCAAGGTTTCGGGTATGTAGTTTATTAAGCATTTCATTTATATTATTGCAGTAGCTTAGATCTATCTTGGGGTGGTCAGACTCACCTTAAGATAGTAGAGATTTTGGCTAGGGTCTTGATATCCTTAGGACTGATTAGTTAAATGGTTTAACGGTTTTCAGCTGCTTGTTTTTGCCTCTATCGTCCGTCCGACGTAGGACGGACATAGAAATATGCCCTAAGGTTCCCTCAAAACCCATCAGAATGCAGCCGTGGAGCAGGTCTCCTGACCAGTGAGAGACACTTTTCATGAGGAAGATTCAGGGCGGACTCAGGTTCCACTGGAGCTTCTCATGCATAAGGACTCCTGGCCTTGGGGGGTCTGTTCCCTCCTGTAGGGTTGTCTGAAGACATCCCCGAAAAATATAGGCCGATTTTGCTAGAGAGCCTATCTCCTCAGGCCCCATTCGACTGCTCCGAGGAGAAGCTCATCCGGGTGGGATTTCCGTTGAGGCACGGAGATTCTGCTCTTCTTGATTGCAGGACTGCCTCCTGCATCGCTGAGAATGCGACCCTTCCACGGGACAGGGCTGTCGTGGAGAGGGTCGATTATGAGCGGCTTGCGTCGATAGCTGTTTATACCAGCGTCCATGTAATTATTGCTCCAGCCTCCCTCGACGCTGATATCAGCACATATGTTGACCATCGAGTGTTGTGTGCAGGCTCTCGTGGCCACCGCGGCGTTGCGTCGTCGTGCTCCGGAGGTGGCCAATCATGGGGTCACCCTGGAGGCCGTTAGGTCCAGTGTGGAGAGATCTCAAGTCGAGCTGACTAGACTCAGCCTTCTCTACGAGAAGAAATTAGATCGCAATCGGAAACTCGAGCATGAGCTAAGGAGTCTCGTAGGAGGGAGGCTGAGCAAGCCGCCTTGAGAAAGCGAGAGTTGGATACTCTGTTGGAGGATAGAGTAGAAGCCGAGGTCATAGTAGAGAGGTTGGTTCAGGAGTTCAAGGATTCATTTCCTGACTTCGACGAGCTATACAAGGAAGGCTACGAGCGATGTCGATTGGAGATGAAGAGCCGATTTCCTGACCTCTTCGAGGAGATCGACAAGATCCTAATGATTCTTCCAGACCTTGGTGACGATGAATCGAGCCAAGTCATGGAGGATGCTGCTCTATCCAACAATGCTGCCACCATAGCTGACGATGATGTAGGAGCGGATGCTACAAGGTGTTGGATATGGATGACGTTTGTACACCCTTGTAGGGGATGTACGAGGGAATACGGACCTCGAACATCTTGTACACGAAGTCGTGTGCAAAGGGAATCTGTTCCCTTGCGGAGAGGATATCTAGATTAGTGGGAAAGTCGCATTATATGTGCATAAGTGCATGCGACATATGGCTAATAAAGGGGTAATATCTTAAGCGTATGTTGTACCATGCATATGGTACAACTTAAGCTTATGTTGTACCATGTGTGATGGTACACTTTAGTTAAATTGTTCCAAAGGAACAATTACTCCTAAAATAACTACCTTGGGGGCTATAAATAAGACCCAAGGCTTAGCCATTTCCTTACACTTTTGCATGGTATTCTTGCCTTGCATTTCATTCTAGCGAAGCTCTGCCGAAATCCTTCTCCTCTCTTTATCCAAGTTCTTAATCTAAAAGTAGAGATTTAGATTGTGGATTTAGTAGCATTACTCCGTTCGTGAGAAGACTCGATCCGTCGTGGCGAATCTGTAGGCGAAGTTCTGTGACTACCGCGCCGCATACGCAAGCGTAAGTCTCAACTTCATTTATCGATCCTAACTCTGTTTTGACAGGATCCTACATTGGTATCAGAGCCATACGAATTCGCTCCGGTCAGAACCGTCGCCCCGTCAAAACTATGAACGAGTCATTGTCTTTTTCACGAATGGGTATCCTACCATTACGGATATGGTAGGAACGCTTCGTGACGGAGAGAACGCAGCGGTTGTTCTTTTCACGTTAGGGTCTTCTGTCATTACGGATATGGCAGGAACTCTCCGTGACGGGAAGAACCGACCGTTCATATCGTCAAACTCGCTCTCTTCATGGATGCTGAGTCTCCATTCATAGGGAATGGGCACTCTCTTCATGTGGAGCGCGTAGTTTACAAATTTTTGAAGTGGGTTAATTTTTTTGGCACACGGCCATTGGAGGATAACTACTTCCTCGACGAACGGGTGCTTCACCGGAGAAGGAGGTGGTAGTTATTTCCATCGGGGAAGATAAAATTTGGTGCATGTGCACCATGGCCAAATGGGCTATGAAGGCCATGCACCCCCCCTCCCCATGCAGAGGGGGTTGGCTACGGCCAATAACCACCACGGCAACCCCCTCCGGTGGGGGTATGCGGCCACCCCATGAAAGGGGGAGACCGGCCATGGCCAAAGGGCCATGGCCGGTCAAGGCCAATAAGCCATGGCCGGGCCATGGCCGGCCGGGCCATGGCCGGCCACGGCCAGGGCCAGAGAGCCATGGCCGCGGCCAGGCCACGGCCAGGGCCAGGCCGCCCTGGCCGAGGCCTGGGCAGGGGCCCTGGCCCCCGGCCAGGGCCAGGCCGCCTTGGCCGAGGCCTGGGCAGGGGCCCTGGCCCCGGCCAGGGCCTGGACGCCCTGGCCGAGGCCAGGCCAGGCCAGAGATGCCAGGCCGGCCTCAGGCCGAGGCCTGGCAGGCCTCTGGCCTAGGCCAGGCCAGGCAGAGGCCTGGCCGGCCTCTGGCCGAGGCCAGGCCTGCCTCTGGCCAGGCCAGTGGCCTGGCCGGCCCTGGCAGTGGCTAGGGCTACCGCAGGCCGCCCCTGACCGGCCAGGGCAGAGGCCCTGGCCGGGAGAAGTTGCAGACCAAATTATTGGTCGACCAATTTGGGTGTTTTGGTCGACCAATTCGGCAAAAGGTCTTGGTCGATCTCGAACTTGCCGACTAGCCCATACGGGGTGTCAAAAGGCCTTGGTCAAACTCGAATGTGCCGACTAGCCCATATGGGGCTAACGACAGTCGTCTGCTCTTATTTTATGAAGTTTTCGCTTGGGCTCTACTCCTTGAAGATTAGTCGTAATGCTCTACTTCATGCGAGATTAGCCATGTCATTGTGCTCTACTCTACGGAGATTAGCCAATGTACTTGTAACATTGTGCTCTACTCTACGGAGATTAGCCAATGTATTTCAAATTTTTTTTTGAAAAAGATGTTTTCAAAAAGGTTATGTCCCGTCCTTAATCGGGATAGCGCAATTTAGAATTCCAAGTCCTACCACGATCCGGCCATGGTTATCTAAACCATGGGTGTGTAGAACAGGTCTCGTGGCTTGGCAATTGTTGCGCTAAAATTCTTTGCGCAAACTCTCACCTATTCCATTTTGAAAGATATGTTTTTCAAACGTATTTTTCCGCTGCTGGTACCATACGGGTATTATTTCTGATTTCTTTTTACATGAGACAAGTAAGAGGGATAATTTGAAAGTTACTTCTAGATGGTAGTTGGGAACGTAGTGAACTTCTCGATTCTAGAGTAACATTTCAGCTTATCCAAGGAACTTATCAAGTGTTTAAAGAATCGAAACTTTATGCATAGAATTTTGATCGTGTTTTCATTTTCTTTGCAGGTTTTTGATTCGAATATGTCTACCGCTTCTAAGAACATTGTCGCCGAGCTTAACAAAGGTGAGAAGCTCAACGGCGACAATTATAAACTATGGTCAATAAAAATCCAATATGTTTTGGAGGAGCAAGATGTGCTTGAAACACTCCAAAACATAATGGAAGAACCTGAGTTGGGCAATACGGCCCAACACAAGAGGGACTGAGAAGCTTATGAGACTTGGACTCGAAAGAACAAAATAGCACGTATTACGTTACTGTCCGCAATGGACAATGACATAATGCGTCTATTTCGGGAATTCGACCTAGCCAAAGACATATGGTCTGGGCTAGAAATAAAGTTTGGTGGAACTTCGGTAACCAAACTCCGCTCCTTGAATATTCAATTTGACTCGTACAAAATGCGACGAGATCAATCTATGAAAAAGCATCTTCGCCACATGGCGAATCTCATAGCTGAATTGAAGGATGCGGGTCTTACGCTGTCTGACGAACAGCAGATCCAAGCAGTCATTCGTTCACTCCCAGATAGCTGGGATAACATGAAAATGCACCTCACTCATAATGAGTGCATTAAAACTTTAAGCGATGTATCCAAACACCTCGAACTCGAGGAAGAGCGGATTCAAGCCGCAAAAACCTAGTGCCGAAGTGCACATGGCCGCTAGTTCCTCACATGGAGGAAAGAAGCGAAAGGATAAACGCTTAAGGTTTGTGAACGAACGAAAGCAAGAACCGGAAACCTCAAAGAAGACTAAGAACAAAAAGTGGCAAAAGAATGTGTACTCAAAGAAGAAAAACTTGAAGAAGATCAAGTGCTTTAAGTGCAACAAGTACGGTCACTTCGCCCGTACATGTACGGATGGAAGTGATAAGGTAACTTGTAGGACTAGTTACATATGTGTTTCTAGTTCCATGTTTCTTGCTGAATCTAACTATTTTTGGTTGATTGATTCAGGGGCCACAGACCACGTAGCGAAGGACAGAAGGTTCTTCGTAGAGTATCGAAGGATAACTCAAGGAACAAAGTGGATATACGTCGGCAACAACACTCGTGTTGAAGTCAAAGGCGTCGGAACATGCAAGCTAGTTCTCGACAACGGCCGGACTCTATTATTGCACGACGTCCTCTTTGCTCCAGATATTCGAAGGAATATTGTATCTGTGGTCATGTTAATGTCTTTAGGTTATGAATGGAGGTTCTATGAACAAAATGTTGACCTTGTTTGTAATAGTTCTTTAGTTGGGTCGGGTAATGTTTGTAATGGATTGATAGTTTTAAACACTATGTATGATGATTCTTCTTCTATTAATGAAAGTTTCCATTTGACAAATGCTTCTAATTCTGAATCTGAGATCAGTTGTTGGCATGCAAGACTTGGTCACATTGGACCAACTAGAATGGATAGACTTGCCAAAAGTGGCTTGCTATCTAATGTTTCAAAAGTTGAAATGTCAACTTGCGAACATTGTCTTGTAGGGAAAACTTGTCGCAAGCCGTTTGGAACTGGCACAAGGGCCGAAGTTCCATTACAGCTTATCCATTTGGACATTTGCGGTCCAATGAATGTTAAGACAAGACGCGGGAAGTCCTATTTTCATCACCTTCATTGATGACTTCACCCGTTTCGGTCACATTTATTTGATTTCACACAAACATGAAGTTTTATCTTGCTTCAAAAACTATATGAGTTTAGTGGAAAATCAACTAGATCGCAAGATAAAGGTCTTGCGAACCGATCGGGGTGGAGAAAATCAATCAACGAGTTTTAAGGAACTCTGTGATGAAAAAGGCATAGTTCATCAAATAACTATGCCTTATACTCTGCAACAAAACGGTGTTGCGGAAAGAAGAAATAGTACATTGATGGAAATGGTCCGATCAATGATGTCTCAGGCAAATTTGCCCATCACCTTTTGGGGTGATGCATTATTGACGGCAGCATTCATCTTAAACCGTGTACCCTCGAAGTCGGTAAGTTCTACTCCTTATAAGTTATGGAACAATAGAACTCCAGACTTAAGCATTCTAAAACCTTGGGGTTGTGCCTCTTACGCACATTTATCCTCTCACAAATATGGCAAACTTGGGCCACGTGGGAGGAAGTGTATCTTCATCCGATACGTTGAAAACTCCAAAGGATATGTTTTCGTCGGTCAAGAGGACAATGGGGGTCTAATAGAATTCGAATCGAGGAATGTTGTCTTCTTGGAAAACGAGTTTCCAAGACAGGGTGAGATAAGTCAAGACTTATCCTTGTTTGAGACTTGGGATCAAGAAGGATCGGAACGTTCGAGTGGGAGAATCCTTGGTGAAGAAGAAAATACGTTTCAAACTTCACCAATGGATGATACGAACGATACCAATCCTATTCCGAGTGGGAGTGATGTTATTCCAAGTGGGAGTAATGTCATTCCAAGTGGGAGTGATCAAACTCAAGCAAGACGTAGTAATCGAACGAGGCTAACACCTCTGAGATTTGAGGATGAATTTCCTCAAACATTCGTGACATTACTACAAGATGATGACGAACCTGCAAATTTCAAACAGGCCATCACATGCCCTGCTAAAGATAAATGGATAGCGGCGATGGAAGAAGAACTTCAATCCATGAAAACAAACCAAGTCTGGGACTTGGTTAATTTATCTAAGGGACGTAGAGCCATTGGGAACAAGTGGGTTCTCAAAATCAAGCATAAGGCTGATGGCTCCATCGAGAAATATAAAGCTCGCCTTGTTGCGAAAGGTTTCACGCAACAGGAAGGAATAGACTACGAAGAGACTTTCTCTCCTGTCGTGCGTTTTACCTCCAATAAGCAAAGGCGAGGGTCTATGTTTGGAAATGTGTCCCAAAGATCCAAAAGAAAAGAAAGCTATGGAAAAGGTTCCATACTCCAGTGCTGTCGGGAGTCTGATGTACGCCATGATGTGTACCAGACCGGACATTTGCTATGCTATTGGTATGGTAAGCCGTTACCAATCCTACCCAGGACAGGCACACTGGAAAGCGGTGAAGAGGATATTAAGGTACCTCAAAGGGACTACAGACTATGTGTTATGCTATCAAGGCAATACCTTGAGACTCGAAGGCTATACCGATGCTGATTGGGCAGGTGATCTCAACGAGCGAAGATCTACCTCAGGCTTTGTTTTCTTGCTCGGGAATGGTGCAATATCCTGAGCAGCAAGAAGCAAACCTGCATCGCCCTATCAACCATGGAAGCCGAATTTGTAGCATTCAGCATGGCGGTCCAAGAAGCTGTTTGGCTTAGGAAATTCTTAGACAGGCTAACGAATGCCACTGAATCGAGCATTGTTCCTATATACAGTGATAGTCAAGCTTCGATTGCCTATGTCAAAGATCCTAAATTTCATTGTAAGACCAAACACATTGATATTCGATTCAAGTTTGCGAAGGACTATGACAAACGGAAGGAAGTAGACATAGGATACATATCCACGCATAAGATGATAGCGGATCCCCTTACTAAGGCGATCCTCAGAGATGTGTTCTTCAAACACTTATCATCTATGGGAATGCGTAGGTGCTGAGCTGTATCATGTAATATTTCCCATGTCTATAGAAGATCAAAGTTTAATAAAAGAAAGAAGTTCTTTTATATATTGCATACAAGTTTCTTACAAATGATTTTATACATTTGTGTTTAAGTCTCAGCTATATTATTGTGTGTATGTCGGACAGATTAAGGTTGGCTCTCTCACATGAGCAACAACCTTATCTTATCAGATGGATAAGATAGAGATGAGACTAGTTTAAAGTCAAAATCATTAGACGAATGATTTAGAGTCGTGACTTAAACAAGATAGTCGAATAAAAGATCTGCATCATATGGATGCTTACAAAAGATCTGAGATCTGTATCACAAGGATATTTAAAAGAGATCTCATAGGATTTTTTAATCCTATCTGTCTTATGCAGGATGAGAGTCCGGGAATATTTCATGGGTAGTAAGGGGACTCAAAAGATAGGCAATGTGGTGTCTGATCTTTCATACGTACAACATCATTAAGACATACTCTCCCTGGGAAAGGAGTGATGTTGTAATACGTGTTCATACCACGTATGCATTTCGACCACTGAGTTAGTAGCAATAGTGTTTGCTATTATGTGAGACTCAAAGGCCATATGGGTCTTAACTCTTACCCTCAAGGACTCCAATTGGTTCCTTTAGATTTGACGAGATGATCGCTATCTTAGCGTGTTGCTAATGGGCTATGATAATTCGACTCGGCGGGGCACGTTAGAAAAGCGAATCAAGTCAAGATCAGAAGGTTCGCAAGAAGAGGAAGATTGATTTCATATTCGCATTTGGACTTTAATGATTCAAATCTGGCCAGCCAATTGTGATCCAGATGGGATTCAATTGTTGAATATAAAGTATAAGAAATGTGAAGAAATAATCTAGGGTAAAGCATGCGTTGAACTACTCAACTTTGCACCTTCGAGGTCGTTGTGTATCTCTAACAAGTGCACAACAACAGACTCTACGCGCATGACGGTCGCACGGTCTATTTCTCGGTATGATAGATGAAAGAACTAAGAGAAAGACGTTCTCTTACAATCCCCTTAAGTGTGAGTGGGAGATGTTGGATATGGATGACGTTTGTACACCCTTGTAGGGGATGTACGAGGGAATACGGACCTCGAACGTCTTGTACACGAAGTCGTGTGCAAAGGGAATCTGTTCCCTTGCAGAGAGGATCTCTAGATTAGTGGGAAAGTCGCATTATATGTGCATAAGTGCATGCGACATATGGCTAATAAAGGGGTAATATCTTAAGCTTATGTTGTACCATGCATATGGTACAACTTAAGCTTATGTTGTACCATGTGTGATGGTACACTTTAGTTAAATTGTTCCAAAGGAACAATTACTCCTAAAATAACTAACTTGGGGGCTATAAATAAGACCCAAGGCTTAGCCATTTCCTTACACTTTTGCATGGTATTCTTGCCTTGCATTTCATTCTAGCGAAGCTCTGCCGAAATCCTTCTCCTCTCTTTATCCAAGTTCTTAATCTAAAAGTAGAGATTTAGATTGTGGATTTAGTAGCCTTACTCCGTTCGTGAGAAGACTCGATCCGTCGTGGCGAATCCGAAGGCGAAGTTCTGTGACTACCGCGCCGCATACGCAAGCGTAAGTCTCAACTTCATTTATTGATCCTAACTCTGTTTTGACAGGATCCTACACAAGGGACCCAGAGTCCACGGCCGTGCTGGATGGAGACCAATGGCCTAGCCAGCTGTTGTAGGCGTTCTTTTTACGCCTGTTTTAGAAATTTTTGAATGTATAGGAGGTGATGTAGATGTGAACGAACAATTTTTTGTAATAGGAGTGCCAGAAGAGTTGGCATGCATATACATGCTTGTCGTTGCATCTCTTTGTTTGCTGTCGTGCATGTCGTGTAGTGGTCGTAATGCCTGATGCCCCTCGATGTATTAGGCGCTGCTTCAGGATGATTGATGATAAACCATCGAACCATGTTTAGAAGTTGATCACCACGTTCCATGGTGAGGGAGCAATTTCCTCGACTCACGATTGATGGCACGAGTGTCATTCAGTGACGAAGAGGTGGCCCTTCGACTTTTGGCTGACGGCATTTTTAGAAGGGTCGGTCAGTGGAGAAGGGGTGGCCCTGCGACTTACGACTGATGCTCGTTTAGAAGATTCGTCCAGTAGCGAAAGGGTGTTCCATTCGACTTACGCCTGACGCTATTTTTAGAAGAGTCGTTCAGTAGCGAAGGGGTGGCCCTACGACTTACAGCTGACGCACGTTTAGGAGAGTTGTTCAGTAGCAAAGGGGTGACCCCTTCGACTTATGGCTGACGCTCATTTAGGAGATTTGTTCAGTGACAAAGAGGTGGTCCTTCAACTTTGGACTGACGACATTTTTAGAAGGGTGGGTCGGTCAGTGGCGAAGGGGTGGCCCCTTCGACTTATAGTTGATGCTCATTTAGGAGAGTCGTTTAGTAGCGAAGGGGTGGCCCCTTTGACTTACGGCTGATGCTCGTTTAGGATATTCGTTCAGTAGCAGAGGGGTGGCCCCTTCGACTTACAGCTGAAGTTCGTTTAGGGGAGTCATTCAGTAGCGAAGGGGTGGCCCCTTCGACTTACGGCTGGCGCTCGTTTAGGAGAGTAGTTCAGTAGCGAAGGGGTGGCCCCTTCGACTTACAGCTGACGCTCGTTTAGGAGAGTGTTCAGTAGCAAATGTGTGGTCCCTTCAACTTACGATTGTCGCTCGTTTTGGAGAGTCATTCGGTAGCGATGGGGTGGCTCCTTCGACTTACGACTGATACTCGTTTTGTGAGTTACTCGCACGGATTTTCATCAATGTAAGTTCAGTTTACCCAAACCTCCCGAGGATCGGATCCTTCTCAAGGGGAGTTTTGATGGGATAGTTTTTTAGACTTTACGAACGCTTAAGGAAGCAAAACTGAAAAATACATGCTTTATTGAAAAGAGTGACAAAGAAAAACAAAGGGCGTGCAGGTGTTTTCGTCGTCGAAGCTGTTGCTGTCTAACGCCTCTTTATTCGCCTCAAGCTTAGTCGGCTTGCTAGTCGATCACCTTGGTAACGGGCAACCCCGTCATCTTGTCCTTCTGCTTTGAGGATCCCTCCTTGCTATGTTGGTCGTTAGCCAGGTTCTTGGTGTGTCCTCCCTTGACTTGCGCATCGACTCTTTTTTGAGAGTCCAACAGTCGTTGGTATCGTGCCCATAGTCGTTGTGTTACTTGCAAAATTTGAGGTCGTCCTTCTTCTCATATTTGCCCTTCTTTGCTGTCTCTTGGATCAGCTCCTCTCGTGGGACATAAACGATGACTTCCATCTTAGGAGTGACCGGTTTAGCATAGGTAGGGTGCTTCTTGCTTCGAGGGCTCCTCTTCGTGGGTCTCTTGTTTCGAGACTCCTAGCGGGGAGTTCCCGAAGTTGGTTTCTATCGCCTTGTGTCTCCGCGGTGGGAGGGGGTCCCCTTCGCACTAGCTCCGGCTGGTTCTTCCGCTTCTTCGAAGGAAGTGAACCGATCCGTTATGTTGAGAATTTCTGCAACGTGTTAGGGGAAACTGGTGGAGGGCCCTTTGCAGGTGCTTATTACGGACCGCCTGGGTGAGCGCTACTATGACAGTCACATCCTGCATCTCCTCTATATCGAGCCTCTCGTCGTTGAATCTCTGGACGAAGGCCCGGATCGATTCATTCTCGTTCTGTTTGAGCGAGAAGAGGTGGGAGGGCTTCTTCTTAGGACGTCGTCCCGCGACGAATCGTTTACAGAATATTTCTGCCAGTTCATCGAAGGAGTCGATGCAGCCGTGGGGTAGCCCTTCGTACCAGCTTTCTGCTCTCTTGAACATGGTAGCATGGAAGGCTCTACAAAGGTATGGCTCATTGGCCCCGTGAAGCAGCATGACATTCAGATACTTATGAATATGCGACCATGGATCGCCTCTGCCATCATAAGCTGGTAGGGCCGGGAGCTTGAACTTGGGAAGAGGAGCGGCAGTGATGATATTCTCACTCAGTGAGGTCCTCCAAATTGAGGATCGGACTAGTAGAGATCTTCCTTCTCCGGGCTGCACGTAGTTGTCTCCCGAAGATCATTTTGGGATTTCCTCCCTCCTTCTGAATCCACCTGCAGGGTTCAGAGAGTTATAACCTGGGGGAGCCCTGTACATTACCTGATCTAGGATATTGTGAGTTGCTTCCTGGTAATTGGAGGGAGTGCATTTCCCTTGGAGAACGAAGGCCCAATTGTCGATCCTCAGTTCCCCGTATTGGTGAGTCGGGTGGGTCGCGTTGTGGGGGCTAATCTCCAGTTGATATGCCCTGGGGTCCCCCAGATCTTAGAGGAAGGCTGTGCCCCTGGTTGGCGTCAGGTTCAGGTTTGGGGGCAACAATGGCTCATTTAAGGGTGATGAGCCCCCTATGTTTTGGCGTATTAAGATTGCTAGTGCGCCAAGACTCCTGTCGACCTGCTCGGTAAACTAGGTGAATTCCTTCCGGGTCACCACAGGCTCCTTCGTGGTCTCCACCGGTCGCTATGACGGCGATGTGGAGACCGCAGCATCCTCCAATAGGACGATGTTCGCTTTCTGTTTCTCCTTTGGACCTTCGGTCGGTCCGATTTTGCTGGGTCCAGCTGTCATAGCTTTTGATCGCTTTGAGATGTCGAGCTGGCTAATGTTTCCCACAGACGGTGCCAAACTGCTAAGGCCAAAATGGACCGAGACAGTTGTTAAGCTGACGTAGACTCTGGATGCTGATTCAGAGCCTCGTCAACAGATGAAGTGGGACCCTAGGTTGGTAGAACCGGGGTCGAGTGATGGTAGTTAATGATGGTGTGATGCTCCATCGACCTTCGAGCAGCAGATGTGTCGATCGTTCGAGGCTAGGGAGCTCGATAATGACCCTCGAAGCTGGATGATGACCGTCGATCTGCACCACAGGGAGACGTTAGGGGGGTTGGATCTGGGTTCCAACCCAAATCCCCTTCGACGCTTAAGTTAGTATGGGAACTTAAGGGAGAGAGGGAACTTGGTGCAGCTGAGATCGACCCACGGAGGTTTGTCTCAGTACTGGCGACGCAAGCTCTATAGTGTAAGGAATATAAGCTGAGAATTAGAGTTCTATGTCTTAGACCTCGTACCTTGGAGATGGGACTATTCCTTGTATTTATAGGCATTCAGGGTCCCTTTGGAGACGTTGGGAAGATAACGGCCACCCATAAATGGGCCACGATCTTTCTCCTTTAATAAGAGTAAATATGGTACACGTTTCTGCGAATCACGATCGCGTATTTAATCTCATTTTCGAGTGAGGTGGACTCAACGGTCGACTGGCCATTGGGCTTTGACTGAGTCGATATCGGGCTTCACTTGTGGACCTCGTGGGCTTTAGTAATCTGTTGGTCAAGTTATCTCGAATGTCGGCCCAATGACCCAACACTACCCAACATCTGTTTTAGGATTAGAACAATTAGTATTTATTTCTGATCAGATATCTAAGCATAGACAATATACACACTAACACTGCCATAATGCCTATGATACAAGACATGTCTGTAAAACTAGCTAAGTATTGGAATCATGTTCCTCTTCTTTACTCATTATCTAAAGTTTTTGATCCTCGTTATAAGGAGGATGTTGCACTATGTTTATTAGAAATATATTCTGAAAACATGTGATTTCCCCATGTTGAACAAGTATCAGCTGTTAAAACTAGCTTAAGAACCATGTATGCTTATTATGAGGCTAAATATGGTAATGTTTCACATAATTCATCTGTGCCTGCTAGTGCTACTTCTTCTTCTTCTAGTAGGATCCGACAGATGTTAGGAAAGAAGAAACAAAAAATCATGGATTCGGATTGTTCTACTACTGAACTATCCAAATATTTAGCTAATCCATTTTTCTTTTCAGAGGAAGTAATGGATGATGAGCATTTTGATCCTCTTGCCTGGTGGAAAGGATATGAATCGGTTTATCTCATTCTTTCCATCATGGCACGGGATTTGTTATCTGTATCTATATCTATAGTTGTTTCGGAGTCTGCTTTCAGTGCAGATGGTCGCGTTCTGAGCAACAAGAGATCACAGCTGAAGGAAGACATAGTTGAAGTTGTGGTTTGTGCGAAGGATTGGTTCCATGCTGAAAACCGCTCGCAAAACAAGGAGGACCTTTCCGAATATTACTAAGATGAAGATGAGCGATGTATTATTATTTTCTTAGTTGTATTATTTTTTTGTTTTGGTCATTGTATGAGGGGTAAGGCTGGCCGACGTACGCCCCCCTTCAAAAAAATATTTTAATTAATAAAATTTAAAGGTTCAACACAGGACCTTCGAGAATTTCGGGCTTAAATTTTATTTTGTCATGTGCCCGTTTCTTTATTTATCTACGTACAAATTACAATGTATTATATTTTTCTTAAATTATTATATAATTACAATTTGTAGTGCCCTAGGAAGCCACTACACATGTACTAGAGGGGGGGTGAATAGTACTTTTAAATAATAAGGAGTGTTATTCCTAATTATCGTGCAATTAACAAACAACGATGCGGAATAACTACAATCAAGAAATAATGCAAACGCAAACACAATGGTTTAATGGGTTCGGATCCACCCAAGTCTCCCCGACTTGTTCCCGGTGATCCTACGTCCCAACCACCCGGATCCCTTCCGGATACTTGAGTTAGAAACCCTAACGCAAGATTTCCAATATGAACACTTGCGAAAACCTCACAAGTGCAATCGACCTACAATCGATGACCGTGACTCCCACAACCCGGGATCACGCAAAACCTCTCACAACCGAGAGTATACAATTCAAATATAACTGAAATGAAATGCTTACCAACAAAATACCTATGCCTTGAGATTTCTTACCAAATTAGGGCAAAGAGGATTTTGATGGAGGAAGAGTCACCAAACCCTAGCTTCAAGAAGATGACCAGCAATGGAAGCCTAGGGATGAGATGGATGACCTAGAAACAAGCCCTTGTCTTGGAAGGCTCACAACTAATGAATCTCTCTTGAGGAATGAGAGTGAGGGAGAGATTCTTGAGAATGGGAGAGCTTGAAGATGAGAGTTGAAAGCTTCTCTTTGAATCAATAGAACTCTGGAAATAGCAGCCTTGGATCCTATGAAATATCCCCTCCAGGTATTTAAAGGATCAAGGGAAAAGAGAGAGAGAAACGTCACTTTCAAATCTCCAACGGAACTAAATCTGAAGCAGACTAGTCGGTCAAAGAACAACCACTGACCGACTAGTTCATCAACTAGTCGGTCGGTGAAACAACATGAACCGACTAAGAGGTGAACAGTGAGCAGAGTGAATTTCAGACCTAGAAATCTAGTCGGTCCAAGAAGACTGTCTGACCGACTAGTTTCACAACTAGTCGGTCGGTCAGTGAACTTAGACCGACTAAGAGTCAAAAACTAATAGTCTGAATACAAATTGATTTAGTCGGTCCAAGAACAAATGTTGACCGACTATATCAACAACTAGTCGGTCGCCAAACGTTCTTAGACCGACTAACGATAAACAGTAGCTCAGGAGAAAATTGGCATGTACAGTAAAGTCCAACTAATCGGTCAAAGAAGCATCACTGACCGACTAGTTCAC
The DNA here is from genome assembly GCA_030789695.1 of Scilla litardierei. Lineage (NCBI taxonomy): Eukaryota > Viridiplantae > Streptophyta > Magnoliopsida > Asparagales > Asparagaceae > Scilla > Scilla litardierei. The sequence continues at coordinate 32,747,931 of CM061133.1, forward strand.
AAACTAGTCGGTCTGTGAGTCAACGTAGACCGACTAACTGTAAACAGTACTGAACAAGAAAAGATTAACTCATACTAGTCGGTCCAAGAAGCTTTGCTGACCGACTAGATCACCATCTAGTCGGTCAGTACTTCTTCTTGTACCAACTAACATGCACAAACAAGTCCGAATCGAAGTAAGATGCTTCGAGGAAGTTAGAATGGACTTGTACTAAGATCCTAGAGCTACGATATGAGCGTTATGAAGATAGAAATGTAAGAATTACTCAAGGCTTAACATTCTATAGATCGAAGCTAAAAGACTATAAATAAAACCTTAATGAACGGTCTTCGAAAGCTCCGATCAAATCTTCATGACTTCCAAAAAGGTCCAAAAGATTCAACGAAGCTTTAGACATTGAATACGAGCTTTGAGAAGTCTTAAGATGTCGCTTTGAGTGTTCTCGTGAATTTGGCGACGATCTCCATAACTGCACTCACAAAATGTTAGTTCATGATATATTTATGTTTGCTCATCATCCAAAACCAAATCCGGGGAGTCCAATACTCAACATTCTCCCCCTTTTTGGTGATGACAAACCAACATAAATAATAATAAAAAATAATGAACTAAATGGAATATACTTACTGCCCCTGCATTGATGACACATTAGTTCCATATGAAATAATAAGCACATACATCAAGCAGACGAGGAAAGTAAAAATTCAAATCCAATATTTGAAATTTAGGATTTGAAATCCATTTTTATATCTTAACTCCCCCTGAATCTAACATGTCAAATTAGATTCATGGTAAATTATCATTTAGCACATGCCATTATTATATCTCTCCCCCTTTGGCATAATCCAAAAAGAGCGGGAGGAAGCCAATGACAATAAATCATGGCCAAATAATTCATTAAGCATGGGATTCTAAGAATACGACCATGTTTCATATGACACCAAAATAAAATTCGAATAAAATCTAAGCGTGTCAATGAGACCATAGTCGAAAATCGAAAACTTAAATCATCAAAATATCAAATGCAAATTCACTTATTGATGAAATGAATTTACTCTCCAATATCAACATTTATAGCTAGTTTAGTGCATGGAAAACAATTCTATGTTTTCATACAACTAAAGCTATTGAATCAAAATAAATCGTCGAGCGACGAAATCAATATCAGAGACATACATAAAATGTGCACAAAGGAATGATCCAACAGAAGAGTGGTGCACATCATAGAATATCAAATGACACAATATCGATCGAAAATGAACATAAAGTAAAAGCACATCAAAACTAAGTGAAGTGTGCGACGAGAAGTGACAATGTGATAAAAGTAATACAAAAAATCATCATTATAACTTTTTAAAATATGTCATGCCAAAAATAGATATGAATTTCAAAGCATTTATGGCATTCACAATTCTATCATGCTAGGAGAAACAAAATGATATCAATGTAAAGAAATAGATTCTAACCAAGCATGCATTCAACCCTCATGGATACCAAATGTAATATCATACTTGCAACATTAAGCTCCCCCTACATTGGTGCATTACCTAAGCACCATCAACTCCGTTTGAATGAAAGTCTTCGCAAATCGAGGAGTTGGTAGGGTTGGTATCCCACGGTGGATTGAACCTAGAAAACTTCATTTTGGTATCCAAAAACCCTTTTGGATCCAATGGGTTAGACAACAAATTTGAAATATGAAATTAAAATAATTGTAACCCATGAGTTAATGTAATCAAAATCAATTTTATAAGCAAATGCCTTGGTACCCATAACATGATCATAAACTCATGGTACCAAGCATTGAAGAGTTAAAGGAACTAACCCTTCGGAAACCAAGTCCAAGAGGAACTTGACTTTCCAACATAATCATCATTCAAAATAACATCATTAATATAGGATTGCACATAAACATTCATATCATGATTGCTAGTGTTCTTGGGACCCCAAATAGTGTAAATTTTGGGAATCCTCTTCCTAGTGGTTGCATGCACAAAAGGTTGATTTCTATGTGGTGCATGTGGCCTAGGAGCATGAGATCTAGCAATAGCATTATAATGAGCATGAGATCCATGATGTGGTGTAGCATACATACATGGATAAGCATGAGGTGTGTATGCATGAGGATGATTATGAGAGAAGGCATTCACATGTGGATTAGATGTGTGAACAAAAGCATTAGGATGGCATGAGCATGATTACGTGCATGTGGGTGTCTCATATGAGTGTTTGCACGTGCTCGTGGGTGCGGAGCATAAAAATCATTATAAGCATGCACCGGTGGAGTAGGATGTGTGTTCCTACGTGGCATAGCATGTGAGTAAAAAAATGCATGACCCCTCTTTGGAGGTCTACCCAAAGTGGGTTTCTTTCCAATCGGGGGTGTGTACGAAGTGGAAGCACTATTGGTAGGAGAACTACCAATGGGGTGTTTGCTCCCACTCGTCGAGGCATCGGATGTCGGCCTAACAAAGGTGGTAGGCGATTTGGATGAGTCTCCCATCTTATACCCCAAGCCAATGTGGTGTTTGGTCGGAAGTAAGTCATTTAGGATATTATCCAAATGGCCCTTACCTTTATTGAAATCATTGATACGGCCTAACGTGCACTCATACTTCTCTTTGAGAGAATGCAAAGAAGCATCCAAAGTGGATACTTGTGATGTGAGTGCATAAACACGTGATTTGAGATTCTTATTCTCAATACTCAAAGTTGAGTTTTGAGACGTCAAATCCGCTATCACATGTTCATCCGAATCCTCAACAAGAACATGCTCAAGTTGAGATTTGAGGGACTTCACCTCATTTCTCAACAAGCCATTATGAGTAAGCAAACTTGCTTTCTCATTGGCGAGAGTCTCAACAATGGTGTCATTGTTGGTGATGGTAGACTTAGGAGAGGTTTGGAGGCTAACAAGTTCATCTTTGGTCTTATTATATCTATCTACTAACTTAGTAAATTTATACCAAATTTCTTGGTTTGCTAACCTCATTTCATCAATAGTAGGTTCTCCGCTTTCATCCTCGCTACCATCCTCGCTTTCATCCTCGCTTTCATCAAATGAGGACTTTCGATCTTTTGCCTCATTAGCCATGAAGCAAAGTTTTCCTTTCTCCACATGTCCAACATCCGACTCTCCACTTGAGGAATCCTCCTCGGAGTCAGTGAATGTGCCAACAAGTCCTTTCTTGTACTTTCTCGACTTGTCGTACTTCGATGCTTTCCCCTTCTCCTTGTGTTTGTAGAGAGGACAATCCAGTTTGATGTGTCCTGGCTTGTTGCATTTATAACACACGGGAGTAGAAGCATTAGTCGAACTAACTTTAGATTTATTCAAAGATATACCTTCTCGGAGGAATCGATCGAACTTCCTTGCCATACGGGCAATGGATTCCATGTCCAATTCGTCTTCCGATTCTTCATCATCGGTAGATGGAGCGGCCTTGAAGGCAATCGCCTTTTTCTTTGGCTCATCTTGCTTCAAGTACGCTTTCATCTTTTCCTTCATTCGGATCTTACTATCCTTGCGTACCTCGTAAGACAACAAGGTACCCATTAGTTGTATCACGGTATATTTATGCATGTCGTTACCTTCCTCGATGGCGAAGGTACGCTTTTCCCAATATGATGGAAGACCGTCGATAATCTTCGCGACTTTCTCCTTTTGGGTATAGACCTTCCCAAGAGCTTCCAAGTCGTTTGATATATCCACGAAGCGAGCGTAATATTCCTTCATGGTTTCGCCCTGCTCCATATGAAACAACTCAAATTCTTTATTAGCAACGACGAGTTTAGAATCTTTTACCGTACTCGATCCTTCGTGCAATATGAGGAGTTGGTTCCATATTTGATATGCACTCTTACATGTGCATATCTTGTTGAAGTCCTCGGGCTCCAACGCACAATTCAAGGCATTCATTGCCCTGGCATTGGCTACTTCCGCGGCGACCTCCGCGGGAGTCCACTTCGCGAAATCTTCTTCGGAAGGCTCGACATACTCCGTCATGGTGGCTCTCCATAGTGAAGCGCTCCGGAGGAAAATTTGCATCCGGCATTTCCAGTACCCATAGTTGGTACCGTTGAAGTGTGGAGGCCTGACTGAGGATAGTCCTTCCATAACTGAAGAAGCTCCATCGCGGTTCTTGAAGACGTTATAGTCGTTGTTCGTCATAGCTTTGAACTTTGGCTATGTGTAGCTTTGAACCTTTGCTTTGATACCAATTGTAGTGCCCTAGGAAGCCACTGCACATGTACTAGAGGGGGGGTGAATAGTACTTTTAAATAATAAGGAGTGTTATTCCTAATTATCGTGCAATTAACAAACAACGATGCGGAATAACTACAATCAAGAAATAATGCAAACGCAAACACAATGGTTTAATGGGTTCGGATCCACCCAAGTCTCCCCGACTTGTTCCCAGTGATCCTACGTCCCAACCACCCGGATCCCTTCCGGATACTTGAGTTAGAAACCCTAACTCAAGATTTCCAATATGAACACTTGCGAAAACCTCACAAGTGCAATCGACCTACAATCGATGACCGTGACTCCCACAACCCGGGATCACGCAAAACCTCTCACAACCGAGAGTATACAATTCAAATATAACTGAAATGAAATGCTTACCAACAAAATACCTATGCCTTGAGATTTCTTACCAAATTAGGGCAAAGAGGATTTTGATGGAGGAAGAGTCACCAAACCCTAGCTTCAAGAAGATGACCAGCAATGGAAGCCTAGGGATGAGATGGATGACCTAGAAACAAGCCCTTGGCTTGGAAGGCTCACAACCAATGAATCTCTCTTGAGGAATGAGAGTGAGGGAGAGATTCTTGAGAATGGGAGCGCTTGAAGATGAGAGTTGAAAGCTTCTCTTTGAATCAATAGAACTCTGGAAATAGCAGCCTTGGATCCTATGAAATATCCCCTCCAGGTATTTAAAGGATCAAGGGAAAAGAGAGAGAGAAACGTCACTTTCAAATCTCCAACGGAACTAAATCTGAAGCAGACTAGTCGGTCAAAGAACAACCACTGACCGACTAGTTCATCAACTAGTCGGTCGGTGAAACAACATGAACCGACTAAGAGGTGAACAGTGAGCAGAGTGAATTTCAGACCTAGAAATCTAGTCGGTCCAAGAAGACTGTCTGACCGACTAGTTTCACAACTAGTCGGTCGGTCAGTGAACTTAGACCGACTAAGAGTCAAAAACTAATAGTCTGAATACAAATTGATTTAGTCGGTCCAAGAACAAATGTTGACCGACTAAATCAACAACTAGTCGGTCGCCAAACGTTCTTAGACCGACTAACGATAAACAGTAGCTCAGGAGAAAATTGGCATGTACAGTAAAGTCCAACTAGTCGGTCCAAGAAGCATCACTGACCGACTAGTTCACAAACTAGTCGGTCTGTGAGTCAACGTAGACCGACTAACTGTAAACAGTACTGAACAAGAAAAGATTAACTCATACTAGTCGGTCCAAGAAGCTTTGCTGACCGACTAGATCACCATCTAGTCGGTCAGTACTTCTTCTTGTACCAACTAACATGCACAAACAAGTCCGAATCGAAGCGCGATGCTTCGAGGAAGTTAGAATGGACTTGTACTAAGATCCTAGAGCTACGATATGAGCGTTATGAAGATAGAAATGTAAGAATTACTCAAGGCTTAACATTCTATAGATCGAAGCTAAAAGACTATAAATAAAACCTTAATGAACGGTCTTCGAAAGCTCCGATCAAATCTTCATGACTTCCAAAAAGGTCCAAAAGCTTCAACGAAGCTTTAGACATTGAATACGAGCTTTGAGAAGTCTTAAGATGTCGCTTTGAGTGTTCTCGTGAATTTGGCGACGATCTCCATAACTGCACTCACAAAATGTTAGTTCATGATATATTTATGTTTGCTCATCATCCAAAACCAAATCCGGGGAGTCCAATACTCAACACAATTTACTATCTATTATCTATTAATATGTATATATAACATATAGACTATATAGTAAGTGGAGATTTTTTTACAAGTTGTTAGAATTATTTAGATTTTAAAAAAAATTTAGGTCCAAGTCTTACTTAGTTTTTTTAGTTTTTTTTTAAGTAATAGGCAGGGCCGGGCTTCCGGCCCCCGGCCCCCTTCCGCGCCGGGCCGGCCAGGCCCGGTCCTCCCAGTCAACCGGGCCAGGCCGGGCCGGGTCGATGGACACCCCAAGGTAATAGACGGGAGAGATTTGGCATAGAGGAGTGGGATGTAAGCTTACATTACAACCAGCTCAAAAACCTAAACATGTTATGAATAGGCCCATGAGGCCCATTGGGTATCCGGCCCACCATTGAAAGTTATAAATAAGAGGGTAGAAAGGGTCTTAACTCTCTACACCTATTTCCCTACTTTTTCCTTCATAACACGTTATGAACACGATCACGCCCGTAGGAAAAGGCGGCGACGCGCAAGGAAGGAGATCCATCAACCGCTCAGTCTAAGAAGATCGTAATCTTCTCAACGGGGAGCGAAAAGGGCATCCTTCACCAACCGTCGTCTAGATTCCCTCGTCGAATCTAAAGATATGGAATCAATTTGCCTAGTGGACAGTGCATCGGCGCACTCGATCCTTCAAAACATAGACTACTTCACGAGCATAAGTAGCTACTCTGGTCCACTGAGAACAATCTCAGGACCAGCTAATATAATCGAAGGATCAGGGGAAGCAATCATATTGCTCCCCGGTAACACATAAATCACACTTAGGAATGCGTTATACTCCCCTAAATCCATCCGAAACCTTCTAAGCTTTAAAGATATCCGTTTAAACGGATATCACTTAAAGACGGTTGAGGAAAATGAAAGGGAATACTTGCTTGTAACGTCTCTTACAAATGGTTCAAAAACCATTGTGGAACGTTTCAAGGGACTCTCCTCGGGACTCTACCAAACAAGTATACAAACTCCAGAAACATCAATGGCGGAGCACCTGCAGTGCCCCCAAATACCAGAATTCCAACTTTGGCACAGTAGACTGGGACACCCCGGATCTGTTATGATGTACCACATTATAAAGAGCTCAAGGGGTATAGACTTGAAGAACCTGAAGATTCTTCAAAAAGGTAAATTCTCATGTCCACCCTGTTACAAGGGTAAAATGATTACGAGACCCTCTCCACTGAAAGTGGACCTGGAATCTCCAAGTTTTCTAGAAAGAATCCATGGAGACATTTGTGGGCCTATACACCCATCAAGTGGTCCGTTCAGGTACTTTATGGTCCTGATTGACGCATCTACTAAGTGGTCACATGTGTATCTACTGTCCACTCGTAACCGAGCATTGTCTAAGCTTTTAGCTCAGATAATCAAGTTACGGGCCCACTTCCCCGACTACCAGATAAAGAAACTTCGTCTGGACAATGCGGTGGAGTTTACGTCACAAGTCATTCTAGACTATTGCCAAGCTCAGGGAATTGAAGTCGAACATCCTGTAGCGCATGTTCACACCCAAAACGGGTTAGCAGAATCTCTAATTAAGAGACTGCAATAGATTGCTCGTCCATTATTACTTCAATTCCAGCTGCTAGTGAATGCATGGGGTCATGCAATTTTGCATGTTGCATCTTTGATAAAATTAAGACCCTCTGGAGGTCAGTCATCTTCTCCAATGCAACTAGCACTTGGAGCCCCACCAATTGTCTCATACTTGAGAATATTTGGTTGTGCAGTATACGTCCCCATAGCACCACCACAAAGGATAAAGATGGGTCCACAACGTCTCCTAGGCATTTATGTTGGGTTTGACACCCCCTCCATAATTAGATTTCTAGAACCCCTTACGGGAGACGTTTTCAAGGCACGTCTAGAAGACTGTGAATTTGATGAAACATCATTTCCAAGACTAGGCTCACAGACAAAGAAGCCCGAAGCTTCAGACTGTATCACTTGGGATACAAAGACATTATGTCACTTTGATCCGCCCACAAGCCAGTGTGAGGATGAGGTCCTGAAGATTCTCCATATCCAAAACACTGTCCATCTCTTGCCGGACAAATTTACTGGCAACCAGAAGATTGTCAGATCGCACGTCCCGGCTGCTAACACTCCAGCTAGGATTGACATACCGCAAAATGGATGCAATCTGCCTGCAGCAGAAATGGTTGGACCCCTCAAAAAGAGAGGACGGCCATCGGGATCCAAGGACCAAGTCCCTCGAAAGAGTAGGACCCTTGGCAATGGTAGACAAATACCACCATAGGATGCTACTGTAAGCCCTACTACCCCATCTCTCCCAAACTCTCAAACAGAGGAAAAACTGGGAGGAAATGAAGTTTCGATACACTATGTACAAACTGGGGAGTATTGGGACAGAAAGAGCACAACCATAGATGACACATTTGAGTGTAATATTGCCATCAACGTCGCGTACTGCGACGATGATATTGAACCACGCTCTCTGACAGAATGTCAAAGCAGATATGATTGGCCAAAGTGGAAAGCGGCAATAGGAGTGGAGTTGGATTCACTCACCAAACGCAAGGTCTTCGGACTTATAGTTCAGACACCAAAAGGTGTAAAACCTGTAGGTTATAAATGGGTATTTGTTAGAAAACGAAATGAACAGAATGAGATCGTACGCTACAAAGCAAGGCTTGTAGCGCCGGGTTTTACCCAACGTCCAGGGGTGGATTTTGAAGCCACATACTCCCCGGGCATGGACGCGATCACCTTTCGATTCCTCATTGGCTTAACAGCCCAAGAGGGTTTAGATATGCAGCTTATGGACGTCGTTACTGCATACCTATATGGAAACCTAGACCGAGACATCTATATGAGATTACCTGACGGTTATTCTTTGCCTGCAGCACTAAAAGAGAGAAAACGTGACATCTACTCAGTGAAACTGCAAAGATCATTGTATGGTCAAACAATCCGGAAGGATGTGGTATAACAGACTGAGCAACTTCCTTGCAAAACAAGGATTTACAAATGACCCAGTCTGTCCTTGCATCTTCATAAGAGCAAAGGCAACATGATTTGTCATTATAGCCGTCTACGTAGACGACTTGAACCTCATCGGATCTCCTGAAGAGATCACCGAGATTTCTAGAAGTCTGACAAAAACATTCGAGATGAAAGACCTCGGAAAGTCAAAATTCTGTTTATGCCTTCAAATAGAGTATCTTAATGATGGGATCCTGTTACATCAGTCAACTTATACATCGAACTTAATGAAAAAGTTTCAGTTGGATAAGTGCCACCCCCTCAGCACCCCAATGTAACGGCATGTTTTCTTCAACACAACTATTTGCGTGTTTAACCTATTTCCAAATTTTTTTGAACTATTTTATAATGGTTTGTTAGGAGTTTTAACTGATTTCAAAAATTTCTTATAAAAATATTTTGATGTATCAGACTAGTTATGTAGTATTTTAGTAAGATCGGATTTCATCAAATACCTCTAAAAGATCTGATAAAAATTCATTTTCAGATATTGCCGTTTTGGCTCAATGAATTTATTTTCTCTACAAACTTCTTCAAAACGTTTTCAAACTTCTGCAGTAGCTTCCTATGATCATTTAGAGCTCCCCACATTAATTTCGTAATTTTCTGATGTCATTTCAACCTAGAACCCGCAAACCCGCTTTCTAAACATTTTGGCCTAAAACTAGTATTTTCGTAGCTCAAACCCCAAAACGGACTTCGTATTCGTGATCCTCGCGACGATACGATCACGTGGGTATTTTTTCGTAATTTTTCGGACACGTTTACTAGTAGGGGCATTTTCGTAATTTCGTTTTTTACTAATGACCTAATTACCCCAAATTACCTTAGTTAATTACCCCACCTAACGTAACCTGTATCTAACCCCCCTTCATCTACCCACATCTCTCTCAGCTAACCGAATTCATCCCAACTACCCAATTTCCCTAGCCCTATAAATTAATCCCCTACCCTCTCTCTTTCTCACACCCAGTTAACATTCTCTCACACACAACCTCTCTCTCTCTCTCTCTCTCTCTCTCTCTCTCTCTCTCTCTCTCTCTCTCTCTCCCCCTCTCTATTTCCTGTTCAAACCCAGGCAACCCAGCCCCGCTGCGGATTCTCCCGCTCTTACCGTCTCTCTCTCACTTCCCTCTCTCTAGCCCTCGCCTCCGGCGGTCTGACCGCCGCCCGTCGTCACCGCCGGGAGCTCGCCACCGCCGACGTCACCACACAGCAGCAGCCACGTCCTCGATGCTCCGAGCGCATCACCGCCTCCCTCCGCCACGCTCTCCGCCCTATCCCCTGAGATCCGCCCACCTCGCGAGCACGCCGTCGCCGCTGTCATCCTCCCGCCATCTCCCCGAGCATCCCCCGCCGCCGACAGCGCCCAAGGCCCCCTCCGCCGTCACCTCAGTCGTCGGTCGCCGCCCCACGTCGCCGTCCGCACCCAAGCAGCCCCCCCCCCCCCCCCCCCCCCCCCCCCCCCCCGCCGGCGCTGGAATTCGAAGCAGCGTGAGTTTCCTCAGTGGCAATCTCGTAAATACGAGAAACTTTAGTATTTTCGTAATTTAATTAATTATTAAATAGGGTTTAATGGTTATAAATCTATAACTAATTATACAGGGGCCAGAAAAATGAGGGGATAGCTCCAGAAAATCAGAAACGATATTTCGGATCCAATGGCGCTAGTCTCACTGTGATCAGACGCCTACTTTTTCCAGAACAATTTTTCAAACCTTAAAATTAAATACGTATAAAACATTCTAAAATTCGTAGCCGCTGTTTTTCACTTACAAAAATATGTGATAAAATTATATGTGATAATAGACTTCGAGACGGTCGTTTTGACTACTTGTTCAAGTTATTCCGACTTGTATTGCCCCCGTAAGAAATTACGGAGAATACGCGTCACTTAAATAAATCAGGTTTTAAAGCTAGTTTTGAGTTTCTAAAAATTATAAACATTTCTATAGACGTCGGAAAAATATTCCCTCTTGCAGTAAAATTATTTTCATCATATATAGCCTATAGAAAAATTTAGAATGCTTTTCGACAATGTTTCAACCAGTTTTAAGAATCAAAACGATCAAATTATTTAAATAGAAATGTAGCGTTCATTAACCAAGTATTTTTGTGATTGCAGGTACCAAATCTCGTGCACCAGCTCTTCTAGCTCCAACCTCGTCTTGCCACGACGAGCTCGAAATTAGTAAGTCACGACATATTCTAACTTTAGAAAACTAGACTTCTGTGCTTGTATGAACTTGTGACACTTCACCACTTATAGCCTCGAACGGCTATTTGACTTGAACCAAACTAGAGAACTAAAATGAAAGTAATCTACCAAAGATTACTTTGCCAACTTTCAACTTTGGTGGTTGTAGCACACAACTACCAACTTGAGTAAATTGTGTGCTAGCCACACTACCACGTGCTCAAAGCACGGAAGTAACAGCTTTTGGTGTTGGACTTGTCTTTATCCTACTTGCTGGTTTTCAATGAGGAAGTCAACCAGTTGACCTGGTGTGACTAACATGTGGAACATCCTGTGGAACAATCCTGTATAGAACTTGTAATTGACACATCACCGGGGTTTCGGGGTAACTCACAGTTGCGAGAGTACGGGAGTGACTAGAGTTCGATCTACATGTCAAGCTGCCTGTGTTTCGGCCTCCTGTCTAGCTGCCTGTGTTTCGGCAAACCATCCTGCTGCCTGGGTACCGGCATTCGTCTGGGTAGCACCCAGGCAAGAGACGAACTGAACGGTCACATATTGTACTCTCCGACTTGAGTCACGTAGTTCTAGTGTAACTTGCACAGTTACTTTCTTTACAGTACATGCACTTTACTTTCCTTGCCAGTACAGTCACCGCACTTTACTTGCCGTACTTTTACTTTCTACACTTGTACAGACACTGCACCGTACTTTACTTTCACTTTGGTCTGCTTTGTCATACTTGTACAGTACCTCTCTTTCTTTATTTAGAATTGTTGTGACTTACCTACGGTTCCATCTCCGTGACACCGCAGACGACGTACATATGGAGGCAGATGCTCTTGAGTTAATTGCGCCAGACTTCGACCATGAGACCGCAGCTTTCAGAGCTATTTTCGGTTATGTACTGTATTTTCTTTCTTTCAGGTATCGTTGGAATATTTGTACGGTTTGATTGTAATAATTGGACACTATTTGGGTATTTTTGTACATCTCTGCATCGTGGCTATTTTGATTTCACTGGTTAACTGCAGAACCTACGCAAATATCTAATAAGTAACGGGCCCCCGAGAGCGGGTCGTTACAAGTTTGGTGGCCCACGCAGGTCCTCGCTAACTACCTCGTGAACATTATAGCAAGATCAGGATGTACAATATAAAATACTCAAATTAACCTCGAGTACGGGATGTCTCGAGTGTTCACCTGTATTGGATATACAGGTGAAGTGTTCTTATTACCCAGCTTCCTTGATCTTCCTTGATTCCCATCATCTTCCTTTGAACTCTTAACCCTTGCTTAGGAACTCGTGTTTCATTCTTGGTTATACCCTTCGTAGTAACCTCTTTTGCTAATAGTTATCGTGACTTTTCATAGGTTGAACCATCTACCCACTTCATCACATTTCCTTCAATTGATGATGGCACTCATATGAATGATGATCTTCCTTCAATGGACCATGATACCGGTCAATGTGCTTGGCTAAAGTCTGTTGGATCAACCTGGCTAGACTGGGCATAAGTGATCCTGGCTTAGTCACTTCCCTGGCCGTGTCCGCTGGACCGCAAGGACGTGAATCATGACTATGTAACGCCATCGATCTTCATCACTATCACCCTTTCTTTAGCTAGTGATGGCCTTCTAATCATTCTACTAATTCTTATAATTCTTACTAATCATTTTTAGTTCGCTTGAACTCCAGCTACGTTTATTCTAAGGAGGGTAGCATTCGATTTTCGATCACCAGGAGTTCGAATTCGACAACGGAAGCGAATCGAAGGACGCTCAGAAGTATTGGAGGATAGTGCTGGTGATTGGAGACGAGCCAAACCTGACGTGTAAGTGTAGGCTGTTTGCGTCTTTTCATTCTTTTTGAGCTTGTATTTCTCTTATAGCCCCTGCTTTTATCTTGTACCAGATTTTTTTCCCCAAGTTTTTGATTTCCTTTCCCACCGACCACCTTTCCCCCCCTCTTTAATTCGTTTGTCCGCTTCCCACCTCGAGCCCTGTTCCCGCCTAACACCGACGACTTCGGTGCCCCCCCCTTTTTTTGACCCATCTCCTTCCTCCGTAAGCCACCCCGTGGCTTTCCCTTTTCGCTCAGACATCGCCCCCTCCCCCTCCCGGCCTCTTCCCCAAGCGAGCTCGATCAGACCTCGCATCGCCGCTCCGATCTCCGATCCGCCGGCCTCACCCGAAGATCCGCCAGCTTCCGCTTCGCTCCATCCCGGAGGCCCTCCCCACCATGGACCGACAGCCAGTCGCATCGCTCGCCGCCGTGGATCGCCAGCCGCCGATGGCCCACCAACGACCTTGGGGTCTGTTGGGCTTAGCAGCAACCCTCGCCGCCACCCTTGCTTTGGCCGTGTGGACGGGATATTGGGAACCCCCGCCGCCCTTGGTATCATTGGGAGCTCCTTTTTCTGGTTCTTCCCCCTTGAGCTGCCCAGCTTCGAGTGCTTCTTAGGGGTGCTCCTTAGTGCTTGTAGGTCCCTGAGTTTTTGGTCGTTGAACTGCTTAGGGCTGATGGTGTTTACCGTAGATATCGACCAATGGTGTTGGGAAGGAGTATCCTTAGGATTGGGTATTGGCATACTTTTGGGCTTAGGCGTTGAAGTTGGATGTCGGTCTTGTGCTCGGATTTGGGAGACGGCTAGGATGTTGGTTTCTTGTTGGATGTTATGGAGACTGCTAGGACAAGTTGTAGCGATGATCTTGACCCTCGAGAGTTGGCCTTATACTTGCATGTATGTGTTGATCTGGGTAATGGCTTGTAATTTGGTAGCATGGCAGATGAAGTCCTTTGTGTTCGGCTGGTTAAGTTGTAACCGTAAGGATGCACTAGGTTTATCCCTTACGCTTTTGTATGCTATGGCGATGATTTACATGATTAAGATCCAGACCATGTAGTCATCATTTATGTGAGTTGAAAGTTTTAAACGTTATGCTCTTTTTGTGGTTTAAATAGTTTGCTACTGGCTTATCACCTCAGGTTCCAAGTTCGAACAGATGTCAGCATCTTAATAACTATCATTTTCGTGTAATGACATTATCTTATATTTTGGCTACTTGATAATATATATTAGTCACATCCCTTATTTTCTTATCACATTTCATGTTATTTACAACCTGATTTACAAAAGATTACTATCTTTTCTATCATTTGTTTGCTTGAGCTTCTTTATAATATCAATTATTTGTTTCAAAAATATTTTTAAATTCCGAGGACGGAATTATTTTTAAGGAGGGTAGAATGTAACGGCCTGTTTTCTTCAACACAACTATTTGCGTGTTAAACCTATTTCCAAATTTTTTTGAACTATTTTATAATGGTTTGTTAGGAGTTTTAACTGATTTCAAAAATTTCTTATAAAAATATTTTGATGTATCAGACTAGTTATGTAGTATTTTAGTAAGATCGGATTTCATCAAATACCTCTAAAAGATCTGATAAAAATTCATTTTCAGATATTGCCGTTTTGGCTCAATGAATTTATTTTCTATACAAACTTCTTCAAAACGTTTTCAAACTTCTGCAGTAGCATCCTATGATCATTTAGAGCTCCCCACATTAATTTCGTAATTTTCTGATGTCATTTCAACCTAGAACCCGCAAACCCGCTTTCTAAACGTTTTGGCCTAAAACTAGTATTTTCGTAGCTCAAACCCCGAAACGGACTTCGTATTCGCGATCCTCGTGACGATACGATCACGTGGGTATGTTTTCGTAATTTTTCGGACACGTTTACTAGTAGGGGCATTTTCGTAATTTCGTTTTTAACTAATGACCTAATTACCCCAAAATTACCTTAGTTAATTACCCCACCTAACCTAACCTGTATCTAACCCCCCTTCATCTACCCACATCTCTCTCAGCTAACCGAATTCATCCCAACTACCCAATTTCCCTAGCCCTATAAATTTATCCCCTACCCTCTCTCTTTCTCACACCCAGTTAACATTCTCTCTCTCTCTCTCTCTCTCTCTCTCTCTCTCTCTCTCTCCCCCTCTCTATTTCCTATTCAAACCCAGGCAACCCAGCCCCGCTGCGGATTCTCCCGCTCTTACCGTCTCTCTCTCACTTCCCTCTCTCTAGCCCTCGCCTCCGGCGGTCTGACCGCCGCCCGTCGTCACCGCCGGGAGCTCGCCACCGCCGACGTCACCACACAGCAGCCGCCACGTCCTCGATGCTCCGAGCGCATCACAGCCTCCCTCCGCCACGCTCTCCGCCCTATCCCCTGAGATCCGCCCACCTCGCGAGCACGCCGTCGCCGCTGTCATCCTCCCGCCATCTCCCCGAGCATCCCCCGCCGCCGACAGCGCCCAAGGCCCCCTCCGCCGTCACCTCAGTCGTCGGTCGCCGCCCCACGTCGCCGTCCGCACCCAAGCAGCCCCCCCCCCCCCCCCCCCCCCCCCCCCCGCCGGCGCTGGAATTCGAAGCAGCGTGAGTTTCCTCAGTGGCAATCTCGTAAATACGAGAAACTTTAGTATTTTCGTAATTTAATTAATTATTAAATTGGGTTTAATGGTTATAAATCTATAACTAATTATACAGGGGCCAGAAAAATGAGGGGATAGCTCCAGAAAATCAGAAACGATATTTCGGATCCAATGGCGCTAGTCTCACTGTGATCAGACGCCTACTTTTTCCAGAACAATTTTTCAAACCTTAAAATTAAATACGTATAAAACATTCTAAAATTCGTAGCCGCTGTTTTTCACTTACAAAAATATGTGATAAAATTATATGTGATAATAGACTTCGAGACGGTCGTTTTGACTACTTGTTCAAGTTATTCCGACTTGTATTGCCCCCGTAAGAAATTACGGAGAATACGCGTCACTTAAATAAATCAGGTTTTAAAGCTAGTTTTGAGTTTCTAAAAATTATAAACATTTCTATAGACGTCGGAAAAATATTCCCTCTTGCAGTAAAATTATTTTCATCATATATAGCCTATAGAAAAATTTAGAATGCTTTTCGACAATGTTTCAACCAGTTTTAAGAATCAAAACGATCAAATTATTTAAATAGAAATGTAGCGTTCATTAACCAAGTATTTTTGTGATTGCAGGTACCAAATCTCGTGCACCAGCTCTTCTAGCTCCAACCTTGTCTTGCCACGACGAGCTCGAAATTAGTAAGTCACGACATATTCTAACTTTAGAAAACTAGACTTCTGTGCTTGTATGAACTTGTGACACTTCACCACTTATAGCCTCGAACGGCTATTTGACTTGAACCAAACTAGAGAACTAAAATGAAAGTAATCTACCAAAGATTACTTTGCCAACTTTCAACTTTGGTGGTTGTAGCACACAACTACCAACTTGAGTAAATTGTGTGCTAGCCACACTACCACGTGCTCAAAGCACGGAAGTAACAGCTTTTGGTGTTGGACTTGTCTTTATCCTACTTGCGGGTTTTCAATGAGGAAGTCAACCAGTTGACCTGGTGTGACTAACATGTGGAACATCCTGTGGAACAATCCTGTATAGAACTTGTAATTGACACGTCACCGGGGTTTCGGGGTAACTCACAGTTGCGAGAGTACGGGAGTGACTAGAGTTCGATCTACATGTCAAGCTGCCTGTGTTTCGGCCTCCTGTCTAGCTGCCTGTGTTTCGGCAAACCATCCTGCTGCCTGGGTACCGGCATTCGTCTGGGTAGCACCCAGGCAAGAGACGAACTGAACGGTCACATATTGTACTCTCCGACTTGAGTCACGTAGTTCTAGTGTAACTTGCACAGTTACTTTCTTTACAGTACATGCACTTTACTTTCCTTGCCAGTACAGTCACCGCACTTTACTTGCCGTACTTTTACTTTCTACACTTGTACAGACACTGCGCCGTACTTTACTTTCACTTTGGTCTGCTTTGTCATACGTGTACAGTACCTCTCTTTCTTTATTTAGAATTGTTGTGACTTACCTACGGTTCCATCTCCGTGGCACCGCAGACGACGTACATATGGAGGCAGATGCTCTTGAGTTAATAGCGCCAGACTTCGACCATGAGACCGCAGCTTTCAGAGCTATTTTCGGTTGTGTACTGTATTTTCTTTCTTTCAGGTATCGTTGGAATATTTGTACGGTTTGATTGTAATAATTGGACACTATTTGGGTATTTTTGTACATCTCTGCATCGTGGCTATTTTGATTTCACTGGTTAACTGCAGAACCTACGCAAATATCAAATAAGTAACGGGCCCCCGAGAGCGGGTCGTTACACCCAATGGTCGTCAGATCATTGGATGTGCATAAAGACCCCTTCCGGCCGCTGGAAGAGGGGGAGGAAGTACTAGGCCCTGAAGTGCCATATCTAAGTACTATCGGTGCACTCCTTTACCTGGCTAACTGCACTCGCCCTGACATAGCATTTGCAGTCAACTTACTAGCCAGATATAGTGCTGCACCTACACAGCGGCACTGGGCCGGAGTTAAGCATCTTCTGCTCTACCTCCAATGGTCCATAGACTTAGGTCTATTCTACAGGAAAGGGGCATCAACTGGTTTAGTTGGTTATGCTGACGCATGTTACAGGTCAGATCCTCATTCAGAGAAGTCGCAGACCGGATACATGTTCACATATGGCGGCACTGCCACATCCTGGAGATCTGTAAAGCAGAACATGACAACCGTCTCATCCACTCACTCAGAACTGCTAGCGATCCATGAAGCAAGCAAAGAGAGTTTCTGGCTACGCTCTGTGATCCAGCACATTCTCACCTCCACCGGCATGATGACCGGCGTACTTGCACCTACTCCTCTCCATGAAGATAATGCAGCATGCATAGCCCAGCTACAGGACGGCTACATCAAAGGCGACAAGACAAAGCATATCTCCCCCAAGTTCTTCTGGACGCACGACCTTCAGAAGCAAAAGTAGATTGAGGTACAGAAGATCCAATCATGTAATAACTTGGCGAATTTGCTTACCAAATCCATGCCTACTGGTATCTTTGAGAAACTTGTATATGGGATTGGGATGAGGAGAGTGAGAAAATGTAAACTGGGTCAGGATGAGAGGACTATGAACTCATAGATACATAGGAGACCGATGTATAGATTCATAGGAAATCTGCAAGCCTGAAGCTTGGTCAGATGAGGGGGAGTCAACTGCAGAGTTGTACTCTTTTCCCTTGGCTACTGGGTTTTTCCCATATGGTTTTCCGTAGTCAAGGTTTTGACGAGGCAACCTCGTTGACTCTGGATCCTGAAGTATCCACTCCTATACACATCCCTAAAACAGGGGAAGTTATGGATTAACCGTTCTTTATTTAACAAGGCAGTCATCCTAACTCGGATCCTGAAGAATCCACCTCTTATTCAATGTTGGTTGGATAAGGGGAAGTGTTATGAATAGGCACATGAGGCCCATTCGGTATCCGGCCCACCATTGAAAGTTATAAATAAGAGGGTAGAGTGGCTCTTAACCCTCTACACCTATTTCCCTACTTTTCCTTTCACAACAAAACAAATTTTTTCCAGGATCGGAACCAGCCATATTGATCTACACATACTAAGATCTTTACGTACCCCAAATATAAAACAACCAAATGCTCTTTCCACGTCAATCGGATCGTTAGAGATTCATGAATCGTTTACAGTAACAAAAATCTTTTCAACAATCCGATTATCAAGAAAATTAGTATAAGGTCCACTAAATTTTTAATGTGGTAGAACAATGTGCTTCGATTTTCTTAAAAGTGGTTGGGGAAAAAGATTTATTGGCTGACAGCGTACAAAATTATGTGCGTTGTCAACTCACCTCCTGCTGCCTCTGTTTGAAACGTTGGAGTTGAATTAATTATTTAAAAATTACGTTGAATTATAGCATTAAATATACTTTAATACCTCTAATCTCTTTTGGTCTAATATTAAACCTTTGACATCTGATACCGTGTGCTGATTCTATCCCTTAAACAATGTCGTTATCAATCACATGGAAAATGTATGGGTTTAGAGCAGAAAACTACTGGTCGTTGGACACGTGCTGCGCACGTGTTCAATGGAGAGTAGTGGTCCCTTTTTTTCCCAAAGAATGTTGGTGTAGGCCACGTGCAAGCACAATCTGTAACAGGAATCTATGCTACACAGCCTACACAAAACAACTCTTCATGTTGGATTGAAGAACCGATTCCCAGCTCCGGTGTTCACCTTCTTGGTTGATTCATAGGGATGTCTCGGTGGAGGCCCGGTTTTGAATCCCACTACCGTTATCTCTTTTTAATTTTTTTTATTTTCTAGTTTTTAGGGCTACGATAGATACATGGTTTTTCTGTATTCGGTGTTAAGCGATCAGGACGGGTGTAACTAGGACGGGTGTAACTGTTTTCTTTCTTTTTTTTTTTCCCGCCTTAGATTTTCATTAGTGGGGGGGTCATAGGCTTAACCAAGGTCTATTGGACCCAAAGAAGCCCACTGCACATTCAACACCACATCCAGGCCAACCCAATTCCAAATAGGTGAGAAACACCCGGAAACAACGGTTACAATGAGATACAAAAAAAAAAAATCATTCTTTATTTTAAACGATTCTGTCTGCTTTTCTACAAAATAAACCCACAAGGTTTTCACGTTTTAACTAATCTCACTTTTTCAAGGAACCTGGTTAAGTGTTTAGATTCATCTTAAAAAGGCCACTCTTTCCTCTCCTTCTCATTTGAGGAGCCTTCAGTTTTTGAGAGAGAGAGAGAGAGAGCAGGAATGGGAAGCAAACAATCACCAGGATCAGACCAGAAGTCCATGGCCAAAAGATCTAGGTTCAGAAGGGTGTGCGTGTTCTGTGGGAGCAGCCCAGGGAACAGAGCCAGCTATCAGTTAGCCGCTATCCAATTAGCCCATGAACTGGTTGATCCCCAAGCTCCTTCAACTTCCTATTTCGCTCTGTTTCTAACTCACACTTTGTGATCTCATGGGCTGAAGGTGGAGAGGAACCTAGACTTGGTTTACGGAGGAGGGAGCATCGGCCTCATGGGTCTCGTCTCTCAGGCCGTCTTCGACGGCGGCCGCCACGTCTTGGGGTATTCTTCTTAACAAACTCCCCCCCGAAAATGCTTGGTTATCAACCATTTCTCACTCATTCCTGGTTTTTGCTGTTGCAGAGTGATCCCTGACATTCTCATGCCAAAAGAGGTATGCTGTGAACAAATTAATAATATACTAGTCGCTCTGAAAATTACTAGTTGCTCTCTGTTTGGACTCAGATCACTGGGGAGAGTGTTGGAGAGGTGAGAGAGGTGGCAGGCATGCACCAAAGAAAAGCAGAGATGGCTCGCCAAGCCGACGCGTTCATCGCATTGCCAGGGGGATATGGGACACTGGAGGAGCTCCTGGAGGTGATCACATGGGCTCAGTTGGGGATCCATGACAAGCCCGTACGTAGCTTGTCCATTACTTGTGCCGTCCTTGTATCTTTCAATTGGTTGATGCCTTTGATGGCAGGTTGGTTTGCTCAACGTCGACGGGTACTACAACTCCTTGCTCTGCTTCATCGACAAGGCGGTCGACGAGGGATTCATCACGGCCGAGGCGCGGCGGATCATCGTCTCCGCCCAGTCCGCGCACGAGCTGTTGGCAAAACTAGAGGTTTATGATCCCTGCAACTTTGTATACAAGTCACGGGGATCTCGATCCATTAACTCTGGAGTTGTGATGCAGGAGCACGTGCCAGAGCACGACGGCGACGGGCTACGGCTGAGGTGGGAGGTGGAGCAACTGGGACACTCCCCCAAGTCGGAAATTGCACGCTGATGACAGCGTGCTGTGGTCTCTCCCATTTTGGTAATGGCGGCCCTTGATTTTGTGTGTGTGTGTGCTGTTTTTGGTCTTGTCGTGGGAAGCGATTGTACTCTTGATCAACTATGACTCTGTTTTGCTTCTGTACCTTGAGCTTTATCAAACAAGAAAGGCTTGCTATAGACTACACAAAGTTGTCTTCGTATTAGTAGACATTTATAGCAAAAAACTTTCAACGAAGTGTACAAGTTGTGCAGTGCAACACTAGACGTCAACTTGTAAAACAATGCTGATACCAGTCATCGGATTTCATGAAATATTACGATATCTTATTTGGTACATCTAGGAGAATACCCAAGAACCTATCACTTTCATTTTTGGTGCTTCTAACGAATATGGTGATGTCGGAATCTAACGGTAATAGACACGGTGACGGTGGTCTAATGGTGGTGATTAGGGGTGGCAAACTGGTCAGGTGGGTTCGGGTTCGGGTCTGGTCAGATTTGACCCGGCCCGGATAGGGGTAAACCCTAACCCGACCCGGATTGAATCCGGGTCGGGTTCGGGTTAACCCGTCGGGTTAAGATTTGACTTATACACTACTGCTCCTTTTTCGATATCTAGCTATTTATTAAGAGCCACCGACAATTTATTAAGTGTTACATAATTTCCAGTAACTCGTCGCTTAAACCGCACTGATGACAGCAATGAAGTATAATTAACGTTACCATTTTATTAACGAAAGTTATAAAATTAACAAAAATGTTGTATGGAAAGGGAATTGAATACAAGACCTCTTAAAGAAGAGGACAACAATTCAAATCGTATAAGCACAACTCACATTGCAACCGTGTATTGAAGTTATTATATAAATTTTTATATATATAGAGAAAGTAAACCGAGTAGAATTCGGTCATCCGGATTGACATGCCAAACCCATACCCGACCCGAATTTTATCCGGGTCGGGTCGGGTCAACCCGTTTCCTACTTGACCCGTATTGGCCCCTACCCATACCCGGTTAAGGATGCCAAGTTCGGGTCAGGTCGGATCGGGTCGGGCTCATTTTGCCACCCCTAGTGGTGATAACGACAATAGCAGCCTGATGATGATGGTAATGTAGACAATGGTTCCACAATAATGACAGTCTGACGGCAACGGTGACGATGACATCCGATGACGATGACAGTGGCAGTGTCCTAAAAATGGCGGCATTAATGATTGTTCGACGATGACGGCGGCAGCGGCGACGAGAGGGGTCCGATGATTGTAATGAGGGCAGTGGCGACATTGGTGGTTTGACGGTGGAGGCAGTGATGAAGATCTGATGGATGGTGGTAACAATCAGAGCATGGGGCTAGCAGCGTTGGTAATGACAGGGGCATCGACTATGGTCTGATGGTGGTGTGACGGTTTGATAATGGCAAAGGCGATGGCGGTGGTCCAATTATGCTAGCAATGAAGGAGGCAATCGAAGTGGCACGTGGTGACAACAACGGTGATCCAATAATGACAATATTGGCAATGGTGGTAGCGATCGAACAGTGATGTTAGCGACATTGGTCTAATTGTGATAGTTGCAACAAAAGTGGTCTAACATTGATGATGGCCTGATGGTTGTGGCATGAAAATGGCGGTCTGATGAAGGCACTGGTGGTAATGATCCGATGGGAGCAGTAGCAATAATGGTTGTTGGGGGATCATATACATGGAAAGCAAACACCAGAGGGGGTTGAATGGTATCTGAAAATATACGCTTATTAAAATTAATCCCTCTATGAATGCCTAATATTCCAACTAGTGTTACCTAACTTGGATCTTAATCAACAAATCTCTAACTTGCAAGAAATAATAAACGCACATCGGAATTAGAACAATACAGAGCAAAGTAGAGAGATAGAGTCAAGAGACAATCACACGCAAATACAAGCTATTTTTACCCTAGTTCACCCACTCCTTGGGCTAGTCCAGCATCCACTAACTACCAAATTGAGAGAAACACTGCCTCAACAACTTTGAGGACTTCTACAACACATTGCCTCTTTTCCACTAAGAGGACTTTCCAAGTATAATTCCAATGTCACCAAGTGAGGACCTCACACAAAAGTCTTTCCACAAATTACAACCAATTACAACTTACTCATCACCACACCCTTGTATGGATTTCACTTACTCTTTTGAGGATGAGTACAATTGTTCATATAACCACCAAGATTGATGCTTGAATGAATGTGTGTGGCTAAAGAAAATCGTATGATCTCAAGTAAAAATGAATATTGAAATAAATTGGAGATCAGAAGAAAAATTTGATTCAATCTCAAGAAAGATAGAGATTAAGCACTTGAAAAATTGAAATCAATATGGCCAAGAGAAAACAATGAGTGCTTAAAAGCTTTTTGAGAAATTAAAACAATGGGAGCTTAAAGAGAGATTAAAACACTTGGAAATAACTTTAAAATTATTCAATAATTGTTCAATAATTGTTAAAAATCACTTCAGCAAACTCTCTATTTATAAGAGGAAAATCTACACAAATCAGACTTTCAATATTTGTCACGACCCGCTTCCCTAAAATGGAGGCGAGACGTGAAAAGGTCCGCACGAGAGTGGAGCTGTGAAGCCCCAAACCCGATAAGCGTCAATAAAACATAAGCAGGTCCCTGTAACCACAAACGGAGCAACAATAATAATAAAAGGAGAGACAGAAATAAAATTCTCATATCTCATAAATTGTCCAACATGAAAATAAGTTCAACATCCAGAAAAGCCACCAGGCTAAAAGAAAGAGTCTAAAGGCCCAGAACAAGGCCAACAAAAGCAACAACACCACAAAGTATAGGTGCTACGCACCGACAACAAAACAACAGTCTAAATAAAAGGAAAACACAACGAAGACACTAGGACTGGTCCCCAGTGTCCACGTACTCCCCGTCAAACACAAGCTCAGGCTCGGCGTCAGCAAACACCTCGTCCTCAACAAGGTACTCAGGCTCGGGATCTAACATGTGTCACCCAAAAGAGTAAAGGGGCACATGTCAGCAAGTCTAAAAGACTTGGGCAAGGAAACTGAAAGTAAGGCAACTAGCAACCTAGCAGTTTCAGTATGCATGATATGGAAGTTATAACATGAGTGCACAAGCAAGACATGGTGGACAATAAGTACAAGAGAACAATTATCGGGACAAGACAAGAGTAGCCAAGCTACTAACAATCTCAATCAATTCACTATTCACGTTTCACTGTTGTTTGTAGATGTTTACGTCTTACAGCTGAATGGTTTCACATTCACGCTGATTGGCCGGTTAACAACTACCCCAAACCCAGAGTTTACGCCTTACCACTGCAGTTGCTGATCGGGCAGACTCCCAGTTGATTGGACGCTTAACTCTTATCCCCAATACCCACGTGTAATCGAGCCAGGGTCCCCGCACATGAGCTCAGTAAATGAGCCAGGGTTGCCCCGCACAGGAGCTCGTATTCTATATCACGATTCATAAACAATTGGCGTAGGGGTGCACCTAGCCGGAAACAAGCAATTCGGGCATTGGCTATCAACCAACACATGGCCCGCTTCTGGAGCACGAGCCAGGAACACAAGCATTGTAGCGAAGCTACGCAATCACAGAAATATTTAAAGGATGCAATGACATGACAATTAATTTGCGTACCGTTAATGGAAAGTAAACATGACATGGTAATTGTGCAACATGCTAAATGTCGGAACTAGCTTCGTTGTCAAGCTAGCTCCCCAATTTGCGCCTAGGCGAGTATCATTTCGTCGCCTAGCCTCTTTTACGCCTACAACAAGCAAATGGCCTAAACCATGGCCTAAACCATAAGTGGCAAGTTTCACTTGCCTAGCACCGGGGATGACGATCACGAAGGTTCGTCTCGCGGATGCTAATCTACGGGGGAGTCGCTGTTATGGAGAGACAACCATCAAAACAACATTTATTCATTAGGGTTTCATAAAAACACAATAGGTTACGAAAACATCAAGAGATCGATTTCTTACCGTGAGGAAGCGGAAGAAACACTCCGGAGAACCTATGGATCAGATCTGGAAATGATTGGAGAAGTTTGGAGAACTAGGGTTTTTGGGGGATTTTGGGGATTTGATGGAGATTTGGGGAAGATGAGGGGTAGAATGTGTTGAGGGATGGTTTGGATGATGGAGGAGGAGCTTGGAATGGAGGAATAAGGGTTTGAGGAAGATGGGGGCTCAATGGGGGAGAAACTAGGGTTTTGGGTCGAGTGGAGGAAGAAGAAAACGTTTGGGAGGGGTTTAAATAGGATGGGCTGGCGGCTGCCCAGAAATTAGGGTTTTAACACAGATTAGTCGGTCAAAGAGCAACCACTGACCGACTAGTTTGGTAACTAGTCGGTCGGTCGACCAACGCAGACCGACTAAGTGTAAACAGTAACTTCTGAACGAAAATAGGATTTGGATTTAGTTGGTCGATGAACAACTACTGACCGACTAGTTTGTCATCTAGTCGGTCGAGAGATGAACTTAGACCGACTAAGAATGAACAGTAACTGATACCAAAATTTAGTAAATGAGTTAGTCGGTTAAAGAAGCATTACCGACCGACTAGTTTGCAACCTAGTCGGTCAACCAACGTTCTTAGACCGACTAACGATAAACAGTAACTCCTGAGAAATTTAGAAAGCCAACTAGTCGGTTCAAGAAGGATTGCCGACCGACTGGATCATCATCTAGTCGGTCGGTGCCCCTTCTTACACCGTCTAATAAGCACCAAAAGTTCCGATACGGAGCGCGGAGCTCCGGGATCGATTCCTAAGACTCCTAGGCTTGATCTAATAGTAAGATACGACCGTTATGAAGCCCGTCACGAATGACATACTTCGAAATCGACGATCCTAAGGAAGAAACGAGAAAACACGACGAAACGATCGAAAATGAAAGCTACGGAGACGAAAACCACACAAAAGGAGAAAATCCACCAAAACATATATTATATTATAATAAATCCAGATACAAGGAAACCAGTCGTTACATCCTCCCCAACTTAAGAAAATTCCGTCCTCGGAATTTCCCAACACTCACGTGTCCGGGAACAAAAGTGGGAAACGCTCTCGCATCGCATCTTCATTCTCCCAAGTAGACTCTCCAGGTGAGCCGTGTCGCCACATCACCCTCACAAGATTGACAATCTTGTTCCGAAGCGATTTCTGACGCCTGTCCAGAATCTGCACTGGATGCTGGTCATACGTCAAATCTGGGCGAACGGTAATCTCCGAAAAATCTACCGCATGAGATGGATCGCCAATGTATCGACGAAGCTGCGACACATGGAAAACATTGTGAACTCCCTCCAAAGATGGCGGCAAGGCTAAGCGATAAGCTACCTCGCCAACCCTCTCCAAAATGTCAAACGGTCCAATGTATCACGGGCTCAACTTCCCTCTCTTCCCAAAACGAATCACACCACGATTCGGGGAAATCTTCAAGAACACATGGTCGCCCGGCTGAAACTCCAAAGGACGACGCTTAGCATCCGCCCAATGCTTAAAACGGTCCTGAGCAATCCTCAACCTCTCCCGAATATTCCTGACGATATCCACGGCCTCCACGATCATCTCAGGTCCCAACAGCTCCCGATCACCAACGTCATCCCAACTCAATGGCGATCGACATTTCCTCCCATAAAGAGCGGCGAAAGGCGCCATGCCAATACTCGCCTGGAAGCTGTTGTTGTAAGAGAACTCCACCAAATGCAGATGCTCCTCCCACGAACCCTTGAAATCCAACATGCACGCCCTCAGCATGTCTTCCAAAATCTCAATCGTCCTCTCGGACTGGCCATCCGTCTGTGGATGGTACGCCGTGCTGAAACTCAGACGCGTACCCAAACTCTTCTGCAAACTCTGCCAGAACTGAGATGTGAACCTCGTGTCTCTGTCCGTCACGATACTCACGGGGACTCCATGAAGTCGCACGACCTCCTGCTCGATTCACGTTACATCACTATCCAAACTAGGAAAAAGGAAATAAAAACGGAGAGTAAAAGAATTTTACCTCCATATATCTCCTTGCTAGCGCCTCAGTGAACTGTCCCACTCGGAATGGAATAAAGTGCGCGGATTTGGTCTATCGATCTACGATCACCCAAATCGCGTCATTCTGCTTCGGACTCTGAGGTAGTCCAGTCACGAAATCCATAGTGATGTGTTGCCATTTCCACTCCGGAATCGGAATCGGTTGTAGCAACCCGGCCGTACGCTGATGCTCCGCCTTCACTTGCTGGCAAACCAAGCACTTGGCCATACTCCGAGCCACACTCCTCTTCATACCATGCCACCAATAATTCAGACGAAGATCCTGGTACATCTTGGTGCCACAAGGATGCACAGAATACGGCGAACTATGTGCCTCCACCATCAACTCCTCTCTAATATCCCCAGCTGGCACACACACCCTGGCTCCAAACCTCAGCGAGCCATCCTCATGAATCAAAAAGTCAGTCCGCAGACCGGCTTCCACCTGCTCCCGAATCTTCACCAGCTTCGGATCCTCAGCCTGGCCAGCCTTAATCCGATCCACGATCGTCGACTGTACCTGCATGTACATCAACGAAGAAGCCTCCCCAGGGAGAACAATCTCCACACCAGACTCGCAGAAATCCTGCTGCAATCTCCACTGCGAGGTCAAAATCATCACCGCGGGAAGCCTACTCAGCGCATCAGGGACCACATTCACCTTGCCAGGGTGAAACTGCAAATCAATCTCATAATCCGCCATAAGCTCCAACCATCGACGCTGTCGCATGTTGAGCTCCTTCTGAGTAAAAATATACTTCAAGCTTTTATGATCGGTGAAAATCTTCACTTTCTCACTCAGCAAGAAGTGCCTCCAAATCTTAAGAGCAAACACAACGGCAGCCAACTCCAAATCATACGTCGGGTAATTCTTCTCATGAACCTTAAGCTGACGAGACGCATACGCCACAACATGTCCGTGCTGATGCAACACACAACCGAGACCCTTGCCAGAAGCATCACAAAAGATCTCAAATCCACCGCTGCGATCAGGCACAACAAGAATAGGGGCAGTCGTCAACCTCTCCTTCAGAATACCAAAAGCACTCTCACAATCACCCGACCAAACAAAAGGTACATCCTTCCGCGTCAACCTGGTGATCGGCTCAGCAATACGGGAAAAGTCCTTAATGAAACGCCGATAGTAACCAGCAAGTCCAAGGAAACTCCGAATCTCAGACGCAGACGACGGAACAGGCCACTCCCTGATGGCCCTAATCTTCTCGGGATCCACTGAAATACCATCTCCAGTCACCACATGCCCGAGAAAAGCAACTCTATCCAGCCAAAACTCGCACTTCGAAAACTTAGCATACAACCGATGCTTCCTCAAAATCTCCAACACCGTCCTCAAGTGCGAGGCATGCTCTTCCTCCGACTTCGAATAGATCAGAATGTCGTCAATAAAGATAACGACAAACTTATCCAAAAAGTCGTAGAAAATCAGGTTCATCAGATTCATGAAAACTGCGGACGCGTTAGTTACGCCGAAAGGCATAACCACAAACTCATAGTGTCCATACTTCGTCCTGAACGCTGTCTTCGGAGCATCACCCTTCTTCACCTTCAACTGATGGTAACCACTCCTCAAATCCAATTTAGAAAACACCCTCGAACCTCCAAGCTGATCAAAAATATCATCGATGCGAGGCAACGGGTATTTATTCTTAATGGTCACCGCATTCAACTCCCGATAGTCCACGCACATGCGACGCGAACCATCCTTCTTCTTCACCAGCAGCACCGGTGCTCCCCACGGAGACACACTAGGATTGATATAACCCTTCTGCAAGAGCTCATCCAACTGCTTCCGCAATTCTTCCAATTCAGCATGTGCCATACGATACGGCGCCTTCGAAATCGGCTGCGCTCCCGGAACAAGATCGATAGAAAATTCTAAAGCTCGATCAGGTGGCAAACCAGACATCTCCTCGGGGAAGATGTCACCAAAATCACGCACCACAGCTGGCCACTCCAGCTCCATCTGTATAGCCACAACCTCCACCGGCCTGGCCCAAAGTCTGACAGGACCAAGTGAACTGCTACCACGATTGAACTCAAATACTGGATGTCCGGGAATCTCGAACACCACCTTCTTCCTCCGACATTCGATCGTAGCATAGAAGCTCGTAAGCTAGTCCATCCCAAGAACCGCATCATAGTTGATGATGTCGTGGACAATGAAATCAGCGAAAAGCTCATGTCCACAGACCACCAACGAGCAAGAATTGCAACCACGATGCACCGAGACCACGCCATTCCCCGTAACGATATTCCAACTCTTGGGAAGAGGGGACGTCGACAAGGAATGCCTCTCCACGAAGCTCCGAGAAATAATGCACATCGATGCACCAGAGTCAAAGAGGACTCGTGCAGGAAATGTGCAAACCAAAACCACACCTAACAAGCAATTAACAATCAAACCCTAGTCTAGCAAACAATCATGTTCAAGCAAACAACACAATCTAACAATCAAAACCAGCTAGGAAAGTAACAGCTAGATTGAGGATTACCTACGATAACCTCATCCACAGCCTCGCTCTCCACAGCGGTCATCAGAAAAGCCTGCCTCCTCAGCGGAACAGCCTGCTGAAAAGCCTGCCTCTGTGGAACAAGAGCTGCTCCACGTCCAGCAGGAACAGATGATCGCTGCTGCAACGGCTGTGCTGCAACAGGTGCCCTCCGCAGCTGATTCGCATGCCGACAATCCTTCGCGACTTGGGAAGCATCACCACAAACCAAACACTGGCCCAGAAACTTCCTACACTGATCCTTGATGTGGCCAGGCTTGCCGCAGAAATGGCAAGTCTTCAGAATAGGCCCTCCTGGCCTCTTAAACTGAGCTGGCTGATTAGGCTTGAAACCAGGCCTAACCACCGCTCTGGCCTGCTCCATAGGCCTCTTCCCAGCACCAGAAACATGTCCTCTCCTCTGACTCAGGTTCAGCTCCTGCCTCCTCGCAGTGACCAGAACCTTCTGATAAGAGTCCAGATCAGAGGAAGACACAAAACGCTGGAGCTCCAAAGCAAGTCTCTGCAGGAACCTCTGAGCCCTCTCATCAGCATCCTGCATCATCTTCGGTGCGAACCGACTCAGCCTAGTGAACTCTTGGTGGTACAGATCCACCGTCAAGCTCCCTTGCTTCAGATCAATGAAGCGATGCAGCATCTCCTTCCTAGCAGCCTTCGGAAAGAACTCCTCATCAAACCTGGACTTAAAGGTAGCCCAAGCTATCGGCTCCACCAACATCTTCTCTTCCGCATCCCACCAGTTCCGAGCATTATCCTTGAGTTGCCTCTTCGCCAAATCAACCCACCCAGCCGAGGTGATCTTGGCCATCTTCAGATTGTCCTCGGTGTTCCGAATCCACTCATCGGCAGCCAGAGGACCCTCAGACCCATCAAAATATGCGGGACCCAGCTCCCGAAATTACTTCGCTCCCGGCTCAGAGCGAGGGGCATCCGGAAGAGCCCGGGCAGCTCGAGCAAGTGGAGCATTCTGGACTTGCAGGAGCACGCCCTGCTGCACTTGCATCATCTGGAGCATCATCTGCATCATCTCACCGTTGGTGGGTTCCCGCTCAGGCTCCTCATCATGAGGGAGCGCACCACTACCCCCACCACGGGTGAATCGTCTTCCTGCCATCTAGTGACACAGAAAACGAAGCAGATTAGACTCATAGCTTATGACTCGGACGTCGAACTTAGTTTATTGGACATTCTAATATTATTATCGTCATTCCAAAAATCGCAGTTACAGAAGGACCTGCATAGGCCACCAACAAAACATGTCACGACCCGCTTCCCTAAAATGGAGGCGAGATGTGAAAAGGTCCGCACGAGAGTGGAGCTGTGAAGCCCCAAACCCGATAAGCGTCAATAAAACATAAGCAGGTCCATGTAACCACAAACGGAGCAACAATAATAATAAAAGGAGAGACAGAAAAAAAATTCTCATATCTCATAAATTGTCCAACCTGAAAATAAGTTCAACATCCAGAAAAGCCACCAGGCTAAAAGAAAGAGTCTAAAGGCCCAGAACAAGGCCAACAAAAGCAACAACACCACAAAGTATAGGTGCTACGCACCGACAACAAAACAGCAGTCTAAATAAAAGGAAAACACAACGAAGACACTAGGACTGGTCCCCAGTGTCCATGTACTCCCCGTCAAACACAAGCTCGGGCTCGGCGTCAGCAAACAACTCGTCCTCAACAAGGTACTCAGGCTTGGGATCTAACATGTGTCACCCAAAAGAGTAGAGGGGCACATGTCAGCAAGTCTAAAAGACTTGGGCAAGGAAACTGAAAGTAAGGCAACTAG
Source organism: Scilla litardierei (assembly GCA_030789695.1). Taxonomy (NCBI): domain Eukaryota; kingdom Viridiplantae; phylum Streptophyta; class Magnoliopsida; order Asparagales; family Asparagaceae; genus Scilla; species Scilla litardierei. The sequence continues at coordinate 32,779,238 of CM061133.1, forward strand.
CAACCTAGCAGTTTCAGTATGCATGATATGGCAGTTATAACATGAGTGCACAAGCAAGACATGGTGGACAATAAGTACAAGAGAACAATTATCGGGACAAGACAAGAGTAGCCAAGCTACTAACAATCTCAATCAATTCACTATTCACGTTTCACTGTTGTTTTTAGATGTTTACGCCTTACAGCTGAATGGTTTCACATTCACGCTGATTGGCCGCTTAATAACTACCCCAAACCCAGAGTTTACGCCTTACCACTGCAGTTGCTGATCGGGCAGACTCCCAGTTAATTGGCCGCTTAACTCTTACCCCCAATACCCATGTGTAATCGAGCCAGGGTCCCCGCACATGAGCTCAGTAAATGAGCCAGGGTTGCCCCGCACAGGAGCTCGTATTCTATATCACGATTCATAAACAATTGGCGTAGGGGTGCACCTAGCCGGAAACAAGCAATTCGGGCATTGGCTATCAACCAACACATGGCCCGCTTCTGGAGCACGAGCCAGGAACACAAGCATTGTAGCGAAGCTACGCAATCACAGAAATACTTAAAGGATGCAATGACATGACAATTAATTTGCGTACCGTTAATGAAAAGTAAACATGACATGGTAATTGTGCAACATGCTAAATGTCGGAACTAGCTTCTTTGTCAAGCTAGTTCCCCAATTTGCGCCTAGGCGAGTATCATTTCGTCGCCTAGCCTCTTTTACGCCTACAACAAGCAAATGGCCTAAAACATGGCCTAAACCCTAAGTGGCAAGTTTCACTTGCCTAGCACCGGGGATGCCGATCACGAAGGTTCGTCTCGCGGATACTAATCTACGGGGGAGTCGCTGTTATGGAGAGACAACCATCAAAACAACATTTATTCATTAGGGTTTCATAAAAACACAATAGGTTACGAAAACATCAAGAGATCGATTTTTTACCGTGAGGAAGCGGAAGAAACACTCCGGAGAACCTATGGATCAGATCTGGAAATGATTGGAGAAGTTTGGAGAACTAGGGTTTTTGGGGGATTTTGGGGATTTGATGGAGATTTGGGGAAGATGAGGGGTAGAATGTGTTGAGGGATGGTTTGGATGATGGAGGAGGAGCTTGGAATGGAGGAATAAGGGTTTGAGGAAGATGGGGGCTCAATGGGGGAGAAACTAGGGTTTTGGGTCGAGTGGAGGAAGAAGAAAATGTTTGGGAGGGGTTTAAATAGGATGGGCTGGCGGCTGCCCAGAAATTAGGGTTTTAACACAGATTAGTCGGTCAAAGAGCAACCACTGACCGACTAGTTTGGCAACTAGTCGGTCGGTCGACCAACGCAGACCGACTAAGTGTAAACAGTAACTTCTGAACGAAAATAGGATTTAGATTTAGTCGGTCGATGAACAACTACTGACCGACTAGTTTGTCATCTAGTCGGTCGAGAGATGAACTTAGACCGACTAAGAATGAACAGTAACTGATACCAAAATTTAGTAAATGAGTTAGTCGGTTAAAGAAGCATTACCGACCGACTAGTTTGCAACCTAGTCGGTCAACCAACGTTCTTAGACCGACTAACGATAAACAGTAACTCCTGAGAAATTTAGAAAGCCAACTAGTCGGTTCAAGAAGGATTGCCGACCGACTGGATCGTCATCTAGTCGGTCGGTGCCCCTTCTTACACCGGCTAATAAGCACCAAAAGTTCCGATACGGATCGCGGAGCTCCGGGATCGATTCCTAAGACTCCTAGGCTTGATCTAATAGTAAGATACGACCGTTATGAAGCCCGTCACGAATGACATACTTCGAAATCGACGATCCTAAGGAAGAAACGAGAAAACACGATGAAACGATCGAAAATGAAAGCTACAGAGACGAAAACCACACAAAAGGAGAAAATCCACCAAAACATATATTATATTATAATAAATCCAGATACAAAGAAACCAGTCGTTACAATATTTGTCCTCCAAAGTCTCTCCAACTGCTAGTTAACGTCCAAGTCAAACTGAGCCGTTGGGGACTGTGAGTCGACTCCAGTACACTCACTAGTCGACACTTTGACCACAAATCGACTTCCAGCACAACATAAGTCGACTTCCTGTAAAATCCAGAAAGTCCTTAGCGTTGCCAATAGCTCACTGGTCGACTCCTATACAACTAGGAGTCGACTTGTTTTCTGGTACACAGTTTTTGTATTAAAAACTAAGTGAATTACAAATTAAATAATTTTGAAATATTTTTAAAACATTTCTAACACATTAAAAACATTTTTCATGAGCTAAAATATTTTTCTATTTGTATGCAAGCTTCAACTTAATGACTTTAACATTCTACGATAAGTTACAAAATAAATACATCACTCACTTAATATCATCGGAGTCTTGATGCATTCCTTGAATCTTCAACTTGTCTTGAGAAGCTTGTGTACATCGTGAGCCTTTGAATGAGATTCAAGTCTCCATGCTGAGCTTCAAAACAATGAGTGCTTAAAAGCTTTTTGAGAATTAAAACAATGGCCATGGAGAGCTTCACGCAAGCTTAAAACACTTGAAAATAACTTTAAAATAGTTCAATAATTGTTCAATAATTGTTAAAAAATCACTTCACCAAACTCTCAATTTATAGAGGGAAAATCTGCGTAAAACATACTTTCAATTTTTACCCTCCAACGTCTCTCTAATGGCTAGTCAATGTCCAAGTCAAATTGAGCTGTTGGGGACTGAGAGTCGACTCCAGTACACTCACTCTGGACCGCATGTCAGACTTCCTTCACAACAGGAGTCGACTTCCTGCAGAATCCAGAAAGTCCCTAGAGTTGCCAATAGCTCACTAGTCGACTCCTTTACAACTGGGTGTCGACTTGTTTTCTGGTACACAGTTTTGTATAAAAAATAAGTGATTTACAAACTAAATAATTTTGAAATATATCTAAAACTTGTATACGACATTAAAAACATTTTTCATGAGTTAAAAATATTTTTCTACATGCGTGCAAGCTTCAACTTAATGACTTTAACATTCTACGACAAGTTACAAAATAAATACATCACTCACACAATATCCTTGGTGTCTTAAAGCATTCCCTGGCGATCAACGTGTCTTGAGAAGCTTGTGCACATCGTGAGTCTTTGGATGAGCTTCAAGTATCCATGTTGAACTTCAAATCCATTGACTCTACACCTTCAATCTTTGACTCTATGTCGTCTATTTGTGTGAGCTTGGGTGGATTTGTTGACAGTGTTAACCTAATTACCTATATTTACAAATCTTATAAAACATATTAGCAACTTTAATTGTTTGCTTATCATCAAAACAAGCCTAGAGGTGATGCAATAACCAACAACAGTATGATTGCAGCAGCGGCTGCTGATGCGCTCTTGAGATGGCAGCGGCCATCCAACCGTGGTGCAACAGGGAGTAATATACGCAATGTTCCCAAGAAATATTTTTTATTACAAATTACCATGAGTGTGTTGAGAGAGATAGGAAAAGAGTAAAATAATCTCTCCATACAGAGTAGCCATGGCATAAGCCATGGCTCTCAATATATTCACTTCATCATGGGATTTGGAGTCCAAGGGACTCCCCACTAACTTAGTGGGGAGTAATGGTGAGATGATGAGGGGAGGGAGGCCAAAAGCCTCTCTCATCTCTCCATTACCTTGGGTTAAGCATATGAATACTTCAGGACTCAGTATGCTAATAGGGTGGATACTTCTGGATCCAGAGCCACTGTGGTTGCCTCGTTAAAACCTTAGCTGTGGAAAACCCAGTGGGAAAAACCAGCAGCTTAAGGAAAAAGAGTACAACTATCGAGGGACTCCCCCTGATCTGTACAAGCTTCAGGCTTGCAGATCTCCTATGTATCTATACAATCATCTCCTATTTGTCTATACATCCATCATGTTCTGAAAGCAAATATAATCATCACTCATTTATACAAGTTTCACTCATCTAGCTGCTATTGGAAAGCAGTGGCGCTCTGGAGTGGAATGCTCTTTGAAGTTGTTAGATGACTCCACTGAAGTATTCTTTGAATCAGTCTTCACTGTGTCTGCAAAAAACTGCTGGAGCTGGCTGAGCATTTTCAATACTTGTTTCTTGGATGATGAGCTTCTCAGAAGATGTAGAGTTTGGAGGATGATGTGTAGATATTTGGGAGGTGGCCGGCCTTTTGTGTTTTAGTCATCGCGATGATCTTTAAACCTGCATATGCAATATATATTCCTTGACCCTTGGAAGTTGCACAGAAGCAGCTTATCCTTGGTCTAGTGGTGCTCTCCAGGGCAACACTGTATCTGCTTAACAACTTTACTGTAGACGTTCTATCAAAGACACGTGCAGTTAGCCAGATAAAGAAGTGTAACAAGTACACTAAAGCTAGGCTCTTCGGGACCTAGGATGTCCTCCCCCTCTTCCAGCGACTGGTAGGTGTCATAAATAAGCATCTAATTTAATAGGTTGCAAATGGACATCATTCTTCATAAACTTCAGGTGTATGAAGGATATTAACGGGTTCCACCAAGAAGGTGTTAAATATATAAGCCGAGACAATACCTTGTTATACCTAGGTTTTTCATTTTCATGGTATGCTTAAAGCTATCTGATATCTCAATGGTCTCTGCAGGAGATCCTATTAGTTTTAAGTCGACCATATGTACGGCGAATTCACAAATCCTGTCAACGATCTTTCGAAAAAGATACACGGGCAGAATATTGCTTAAGATCAACTAATGATCTTTGTAGCCTTTATGGAGAAGACGTTTCTACGTCTCTCTTTCATCTCTGGGGGTAGAGTATACCCTTATGGAAGTTTTATATAAATCTCTATATCTATATCGACGTATATGTATGCAGTCACAACGTCCATGAGCTGCATTTATTGGCTTTTTCAGAGAATTTTAGGCTTTAGTAGGAAAATGATCACATTTCCTTCATTTAAATTTCTTATGAAATCCAACTTATATTCCACAGGTTTTACACATTCAGGTGTATGGACCACCGGTCCAAAGATTTTGCTTTACAGGAGTGAGTCCAGCTCTACTCTTATTGCCTCGTCCCACTTTTGCCATTATATGCATTTACGCTATAGAAAAGTGGGTAGACGTCATCGTCGTATTCAGCGACGTGAACGGCAATAGCGAAAGCAAAACCGTCGTCGACGACTGTGCTATATCTGTCCAGTACCTCTCCAGTACGTACGTAATATAATGATGTTTCTCCTGTTGTTTCCTCTGCAGGGGAAATTAGGAGGGGAGAGGTTGTTGGTCTGAGCTCAGCATCCTGTGGTTGGATCATTTTGATATATCCAGGAATCTTCCTCTTTTGAGGAATTTTATATTTTGAACCTGGCAGGCGTCCACTTTTCAATTGAGGTACAACCAATTCTGCTGCCGGTGGATTGCATCCATCTTTGGGAATGTCAATCCTAGCTGGCGTGTTGGCAACAGGGACGTGTGAACGAATAATCTTCTGGTTGTCCGCAAATTTATCCGGCAATTGATGTACTTTAGTCTGAATGTGAAGGGTCTTCTAGATCTCATCTTCATACAGAAAAAGTATGCAGATCATAACGAGATTAGGACTTTTGTGTCCATGATATGGTCTCAGAAGTTTCAGGCTTTTTTAGACTACGTGCATATTTCAATGAGATTTTTCTCATCAAATTCACATTTATCAAGACTTGGTGGTAAACCATAAGAAAGCAGCATCAGCAATAAGATATGGCAACAAGCGGGCCGTGTCGTGATAAGCGATGCGGAATGCAGTGTGATGGTCCCTAAAAATCAACAGGCAACTGCGATTTTACAATGGACGTGAAATACATTGGAGTCTATTTACCAGAGACTCTGATAACCCATTCTGAGTATGAACATGCTACAGGATGTTCAATTTCAATGCCAGTTGCTTGGCAAAAGTCTTTAAAGATATATGTAGTGAATTCACCCACATTATAAGCTTTGAGAAAGCTATGTTGTGAGTGAATATAAAAGCACACATAAGACCATCTAGTAGATGCATCAATCAGTACAATGAAGTACCGAAAATTGGCCACCTGCGGGATGAATAGGCCCGTAAAGGTCACAATGTATTCTCTCAATGAAGCCAGGAGACACTCATCCCACATTCAGGAGGGAAGGTCTCTCTCAAAGTATGCCCTTGCGACAAAGGAAACTCAATCTTTTGAAGAATCTTCAGGTTCTCCAATGGATTCATTTGATGATATGTCCATCATCGCTGATCCAAGATGACTAAGTCTATTTTGCCAGAGTTAAAAATTTTGGCAATGAAAGGCACTTCTGGTGCTCAGTCAAGTTGGCTTTCTATAGGATGAATATCTGTAATTATAGGGGCCCGACGGGGGTCCAATGAAATCGTAAGTAGATGGGCTTCTGGCCATCCTCTTTACGAGTTACATATTGATATTCAATATTTATTATCCACGGTTTTCAAGTTATGTTCGTTTAAACGAAATATCCTTGAAACTTGGAAAATTCCTATATGTTTAAGGGGAGAAGTTTGCATCTTATAGTCTCGTTGTATGTGGGAGCAATATTAATGCTACACCAGTGCAACGAGGCACTGTCCACAATATTAAATACTTCATCTATAAGCAAAACGAAATTTTATTTAAGTCAATGAAAAAGACATTCAAAATAAAAGTTCGTACTTAAGCAAATTAAAGATGAAGCAACATTGAATTTTAAATGCATAGATAAAAGATGAAGCTTAATCGAGCAGGTCGTCGTTCTCGAAGTCTTTTGCAGTGAACATCGTTGGTGGCTGAACAGCCGCCAAGTTTGTTTCAGGCAGAGACTTCTGGCTCGCATGATATAGTGCCTGGAGGTGGCGAGGAGTGCGGTAGATTCTGGACCAATGGCCAGTCATGCCGCATCTATGGCATTTATCCTCCCAGTTCTTCTTAGGAAGTGACATTTGGTCAGTGTTCTTTTGCTTCCATGTGAAATTACTCTTTCCTGTATTGTTGTTATTGGACGGGGGTGCTGCTCCTCGTCCATTCTTCATCACAGCTTTCCCTTTGTTATTATTAGCCTTCTTCTTCTTTTTCCACTTCTGGGGAGAAACGTGGTGGGCTTCAGGGATAGGTGCAGTGCCAGCTGGACGTAAATTATGAGGGGCTAGTAGTAAATCTTGATTCTGCTCTGCCCTAAGTAGGCATGAGATCAGATCAGAGAATTTCGTGAAGTTGTGTTCACGATACTGCTGCATGAGGATTGCATCTTTCTCGTGAAACGAGGTAAATGTCTTGTCCAACATGCGTTGCTCTGTCACTTCTTCACTGCACAACTTCAGGCGTGAGGTGATATTATGAAGTGCAGAGTTATACTCAGCGACGGACTTATAGTCCTGAAGTCTGAGGTTTTCCCACTCATAACTGACACGCGGTAATATTACATCAATTTGATGTTTATACCGTGCCTCCAGCGCTGTCCACAGCTCCATTGGGTCCTCTACCGTTAGATATTCGGCCTTTAAGGTCCGATCTATATGTCTCCTAATATAGATAATGGCTTTCGCCTTATCCACATCAGAGACGGTGGTAGGAGTTCTGCTAGATGATTGTTCCGCTTCTGGGGCCTTACTAGCAGAAGCATCGGTCGCTGCTGGGACCGATGAAGGAGCCAAAATTGAGCCAAGGTGGGACATCGAACGCAAGTGGAACTTCAGGTCCACTCGCCAACTCAGGTAATTATTTACTGCAGCATCAAGAACTTCGAAATCGACGCTTGCCAATTTTACCATTTATCTATGCAATTTAAAATAAGCATGAATTAATTAAAGTGTAAATTCATGCATAAACAATAAAATAAGTAAAATGTGGGGATCGGCCAGATACCCAAAGACATACAAAGTCCAAAGTCCGAATATACAGTCCATAAATAAAAGAAAAATACAACTTGGAAACCCAGAAGGGTCCCTATATTTTCCAATTTTCGCCTCCGTTTTCATTTGTCGGTAAACCGGTCTTTGGCATTAATACATTTAATCCTCACTTACAAATTCTCTCAAAAAGAAAATAAAATTGCAAGGAATTCAAAAAGGGTATCAAAATGGCCGATCCCAAAAATCACATTTTAGCTTATATTAACAACCACGCAGTTTATAATATGCTACAGGCACAAAATAAGCAACCACGCGGTTTATATAACACATGCATATATAATATGGAAAAAGAGACTATAAAATATAATAATCTCTCGGACCACGGGGAGACGTCATACACCGTTAGGTTAGTTGACTAACGGCAGAGCGGTCGCAGGATCCTTAAGATAATTATATTTTTAAAAAATCCTAATATTCCATAAATTAATAATAATGCGAGAGTGTTATAATATTAGCAATTTGACTAATTGGGCTACAGGCCCAAACAAGAATTTAAAATGAATTCTTATTTTTATTGGGGCTGCAGGCCCATAAATAATTTAATAATTAATTTAATGTTTTGGACTGCATGCCCATTTGCAAAAGTTTAATTAACGTATTCATTTTGTAATTGGATTTATTAGGCTGCTGGCCCAATTGAGAAGTCAAAATTAATTATTAATATGAATGGGGCTGCTGGCCCATAGACCATATTTTCATTGCTACAAATGGGCTTCAGGCCCAAAAAACAGGCTATCCAATTTATTATTAGGATTTTGTAATTACTGGGCTTCTGGCCCATAAGGAAGAAAAAAAATAGCTAAATTAATATATTATTAATATTTGGGCTGCAGGCCCATTTGCAAAAATTTGATTAACAAATTGATATTACAATTGGATTAACTGGGCTTCAGGCCCAAATTAGAAGATAAAAAGAATTATTGATCTGATTGGGGCTTCGGGCCCATAAGAAATAGAAAACTAATTTTCATTGTTATAAACTGGGCTTCAGGCCCAATAAACAACCAAACTAATTTATTATTTAGAATTGGGCTGCAGGCCCTAATGTTTATAAAAAATTAATTGAAAATAAGCCTTCAAATAAACTTTTAAGGGAATGTCAAAAGTCCTCCAAACCCAGAATTTACAGATCTAGTTCTCCCCCTCCTCATGTGTCAGCACACAGAAAGCCCCCCTCGTCTTGGTGCGCGGACGACAGACCCTCCGTCCGAGGGGGGCGGCGCAGACATGCCCCAATCACAGGCCGCACGGATTGCGCACAGACAGAGCTCTCCCTTCCGGGGGGAGCGGCGCAGGCAGAGCCCCCCGTCTGGGGGGCGAGGGGCGGCGGGGGCACAGACAGAGCCCCCCGCTAGGGGGTTGGAGCAGGGATAAATAATTACTTGCGCTTTTCTGACATCTTTAGCGTGCTATCTTCTTGTCTTATTTATTCCAAGTAGTTAGCATGTTATAATCCAACAGGTTTCTCAACAATCAAGCTACATATCAGATTCTGTAAGCTACATATGTTTAGCCCTTTTTATCCATTCATTAACGTCATGGCTCCATGTACATGTTCTTACTGTTGCAAAATTGACAATACCAAAATGGTACCAATTCAAACACCAAAGAAGCCTATACACATGTAATGCTAAGCTTAAATGGTACCAATTCAAACAATCTCATAATTGTCTTTAAGCATCTTCCTTTATATATGTACAACAATAAAAGGACAGGAAAACTCTTGTTGGAGAAAGGCATCGAATGGATTACATGCAATATTATTATATTGTAAGAAATCTTAAATCAAGTACCGTGAAATCATTTGCGTGCTCTACCCATGAAAACAATTACTAGCTGGGAAGCATAAACTTGTTTAAGATTTTTTTGCATCATTACTGAGGTGTATATACTTGATTTTTAGCAAAAATGGATAATATTTTGCATAATCCATATCTACGAGCCAAGGAATATACCTCTAGATCAATGATCTAGGGAAGAACCAATAGAATCCGTAGATAGAAAAATAATATCACCGCTCCCGCAACGCCTTGCACGTAATCAATCGATTGTCGTCGCAACTTTGCCACAACAAACAAGATTCCTTCGCAAGTAGGAGATTAATTTTGAGGGGATACGAGAGAAAAAGCTCAAAAGAATGAGAGCTTCGGTGCTGATAACGTGTTGAGAGAGATAGTAAATGAGTAAAATAATCTCTCCATACAGAGTAGCCATGGCATAAGCCATGTCTCTCAATATATTCACTTCATCGTGGGATTTGGAGTCCAAGGGACTCCCCACTAACTTAGTGGGGAGTAATAGTGAGATGATGATGGGAGGGAGGCCAAAAGCCTCCCTCAACTCACAACAGAGTGGGAATAAAAAATATGCACATCTTACAAAGGGAATAATATTCCCATGAAACAAACAAATATGATTCCTATGTGAATTCATTATTTCTGGCAATACAAAATACTACATATGCCAAATATGAAAATTCACATGGAAAGATTGGATTCTCTCGTAAATTATTATTGCATATCAAACGCAACCATCACGAAAAACTCGGATAATACTTGATGCGTGTTTCAGAGTGTTTTCTCACTACAAAGCGTTGACCGTGGATAACCTGGTCAACGTGGTCAAGGGGCCCGTTTGGGTCCCTCGGGCGAGTCGAGTTGGTGCAGTTGAGGCTCGAGTCGGACCAGCAGGCGACGTAGAGCGCGTCGACTGGATTGAATCGGGGTCCTCGGCCGTTGGTAGGGCGAGGGGTAGCCTCGGCCCGGGTCAAGACGCTCGGCCTCGGTCGGTTGCACTCGGCCTCGGCGGTCGGACGACGAGGGGAAGCCTCAATCGTCCAGCTAGTTGCGTGGTCGGCGAGGGGCGGAGGGGAAGCCTCGGCCCGTGGATCGGATGCCTTCCTGCGTAGACGAGAACGCTCGTTAGGGGGCCGGACCTTGGTTCCGGCCAAATCCCCTCCGATGCCTAAGTCAGACAGAGATCTGAAAGAGGAGGCCCGGCGGAGACGGTTCGACTCGTGAGGAGATCGGAACGGCGTATCACGGCGCGAGCGGGGGAGGAAAGAGATGAAATGGGGGAACTAGGTCGTTGATGGAGTACCTTAGGTTCTAGATACCTGAGAGGCGGTCCCTTGTCCTGTCGTCCTCCTAGCCCCTTTATAGACCTCCGCCGAGATTGTCCCCGACCCACGTCGCTCGTCCGCCCTCAATCGTGCCCCCTCAATCCGCCCCCCCATCGCCACTCCCTGCGCCATGCCAGCACCTCCCTATAACTGCCATTAAGTGGTAGCGGGATCGAGGGGGCGGTTATCGCAGGAGTGGGCGAGTGACCGGCGTGTTACCGGGGCCGGGTCGGATCGACATGTGGGGGGCCCCATAGGGCCTTATCGAGTGGGCCTGAGTGCGCAGATGGGCTCTTGACCGGCGGTTAGGTCTCTGGGCTTGGGTCTTTCGGGCCTCAGTCAAATAGGCGCAACAATTGCCCCCATCGGTCGGGTCGGTCGGCTTTGGCCGGTTCGGCTCGGCCGATGTGACTTCCGCCGACCTTGACAGGCTCGCCAGTCGATGCCGACTCATTTATTAGTCGTCATCATGAGTTGGCCCGTTCGATACTTTTAAGGCGCGGGCTCCGAAGCGCCTTTGGTCCTCTGATGCTGCCACGTTGTAGCTGCAAGCTTATCCCCACCGCTCGCGGGGTCGTCTTAAGTTGAGAATTTGAGGGGTTCGTGAGCTGTCATCCCGTCGTTTTCTCCTTTGTGCTTATCCCTATTCTGCCCGAGCTCTGCCTCATGTCGTCTTCCTCTGCCACGGGTTCGGGTCGGTCGGGGCGCGACGCGGCTCCAGGTCTGGCGGGTGGCCCTCCTTCGGCGATTCGTCAGCACGGGGACGATCTTTCAGGAGTGCCCCCAGAGGTCTTGTCGTGGCCTTCGTCGATCTGTGCCACCGCCATTGGGAGCTTGCGCTCCGTCTACCTGCTTCCGCCTTACTCGGCTCGTGCCCCTGGGGCTGACGAGCGGATCTGCTTTCCCGGCCCCAACGAGGTTGGAATATATGAGAAGTGCTTCCGCTTCGGGCTTCGTTTCCCGCTCCATCCTTTTATCGTTGAGTTCCTTCAGGCCCAAACGTGTGCCTGTGTCAATTCTGTCCCAACGCCGTCGGGCTCCTCGTCGGGTTCATCGTCATCTGCATGCTGAAGGGAGTGGCGCCCTCTCTTCGCCTCTTTGCCCAGTTCTACCGCCTGAGCCACCACCAATCGGGGGCATGGATTTACATCAGCGCCCGCCCGAAGATGACCCTGGTGCTGGGGTTGCCGAGCTCCCTGAAACGCTGGAAGGGGGAGTATGTGTTTGTCACGTTCCCGTCGAGTGTACCCTTCCCGGTTCGGTGGGAGGCGGTCGGTGCCGTCATCCTCGATCTGGGGGAGCCGACGGTCGCCGAGCAACAGACGGCGAAGGACATGCTGGCGATTCCTGCGAGGGAGCGCTCGATCGACGTCCTCTTTAGTGACCGCAACTTGCGTAAGACGGTATGGCCCCTAGGTAAGCTTCTCCGAGCGTTCGCCCTTCGAGGTCGTCCGGGTTCTGTTCTGTCTCTCACTTCTTCTTTGAGTGCAGGTGGATTCCCTCTTGGTCCCTCTCCCGCCAGCGCTCTCGTGCAGGTCCCAAATCTGGATCCGCGCAGAAGGGATCATGTGCTGGAGGTCCGGAAGAAGCAGCGGGTCGGGACCGCGACCGGAGGCTCGAAAAGGAGGAAGGTGCCATCTCCCTCTCTTCCCTTGCTGGGGTCTTCTAAGAGGGTCCATGAGGGGGACGAGGGGGTTGATGTCCTGCCGACTGCTGATCGACCTCAACCCGCCCCCGTTGAGGTTGCCTGGCCTTGGGTCGGCCCTTCACCTCTCCCGGACGATTCTCTCCCTGATGTCTACAGTCGGTATCTTGGCGCGTTCCGCTCCGCTCCTGGCGAGTTCCCTTCGTCAGGGGAGGGTCTTCTTCGTCCACGCTTCCCAGTGGGGGAGAAGGAGTCGGTGTTTTCGAGCCGCGGAGCCGCCGCTCGAGTGGCCGAGAACTGTTGTCTCCCTCCCAATCAGGTGGTGTTGGACGGAGTCAGAGGTGACTGTTTGGCCACCTTCGTGATCCAGGCTGGTCAACAGGTAGTGTGTCTCTGCCTGTCCCCCCTTTCTTCAGCTGCTTTTGCTGTCTTACCTTCGTTGCTTTGGCGCAGTTGTCCTCGGTGGGCCTCTCAATGAGGCGCCAATTCGCGGCTCTTCCCAAAGCCAAATCCGATGCCGGGCGAGGCCCTGAGGCCCCCGGCGAGAAGGGGGAGGCAGGTCAGTTAGAGGAAGCGCGGGTCCAGTCCTTGGATTCCCGCGTAACTGAGCTGTCCTCTGCCCTGGAGGAGGCGGACCGAGCGAGAGCCTTGGCTCTGGCTGCAAAGTCGGAGGCCGAGGCGTGTCTCGCCGAGCTTTTGAGAGGCGCCGACACGTCTGGAGGAGCCGAGCAGATTCCCAACCCTGCCGCTGCCTCCGAGACCTTGGAGCTCTCCGATCGTCTGGAAGCGGCGGAGGAGCAGGCGAGGGTCCTTCTTGCCCAACTTGGCGAGAAATCCCGGGAGATCGAGAAGGAGAGGGCGGAGCACCAACGCCAGATCGAGACCTTAGAGGCCCGGATGCGTGGGCTGGAGGAGGTGGATCCGGCCAGGATCGCTCATGATGCTGTGGCGGAGTATGCCACCTCCTTTGTTGAGATCGCCTTGTCGGAGGCGTTCGAGAAGGGCTTCGCCCGGTGTAAGTCCGAGATCCAAAGGAAGTTCCCACTCTCGGGGGTCAACTTCGAGGATCTTCGGATGTACCCTGACGTCGAACGGAGTAAGGGGGGAGACCCTAGTGGGTTGCCAGCCTGTGGCTCCACCGGTGCCCCCGGAGAAAAATGAGGGAGGGGAATGCCCCTCGGCCTCTTCGTGCACCTCTCTGTATATCTTTTTGCTTTATCTGGAAAGGAATGAATTCAAAATAAATTTATTTCGTAGGAAACGATACATCTATTGAAAGTACTTGCGTAAATGTTCTGTATTCCAAGTGTGAGTGAGAATCCTCCCCTCCATGTCGGCTAGTCGGTAGGCTGCGGGTCCGAGGACCTCGACGACTTTGTAGGGCCCCTCCCATCTAGCCGCGAGTTTCCCTTTGCGAGCGGTATCAGTGTTGAAGCCCGCTTTCCGGAGGACCAGGTCCCCAAGGTGGAAGCTTCTTCCCCGCACCCGAGCGTTGTAGTATCGGGCCACCTTCTGCTTCTGGCGGATGATGGTGGCCACTGCTTGCTCCCGTCGCTCGCCGAGGAGCTCCAGGCTGAGCCCCAGACCCTGCGAGTTCCGGTCTTCGTCAAAGTATTTGAGGCGGAGAGGTTCTTCGCCCAGTTCGACCGGCACCACCTCCTCGGCCCCGTAGGTGAGCATGAACGGGGTCTCGCCAGTGGCCTCCTTGTGGGTCGTCCGGTATGACCAGAGTATCCAGGGGAGCTCTTCTGGCCAGTTCCCTTCGGCGTCTTTCACTTTCTTCCGGAGGGGCTCTATGATGCACTTGTTGGCCGCTTCCGCCATTCCGTTGGTCTGGGGGTGCGCTACAGAGGCGAAGAGAAGCTTGATTCCCCATTCCTCGCAAAAATCTTTAAACCCTGCGGAGTCGAACTGCTTCCCGTTGTCTGTGACGATGGCCCGTAGCACTCCGAATCTGGAGATGATGGAATTCCACACGAAGCTTTTTGCTTTCTTCCACGTGATGGTGGCCAGCGGTTCGGCCTCGATCCACTTGGTGAAGTAGTCTACCGCCACAATCAGATGCTTCCGCTGCCCTCGTCCCGGTTTAAACGGTCCGAGGATGTCGAGCCCCCATTTCGCAAAGGGGATGGGGCTCACGATAGGGATGAGCTCTGACGGGGGAGTCGAGATGTGGTGGGCATACCTCTGGCATTCTTGGCATTTTTGGACGTAGCTTGTTGCATCTTGGGCCAGGGTCGGCCAGTAGTATCCCTGCCTCAAAATCTTCTGTGCGACCATCTTGCCCCCATGGTGATTCCCGCAGATCCCTTCGTGAACCTCCCGTAGGACGTAGTCAGCTTCCTGCGGTCCGATGCACTTCAAGTATGGGAGGACATCCGTCTTGGTCCAGCGTCTCCGGTAGAGCGTCCCTTCATGGATCACGTATCGGAGCGCCTTTCTCTCCAGGGTTCGGCGTTCGTCCCCATCGGTCGGCACCTCCCCATGAGTGAGGTACCGGATGATCGGGTCCATCCAGGTGGGCTCTTGGTCGATTGCCATCACCTCGTGCTCCTCCGTGCTGGGGGACTGCAGGTTCTCCACGTAGATGGTGCGGCCCAGCTCCTTTGGCGAGGACGAGGCCAGTTTCGACAACGCATCTGCCCGCGCATTCTCTGATCGCGGGAGGTGCAAGACTTCCACATTCTTGAACTTGGACATCGCCGCTCTGGCGACAGGGAGATATCTCTGCATCGCCTCCTCCCGTGCCTCGTAACTCCCCAAGAGTTGGTTGACAATGAGCTTCGAGTCGCTGAGGAGGCGGACGGACTCGGCCCCGAGCTCCAGGGCCAGCCTCAGGCCGTTGATCACTGCTTCGTATTCCGCCACGTTGTTCGTGGCCGGGAACTCGAACCGCAACGCGTATTCCACAATGTTCCCTTCCGGAGATCGGATTGCAATCCCAGCCCCGCCTCCTGATTGTGTGGCCGACCCATCCACATGGACTATCCACGCTCCTGGATCTCCTGGCTGGAAGTGGTCAGCCGAAAGAAAGGACAAGGGTTGAGCAATTACCGTTGATGGGTCTTCTTCCTCCGGGGGGCCATTTCCTTCTGTTGTGCACTCAGCGATGAAGTCGGCCAGAGCCTGCCCTTTGATGGCCGTGCGCGGTTTGAATCGGAGGTCGAACTCACTCAGTTCCACTCCCCAGTTTAGCATCCTTCCCATTCGATCGAATCTCTTGAGGTTCTGCTCCAGTTGTGAGTCGGTCAGGATCAGTATGGTGTGGGCCTGGAAATAGGGTCGGAGCCTTCGTGCCGAGAGGACGAGGGCGTACGCCAGTTTCTCCATGGGCGAGTATCGCACCTCCGCCCCCTTCAAGATCCGGCTCGTGTAATATACCGGCCACTGCACCCCACCGTCTTCCCGGATCAGCACCGAACTCACAGCTTCCTCCGCGCACGCCAGGTATAGGCTCAGCGATTCCCCCTCCCGTGGCTTGGACAGGAGAGGCGGGCTGCGGAGATACTCTTTGAGGTCTTCGAACGCCCTGGAGCAGTCTTCGTCCCATAGTATCGTCTTCCTATTGTCTGAAGGTTCTGCGATCGCTTTCCTCAGGACCTTGAAGAAGGGGGGCGATCTTTCCGCCGATTTGGAAAGGAATCGCCCCAAGGCCGCGATGCGCCCGTTCAGCCTCTGCAGCTCTTTGATCGTCGTCGGCTCACGCATGTTGATCAACGCCTCGATCTTGTCAGGATTAGCCTCAATGCCACGGTTAGTTATCATGAATCCCAAGAACTTGCCAGATCTTACCCCGAACGTGCACTTCGCGGGGTTGAGTCGAATGTGGTGTCGCCGCAACCGTTCGAAGGTCTCCCGCAGGTCGGCGATGTGGTCTTCCGGTCGCCTTGACTTGACAAGCATGTCGTCAACGTAGACCTCCAGGTTCCTCCCGATCTGGGAGCTAAAAACCTTGTTGACCATTCTCTGGTAGGTGGCCCCTGCGTTCTTCAAGCCAAAGGGCATCTTCTTGTAGCAGTAAGTCCCCCGGTCCGTCGTGAAGGCTGTCATTTCTTCGTCCCGGGGGTCCATCTGGACTTGATTGTACCCTGAGTAAGCGTCCATGAAGCTAAGCATCTTGTACCCCGAGGCGCTGTCCACCAGGTGGTCGATGCGCGGCAGGGGGTAGCTGTCCTTGGGACAGGCCTTATTGAGGTCACTGAAGTCCACGCACATTCGCCACTTCCCGTTGGGCTTCTTGACCATCACTACGTTCGACAGCCACTCCGGGTACCAGACCTCTCGTATGAAGCCAGCATCAAGGAGACGCTCCACTTCCTCGGAGGCTGCCTTCATCTTCTCGCCGCCCAGGTTACGCTTCTTCTGCCTGACCGGCTTGAAGTTGGGGTCGGCGTTGATCTGGTGGACGATCACCTGGGGGTCTACGCCGGGCATGTCCTCCGGTGACCAAGCAAAGATGTCCAGGTTCGCCTCCAGGCATTCGATCAGCTGATCCCTCAGGTCCTGGCTCAGCCCTCTCCCGATCGAGACGAACCGGCCCTCAACATCCGTGACTGGGATCTGCTCTTGCTCCTCCGCAGGGGCGGGCCTAGGCCCACTCCTTAAGTCGAGTGCGGCCATCCGGTCGGCTAGACGATCCTTGGGAGCTTCCTCCGCCAGTTGATAGCAGATACTCGGTCTCCCCGCGTCGCCTTCGACTTGCCCCATCCCCCCTGGCGTTCGGAACTTGATAGTCTGATGGAGGGTTGAGACTACCGCGCCGACGGCGTTGAGTAGGGGTCGGCCGATGATCCCATTGTATTCCGACCCGATCCCCAATACGATGAATTCCACCGCCAGGGTCACCGAGTCCGACGCGTCTCCGAGCGTTACCGGGAGATGGATCGTGCCGATGATGGGGGTGGAGTGACCCGTGAATCCTACCACGGGTCCCGAGCGAGGTCGTAAGTCTTCTTTCCGTCGCCCCATTTTTTCCAGGGTTGACAGGAAGAGGACGTCACAGGAGCTGCCGGTGTCGACAAGCAGCCACCGTACCATGGTAGTGTCTATAACTACTGACACCACCAAAGCCACGTCCGAGCTGCGTGCCGTTACGGATGCACTCGGTCTCCCGACCGGTGGGGACGGGGAGGGCCTCCCGGCCCTTTCCTCACGATCCTCCTCGCGTCGGGCCCGCGCCCATTCTTGCCAACGATGGCGGGCCCTGTCGCCTCGCGTCAGGACCTTGCTCCCCTTTCGCCGAGATGGGGGAGATCGCGTCATCGCAGATGTGGTTTGTTTCTTCGTGGGACAGTTCAGTTCCCACAGACGGCGCCAGATGTTTCAGAGTGTTTTCTCACTACAAAGCGTTGACCGTGGATAACCCGGTCAACGTGGTCAAGGGGCCCGTTTGGGTCCCCCGGGCGAGTCGAGTTGGTGCAGTTGAGGCTCGAGTCGGACCAGCAGGCGACGTAGAGCGCGTCGACTGGATTGAATCGGGGTCCTCGGCCGTTGGTAGGGTGAGGGGTAGCCTCGGCCCGGGTCAAGACGCTCGGCCTCGGTCGGTTGCACTCGGCCTCGGCGGTCGGACGACGAGGGGAAGCCTCAATCGTCCAGCTAGTTGCGTGGTCGGCGAGGGGCGGAGGGGAAGCCTCGGCCCGTGGATCGGATGCCTTCCTGCGTAGACGAGAACGCTCGTCAGGGGGCCGGACCTTGGTTCCGGCCAAATCCCCTCCGATGCCTAAGTCAGACAGAGATCTGAAAGAGGAGGCCCGGCGGAGACGGTTCGACTCGTGAGGAGATCGGAACGGCGTCTCACGGCGCGAGCGGGGGAGGAAGGAGATGAAATGGGGGAACTAGGTCGTTGATGGAGTACCTTAGGTTCTAGATACCTGAGAGGCGGTCCCTTGTCCTGTCGTCCTCCTAGCCCCTTTATAGACCTCCGCCGAGATTGTCCCCGACCCACGTCGCTCGTCCGCCCTCAATCGTGCCCCCTCAATCCCCCCCCCCCCCCCGGCGTCGCCGCTCCCTGCGCCATGCCAGCACCTCCCTATAACTACCATTAAGTGGTAGCGGGATCGAGGGGGCGGTTATCGCAGGAGTGGGCGAGTGACCGGCGTGTTACCGGGGCCGGGTCGGATCGACATGTGGGGGGGGGGGTGGGGCGGGGGCATAGGGCCTTATCGAGTGGGCCTGAGTGCGCAGATGGGCTCTTGACCGGCGGTTGGGTCTCTGGGCTTGGGTCTTTCGGGCCTCGGTCAAATAGGCGCAACAATGCGTTTTCTAGATATTTTGCTGCCATGACCAAAGTTTCTTTGAAATTGCTACCATGATTGTATGTTGGACGAAGTCGACTTCCTTCGGAGGTCAACTCCATTATCTTATGAACACGAGGAACGAGTAAAGCTAGGATAGACTTCAATTAAGTTTTCCAAGTAGGAATCCATGATCTCTTCCCACTCAAACTCCACTCTCTTTCCCCTTGCCTTCTCTTTTGCCGTACCAACCTGAATGCAGCCCACTGCTCTTGGAGCCGATCCATTGCCTCCTTTTTTCATTTGATCACCATTCTGTGACTTGTTAAGGGACATTTTTTTAATCCGTTGGAAAGCTGGTAATGCATGCACAGGGGGTCTCCCATCCGTCGAGGTTCAAATACTGGTCGCCTTGCAAGGGGGCGAAGGACAGTGCCGCTAGAGCAATGCTCCGTTGGCGTGAACTAACATTCCATACTCAATATGTGGATAAAACCAAAGTGTGGCCAAAAAACAAAACAAAAAATGAGGTGGCAGAGTTTGGGGCAACTATTTTATTACGGAAATAACACGTGCTGAAAGGGCACCCAAAAGAACACTCACAGTACGGACGAGTGAGTTTTGGAATTTGTTGATTAGGGGTGTAAAGTTGAGTTTGTTTTGGGATGTTGTTTGAGCCTGGGATGTGTTTTTGGTCCTTTTTTGGGATTGTTTTTGGGTGTTTGAGGTAATACAACATCACATGTTGCGATATGACGTTGCCACACGGGACAAACTTTCTGTAAATTGCATTGTATCATAACATACATACTGAATATAGTAAGTTATCTCTTCCGATGGCTCTCTGCATCTATCTGCTTTCTATCAACAACCCATCGAATCAAAAGAAAATTTTAACCACATGAAATACTCGAGAATCTCGTGGCTAAACAGCCGTTCTTGACTTAAAATAAAAAATAGTGATAAACATATTATCATTATTCTTCGAGATTTTAAAAAATTGCCATTATCATGCATTCACAAATTATAATTCTTGCAGCTTTGCTAAGACCCAGTGCATATACTATGCATTAACGCCTATTTCTTGATCATTTAAATTCCAACTTTATAAATTAAATTTAGCCTAGATCTATCCCCAGCAACAGATACAAACATCAACAACAAATAACAAAATCCGTGAGATCTCATTCAGAAGGGAATTACTTTGAGAACATACCACTTTGCTCAGCGCACATACCGCTTATCTTTTTGCTCACTGCAGATAACTTACTGTTTTGAAAAAAACAGTTTGGTATGGTCTCACGGATAATGATCAGCATTAAGCCCGGACCTTAGTGATGCAAGCAAGCAAGCAATATACGTGTAAGTTTTTTTATAAATACAAACTATCTCCTACAGTAGCACAGAAGAGACAGATCAAAGGGTTTATTTCTCACTTTCACGACATGTTTACATGATGAATGACTACGCACGCCATATGTAAGCATTTCGACGCGAATAGATGACTAAATGCTGGAACCGTTCAGAGCCATGAACTTGCACTGCTCGTTCATAGCGAGCAGCTGGGCCTCTTTCTCATCTAGCATCGCCCTCAGCGCGACATTCTCCCCCATGAGCTTCTGAACCTCAGCCTCCTTCTGCGCCTTCTCGTTTTCTAGATGGGTGGTCTTCTCCATTAACCTGATTCAATCACCACTCCCAACCGTGAATAGCAACGCTTTATGTATTAATCCAGCTTTTACTTGAGTTTCATGGGATAAAAAACAAGATAGAAAATATTAGTAGTTACTCTGTGATGTAGGGGGACACCAAGAAATCAACAAATGAACCGCTGAATGTTTCTTCATGGTTTATGGATCGGTGTGTAAGAAATTTTTAAAAACCCGTGTGGTCGTTGATTTTTGTTCCACTCTGGCTATATTTATGTGCGTTAAAATGAATACAATTACGAAAAACAAAACCTAAAATCGCAATCACCCTATTCCTCAAGTGCAGTAAAGTTGGTGCTAGACGGAGACATGATTCGAGTATGCATTCAGCTGTTTAGGAGTCCGTAAGTGTCCAGCATAAAAAAACTTTCAAAACTGACATGGCAACTGTATTTTATAGGTGAGTAAAAAATTGGGCATGGAAATATCAATTCAATCCAACTAGAACATAATTTGATAGACTTAAGTTACATGTGTAGTTTATATGTGATGGCTCAACATCAATTGCAACTTGAAATGATAATTTGCTATGTCATTACGGTTTCCTTGAAGTGTTCTAAATTGTCTATGAATTGTCCAAGTGGCTGAGTTAACCTCATATATAGTGTGAACTACGAGGCGTCCATGCAACTCTGGACTAGACTCTCCAATCCAACTTCTAGATGGTGCGTTCTCTATAAACGGATAGTAAACAACATTCAATTGGTGTCTATTTCAATTTGCCAACCATCGTGCCGGTATTCCTGGAATGAGTCTGAAACAACAGACGGTGACACCATCCACTGGCATCCTTTTAGGCTTTTATGAAAGGCTCCGTTGTGATGTCAAATTCTAATGATGTTCACCCCTGCTCACCCCACCTCAGCATGTTGACAGCATACTTGATCTTATTTAACCCATTCTAATCATGAGTAACAACAGTAACAGACACCAATAAATCATGCATCACAAATTTACCTGGGGGCTGGGGCTTGCTACGTGGATTCTTTTGTCCACTCATCCCTATTGAACGGCAACTACATATCTTTTTCCACCTGAGACATGCTTTTGGCTATTGTGGTCAATACGATCTACCAGTTGCACACAATTTGAAGGAAACCCAACCAAGCTACTTGAATGATTGCAACACCTGTAGATGATGGACTGTTGCATGGGTGATTACCATTTTCCTTGTGTGTGTACGTACTACGTCCATATGAAGATTGCACGAAGGCTCACAATCACACTGCACGAAGGCTCACAATCACACAAAAGACAAATGCTTTTTATGAGTAATCACTGTTGGAACCCCGTAAATTCGTAAAAACATGTTTTCCCTTCTGTTTCCGAATGTTTTCTCACCACAGGTTGTAGTCTGGAGGTCCGGAGGTCGTCGCTGTAAAGTGAGACGAGGACGGCCTTCAAGGTCGGTCGGCTGCGCATGCAAATGGGCTGGAAGGCGCGGATCCATGCGTCGGTGCGCCGAAGGATAGCTTGCGGATCGACAGCCTCCGGGATCGACCGGTCGAACGGACTCTTGGGACGAGGGCGTTCGGTTCCGGGCGATGGGACGCCGAAGAGAAACTTCGACGATAGTGACGTCACTTTGGATCTGCAAAACGAAGAGCTTGTCAGGGGGGTCGGACATTGGTTCCGACCAAGTCCCATCCGATGTCTAAGTCGGATCTGGTCTGAAGGATGCTCAGTGGGATTGAGTATGGTTCACGGGAAGACCAATACGCGGATCCTCTGTCCGAGCTGTGGAGGAGAAATATTAGGTCGAAGGTGCAATGGTTTGTATTGTGATACATCCCTTGTAGATTGCTGAGTTCCCTTGAAGTTGCTACCTCCCGCCCTTTATATAGGCAAGCCATCACCATTCCCATCTCCAAGGCAATGAAGAGGCTTTAATGTCGCCCTTGATGACGGCATAGCTAATAAGAAAGTGTTGACCCATGCTTGCCGATATCTTTGATGGAGTAAGTGCAGGTCTTAATCGTCGGATTTATGAGCCATGAAGGTAGCCACGTATGCCGGCCAAAATTGGCGTGACAATTGCCCGCATCTCCCAAGCTCAACCGCTGCAAAGGTTGATGTCAGGAGATATAGTACGAGAGAGAGAGAAGTAGTATCTTTAAGGACTTGGTTCGGCTTGCAAGGTCGGCTAGGGACAATAATTGGTCGGTTCGAGACCCTTCGATGGCGAGGGGAGTGGCCCCTCGACTTACGGTTGACGAAGGAGTGAGTCGACCAGCTGGAGTGGCCCCCAGCCTTACGACCGATCTGTTCGTTCGGTGGCGGCCAACGAATGAGTGGGTCGGCCTGCTGGGGATTGCCCAGCCTTACGGTCGACAGGTCGGCCTGCTAGAGGGGTTGCCCCCAGCCTTACGGTCGACAGATCGATCGGCCTGCTGAAGGAGCTACCCCGAGTATTACGGTCGATCGAATGGTCAGCCTACTGGGGGAGTTGCCCCCAGCCTTACGGTCGACAGGTCGGCCTGCTGGAGTTGTACCAGCCTTACGGTCGATCTGCCTGCTGGAGGAGCTACCCCCAGCCTTACGGTCGATCAAATGGTCGGCCTACTGGGGAAGTTGTCTCCAGCCTTACGGTCGACAGGTCGGCCTGCTGGAGGAGTTGTCCCAGCGTTACGGTCGATCGGCATGCTAGAAGAGCTACCCCCAGCATTACGGTCGATCGAATGGTCGGCCTGCTGGAGGAGTTGTCCCCAGCCTTACGGGCGACAGGTCGACCATTCGACAGATCGAATGGTCAGCCTTACGGTCGACGGGGTCGATCGGCCAGCTGGAAAAACTACCCCCAGTCTTACAACCGATCCGGGTTTGGTCGACCTGCTAGGAGCGTGGCCCCTAGCCTTATGGTCGATATCAGCTCCAGCTCCAGCTATTGTCTGGATCCCAGCTCCCGCTCCGTCTCCAGCTCAAGCACTTGTCTGTTCGGCGACCTCCTGACTGATCCGGTCCCTGTGTTAGGACATTGGGAGGTCTGCTTCGATTGGGGAGCAATGATGAGGACTAGAGATTGCCGCATTAAATGTCATATGCTTGCATCGCGTGCGGAGTTCGATGTCAATGGAATGACATTATATGGTCACCAATATGGTCCTCGAGCTCACGTTGAGACGATCGGCAAGTTTGAACAAAGACAAGAATGCATGGCGGGGCTCGGTTGGCAGCTCTGCTTGCTCCTCGGAAGTGGAGTCGGCGGAGGTTTTGCGTCCCTGCCTCGGTTTCTGTATAGTCGGGGGAGTTTGGGAGGTGGATGTAGTACGAATCCTTCCGTGTACGTTGTCCTGGCCCCCTCCACGGCTCGGGTTTGACCTGAAAGATGGAAAACTCGAGTCGTCGGAAATTCCATCATGCGGTGGTAGGTCGACAAGCTCAGACTGACATGGGTCTGCAAGCTTGGCAAGTTAGACAGGTGCGAGAAATGTCATCGACAGCTCGTCATGGTCAGCCTCCTCCTGGATGGGTTGGCCTGATCTGGTCGGCCTCCTCCTGTATGGGTCGGCCTAGTATGGTCTGCATCCCCCTGGGTCAGTCGGCCTGGACTTGTCGGCCTCCTCCTAGATGGGTCGGCCTCGTCTGGTCGGCCTCCTCCTGGGTTGGTAGCCTGGTCTGATCGGCCTCGTCTGGTCGGCCTCGTCCTGGGTTGGTAGCCTGGTCTGATCGGCCTCCTCTTGGTCGACCTCGTCTGGTCGGCCTCCTCTGGATGAGTCGGCCTCGTCTGGTCAGCCTCCTTCTGGGTTGGTCGGCCTGGTCTGGTCGACCTCCTCCTGGACGACCTCGTCTGGTGGGCCTCCTCCTGGGTTGGTCGGCCTCGTCTGATCGGCCTGACAGAGAGGCGGTGCTGCGTAGTGGTCGCTCGACAAGGAGCTGCACAAGCTTGGCATGGTCGGTAATGCGCTCAGCAGAGCCGCTCGGAGGGCCCGAGCTTGATGAGGGGAACTCGATTGTGGAACTGTAAGCTTGGCTTGGAGCTGAGACGGCTTCGGAAGGGGAAACCCCCAAGTTCGGCTCGGGGCGAGCTATTTTTGACAGGAGTTTGGAAGCTTCAACAGAGCCACTTAGAGGGCCCAAGCTTGGTAGCTCCTCTGACTTTAACGACCACCTTATAGGCATGTCGAGATCGTCGGTCTCCGGGGGTATCCGCGGCGGCGAGATTGTCCACTATTTCCCGCTAGATCTCACATGTGTCTTGTATTACTTGTCATCCTTTGTCGTCACGTGCTCCCATCTTGAGATCGACGAAGCCTCCACTTCATGTCTCTTCAGCTTCATTCTTCTTGAGGTTCATGAGATCCACTAGATCGTCGGCGCTGAGGATGGCCTCGCCATTGATGGCGATCGGTATTGAGAATCCGGGTGTGCATAAATTTGCGTGATAGTTGCCCAGAAATATGCAAACCTTGACATCAGCATAAATTTGTATTTGAAGATCCATGCTACGGCCTCTCTTGCATCCACCTAACAAGAGCATGGATTAAGTGGCAGTAGCTATTCCAATTCCTCTCAGCCTCCAGTTCTGAATTCTCTGATTAAACCCATTGATCTCATACCCATCTTCATTTGGTCTCAATGCAAGCAGCCTCCTCCACTTTCCCAGCATGCTCCATACTTCCTGAAATATCGAGTTCTGGCTTCGATGACAGCGAAGAGAGTGAAGAAGCCGCAGTTGCGAAGAGTCTCTGTCATCTTCTATTTGACTTGTGACGTGGGGAGACCTTGCAAAGGAGGTGGAGCATTTTGCAGTTGTAGTTGCAAGAAATTGAAGGGAAGTTGTCAGGAGGAGATTATTTGCAGTTAATAGAGGAAACTTAACTAATTAGCAGAAAGATGGAGGATAGTTGACCTTTTTGTTGTGGAAGCTCGCAAGCCTGGAGGGGGCCGTTCAGTACATACGGCAACTCGGCAGGGGTTGCTGAGTGTTTAGCTCGCTCGGCACCCCTGAATGTTCAGCTCGCTCGGCATGCTTAGCTCGACGCCGTATGTTTAGCTCGGCGTCGGATGCTAAGCTCGGCACGAGATGCTCGCCATGTTACGCTATGCTCTGCTCGGCACCAAATGTCCAGCTTAGCAAGAGGAGCTCGGCGCAGGGCAGTTTCGACGGGATGGAATGAAGCGGGCTCGGGAGGACAGCCATGCGGATCGTGGTCTTTCGAAGCCTCACCGCAAGCAATGGGGCCAGATCCTCCAGCAATGGCCAGGCTCGTTGAATCCAGCAATGGCAGAATGTCCCAGCATATGCTGGTGTTGATCTCCGCATCAAGCTCTACTTTTCGTTCATGAACGATGACGGTGTTGAGGTTGAGACCCGGTCGGATCGGCTGCCCCTTGAGCTTGGCAAGGTCAGCCGCTCTGCTAGATCATGTCGAACCCTAATCTTCTCCCTCTCCCTCTTCTGACCCGCAATCGTTGGGATTTCCATCACCCGAAGCTAGTGTACAGGACGCGCGTAAGCAGCGGAGGCTAAATCTGAGCCGGATCTCTTGGTTCGGGTTGATGGGTTGGAGAGGGAGCTTCATGTTTAAGGATCTCTCCCCGGCGAACCGCTAATAGACGACACCATTTGGATTCACCAAGGAAAATATCTTGCTATCTTCCCCCATCCGAGCAATCTTAGAGAATCTTACTGGAAGGAGTACCCTTTTGGGGAATCATTAAAGATATGGGGGCGTGAATTTGTTGGCATGATGGAGATGTCGGTAAACAGCAGGTGGTCGTCCAGACCATGGTTGAACCTAGCGGCCAGAATGACACCCGTGCCAAATCAGTCGCGACGTCTAAGAGGTCGGAGACGCAGGTGGCTGGATTGCCGGTTCCAAAGGTGGAACCGTTTTGGCTGACGGACTCCATCGAGTGGCGGAGGTCGGATCCAAAACGAAAGGTGTCACCTCCTGTGGTCTTCAGAAGTTGACTCTTTTTTATTAGTGGAACGAATCATTAACAATGTGGTTGACAAAGTGTATGTTGACTCGTTCTCACAGACGGCGCCAGATGTTTCGGGGTGTTTTTTCACCACAGATTGGTAGTCTGGAGGTTCGGAGGTCGTCGCTGTCACGTGAGACGAGGACGGCCTTCGGGGTCGGTCGGCTGCGCATTCGAATGGGCTGGAAGGCGTGGATCCGTGCGTAGGTGCGCCGAAGGGTAGCTTCGGCAGGTCGACAGCCTCCGGGATCGACCGGCCGAACGAACTCTTGGGACGAGGGCGTTCGGATCCAGACGATGGGACGCCGAAGGGAAGCTTCGACGATGGTGACGTCACTTCGAATCTGCAAAACGAAGAGTTCGTCAGGGGGGTCGGACCTTGGTTCCAACCAAGTCCCCTCTGATGCCTAAGTCAGATCTGGTCTGAAGGATGTTCGGTGGGATCGAGTATGGTTCACGGGGAGACCAATACACGGATCCTCTGACCAAGCTGTGGCGAAGAAATATTAGGTCGAAGAAGGTGCAAGGGTTTGTATTGTGATACCTCCCTGGTAGATTGCGGAGTCCCCTTGAAGTTGCTACCTCCCGGCCTTCATATAGGCGAGCCATCACCCTTCTCATCTCCAAGGCAATGAAGACTCTTTAACGTCGCCCTTGATGACGGTATTGCTAATAAGGAAGTGTTGACCCATGATTGCCGCTATCTTTGATGAAGGAGTAAGTGCGGGTCTTAATCGTCGGATTTATGAGTCATGAAGGTGGCCACGTAGGCTGGCCATAAATGGCGTGACACCTTATAAAGCTCACAAACGTACACCAAAAGGAAGAAAAGCAACACATCACATGAAGAACGTTAACTGTTACCATAGTATACATGCATGTGGTAGGGATAAATTGATCTATAAGTCCAAATTAAATTAGAACTAAAAGAAGCATTTGATTGTTATGTCAATTCTAACTTTTAGTGCTACTTTAACAATAGTCCACCAGCAGTTTTTTGTGTGTGTGTACATTTTCTTAATTTTAATACGCCAATGATGTATATAAGACCAAATGGTCGACAAAGGAGCTCTTCTACACAGTAAATATAGCTAAAATTCAAATAGTTTGAATTATAATAACCAATAGCCATTAAAATAAGAGTCGAATCCTTTAAATTATCCACTAATAGTGAAGTGATAGAACTAGCAGACAGTATGTGTTTCAAAGACATAATGGAAATTTTGCCCCCAAACTAGGGTACACACTTGCAGAATGCAGATTAATGAAGAATGCTGGAGGTAAGTGCTATAAGTGCCAGCTCATAAACTAAATTTATTCGAAGCTTAAGTAGTCTAGAAAGCATGATATAGAGAAAAGTGCCATCAGAAGCTTATCAGCACGATAAATTTAGGTCTGAGAAATTAGGTCTGTGAAGAAGAAATGAGACATAATAGAAAGGAAAGGGGTTTAGGCAACTAAAATAACAAATAATTGGATAAACCAAATTATAGTCATACCTGTCAAAAAGTTTCTCCATTGTTTGAAATTGCTTTTCAGATGAAAGGAGGGTTTCTCTAACACTGATGAGACTGCTTACAAATGACCGCAAGGACTCAAAATCCTGCTTTACACGACAAAGTTCTTGTTCGTTTTCTACAGCTCGCTGCCTTTGTCTTGATGTTTCGTCGACCATTTCTTCAACCTTCTGCCGCATTTCATTCAACACGCCATTTGTACCCA
Source organism: Scilla litardierei (assembly GCA_030789695.1). Taxonomy (NCBI): domain Eukaryota; kingdom Viridiplantae; phylum Streptophyta; class Magnoliopsida; order Asparagales; family Asparagaceae; genus Scilla; species Scilla litardierei. Next base: position 32,807,480 of record CM061133.1, read on the forward strand.
ATGCAAACTTTTCCATTTCTACAACTTTTGCTGACATGCTCTGAATTTGGAGGGTCTTCATTGCAATTTCTTCCCGACCCAAACTGACTTTTTGTTTCTCAGAAGCAGCTTCTGTTTCAGCCATTATGACCCTCTTAACAAGAGACTCCATCACATCAGATACCATCTGAACTGATTTAATAATTTCACCAACATATGCTCCATCATTTGTATCAACTGAATCAAGAACAGCAAATAGAGCTTCCTCGTCTGAACTCACAGGGGATGAAAGATGGATGTCCTTGGACCAATCAGATAATGGAACCCCGTGTTTGTCAATAAGCCCTATCCCTTCTTGATGTTTGATCCCACAAGAGATATATGCTAGATGAGGAACACGCACAAGTCGTGCCTTTGTCTTCAGGTAAGCGAGCAATGTGGCAGCAGTTTTTACTCTGCACCAAAGAAGCTCTAATTCCCTCTTTGCGTCTGTCCCAGAGCTTTGGATGCTCACTCTGACCTCCATAAGCTTCTCCTCTAGTGTCTCTACTTGAGACTGCTGGTGTTCCAATTCCCGCTTCCATGTGATATTATCTTGACTGGGCTGACACTTTGTCATCGACAGCTCAGTGTCCTGAACTTCATTCTCCATAACTTCTGACGAAAGATTTTCCATTCAAAATTCATAACAGCTAGTAAATAAGAAATAGAAATTGCTGATTGACTGAAGTGCAAATGATCACACATTTTTATCTGCCGGTCGATTTAGTTAAGTAGAATATGCAAGCAAATAGTAAATATCCCAATGATATGCAATTGTATAGCTGTCTACTTGCAGAATTAATGAAAATAGAAGAAAGCACTCGTCATGTTTGTCCACTATCATCCGCATGTAAATGAACAAGATCATCGACCCAAAAAATTAGGCATCTTCCTATCGATAATTGTCATCTTTCCCCTCATAGTTTCACAATTACATTTATTCTGGAAATTTTGGGTACTAAAATAGTAGGACCGAAACTCACAACAGCTAGTAAATAAGAAATAGAAATTGCTGAAAGTGAGGAAATCATATGTATAATCATGAACTGCTTATGATGAGAAGCAGACACTGATTGTTGTTTTTTTCAAATTGACCATGGACTGAAGTGCACATGATCACACATTTTTATCTGCCAGTTGATTAGTTAAGTAGAATATGGAAGCAAATCGAAATGGAACTGCTATGTGCACCTACCGTTTTACTCTGTGCATGACCACTAATTTACAAGTTTACCACTTATTTACAGGTTTGCCACTGGAATTGCTCACTGCGCACAACAAGGACATATTTCCGAAAATGCCACTGTGTGCGCGTAGTGAGTAAAATGGCCGAACAGCAGCCGCCCCCTCCTCCGATCTCCCAGCCCAGCCCCTCCTCCAACATCCTGGCAGCGATGGGGGCAAACGAGGATAAAATAGGAATAATGGCAAACTTGTAAATAAGTGGGTTGCACGCGTGAGTAATGGCAAACTTGTAAATAAGTGGTCTTGCACACGTAGCAATTCCCAAAAGAAAATATCTCAATGATATGGAGATTGTAAAGCTGTCTACTTGCGGAATTAATGAAAATAGAAGAAAGCGCGCGTCATGGTTGTCCACTATAATCCGCATGTAAATGAACACGATCATCAACCCAGAAAAGTAGTAGGCGTCTTCCTATAGATAATTTTCATTTTTCCACTCATAGTTTCACCCCTTCATTTATTCTGGAAATTTTGGGTGCTAAAATAGTTGGATGACTGAAACTTCTTTCCTATTGGTAATTAAGTTTGCTTGAAATTTAGCACTACATCAAATAATTATCAAATAATTATGACAGTAATATGTCACCTCAAGGTTGCCAATGGGCCGGCCCTAGCCCGAACGTGTTGGAACTTATCCAACAAGTTGGGTCTTAATCCAATGTTGGGCTAATATGCGGTAAATAATTATATAAGTGCTACGCTGTCATATTAAGCCCAATATATTAGTGATCTGGTTTTAGTTAATTAAATGGGCTAAATGAGTTAAACAGGTTGTGGGACCTTTATGTGCAGAGACTATTGGGCTTCAACTCGTTGATGGTCCGAGTTGAAAACCCTAGGGCTATAGATGCTAGCCTATAAATATTGGCGGTCATGGTCCCCGGAATACACGAACAAAGTTGAGCCGTCATTTCTACGTCCCGTCGCTAGGAGAGAAACCAGGAGAAAGCTAAAGGGGTTCTCCAACGATTGATTCGTGCTATTCTGGAAGATCGTCCGTTGCGTTATCGTCAGGATCTCTTTCAGATTATTAGCGATGGACTCAGATACGCTTCCGCTAAATCAGAGTATGCAATGATTTAAAATTCCGCATGTTATATATATCTAAATCTGTGTTGTTCGGTTTGTACGCACGTCTAGATCTTTAGTTTCTATAGAACGAGCTTTAACCCGGCCACAGGCCGGCCCATTTGACCCAGGGAGTCGGCCCGGCCCGGCAAGGCCAAGGCCCGGCAAGGCCGGTCTTTACCTATTAATAAATAAATAAAATCTTTTAAAAAATAAAATTTTATGAAAAATTATTTTAAAAAGATAATACTTTGAAGAAATTTAAAAAATATGTAGTTTTCTTTAAATTATATTATTTTAAAAAAGATGGTATTTTTAAAAATTTTAAAAATAAATAGTTTTTTTAAAAAATATAGTAGTATAAAAAGATAGTATTTTTAAAAAAATTAAAAAATAGATAGACTTTTTAAGAAGATAGTATTTGATAGACTTTATAAATAGATAGTATTTTATAAGTATAAAGAAGTTTTAAAAATTATTAAAAATTAAACTTTGTTATTCTTAAATAGATAGTATTTGGAAGAAGAGTATTTAATCTCGAAATTCTCGAAGGTCCCTGGGTGAACCTTTTAAATTTTATTAATTAAAATTTTTTTTGAAGGGGGGCTTAAGTCGGCCAACCTTACAGATACACCTAAGAAAATGCTAATAGAAGGCAGAAATGAAAATCAAGCCGCATGTGTCTCTTCTTCTTCCGAGTCTTCAGAAAGATCCTTTCTATCTTGGACGCGGTTTTCAGCATAGAACACATCCTTCGCACAAACCGCCACTTTAATGATATTTTCCTATAGCCTTGATATCGTGTCGCTCAGAACACGACCACATGTACTAAAAGCAAACTCCGAAGTAACCGTAAATATATGGGTTGCTAACAAATCACGAGCTATAATGGAAAGAATTGGATACCTAGTTTCATACCCTTTTCGCCAAGCTAAAATATCAAATTTCTCATCATCCAACTCATCATCAGTGAATGGAAAAGGATTTGCTAAATACTTAGATAGTTTACTAGAAGAACTATCTGTCTCTAATGTTTTTTTGTTTCTTTTTCTTCTTCCCTAAAATTTGTTGGTTCCTACTTGATTGTGAAGTAACAGGGACAGAAGCAGTATTTGAAACCATGCCAAATTTAGCATCATTTGTTCCAAAAAGGGTTCTTAAGCTACTTTTAAAAGCAGCGATAGGTTCATCTACTTCATATCTCACGTTTTCATAATATGTTTCTAATAAATCAACTACACCTTCATCCTTCATCCTTAGATCTAAAATAGCAGCTACGTTGTAAAGCATAGGAACAGGATTCCAATATTTCTCTAATTTTCTTTCTATAGTTTCTATTATATGAAGAATAGGAGGGGAAGGGTCCTCAGAGTTTCTAAATTTCGCTAAAATATCCGAAATAAAAACTAATTGTTCTATGCCTAAAATTGTTGTTGGTTAACACCAGAAAATTTATTTGTATAAGTATAAAAAACTATAAAAAATTCATGAACATATTCTATAGTTTTCCACTCAAATTCACTAATTTCATAGTCTGGAAGGTGTGTACTAGCAAAATCATTAAGTTGCTCTTTATACTTAAGCATGAAATGCATCATGAGATATCAGATATGTTTCATTCCATCTATGTTGAATGCTAAATGTAAATGATAGGTAAGGTACTTGGATATTACGACATATATGTTTGAACTATAATGTCATATGGCCAAAAGTATGGATTAATAACATAGGGTTTCTAACTTTTTCTAAATACTCAGAACCAGACTTAAGTCCGTCTTAAACAATTAAGTTCAAGACGTAACAAGCAAAATGTTGATGGAATAACATGACATCAAGCTCAGGGTTTATTTGTCTTTTAGATATGCAATTGCACTATTGTTAGATGCATTATCAAATGTAAATGTAAAAAATTTCATATATGTCAAAATCATGAATAACAAACATAATTAAAGTGTTGATAGCACCACCGGTATGAGCATACTCGAATATCGTAAATCCTTTTATTTAGCATGCAGTCATCTCCTATGTAATGGCACATAAATATGAAGCGTCTCATTTTATTGTCCAAAAATTAGATGTTAATGCAATTCTAGATCTTAAAGTAGAAAAAGATTGCATTAATTTTGTTTTTCCTTCTTGAAATGCTAACATAGCATCTCTCGTAATAGTGTTTCTAGGAACTCTCCTAAATGCAGAGTTAAGGGCTACTTGATTAAATCTCTCTAATTCATGGCTTTTTCCATAACTAAAAGGTAATTCTTTGCATAATACTAATCTAGCCATCGCTTTCATTATGGTATCAACGGAATATGAGAAATTAGTTATAGAGCTAGAAGAAGCAGATAAGTTTAAAATAGTTTGTCGTGCATCTTTTGTAATGTGTGATGCTATGTGTCTCTTAAGATGTGTAGTGCCATCAGATGGTTTACAATTAAAATCTAATCTACATATTTTACATACTGCCCACTCGCCAGTTTTTCCAGCGACAGTTTCACGGGTAAAGTGTGCTTCCAAACCTCAAATTTTCGTGCTTTGGATTTGGATGCTTGTGTAGAAGGGTGTGTTTCAATAGTAGATGCATGAAAGTATGTGCAGCAGTAGTAAAAGGATGTGTATTATCACCCAATAAGACTGGGCTAGAATTATTACTAGCATTATAATCATGTGTTTCAGATTGAGAAAAATCCGTGAAGTCTGGTGTTTCTATAGCGTTATGAAGCATATTCATAAAATATCCATATTCCAAAGTATCATTAAAATTAACATTAATATTTCTATGGTCAGATGGTTCGGCTATTATGCTAATTTAGAAATAAAATTAGGACCCTGATTGCAGAAGGAGAATACGAGTAGACAGATCTTGGGAGCTGACGTATATTGAGAGTAAACTGAGCTTGAGAGCGGACGTAGATTGAAAGTAGACAGAGCTTCGGTTTCTTACTTGAGAGTAGACGTAGATTGAGAATATGCACATTGAGTTTCTTAATTGAGAGTAGAGTGAATGATAGTTGTGTAGGAAATGAGAGGGGGGAGTGACCGTTTTTAAAGGAACTTTTAGGACGTAAAAAGACCAAAAAAAACCCCTTCGAAAATGGTCGTTTATGACCGTTGTGGGTGGTTTTTTGGTCTTTTTACTTTAAAAAGACCAAAACTCCCCATTTAAGGGCTAGGAATGGTCAAATGACCGTTCCCACGGCCAGGCGCACGCCTACGCTCTGAGCCCGGGCCGGCCTGGCCCTTGGCCCGGACATTGGCCGGGCCGATGGGCTAGACACCCCGGCCCGGCCCAGGCCATGGGCCCGGCCTGGCCCGCGGCCCGGTCAACCCAAACGGGCCCGGGCCAGGCTGGCCCGTTGACTGGGCTGACGCGCCGTTTGGCCGCCTTGAATGTCACCTTATCATAAAGCTTGGAAGATCTCTCTAATGGGGAATTTGTTGGTGGGGGTAAGCTTAGACACTGCAATCCTGTGATTAAGTACAGAGCAGCCAAAGATAATGTATATAATTCAATGCGTAAATTTATAATGAGCGCAGGAACCTCGGAGAGAAAATTCATGAACCAAAAAGATTACAAGAAAAGAACATTACAGATAAAAAGTGCATCCTTTCCGAACTAATTTTAAATTTTTTATAAAAATGAGAAAGAAGAAACATAGAAAAGATTACACTCGCAGACTCAAAATTAGAAGCCGAGCACGGTTGACAAAAGTAAAAAATGGATTAAAAAGATTAACCTTTTCAGGATTTTACGGCGACGAAGCCAACTGAATGGTGAATCAACTGCGGTTTTCCTGCGAAAACCTTGCCGTAATCACGCCGGAAATCAATGGCTAGGGCTTGAGAGAATTTGGGAAAGAGGGGAATCGCTCAGTGGAAGCAACAAGAGCAGAAAGCGACTATTAAAGTGTTATTAAACCCCTCTGTCCGTCAATCGTTGGTGGCGTCCAAACGGGTCGAACCCGATTACAAAGCTCTCCGCCCCGATTTTTAAGGGCCCGCTCACGACGGCCTAATCCCATTTAAATAACAAATAATCCCATCCTTTTTTGGATATCAATTCCTGGCGTACTGAAATAAGCTCACGGTTCGGCGACTCCAAATATTTGGCTGATTGCAACAATTTCTTTATGAATTTGCTCATACTAGGCCTAACACTATCCTTGCTTAAAGCCCTGGCCTCTAAGAATTAGTTAGCATCCACCAGAACCAATTCAAATAAATAGAGATGCACTTTAATACTTAAACATTTCGTTTCTTTTATTCTCGTAACATACCATCATGCTTCCGACAACCGCGGTCAAGGCGGCCCACTTTGGCTTTTACCAGGTTGGCTTTTACCAGGTTGGCTTTTACCAGGTCGCCCTTTCCGCAACATCATGGGTCATAGCATGGGCTTGCCCCCCTAACAATATCCTTGCTAAGGATGCATCTCATACTAGGCCTCTAACACTAGCCTCACACCCCAATTGTTAAGTATTAGTTAGTATCTAAACCAAAACCAATTGGTATTAGATAATAAAGCCTTCTAATACTTAAACGTTTATTTCTTTTGTTCTTGTCTGATGTGGGACTAAATGGGATCGTAAGAGATGTCATCTCTATCATTATTCTTTTCAACAAAATTGTAAAATCTCAAGGCTAAAAATAAAAAATAATTTAATGGGGGAGAGCTAAAATTCATAATTTCTTTCACTAATATAGTTCCTACGCAATTTACTTAAAATTCTGGGATAATTCGCGTAAATAAAGGAATATCCAAATCCAAATCCATCTGTTGCATTAAACATCAGTTCAGTTCTCTCGGGCACAAAGGGAAATGGTTTCTGTTTCGGAGTGTTTTCTTATCGCTGAATTGTTGACCGGAGGGCGGGAGGTCAACGTGGTCAAGGGGGACACGTGGGACCTTCGGGATCGGTTGAAGGCGCGTTTGCTCGGTGAAGGAAGCGCGGGCCCTCGCGTCGGCTTGCCGAATGGTAGCCTCGGCTAAGCGGTGGCCTCCTTGTGGTGGGAGCGAGCGGGCTCGTAACTGAGAACGCTCGGCTTCGGCTGGGAAGACTCTGAGGGGTAGCCTCGGCATCATTGGATCTGCCCGACCTGAACAGACGAGGAAGCTCGTCAGGGGGATCGGACCTTGGTTCCGACCAAGTCCCCTCCGATGCCTAAGTCAGAACGGATCTGAAGGATACTCGGTGGGATCGATATGGCTCACGGGGAGGCCAATACCTCTGTGTTTTAGTATCCAGGAAGTGATCCTTTTATATGTCGTACCTCGAGTCCTTTTACAGGAGTCCCCCCACGTTCGCTCCTCCTCAACGTCCCCTCCTTCCGCCTCCATGATCAGCCTCTTTGATGGCGTCTTCATGGATCATGAAGGTGGACGTAATGGGGCCCCTTAATGGTGATTAAGGAGGCGCGCTTTAAGGGGAGCGGTTGGCTCCCGCTGACGTGGGCTGATGGGTGCGTTTGCTTCGGTCGAGGCTGACTGATTCGGGATATAAATTGCATATTTTCCCCCCTAACTACACCCATTTTGTGCCAAAGATTAGGCTTAATTGTGCTCTTTTTGGGTATATTTTCATTTCATATCAATTTTAGGGCTTATTCTCATTCTTGGTACAAAATACGGTTTTTATCGTCGTTATTGGCTTCCTATTATTTTTCCTATGCTCCTGCCATTATTTTGATCATATCTCCATTTTTTGGGAATTATTTGAGCATTGGAATATCATATATAGCTTATTTGGAGGTCAATATTGTGTTTTTAATAGTCATTAAATTAATTTTCATAATCAAATGGACTAATTTTTCCTTCTCCTATTTTTCAGGTACTCCTGGGAGTCTTAGAGATTTTTCAGAATTTTCTGGGATTTTTCTGGGATTTCTAGGTATTTTTGGTGATTTATTTGAAGGAGAAAAATGGTTTTAAATCCAGGAAAAAGATTTTATTGGGGGCGCCACATGGCGCGATCCCACAGCGCCACGTGGCGCCAGATCCGTCCGCGTTTTGGTGGGCCGCCGCCGCCGCTGCGAAGTAATGAAAAAAAAAATTAAATTAAAAAAAAACGAAACCGGAAGCGGGCCGGCCCAGCGGCCGGCCCGCTCCATTTTTTTTTTTTTGCGCGCGCGCATTTTAAAGCGGGCCGTGCCCCGCTGCTTGCAGCGGAGCGGCCCGCTCGAATTTTCGAGCGGGCTTCGCCCCGCTGCAAGCAACGGGAGCGGGCCGCTCCGCCTCTAAAAGCCCAAGGCGCGCGCAGCTCGGATGCGGGCGGGTCGGGGCGCCCGACCCGACCCGCAATACATTGTAAACGGCCTGTGGGGGCGATTTTTGGGGCTATCTTCATTTTCTCTCGGCCAGCAACAGTTTTTTAGGGTTCTAAGTGGGGTTCTTCTTCCCCATTAGGGCTAGGGCTAGGGGAGGAGGCCATTGGAGCTTGGGGAGCTTGGAGGAGGTGCCCAAGTGAGAGGGGAGCCTCATTTCTTGAGAAATTGGTGATCTCTTCCCACTTTTCTTGTGTATTTTTGATATCTCTTTATTGTAATGATTTTGGACGAATTTGTGAATGAAAATTCCATCGTTTGTTTCATGATGATAGAGTAGTATTGGATTGCTTGGGTTGTGACTAATTGAGTTGGATGTTAATTGTAGCCCTAATTTCCTCTTGCCCTATTTTGAATGTTAATGTTGGATGTTTAATTAGGGCACAAATTTAATTGGCTAAGTCCCGAGAGGGCAAATTTGAGAAAAATCCATGTGCTTAATTTGGTTAGTGCCTTGATAATATTTCCATCCCGATTGCAAAATTGTTGTGTTTTTAAAGCTAAATTTTCCGATTGGGCTTCCTTAGCCGGATGACCGATTGAAGTAAATGCGGGTAATTTGTGCTTAATTAATACCAATATTAGTGAACCCACAACCCACGCTCCTCGCCTAGCTATCCTACACCCTCATTTGGTCATCCAACCCTAGCCACTTAGGGTAGATTTTTAGTTTCTCCACGTTTTCACCACACTTTTCTGACATTTCCACCGTTAACGAGTTAGTTGTAAAACACTTTACTTTTCTTTATCGATCAAATTTGTGAACGTAGAACGACTTGTCCCTGTGATCCGACCCGGTACTCACCGGTTATTTTTATTGCATTGACACTCCTACGCTTGGGAGCGGAAGGCGTGCACTTGCGCGTTTTCCGAGTCAACCAATTGGCGCCGTTGCCGGGGACAACGGTTTTTATCATTAGCAATCTTTGATTGATTTTGAGACTTTTAGTGTGATATTTCTATCTCTTAGTGTGTGTCTTTCATTTTCTTTATTTTCCACTTATTGAGTCTTTTTGCTTGTTTATTTTCATTTTTCTTGGAATTTTTTTTATGAACAATATGGCATCACCTTCAAATTTTTCGGACGTTGATTTGGAGGATATCCCACTTCCGCCATACTTTCATGGCACGGAGTGGGAGAATCCTCACTTACATATTAAAAATTTTGAAGAGTGGATGTTTTCATGTCTTGGTGGGAACATTAGTGATGATTGCATATATTTTAGATTCTTTCCCGATTCTTTACAGGATGATGCTAGACTTTGGTTTGATTCATTGTCTCTGGACTCACATTTTACTTGGTTGTCATTTCAGGCTGAATTTCTCCGAGTGTTTTTGCCTATCTTTTTGGAGCAGGTACATGGGCGGCAGGCCATGGAGCATGTAACGAGCTTTATCCAGGCTGAGTGGGAGGCCTACCATCAGGCTTGGCAGAGGTTCACTGATTTGGTGCTTGCATGCCCACACCAGAGCTTTCACGATGATCATCTTCTGCAGATCTTCTACACAGGGTTATCGCCATCTGGGCGAGATTTGGTGCAGATGAGCTGCGGTGGAGAGTTCTTTGATTATTCGACCGAGGATTCTTGGTTGTACCTGAGGGACCTTGCAGAGTGGGAGTAGACTGAGCCATCTGGAGAGCAGTCACTTGGATATGAGGATGATGGCCAGTCCCAGTTTCCATTTCAGGATGCAGAGCTGCAGGTCCAGTGTCAGCTTGAGGAGCCACCTTTGGGCTCTTTTTCTTGCGACCCCATGGGATACAGAGCAGAGCAGGAGGATGGGTTGCATGAGATCCAGGTAGAAGATATTGACAGATTATATTTTGATGAGTCAGAGGAGACAGATGATGGAGTGCGTGTCGACCACGACGGTGACACGATGCATTTTCACTTTGAGGTTGAGGATGAAGCGGATGTGCATGATGGCCGAGAGCAGATTGAGGACACCATGGGGCCTGAGCTACATTCCACTTCAGAGTTAGCTTCGCAGGTCGAGGCGGTTGAGTATTTTGGGAGGACGACTGAGATGAGCTATTTCTGGGATGGCGAGGATGATGCGTGCTTGGATTTGCCCGAGACGTGTCTACCTCCAGTCCTATCACAGATGTCACTTCCCTCACCTCAGGATGCGCACTTGCCAGTCATCGAGGAGGTTTGTCAGGAGCATTTACCAGTTGTGGGGAGTGCCGCAGAGACTGTTGGTGTTGATATTGATTTCGAGGAAGAGGATAGCGACAGGGATTGCGAGATGGTATATATTGAGCCCGAGCTCCCTCTTACTCCAGTTTGCTCTCTGCAGCCACTTCCACCTCCTCTTGAGGCCGTGCATCATTCCGAGCCTAGCATCGCGTTTCAGGGAAGTTCCCATCTTACTTTTTCCTCCACCCCCGAATCAAATTATTTACTTCCATATCATAATGATTCGGATTGTCGTCATTTGATCGTAAATTCTTTTATTCATTTCGACGACCCATTTTGGCAAGCTTTTCACTTGGATGGGCGCTCTCGCCCAATTATTTTTGACACGACCTATCTCCCCCATTTTGCAGGAACCTATCACAAGGAGATGCTTGGGGTTGTGTCGCCTGCCATTGATGCCCGCAATGGAGGTAGGGCATTGGATGTGGCGACGCTCGCGGAGGAGCGTAAGGATATGATCGAGCAGTTGCCACCACCGTTATACATTCGAGATCCGCCATTTGCCACGGTGTGTTCTTTCCATGTAGTGTAAATAAATAAAAGCTTTATTTTAGTATTTTCGTATGCTTTCCTTTTTCTTTTCTAGGATCTTTTGCCGAGATCTAGTACTCTCCCAACATTGAGGACAATGCTTATTTTAAGTTGGGGGGAGAGTGTTAGAATCTTTAGGTTTGTTAGGATTTTGACCTAATTTTTTTTTTTGAGATACCTCCATGTTTCACCTCATTCCATTACATATCATTGCATATCATTTTTGGCCTTCTCGTTCCTATGCCGTTAGCTTTGTTTAGTCCCTATATGCTTAATGCCATGCAATTTTTTCGGATTATCATTTTGGTATCAACTTCTCGATGTTGGATTGGCATGTTTCATTTCTTTTCCAAATTGGATTCATATGTTAATATACCATGTATGAAGCTATTTCATATGTTGTGATACTTTCTTTGAGATAATTTGGGAAAAGTTTGGTGTAAGTGGTCGCATGAATTTGGATGAACGGTGTGGTTTTTAATTGGATTGGATTTGGCCAATTGTGCATGCTTTGTTTTCCTCTTAGGAATGGGTGGATGAGTTGCTACTTTGTGTTAGAAAATGAAAAAGAAAATTAGTATAATTGAATGTTTCTTTCTAATCGAATTGAGTAGCCGGTCCCCCACGAAACATTGGGGAGGACGCCAAAAATGAGATTTAGGAGATCATTCCATCCATTTGCATATATAGCGTCATCGCGTGTATGCAAATGTGTCGGTTTTTGCATTTATGGCGTTATCGCGTGAATGCAAAACATAAACATCAAAAACAAAAAAAAAGTAAAAAAAAAGAAAAGTAAAGTAAATTGAAAAAAAAAAGAAAGAATAACCAACATGAATGATGCAAACTCATCTCCCACAACTTAGATGAAATTTTTTTTTCGTTTTGGCCATTTTCATGAAAGTTTGATACTTTGACATCGTGATATTTCCCGATACGTGTGATACGGGGCTTATTTCCTTACTTTTCTTTGAATTGGATTGGAGAGAGTTTCATTTGTTATCTACTTTCATATATTTGGTATATTGGCTTTGAAATCATTTGTAAATATCATTTTGGGGTGTGCCATGAAGATATTGTGATTTTGGTGCATGTCATTCAATTTAATCCGATTTTATCGCGTATTTTGCTAGGGACTAGCAAAAAGCTAGTTGGGGGGTGTGATTCGGGATATAAATTGCATATTTTCCCCCCTAACTACACCCATTTTGTGCCAAAGATTAGGCTTAATTGTGTTCTTTTTGGGTATATTTTCATTTCATATCAATTTTAGGGCTTATTCTCATTCTTGGTACAAAATACGGTTTTTATCGTCGTTATTGGCTTCCTATTATTTTTCCTATGCTCCTGCCATTATTTTGATCATATCTCCATTTTTTGGGAATTATTTGAGCATTGGAATATCATATATAGCTTATTTGGAGGTCAATATTGTGTTTTTAATAGTCATTAAATTAATTTTCATAATCAAATGGACTAATTTTTCCTTCTCCTATTTTTCAGGTACTCCTGGGAGTCTTAGAGATTTTTCAGAATTTTCTGGGATTTTTCTGGGATTTCTAGGTATTTTTGGTGATTTATTTGAAGGAGAAAAAGGGTTTTAAATCCAGGAAAAAGATTTTATTGGGGGCGCCACATGGCGCGATCCCACAGCGCCACGTGGCGCCAGATCCGTCCGCGTTTTGGTGGGCCGCCGCCGCCGCTGCGAATTAATGAAAAAAAAATCGGCCCGCTCCATATTTTTTTTTTTGCGTGCGCGCATTTTAAAGCGGGCCGTGCCCCGCTGCTTGCAGAGGAGCGGCCCGCTCGAATTTTCGAGCGGGCTTCGCCCCGCTGCAAGCAGCGGGAGCGGGCCGCTCCGCCTCTAAAAGCCCAAGGCGCGCGCAGCTCGGATGCGGGCGGGTCGGGGCGCCCGACCCGACCCGCAATACATTGTAAACGGCCTGTGGGGGCGATTTTTGGGGCTATCTTCATTTTCTCTCGGCCAGCAACAGTTTTTTAGGGTTCTAAGTGGGGTTCTTCTTCCCCATTAGGGCTAGGGCTAGGGGAGGAGGCCATTGGAGCTTGGGGAGCTTGGAGGAGGTGCCCAAGTGAGAGGGGAGCCTCATTTCTTGAGAAATTGGTGATCTCTTCCCACTTTTCTTGTGTATTTTTGATATCTCTTTATTGTAATGATTTTGGACGAATTTGTGAATGAAAATTCCATCGTTTGTTTCATGATGATAGAGTAGTATTGGATTGCTTGGGTTGTGACTAATTGAGTTGGATGTTAATTGTAGCCCTAATTTCCTCTTGCCCTATTTTGAATGTTAATGTTGGATGTTTAATTAGGGCACAAATTTAATTGGCTAAGTCCCGAGAGGGCAAATTTGAGAAAAATCCATGTGCTTAATTTGGTTAGTGCCTTGATAATATTTCCATCCCGATTGCAAAATTGTTGTGTTTTTAAAGCTAAATTTTCCGATTGGGCTTCCTTAGCCGGATGACCGATTGAAGTAAATGCGGGTAATTTGTGCTTAATTAATACCTGTAACGCCCCGTACTCCGGAATACCCGATGAGTACAAATCCGTATCAGGTATTCTGAAGAGGCGAGAGCTACGGGGGAGAAGTACAAAATTTCAAACAACAGGCAGGCCCACTGCGCACTGCTGGGAGAGTACCTGTAGCATTCCAGACATCACAGAAATACATAAGGGGCCATCAACTCACCCATTAGTATAACATATAAATATACCGTTCAATTTACAACTTCAATTGCAAATACAACATATAACCCAACTCACCCAAGTACATTATCACACCCAAAACTATCTGACACTCACCCCCACACTCAAATCCAACCAACTGGCTGACGGGTGTCTGACACCATGATCCAGTACCTGAAAAATAACAACGGGACACGTCACAGCGTGACCCAGTAGGATGTACCAAACCCAACTCACATGGTGCAAAGGAGAGGCTTTCTCTAAACAATAGTCAAGAATCTAAGTCATAACATATCATGGTAGGGCAAAGTAACTGACATAGCTAACGAGTCACGTACCTGCCGCAAAGAGAACCTGCAAAACAATGTGAGTGCTACAGGAAGCTGGACCTAGCATGATAACATCACCCCAAATACCACAACTAGCAACTACCAAAGGAAACCCAAGTCACATCGTTTCTTTTATACCAAGTTCTTTGAACGGGTTTTCATTTAACTCACGATTAAAGAGAAGTAGCAAGTGGCATGTTGGTGTAGTCCTAACCTAGATTTCTAATGCTTGGGATGATATGGATTTTTGTCGAAATACTCGCAAAAATTTCGGCAGAGTTTCTCTTATATTTATCAATTTTCCCAATTACAAATATTATCAAAAAGAACCTGCTATAATCATAAATAAAAACATACATAACCTTGCTCAAGAATCATAGGATAAGTGCCATATAGGACTTAGCAACAACAAGCCAACATGATCATAAGCGCAACACCATCAAGTCTCCATGCAAAATTTAGACACAAGCCTAACAACGGTACATAAAGAATGCATTATCAGAGGCTACTAACATTAACTTGACTTCGGACTTAAAACTACCAACATTAATATTCGATAATGAAATTATAACTTCATCTCAAATTACTCCCATCATTAAGTCTTGCCATAAGAGTTCACTATTTGATATAAACTGATTCCCGCATTTAATATTGCCTTATTCCCGCATTTAAAGCCTTGAGGGATAATATCTTTTACATATCAGAGACACAATATTTAAGGAAGTATTTACCCCCAAATTAATGTTATTACGCTAATAGGAGGTCCTACAAGCAACCATTACAAGAGGCTTGAAGCAATTAGCAACTTTAATGATTTTTACGTAAAGAATGTGCGTGCACAGGCAAGCTTCTTTTCAAATACCTCTCATGCATTATCACTCCCTAAGGAGTAGGATTCCTACTTTTAGCTTAATTAAATCGTGAGGCTTAATAAAGTTGCTAGCTTTAGGTACATGCTTAACCAAAGTTGACAATTTGCCTACTACTTGGAACCACAATTATTCAACAACACCAATTACTAAATTTGCACAAACATGGGTACCCTACCAACATCAACACCAACAACACTATATACACTAACACATCCTCATTTTTAAGAGACATCTCATAATATCACCAATCCAACACCAATATCATTAATATCATTACCAACAATAATAACGAGAACAACAATAATTACCAACAACTAACAAACCACGCTCTCGAACATACCATCATTCAAGCACCGAACACATCCACGGCAACATTCATTCTTAAAGTTAACAATCACATACATACAACCACAAATCACCCAAAAATGCTAAATGATGCCATGATGCATATGGTGCACAAGTAAAGCGATGCAATGCAATGCAAGTGGATCTCATGAATGCGCCGGCGTGCACGTGCAAGTGATTTCTACTCCGATATCAACGTGGAGCCACCTCCACGTGGAGCCACCTAATGGATCAAGAGGTGGCCAACGGCGTATTCACCCGCCTCCTACCGCGGCACTTTGTCCATGCCCGTGCACTCCACCTCGTGTCCTATTCACATCATTGCACCATCATTCCACATTCCTCGTGTATTCAACAACACACCGCCAATTTCCCATCTCGATTCATTTTCACAAGTTTCTCATTTCATACAATTTGTATTGAATAAATGACTTCCATCAACCCAAATTGAGAGCAAGTTTAGTGAATCAAACTAACAAGACAAGAACAATCTCACTTAGTCAATATAACAAAATGGAAGCGATACCATGCAATCAACATAAATCCACACGTCAAAATGAGGGTAATTTCAACAAAATGAGAGCAATCTCATTATAAGAGCAATTTAACATGAGTTATGAAAAGGAATGAGACATTCCAATAATTATGCAATGCAATCTTTAATCCCTACTCGCTTCTTAGTTAAGCTTCCAATATGTCAAAATGACAACAATTGCCAAATGAGTAACATTCCCTACTAAATAAACATCCCAACATTTCTATTGAGTACATTGAATAATAATTTACCAACATCCCCAAAAGAGAGTGGTTTCACTATTTTCCCATACAAATAAATTTGGATAACAATCTTCCATATTGCGAAATGTGAGCAATTGCACATTTCTATTAAAACAAGACACCCAATACATCAAGAGACAAAATCATAGCATCATAGATTTCAATAAATTAAATGTATTCAACCATGCATGCTCCATATCAAGAAATTGGAACAAAACTACTAAAATGTAGACTTTATCCTAAATTGCAAAGAAATCAAACATGTGAGTAAGGTTTGGACTCCTACCTCTTAGGAGACTCCAAATTCCTCCTCCAAATTCATGACTCCACCATTCTCCACCACATACACATAGCATTATTAGGGATTCCTTGCAACATGAAACATTTTCCATGTAATGTCATTAAACATCCTTCATGCAACATTTGATACAACTTTTGATACATTAGAAAGCTAACAACTTTAACCAAATGTACAAAAAGGCAACTAATGCTCAATTTAAGAATGCAATCCTATGAAGTGCAACCAACTACATGCAAGATTGGACAAATGCTTATTAAAAATGCAACGTATTTAACCTCCTTAATTTATGGCTACAATAAAATGCAATCAATTAGCAACTTTAGCATCCCACCAACATGGCTTCAACATCCAATCATATAGTCCATCATGCACATGCCCATTTGCAGTTATCAATTACATACAAATTTTCAATTCCACCACAAATAAATACATTGCATACAAGCCTTAGGCAATTAAAGCATTCTTTAGCAATTTGAGACAAACTTTAATTACCAAAAGTAGGATTTGGCAACTTTAGTAACCAAAATGCAAGCATTAGCAACATTAGTAGCTTTAGCATGGTTTTTAATGAAGAATTAGAACATTGGCATCTTAACTTAATTCACATTTCTTTCTTATACAAATGAAATTGAATAACTAGGCTTTCAACATTCCAAATGAGAACAATTCAACCTAATTAATGAAATAAGACCATCAAGACAACATGAATCAATTTCATGGCATGATATCACTCCACACAACATATGAAACCATATCCGAATGCACAACGCAAATCAATGCCACAAATTCAGCTTCCAACTCTTCAAATGAGAGTTAAAATTTACTAATGAGGCTTCCAATAAAATGAGTACTATTCCGTAATGAAAATTAAACATAAAAGTGATGAGGGCAACTTCATACAACCTCAACATAACATGGAAATTAAGCGTTAAGCTCCTAACATTTCAACAAATAAACAACTCAACCTATTAACTTGATTCTTAAAAATGATGAGGCCTTGTTCTATTTTCATTTCTACCTCTCTTATTTATTAAAGCAATACTGGTTCATGAAAGCACAATTAAACAACAATGTCATTGCTCCCATTTAGCATAGCTTGCAGTTTAGATTGGGAAATAAACAACCTACACGCTAGATGAAAGCAATATCCCATATTCATGGCCAAACTACATATACCATTTCGTTGTTCCCATATTTCATATCTCATTTATTTATCCCGTCTTCATGCGGAGAAGTGTGGGGATTAAACATTCTCCATTACAAATGAGAGCAATCCCTCATGAATAGTGAAACAAGGCATGCGATAGGATCAATAGCATCTTAGATTATAACCATGACATCAAATCACTCACTACAACAATTAAAAATTATCCCAATTGCATCATGGCAATGTATTTCTACAAAAACCCTAAAAATGCGAATTTTGTAATTCAAAGGGAAATGAATGAAACATGAGAGAGGGGATCGGAATCCTACCTCATCCAAGATGCAAAGATCCTCTTCCAATTTCAAGCTCAAACCCTAATTCGAAATTCCCCAAAATCATCTTCCAATTGGGATGAAACCATTTCCCAACTTCATGAAACCCCAAGAATCCTCAAATCTCCAAGCTTCAACCCTAATCTCCATCTTCCCCCCAATTTCGGCAGCTTCCTTCCAATTTCGGCCATGGCTTCCCCCCAATTTCGGCCATGGAGTAGGGAGAACTTGAAGAAGATGAATGGTAGAAGGTGGGGTTAGGTTAGGACTTGATTCTCTCTTCCTCCTCTTCTTTCTTTTTCCTTTCCTCTTTTTTTTTCCTCCATTCTCCTCACCATTTCGGCAGCAATGGGGAAAAATTTGGTCGGCCTGGGCTTCTGGCGTGGGGAAGAAACGAAGGGGAAGGGGAAATTGAAGAAAGGGGTAAGTAGAAAGAAGATTTGAGAAAGGAAAAGAAGGAAATAAATTAAATAGGAACCCAAATCTACAAGTTTGCCATTCCTAATTGATTCAACCCCTCTTCTCTCATCTATTAGTCTAGCCCAACTATCAAAACCCAATCAATAGGAACAAACAATAATCCAAGCCCATCTCTAGCTACCAAACTTAATTAACCTTCACAATAGTATTGATATGATTGATCAACATCACTAATAAAGAAAAATACTATTACCCATAATAAGAACACCACCACCAAAAATAACTACCAAACATCAATAATAATAATAAAATCTGTCGTTAGTAATTATCCCAATATCACCAATTCTCATGAACACACCATTTCACTATACACACTTACCAACTAAAATTGCTAATCACGCTAATGAACGCCAGTAGCCTGCTAACAATAATATCAATGTACTATCCAACCACACGCAATCACCTATATATCCTAGGTATATCACAGTCACCTTAGTCATACATGTGGGAATTTACTATACACACTACAAAATTTACTATACACACACATTAACGGTATTTCACGCATACGGGCATTACAATACCAATATTAGTGAACCCACAACCCATGCTCCTCGCCTAGCTATCCTACACCCTCATTTGGTCATCCAACCCTAGCCACTTAGGGTAGATTTTTAGTTTCTCCACGTTTTCACCACACTTTTCCGACATTTCCACCGTTAACGAGTTAGTTGTAAAACACTTTACTTTTCTTTATCGATCAAATTTGTGAACGTAGAACGACTTGTCCCTGTGATCCGACCCGGTACTCACCGGTTATTTTTATTGCATTGACGCTCCTACGCTTGGGAGCGGAAGGCGTGCACTTGCGCGTTTTCCGAGTCAACCACTGACCCGACTCTGAGTCTTCGTGGGGGCCTCGTCGCGAGGCCCGCTCCCCTTCAGAGCCACTTGCTTATGATGTGGGCTTGGGTCATTCGATCTTGGGTCATCTCAAAATAGTCATATCAATTGCCCCCATCGCTCGGGCCGTTCAGATTCTGCCGGTTCTGTTCGGGCGATGTGACTTGTGTGGATGGCACCACGCTGAAGATCTTGACGATGACATGACAATGGTTGGGACTCGGTGAACAGGCACTCGTCACGCAGGCAAGGACGTTGTCGACAACAGCCAAGCACGGCAGCAGGTCACTCCTTTGTGGTGGCACGGTAGGAGAGCTCATCGGCATCGACAGCTCGATGATTTGATCGGTGGAAAGCGTCAGACTCCACGACAATGAGCAACGAGCAACGAAGCAGAGATGGTCTTCGACAGCAACATGATGAAGTCAGCACCAACAATGCAATCACCATCAACAAAGCTTCTTCTCGTGGCTGCAGGCTTTGTGTCGACGGCAACACGTCTAGGGCAGTCGGAGATGAAGACAACGGCTTTTCATGCTGATGAAAACTACTGCATGAGGGTGAGGTCTGACAACATAGGAGATCATGACGATTTGGAGCTCTTCACGGTGGCACGACAGCGAGTAGCACAGCAACGGCTAGGGGCTTGATCATGCACTGTGTAACGACCCGCTCTCGGGGGGGGCGTTACTTATTTGATATTTGTGCAGGTCCTGCAGGTTATCAGTGAAACCAAAATAGCCACGATGCAGAGATGTACAAAAATACCCAAATATTGTCCAATTATTACAATCCATCCTGTACAAAATGTTCCAACCAATATACATGAAAGAAGAAAGTACACAACTGAAAATAGCTCTGGAAGCTGCAGTCGAACTCTGGAGCTATTAGCTCAGGAGCATCTACCTCCATATGTACGTCAGTACACAACTGAAAATAGCTCTGGAAGCTGCAGTCGAACTCTGGCGCTATTAGCTCAGGAGCATCTACCTCCATATGTACGTCGTCTGCGATGCCACGGAGATAGAACCGTATGTAAGTCACAACAATTCTAAATATCGAAAAGAAGCAATGCACAAGTATGACAAAAGTAACTACGTACGGGAAGATCAGAGTGAAAAGCAAAGTACTAAGCAACAACTGTACACAACTGAAAAGTAAAGGCAAACTGAACTGAAATGAGAGAACCACTGTACTGTGGTAGTGCATGTGTAAAGCGGGCTAGGTAAGTGAAACATACTACTGATGTAGCTAAAAGTACGACAAGTAAAGTACTGTGACTACACAAGTGTGGTAAGTAACGTGCATGGAATGTGTAAAGTAAAGGTGACTGTAATGTGTAAAGTAAAAGTGACTGTGTAAAAGTAACTACACTACGTGACTCAAGTCGGAGAGTACAATATGTGACCATCGAGTCCATCTCTTGCCTGGGTGCGACCCAGACGAATGCCGAAAACACAGGCAGTAGGACATGTATTTTGCCGAAACCCAGGCAGCAGGACGGGATGCCGAAACTCAGGCGACGGGACGGGAAGATCGAACTCCAGTCACTCCCGCACTCTCTCAAACTATGAGTTACCCCAAAATCCCAGTGAAGTGTCAAGTGTTCATTGTACATGTTCCTTTCATGATGTTCCACGAGATGTACCACAAGATATTCCACAAGATATTCCACAAGATATTCCATATGTTACTAGTCAAACCAAGACAACTGGTTGACTTTCTTATTGAAAACCTGAGAGTGGTAACTCATACCAAAATAGACTGTGCCAAAGCGAACTGAGGATAAAGACAAGTCCAACGACTGTAATACCGATTCCATGCTTCGAGCATGTGGTAGTATTATTTATGTAACGGCCTGTATTTTTCCAATACATTCAAATTAAGTATTTAAAGAAAATTCAATTTTAATTGTATTTTGTAATGGTTGATCAGGAGTCTTAAACTGATTTCAAAATTTCTTATAAAATATTTTGAAGTACCAGACTAGTTGAGGAGTATTTTAGTAAAATCGGATTTCATCAAATACCTCTAAAAGATCTGATTAAAATTCATATTCAGATATTGTTGTTTTGGTTCAATGAATTTATTTTCTATGCAAACATCTTCAAAACGTTTTCAAACTTCTGCAGTAGCATCCTATGATCATTTAGGGCTCCCCACATTAATTTCGTAATTTTCTGATATCATTTCAATAGAGAACCTGCAAACCCGCTTTCAAAATGTTTTGGCCAAAAACTAGTATCTCCGTAGCTCAAACCCTGAAACAGTCTTCATATTCACGATCCTCGTGACGATACGATCCCGTGGGTATGTTTTCGTAATTTTTCAGACACGTTTACTAGTAGGGGAAAAATCGTAATTTCGTTTGTGTATTTTACTAATTACACCTTTCACCTACTTAATTACCCTAATTAACCTTTACTAATTACATTAGCTGATTGATTACCCCACCTAATCTAACCGTAACTACCCCACCCACTTATCCCCTCATCTACCCCTCTCATCTACCCCCATTATTCACAAGATTGCCATTTCCCTACCACTATATAATCTCTCCCCCTGCTCTTTCATTCAACCCAGGCACACAGCAACAACCCTCAAAACTTTCGCACCCCCTCACCCCCTCTCGTCTCTCGTCTTCGACCACCCACGGTATCTCTCTTCCCTCTCGTTTTCTCTCTCCATACCCCCTCTACCCTCCGGCGGCCTCGACTGCTGCCCGCCGCCATAGCCCGCCCTCCGACCACCCTACAACGCCCGACCACCGCCCCCAGCGATCGTTGGCCCTCCTCCGAGCTCCACCGCATCCCCCGCCCTCCTCGAGCTCCGAACCCACTCAGCGCCTCCCCTCTCCTCGCCGTTCCGCTTACTGCCTTCGCCGTCTCTCCGACAGCCCGAAGGAGTTCCGACCACTGCCATCTCGAGCAGCGCCCCGCCACACTCCCCAAGCGCTCGTCGCCGCCCCGATCGAAGCCCGCACTGCCACCGAGCTTAGTAGGGTTGACGGTTTACCATACCCTAGGCAAAGCAGGGACATAGTCATGACGAATGGACTAAAACTACGGTATTCATCACTGACACAGTCAGAGTGATCCCGTGACACTTTTGTCGATGGGTCAATCACGTAAGTATGATTCTAAAACAGGGACGACACCTGCTGCTCGTGGTTATTGTTGTTTAGGGGTTTCGAGCCCTAACCTGTAGTAAGGGTCAGGCTGTAGGGTCTCACACCGAGTTCCGTTTGCATCTTAGTAATAAGAAGAATTTAGGAGGAGTGCACTCGGGTGCACGAGAATAATTATAAAGAGTTAGTGACATTAAGCCGACCTATATTAAATAGAATTTAATAAGGTCGCATAAGTTTTCGACAATTAAATATCGCAAAATGTTTGCGACTTCAGCATTAGTAGAATGCTGAATGTGATTATTGCATATGATGCAAACAGATTTAAAATACATTTTAAATAGTTTATGATTATATTTTAAACATATAACTCATAGAAATGGATATATGGCTCTTTGGGATGGTCCAATTCGAACCATGCTTTCCAACAAATTTGGAATCGGCCCAATCGGAGTCGTAGAACTCAAGTTATGTCTTAAAAGGCCAGAACTGGGCTTTTGCCCAGTTCTGGCTTGACCTGACCAAGTTGGACTGAGCTAGCCCACCCAACTGGGCAGGGCGAGCCCCGCCCGCCAAAATGCTGGGCTCAGGCCAGAGCCCTCCCAGCGGGCGGGACTGAGCCCGCCCGCACAGAAGCGTGCGGGCTAACCCGCACGCGCTGGCACAGGCTGGCACCCAGATCAGACTGGGCATGCCCTTTGGGCTTGCCCAGCTGGCCGGTAGGCCCCACCTACGGGGCCCACAGCCAGAAACCTTAGAGAGGGTTGCGACGGCTACGAAATTCAGCCGAATTATGACTTTTTGCTCGACTTTGAGCAATTGTTTGAGGGGCCAAACGAAGTCGGAATTCGTCGTCGTTTGTTCCTATGTATTCACCGTTCATAGCTCTTCGAATTGATAGGTTGTATCACTTCTGAAGCTCAACGGTGAGGGAGAATTAATTAGTTAAAGTTTAGCCTTTATGAAAGGCAAACCAACTTAATTAATTCTCCTATTTTAAAAGAGTCCCACATCGGATATGATGAGAAGGGGAGGGCCGGCCGCCTATATAAATAGGGGCCAACACTCTCCTTGGAAATTTGCACCAAGTCTCCGAAATTGAGTAGCTCCAAAAAGTTTTGAGCACGCTCAGTTCGAGACTAAAAATTATTCTCTCATTTTCTTCCGTTTCCTTTGCTCGCGTTCTAGCAAAACGATGAGAAGGATTTGGATTCGATCTGAAGTCTAAGATGTTGGATCGCATTCAAGTGAAATCTTCTTGGACAAGTGGTTGGCTTAGAGGCGGGGTGTCGGCTCGCTTCGGGTGGATAGGTTCGTGGGCACAAAGGCCGCTTCTAGGAGCAGAAGGCGGTTCGGTACACCTTGTCGATGCAAGCAAGTTCGGGTATGTACTTTAATCAGCTTTATTTAATTATGTCATGATAGTTTAGATCTTTCTTGGGGGGTCAGATCCACCTCAAGTTCATAGAGATCCTGGCTTATGGTCTTGTTTCCTTAGGGCCTTCGTTAAAATAGTTTAACGAATTCTTTTTCCGCTGCTTTCTTTTGCGTTTGTAGACCGTTCGACGTAGGACGGGCATAGAAAAGTGTCCTAAGGGTCCATCAAAACACTTCAGGGGCCACGTACAAGGTGTCAACTCCACAGATGACATCTTCATCCTCTCCAATGTAGTGAAGAAGTGTATGTCGCATGAGCTTTCGGTGTCGACAAGTAACCTTTTTACAACGATCTCCTTGATGGTAGCCGTGATGATGACGGCATCATCATGCGGCAGTTCCACACCTTCTAGATCTTCATCCGAGAAGGAGATATGTGGCATAGAATCTCTAGGACGCTTTTGCCCTACAGATACTGTCATTAATCTTCCGGCATATGAGCTTTGGAGAGAGGTCGATAACTCCGGGTGCAGGGGACCTCCCATTATCATGCTGATGAGTCCGACGCTGGGAGGTCCCACGGCATCCTCGGAGGATGTGGATGGGTGAGTCGACATGGTTGAGTTGTTTGTCGGTTGGGATGTCGACTCATGTTTCCCACAGCCGGCCAAACTGTTAAGGCCAAAATTGACCGAGATAGTTATCAAGCTGACGTAGACTCGAGATGATAAGTCGGAGCCTCGTCAGCAGTTGGAGTGGGACCCTCTGTTGGAAGAACCAGGGTCGAATGATGGTAGTTGAAGATGAGGCAGTGCTCGATCGACCTTCGAGCGATAATCGCATCGATCGTTCGAGGCTGGGAAGCTCAATGTCGACCTTTGTAGTTAGCTGATGACCGTCTATTTGTACCACAGGGACTCGTTGGGGGTTCAGATCTGGGTTCCGACCAAAATCCCCTCCGATGCTTAAGTTAGTATGGAACTTAAGGGAGAGATGGAGCTTGGTGCAGCCGAGATCGACCCACGGAGGTTCGTCTCAAGACTGGCGTCACAAGCTCGAATGTATAAGGAGTATAAGCTGAGAAAGTAGAGTTCTATATCTTAGACCTCGTACCTTGGAATTGGAACCCATTTACCTTTGTTCTTTAGTCTATTTATAGGTAATTCCCTATTGATGATGTGTAACCGTCCATCATTGGTTTGGGCATGATCTTCTCCGGGATTCGAGTTAACATCTTCCCATTTACTCGGCCCCATTAACTTTCTCCTGAATGTTAGAGCTAGCCTAACGGTCGAATGACCGAGTCGTCTGACTCAGTAGTACCCCATTATGAGCGGGAGGGTATCGGGTTGCAGATGCTAAATAGGTTGAGTATGCGGATATTCCAGTTGAATTCATACCCGTGCACTAATAGGTCGGGTTCGTCGAAGACATCGAAGCTTGGATGTCTAGATCCAGACCCTGCAGAAACCGATATGCACGATCTTTGGGATCTTCCACTAGGTGAGGAGCGAAGCGACTAAGCATCAAAAATTCTACTTTGTATTCGTCAATAGTCCTAACGCCTTGCTCTAGGTTGACGAAACATTGCTGGAGCTCTCTCTTTGCCAATCTGGGGAAGTACTGAGCGTCAAATCTCTCTCAAAAGATGGTCCAGTTAATAGGCTTAACCAGTCATGCTTCCTCAGTATCCCAGCAATTTCGAGCATTACCAGTCAACTGTTTCTTGGAAACTTCTACCCAGGCTGCCTGGTCGATGCGGGAAAGACTCAGGTCGTCTGCAGTGCTTTAGGCACATTCTTCAGCTTCTAGTGGACATTCCTTTCCAGAGAAACTCTTCGGGTTCATCTCCCGAAATTGCTTAGCTCCAGGCACTGCTCGAGGAGGAGGTGGTGCAGGTTGCACATGATGTCGTTCTTGCTGAATTAGTTGGTGTTGAATGTCCAACATCCCTCTCATGACACCCACGAGTTCGTTGATGTCGGGAAAGCCATTTTCGTTCGTTCCATTCCTGTTGCGAGCGTGGGATCTTCCTGCCATGCAGCAAGAAAAACAAGGAAAACATTTGTGTACAAGATTTATCTAGACAATCTGGCTAATAATGACATCTATATTGTTCCGAGTATTTTGCAGAATGTATACCTGCATGGACCCCCACTAAAACCTATCACGCCCCGCTTCTCATTATACTTGGGAGCAGGAATGCGAGCGGGTCCGCATGTGCTTAAAACAACGAAGAAGTGCTTTTTTCTTTCTTCTTTGACTTAAGCACAATAAGCGTCTGTGTATTAAGCTTGGCAGGTTCTTGCATTGCGAACTTCAGAACAACACAAAATATCGTTATTACAACTTCAAGGTCCAGATTACAAGTACACAAATTAAAGCCTAGCATGGCCATTACAACAGTTTCACAAAAGTAAATACCCGAAATAAAATACAACACAAATATTAATTTATTGCGGCACTGCGAAAGCACGTCGTTCCTAAGCAGTGGATCTCAGCGTCTGGGTACTCCTAGTAAACCAGCTCAACCTCAAGGAACGATCCTCAGCAAGATTTGTCTCAAAACTTGATGTATATTTCACAAGATAAACAATATGGAAATATACATCAACGAGGGTCGCTCGGCAAGATTTAAAATTTAAGAAAATGGACCCTCTGCAAGATATTATAATAATATAAGTATAGTTTGAAAGGATTTGAAGATGAATAACAAAATAAGACCACAATAAGGAAAAGTATGGCACGTGTAGCGTGCAAAGTAGTGAATATGGAAAGTGTAGCGTGCAAAGTAGTGAACATGGCAAGTGTAGCGTGCAAAGTAGTGAACATGGAAAGTGTAGTGCACAGAGTAACATGTAGGGAACATGACAAGCACATATGAGCATGATAAGAGGAGCTGGTATATTACACAACATATAATGACAGCAACAGAAGTAAATTGGTGCATCATTCAATCTCCTAATCTAGTGACAAGCCTAATGTCCGAGGGTGGAAGAAACTACAATTACACCCAAACCAACGGGAGCTATCCGCGGCTCTGTACTTACCAACCCCATCTGGGCGACTGTCAAATTTACCGGTGTGATGAAATCTAGCCCGACCTCTACTACAATGGACTACCCCACCCAATGTATCATTGTGTGTTCTGTATAGTTCATTGTATGCCGCATGGCCAATATTCCATAAACGCCCCAATGGCCCAATAGTCTGTATGTGCCCCAAGGGCCCAATATCACATTTCATTAGGAGTGTACATTCCACAATTAATGGTATGACAAGCAATGAGGGCAAATAAAATGACAACATTTTGTAGTAAAAGCAACCAACACATCATCATGTTCATTAAATTATTTCAAATGCTATTAAGCAACATACTTACAAAAATTTGTTATTTTAACATTATTAACGATGTATGTTATATCTTAAAGTTTGTATACAATTAAATACTTACCAAAATAAGGCGTTTCTGGGTGTCTATGCAATAACGACGAGGGAATAGATTTCAATATTAAGCTACGAGTTCAAACTAATGTTACATAATTATATATATTCACATGTTTATGTATATATACATATATTTAGTACATACATATATACTAAATGTATATATGTCAAAATTATACGTATTACACCTATATTAATATTTACACATATTTACGTAACATATTTTAATTAACCAACATATAACATTAACTGTATTCATTTAATGGACACATATATTAATATTTAGCATACGTTATATATAATATTAATAACATAATGTTAATAACATAATATAGTTTACTGTTCACCTTCATAACTTATCAACTTACCGTTCGAGCGTCGCTTTCATGCATACAGGCGCAACGACGGACGGCGGCACAGGCAGCTGCTCGTGGGGTTGATGGAGTGGTGTTCGACGTGGCGGCGATCCACGGTGGTGCTGTCGTCCCACGAGGCGAGTGTCGTCATCGAGTAGGTGATGGTGATGGTGTTGGTGTCGAAGGGGTAGGGCTCGGTTGATTGCGGGGGTTGGGTTCAAGGCGAGGAGGCCGTAGCGTCATGTTGCACGGTGGAGGGGGTGATGGCATTGGTGGCGAGGTCGGGAGGAAGATGGAGCGGTGGAGGTTATTTGGGCGGCGACTCGAGGGAAAGTCGTCAGAGGGAGGAGGTTTGCGAGGGCTGAGGCTAAGGTGGCGTCGGGAGATGTTGTGGGTAGGGGTGACAGATGAGGCGAGGTGGGCAAAGATCGGAGAGTGGTGAGAGGGGACTGAGGTGGTTGGTGGTGGCGTCGGAAGGAAGGCGACGATCAAAATGCCGCCAGAGCTTGGGGTGGCGACGATGGTGCGAGGTCGGAGGAAGGCGACAGCAGGGTTGTCGGAGTTGAGGAGGAAGACGATGGTATGGGTGTTGGTTGCTAGCAGCGGATAGGAGAGTCGACAGTGGGGGTGAAGGGTGGATGGATTTCGGTGGCGGAGGCGCGGGCTCGCCTGAGAAGGTGGTGGCGCTGCGGGCTGACGAGGGTGCTGGAGGTGTTGCAACGTCGGAGTGACGCTGAGCGATGGTGAGGCGCCAGAGTTGCTGCAAAGGGGGAGAGGGGGGAGGATATCGTGGCGGAGGTTGCTGGCGTTGGGGGGTGGCTTACGGTGGTCGACGTCGGCGGTCAGATACGAGGGGGATGGGGCTGCTCTAAGATGGGTTTTGAGGGGAGGTTGCGAGGCTATGGAAGCAGGTCGTTCGGTGTTGGCAAGGTGGTGGGGGTTCGTCTGGGCTGCCGGCGGAAGTCGAGGGGCTGTTGTTCATAGATTTCTCATGGAATGACGAAGTAGGGGCTTTGCTTTTGAAGGGGAGGGACGTGCGCGAGTTGTTAGGATTTTTAGAGATCTCGTGTGCGTGTGTTACGTGAACGTGAGAGTGAGAGTGATGGGTTGTTGGGATTTGCATTCGTGAGCTGGAGACGTGCGTGAGGGATATCCACATGAGCTCGAGGACAATGTTGGGGGATTGTTATCAATTAAGATTTAGATTGGTTAGGATAATTAGATTTAGTAGGATTTAATTAGTATAATTAGATATCTAAGATTTAGATTTGATTTGGAATTTAGTATAGTTAAGATATTTAAATATTTAGGATTTAGATCTGATTTAAATAATCAACTTAGTTAAGATTAGATTACGAGGATCGACTTGGTTAGGATTTTAGATGAGATTTGATTAGGAGATCAATCTAATTAAGATATTGAGATAATATATGATTTTGGTTAAGATGTTTTGATTAGAAGACCGTTTAGTTAGGACATGATTAGTCAAGATGTTTAGATCCGGATTAGATTTGGATAATTAATCTAATTAAGATTGGGTTTTGAAGAAATCAATTAAAGATAAGCGAATTATTGTGATTTTGCCACTGCAATCAACATTAACCAAAAATTAATAACGAAAATATCGATGTGATCGTGACGTCGTGATGATCACGAATACGGGGTCCGATCATGCGATCGAGCTATGGAAAATAATAATAAAATCATAAGACAACTATTCGATTAAATCAACTACTGGGTATACGTACGAGATACGTACGTACAGAAACCGGTCGTTACACACGTCTTGATTACTGTGAATTTGATGAGACGAATTCCCCCCAAATTGGGCACAGACATTGAAAAATCTGGAGCTACACAAATAATATCATGAGATACAGAATTATTGACCCACTATGATCTGGTAACAGAGAAATGTAAAGATGAGATCTTGAAGATCCTACAAATAAAAATTTACCGGACTCATTTACTGACAACCAGAAGATTGTCAGATCATACATCCCTGCTACAAATACTCCATCTAGGATTGATATCTCCAAGAATAGATGCAATCCACCACCAACAGAAGTGGCTGTTCCTCAACAGAAAAGAGGCAGACCACCAGGCTCCAAGGATAAAAATCGAAGAAAAAGAAAAACTCTTGGAGACGTTGAGACAATACTACCACATGACAATGAGCTCATGTTCATACCCTCACCTTTCCCAGAATCCTCTGCAGATGAAATGCCGGGAAAAACTAAAAGTAAATGTTGTATGTACTGGGGAGGTGCTGGACAAAAAGAATACAATTATCGACAATATATTCATGTATCATATTGACACATACATCACAAAAGCGATGATAATTATATAATATCGTTCCATACTCCGTTGCTTAAATGCAAAGGTAGAGATTGGCGAAATATGGAACGATGCAATAAAAGATGAGCATGACTCGCTTATGAAACGTGAATTATTCGGACCTGAAGTCCTAACACCAAAAGTTGTCAAACCTGTGGGCAAAATAAGTATTGCACAAATAATAATAAATAAGTACAAAATCATATGCTATAAGTTACAACATATAGCTCAAGGATATTTTCGCTGAAACTGTGGAATAAACAAATTAAAATGAGTATGACTCATAAATGATGCATCAGATTTCCCAAGTTATACAATGCGAATACCTTACGATTTGGCAAAGGAAATTTGGGATATGCTGCTATTGGATGTTGTGCCGGCATACCTCTATGGATATCTTGCTAAAGATAAATTCCACATTTCCTTGAATGCCTGAATAGACTTCGGGACGTCTATTATATTAAAGAAGAATAGTAAGAATAATAAATATTTTACAACTAAGAGAATCACTTGACAAAGCAAGGATTTCTACTAAGGGTTGTCTTTGTATTTGTATAAAGAGCAAAAGACATGATTTGAGATAATAGTTGTAAAAAAACTTAAACATCATCGGATCTCCTAAAGAGAAAACCGAAATATCTGTTCAAGCCTGACTATCAAACATGAAATGAAAGGCCTAGGCACAATAAAGATTAGTCATAGCTCACAGATTTATCTTAAAAGATAAAATCCTGTTACATTAAAATTCATACGCCCAGAGTGCGTTGATGAAATTAAAAAGACCATTGTCATCCTATAAGTACACCTATGGTAGTACGCTCAATGTATGTACAAGAAGACTCCTTCTGTTCGTTGGAAGAGGGGAATGATATACTTGGTCCTGAAGTCACTTATCTTAGTGAAATCAGTGCACTCCTGGCTAACTGTATGCATCCTTATATAGCATTTCCAGTAAATTCACTAGCCATAGATGGTTAGGCACCTAAAAAGTGCTATTAGACCGGAGTTAACCCTCTTCTGTGCTTCCTCCATGGGTTGATAGATTTGGGCTTACATTATAAAGAATTATCCTCCATGCTTATGCAGATGCAGGTTACAGGTCCGACCCATATAATGAGAAATCACAGACTGGGTAACCACAGTGGGACGGCCATCTACTACAGATCTGCAAAGCAAACTATGAAGGAAACATCATCCTATCATTCCAAGATCCTCACTATCCCAGAAACAAACCAATGGTGTATCTGAGTGCACCTGGTGTTACATCACATCCTAGTGACGACTGGGACAGAGGCTTGTCTTTTAGAGCTGACCACATAATCTGAAGATCATGCCACTTGCTTACCCCATTTTTGAGGAGGCCACATTAGAGGCGTCGAAACAAAGCACACCTCTTTGGAGTTTTTGGTTTCAGCAATTGCTTAATGATGGTGATATTTGTAATCTGTGTATATTTTCAGAATGGTGTAAATATGAGTGATGAAAAATGCCTAAGAGATCTAAAAGCCTAAGGGCTTGTACAGATCAGGGGGAGTTAGAGGGAATTTGTACTCTTTTTCCTTAGCTATGGCTTTTCCCCACAGGATTTTAGCCAAAGGTTTTAACAAGGCAAACCCCATCAACTCGGGATCCTGAAGTATACACCCCTTGTGAGACTCATAAGACACTCAGAATCCTGAAGTATTCATGAGCAGAGCCCACACTTACGGCTGGATAAGGGGGAGTGTTGTAAACAGATAATGATGGGAGTTTGCATTGGGGATTACATCTTATCCATATGATAAGATCATATCTATTGTATCTCTATCCATATACGCTCTTCCCTCTATTATAAATAAAGGGCTGGGGTCTTCCCCTAGATTTGATGCTTCACAACAAACATAGATTTCTTTGATGCAAGAAATCAAAATTTGCGTTAAAGATATTATTTGTGTAGGCAAGGATTCCTCGTATCACCCACCTATCAATGTGTTTATGTGAGATAATTATTCTATCTACAAAAAACTAACGTTTTGTGATACTATTACATCCGTAACTCAAGCTGGATTATATGTTAAGCCAATTAAGAGATTATCTAACTCTATAAAGTTTAGGATGAAGGATAATCTTTTAAGAAAAAGCCAAAAAATAAAAATAATTATCTAAATCGACCAAAACAATAAATAAATAGCGAAATCGACCAACTTTGGCCACACCAGCGCCCATAGGGTTGCGGGGCACCTGGGCTTGCTTCGACTTGGCTGCATTATCATAACATAACCCCACACATGGGATTATGTGTAAGCATATTATCATAACGTAACCCAGCATGGAGGTTGCATGTTAAAAGAATTTTCTAGTTTCTTTTCTTTCATTCAAAGAATTCCATCTGTTAACTTATTCTAACACGCAACATGTGGGGATACAGTGTAATAATTCACTTACACATAACCCCACATGGGGGTGTTAAATCCATTTTTGGTTCAGGGCTAGAGATTTCTCCTTTGTCGGGGTGAAGCATCACCAGCGGTTGAAGGGGAACCCGTGAACGAGTGTCTCTGGATCGGGGTGAGCTAGGATTAGACTTCATGGATGGATATTGTCCTAGAATCATGATATCTCCATCATCTTGCATCATAAGAAGATCGTTAGGGGGTCGGGGTTGGGGCCCGACCGATTCCCCTCCGACGCTCAAGTTAGCTTCTCATGGAGGAAAGTAAAGGGAGAGAATGAGAGTAAGATCAAAGAGAATATTGTATAGTTTGTTACTTAGCCTTCTTGGAGATCTGGCCTCTCCTTCTACCTTTGTCCTGTGGGTACTTATTGATTATGAATAAATATTGCATATTCTAACCTCATAATCATCTCCTCTTGTGCATATAACCCATGGAATCATGCTCTCTTAACTACATTTACGCCAATTCATCATTTGTGAGCATATGATTTTATTCTTGCACAATTTCACTTTCCAAATCATTATAATGTCTATTACATTTATAGGGATTTTCTGGACTTTTCAGGTGTCCCGAAAGGGACTAAATTAACTCAAGAAGAGGAGTGCAAAACAGGCGCCTGTAGAAGCAACGACAGTCGCCTGGGAAACCCAACAGTCGACTGCCCAAACAACGGTAGTCGCCTGCCTTTAAAGAATTGAAGCTGGAGAAGCTGAAGTCCAACGACAGTCGCCTGTAAGAGGATTGACAGTCGACTGTAATATTGTACAGTCGCATGTCATCTTCGCATCAGTAGACTGATATTTCAGATTCCTGAGGGAGCAAAAAGAGCCAACTCTCTGTTATTTTGACATTTCTGCAACAGGCGACTGAAGAACAGAATATAGTCACCTGTGGATCACACAGTAGACTGTGATATTTTAAGACAGTCGATTGTCCCCCTTTGGAAGTAATAAGAATTGTCTGTCATCAGTCAACTGCCATTTATTCGACAGTCGACTGATCGGGGGTTTTCGACCGTAGTCTGGGTTACGATAAACGGGTTTTTCTTAACCCGATTTCTCTCCAGTTGCTGTGAATCATTGGATGATGATGTGGATGGATGAGATGTAACCCCTAGGGGGAATAAAACACTACTATTCAGATGTAATAAGGGAGAACGAAAATAGAACTTAATCTTTTGCTATTTTTAGGTCATCTTCTTCATTGAGAAGGAGTTTAGGGGTTTTGAGAGTTTTGGGTTTTTTGATTTCTTTTTTGATATTTCTGAGACTGATTGCTGATTGAAGAAGCTTGTATTTGGTGACAAATCTCCAACACTCTTTCTAATACATATTTGCTTTCATCCTTTGCATTGAACTATGTCTATTTTTATGAATGCTGATTTGGTTCTTGATATGCTAGGCTAGATTCATTGTGTGGGTATTTTGGATTGATGTAGGATGTATTGATTGCCTTGCTAATGTTAATTTCCAGCACCCCCTTGTTAATCCATGTTGTTGGGTGAATTAAACTTATAAGTAATTGGGTTTGATACTATCCATGGAGGAGCCGAAGAACGGTGGTGCTTCGTAATTGTTGCATCTATGTATCCAATGGGTATTACATATCTTGAAATGAATGCAAGACCCTTTCAATCCATATTTCGTAATTTAGAAGTTTAATTCATTCATCAATTCAAATTGTTAATTGGGTTGTGACCCATCTATTGAATCGTGCATTACCCGAAAGGGGCCGTAGAACGGTGGTTGTGCGCTGTGCACCACAACCTATATGCACTACTCTCACATACCTTGAAATGGGTGTGAGAGTGATTCATGAGCTTCAATTAGGGGAAGGACCCAGTTAGCAATTATCTTTGGTGTACCCCATATGTGTTTAATTGATTTATTTCCCGATCCTCATACCTTGAAATGGATGAGTGATCTAGTTATCATGGAATTAATATTTATCAGAGCAATTGAGTAATCCTACCGATATCCTCAACCCTCGCACTCTTTCTCTCCCTTGCATCCAAACCTTAGGACATCACCCAAACTCTAGGGTATTTAGAAAAACCGATTATCCAAACAATCATTCACCCACATAAGGTGGGAAGAACCCTCAGCCATTCTTTACATGCTCTAAATATTTGTGTGAATTTGCAGATTAGTTCTGTCTCTGTGGATACGATCCCGTACTCACGTGGTATATTATTTGCCGACCTCGTACACTTGCGAGTATCACCTTTCTGGGAGAGTCACTTATCCCTCTCCACTTTATTTTGTAACTTCCTCCCATCAATGTGGCCATTTATTCCTCAAGTAGTAGGCCTTCAGGTAGTCATCAAGGAGTGTAACCATCTCCCTTTATTCAGACCTTCATTGCATAATTTATGGCTATTGAAGTGGCCCTTTTAGAGATGGTAACCGCCCTTTATTTAGGCTAATAATGGGAGAGGTGGGCGTTTGACTTATTCAACCTAAGAATAATGGGTCATGTGGCCAATGAGTTGGCAAATTGACACGGTAAAGGTTTACCTTCCTTGGCGGGCCTCGGGGCTATTGGGCCAAGGCGTACCATTCTTAGTGGGCCTTGCCCTTTAATGAGTGTTTATTATTGTATATAGTATTTCCCTCTTTTTCATGCACGTTTTACATCGTTTTATTCTCTATTCCTTCCCGTTTCCCCCGTTTTGTCTCCTCTTTTGCTTTTGTGGTCACTCATGTGCTTTGCAGGAAATATGTGTTGATTAGGGACCATATGGTGAGATTCTAGCACAAAGAGGCGAAAGGAGCGAAGCCGGAGGGGCAATTGGTGCAAGGGAAGAAGGTTTTATGAATAACAGGAACCCACGTAGCCACGTCAGTATGTAACGCACGGCCACGTCAAACTGCATTGGAGAAGACATCGACACGGCAACGTCGAAGACCACCAAACGGTCGCGTCAAGGTAGATAAAGATTGAAGACTTGAAGCCTACGCGGCCCGCGCATACGAAGACGACACGGCAACGATTCTACGAAGGCCGAAGCTGATTGACGTGGCCGTGACAAAGATGACACGGCCGCGTAGCCACTTTCGATGCGGCCGCATCTTTAATGATGTGACCACGTCACCGAAACCCCGCTTCCCCATTTCACGCTAGGTATCGATGCGACCACGTCGTTTCCGACGCGGTTGGGTCGGACTGGTTTCCTGAGGCGGCTAGGGCAAAACCGGGGGTTATTTTGGTCTTTTGGGCGTGCATATATAAGCGCCCCTTCTTCCTCATATGAGAGGATCTTCTTTTTAGCATTTTTCTGTTATTTTCTAAGGCTTGGGGAAGTTTTGTAAGGATTCTAAACACTATTTCTTTGCTATTTTTGTTGTTCTTATTGCTTATTAGTGTAATAGTTTAACTCTTCTCGATAGAAATTTCCTATTTTAGTTGCTATTGCTGTGTTTTTATCATACGTCGCCTATTAAATCCGAATCTATGGCTTTTGATGCTTACCCATTGCTAGAAACATCTTCTATTGTAATGAGTACTGAGTAGTTTCCTTCTAGGGCAATATGATGAACCCCATTGGATTAGAGCTATGGGTTGGGCTAATTAATTAACATAGTTGCTGGCCTAATTGAGATTAGGGATACATTGGGATGACTATTATCATCGTAGATTCGGTCCCTTCCCTTCGAGACGATCAGATTGGCCGCCGACCAAAAATCGAGATCAATCCGGAGATCCGATCCCTACAACGATCCATACTATCGGTGTGTCTGACCACCAACAGTCACCGATTAATTAAGAGCTCTCTCAATGTATGTCTATTCCCCGAACGCCATTGTGGGCAGGAGGAAGATTGGGGATATTTGTCGAGCGTAATGCGCCCAACGTATACCGATGCATCGGAGACCACTGACATCGGTGTAGGTTGGGTTGGCCTATCATTGCATCGCAACAGCAGGGGGTAGGACATGACATAAGGGAATAACCTATCATGCATCACGACAATGGGGATAGGCGAATGCCCTTAGGTCACATGACCTCTCTCAAGTCCCAATGAACCCGGCAACCGGTTGATTACTAGTCTAACCCTAACCTTGGTCAAATGGCGGAGATTCCCCAAGCCATAGAGCTTTTATTCCTTGATTCACACTTTTCTATTTTCACCGACCAATCATCGATTTTATTGCGTAGCTTTCACTCGAAGACCACGAATCGATACTCACAATCCACATCCATGTGTTCGACCCGTTAGCGACTACACACGACCCGTGCACTGCGGTATTATTATTAGCGTCGTCTAGACGACGATCACCCTTTCAGGTAGAATTCATCTAATTGCTCAATGGGCCGGATCCATGTATTTAACAGGGGGCTACGATGAAACATGTTTTGCATTACGTTGAAATATATTTTCAAAGAAACATATCCGAAAACCTTATGACACTATACATTGCAATTGAAGTTTGAAGAACATAAATGAATAAACTATTGAATCCTAGAACCTTGTACATCCTTTTGCTTATGCAATACATCTTTTTTGTTACATCAGAATATCATTTTCTTAGCGATGCACATCCTTTTTTCACAACTGAACAATCGTGCTTGTCACAACTGTACTTTTTTTTGTTAAAATTGAACATCCTTTTGTTAACACTGAACATCCATTTGTTTGTTTTGAACATATTTATATAACTGTACATTACAGTATATAAATGTTAGAAATACGAATGCACTTATAAATTAACACCAGAATTAATTGCATTGAACTCGCAGGGAAAATAATACAGATAGCTCTAAATTACAAATGTAGAAATCCTCTCTTAATGCTATCTTCCGCTAGAGTTCCATTATGTTAAGACAATGCTTTTCTAGATGCCATGTGGGGTTACGTTATGATAATGCGCTTACACATAACACACAATATACTTATAACACACATCCTCCATCGAGGGTTACGTTATGAGCAACGTCAGCGCCCAATTTGGAGTGACCAAAAGTTGATAAATTTCGCTAATTATTTATTATTTATTAATTATTTTTAATTTTTATCCTTTTTCCAAAAATTGTCATGTAATGAACTTATCCCAGGATGAATTTAATCACAAATAACCAACATGACAATAGCGGGTTAACGTACCCTTCATCGAATTGGAAGTTGATATGTTGTGATGTTGCTGGTCTCTCGCTGTCATCCGCACTCCCTACCGCATTTCGCACCCGCCAACTCACCCACCGCTTTCTCCAAACGTCCCGGTCCCAATATCGAGTCACTGTCCGATCACTGCAGTTTATCTTTGTTAACGCTGCTCGGGGTGAGAATAAAACAGCTCACCGCCCGAACCGGATCCACCCAAATAGCTGGGGATCGGGGGAACACCAAAATTGGAGATCCGGCACAAGATTTTCTCAATACGCTGCTTTTTAAGTAACACCAAACGCCAATTTTCACCAATGGAATGCAAGCTCATTCACATGGGCCCCATCGATACGGTCTAAATAGAAAATACGCTCCCGTTGTCTTTTCTCGATGTTCCCTACACATCGCACATAACAACGAGCAATGATTCTGTGCGGCTGTTGTCCGTTTTTTCGTTCAAATTCACAACACGTTCATTAACCAATAAGACGAGAGCACGTGTGAGGAAACAAAAGGAGCCCACTAACGGTGGATCATGATTGAGTAGAAATCTTGTTTGCTGTTCTGAATGCGCATGGGATTAATACGCTACGATCCTGTCGGTGGGCAGCCCCGTAAATTGTTGAAATAAAAACGGTATTTTCGTCAATTAAAGCGGATTGACCCAGCAACCGCACAGAAGAAGAAAGGAAAATAAAAAGCAAGGCGGGAGCTGCTATCGCCTCCGCCGTTCGTTCACTGAAGGCGGGCCAGATCCGAGACCCGATAACTCCCTGCCTTCCTGATCCGGCATATCCGCGAGAGATCCGAAACCCGATATGACGGCGTCGAGGGGGAAGGGGTGGGTCGGGTGGCTGATCGTGGTGTTGGTGGCGGCGTTGGTGGTTGCCGCGGCGGTGATCGCGTTCGTGGTGAAGCACAAGCACTCGTCGGGTGGTCTCGGTCCGGTGCCGGGACCGCCGGGTGAGGTCACAGCCAAGTACGCCGACGCCCTCGGGGTCGCCCTGCAGTTCTTCCAAGTACAAAAATGTAGCTTCCCTCTCTTCCTCCTGTTTCAGCTTGATCTTTGCTTGAATGTTTAAATTTTTTTTGTTGCATGAAGATGAATGTTTCTTGCTCAAGTTGTGATATTGTTTTTTTTTTTGAATCTGTGTGCATTTCGACATGAATGACAAAGAAATGAAGAAATTTTGGTATTGATCTTGCTCTATGATTTGATTTCACCATTTATTTCGCGTGGGCAGAGAAGTAAAAAAATAACAACTTTTTGCCGTTAATTTTTGTTTTTTTTCCCACGATTTCGAATCCGTTGTAGATGCCAAATTTTATCCCCTTTAATGGCATTTTTGCGTTCCATTTTATTTCCATTATACGATGTTAAAAATAGTTTCACTTTATGATAGTAGCTTAATTCCCAGTATAAAGACAGATATTCTTCAATGCTGATCTGATGATTGGTCGAATTTGTTATGTAGCGGGCAAGTTAGTTAACAACAAGATCTCGTGGAGAGGCGATTCAGCTCTCACAGATGGGAGTGATGCCGGGCTCGATCTATCGAAGGGGATGTATGATGCCGGAGATCATATGAAGTTCAATTTTCCTATGGCTTTCACGGCCACAGTGCTCTCGTGGTCCATCTTGGAGTACGGCGATCAGATGGGTGCAGTGAAGCAGCTGGATTCGGCTCAAGATGCCCTCAAGTGGATCACCGATTATTTAATCAAATGCCATCCCCAAGACAACGTGCTATATATTCAGGTGAACCCATCTGAAATTTCAAATATACTTATTTGATTCTAATCTATAATTGGTATTTAGGATAGGATTGAATGCATAAAATTGATCCATTTTTTTCTCCATTAGCTAAGTAGCTTATTTTGTTTTGTATTATATCATTCAACATTCATTAAATTTATTGGTTATTTGTTTATTTAGCTTAGTATGCAATCTCTATCTCACTTGATAAATTAAGAGAAGATGTAGTGGATAATTTAATAATAGGTTAGGTGTATCCTTTTCTCGGTAGTTTATTAATGTTTTAATGCTATCGAGGTTCCTTTCATGGCAAGTCTAAAGAAAGGTACAGTTTCAAGCTATTCAATTTGCATCTTCCTTCCTTTCATGTTCATTCCTCATCTGAATTAAACCTATATAAAACATCAGATGGAAGATTCTCGTGCTTTGATACCTGATATCTTGGTTATTCCTCTTTGATGTTTAGCTAAGTTTTTGCGGTCAATTGGTTTAACACATTGTTTGGGATGATTTCTGGATGGATGGGTTTGGGTAGCCGACCTTTGCTACACTCCGACCTACAAAGCGAAGCAAGCATGTTAAGGTGACCAGGGCATGGGCCCGGTCAAACCCCATTCGAAACTTAAATTAAGCTGAATTTCGCAAAGAGCTAAATTATGGAGTTATGGTTTGATTCACCTTTGAAAAGTGTGCTGTTTATAGGCGTTTGGTACGTGGGTGCTATAACTTGTTCTTCAGGCTAAGCTATTCGTGGGTCCCCATGGGACAGTCTACGTGGTAGGGCTCATTCGTTAGATTTCCAGACCGAGGTATTTGGATCTGGGCTTTTTTTGGATACTTAGGTTTGGTCCGATATTAATTTTTATCATCTCTAGGCTTAATCGTTGGGTCATATTCTTGGGCGTGGCCAAAGTGTTGGTTCCCCTTAAAAACAACACAAAGTACATAACATATATCATGCATGGTTTACCATGCCAGGTGATACCTGAAAATGATAGTTGTCATAAGATTCTGTTGTCATCTGAAGTTGTGAGCAAGCAGTCTTTTACTATTTTACTATGTAGTATATTGGTTCTTCCAATATCCACTAATTTACTATTATTTTCATGACAGCTGATCTAGTCGTATCATATTCATCAGTTTCATGACTATTAAATACAACATAAAAATTTATGTGTTTACCAAATAAACTATTATTTTGTATTGATATTAAGTATACTGAGAAGCCAATGCTAAAATCTTAATGCAATAAAATTGCAATAGTTGTTATAGAACTATTCATTGTTTCGTTTTGGTCGAGGTTGTTAAACTTCATAAGCTAAAATCAAAACCATATTTTACTTTGAAGACATTATAAGCTCATAGACCTGAAATTACATGTGATTCTGGCATTGAGCGGCAATGTATTTAAATTACATGGCTTTAGATCTAACCAGCATATCTTATAATTTCTTAGTCTAGTTATCTTTTTCCTGTCTACAGATGATTGTGCACCTTCTTCTTTTTGTGTCCAATGTCTTAATAACATGCACATTAAACGTTATCTTCTGGTTGACAGGTTGGTGATGCTGATATAGATCACAAATGCTGGCAAAGGCCAGAAGAGATGACTGAGAAAAGACCTTTAAAACAGGTTAACAAGAAAACTCCGGGAACAGAAGTGGCTGCAGAAACAGCAGCAGCTATGGCTGCAGCTTCAATGGTCTTCAAAACGATCAACTCTGCATATTCTGATACACTTCTTCAGCATGCTGAGAAACTCTTTACATTTGCTGATACCTACAGAGGCTCTTCTAGTGTAAGCATACCAGACCTCCAGAAATACTATAACTCTACAAGTTATAAAGATGAGCTCTTGTGGGCAGCTGCCTGGCTCTATCATGCCACTGGTGATCAGTCATATCTTAGTTACGCAACAGTTGAAAACGGAGAGGAGTTTGCAGACTGGGGAAGACCAACTTGGTTTAGTTGGGATGACAAGCGGGCAGGCGCACAGGTATACACATAGCTAACAAATGTCTATTTTTTTAAAGTAAAACAGATGGTCCGGTAGGGCATTTTGAAATGTTTTATCATTTAATGTACTGGATTTTTCTAAATTACCATGAATGGTAAAGTTCTAGTTTCAATTGTTTCACATATTTGCTATCCACAGTAAATTTCATATGTGTGTGTGCGCGCGCGCGCGCGCGTGCGCAAAAAATGTGCATGAGGTTGACATCGGGCAGCAATACCAGCGCACACCCCCGCTGTTTGGGTGTTCTAAGTATTTTTTCTGAATTTTTTTTGCAGTAGGTAGATATACTTGTTATGTAGCTCCCCACAAAATTTCAGGTCAATCCAACACCGTTTGAGCCTCCGTTCATCGATTTCAAAAATGTTGCGCAAAACTGTCCAGAATTCTGGACAGTTTTGTGCAACGTTGTTGAAATCGATGAAC
This sequence comes from Scilla litardierei, assembly GCA_030789695.1. Taxonomy (NCBI): domain Eukaryota; kingdom Viridiplantae; phylum Streptophyta; class Magnoliopsida; order Asparagales; family Asparagaceae; genus Scilla; species Scilla litardierei. The sequence goes on from CM061133.1 coordinate 32,849,379, forward strand.
GGAGGCTCAAACGGTGTTGGATTGACCTGAAATTTTGTGGGGAGCTACATAATATCTACCTACTGCAAAAAAATTCAAAAAAAATACTTACAAACCCCGAACATCGGGGGTGTGCGCAGGTATTGCTGCCCGAGGTCAACCTCAGGCACATTTTCCTCATATATATGTATATGTAGCTACCAAAATTTTAGCTGTTTTAACGTTACACTTTCAGTTGATTTTGGCATGTCATTCATGTAGTTAAGTCAGATAACGTGTGAAAAACAGTTTTGCAATGGAAATTGAAATTCTGAAAAATTCATGCTTTGAGTTGGCTGTATTACATGATCATTAATCACAATAACTTAATGTATAATTGATTTAGTGCATCTATACTCTTTCTCAGATTGTTTTCAATTTTTATCAGGTTCTATTGTCCAGAGTAAATTTTTTTGCTTCCAAACAAGCTTCGAATGCAGAGGGCAAGGGCCTTCAGATGTACAGGAAGACAGCTGAAGCTGTCATGTGTGGCCTTTTACCAGATTCCCCAACAGCCACTTCTAGCAGAACAGATGGTAATTCATGATTTAATTTTCTATTTAAAATTTGAAGGAATATGAGCTAGCACTTATTTCTGATGTTCTATTCTTTCAAGTAAAATTCTTAATTTTGTGCAAACTGGCAACTCCATGGCTTGTAGCCTGCTTGAATTGAGCTTACTTTTGTTCATGTCACAAGACTTTATGTGTCATATGTAAGCAGTCGGGAAGCAGTGAGGTGTAATTTTGGCAGCTTTACTTTCCTAGGCATAGTCTTCACACCGACTTCTATGTCATCACCGTCTGTTGGCACCAATCATTGCAGTATACTACAAATCAAAAGTCATTTCCCTATATTCTTTTACTCCGATCATTTTAGACTACTGTAGGGTATCAAGAGTGAATTCCATTACATTATATGCTTCACCATGATGCAAAAAGAAGCTTTCGCCTCTGGATATGGAAATATATCCATGTCAACTGTCAAGATTTGATAAATATAAAAGTTGCTGGATTATTGAAAATCTTACCCCCAGAGCATTTCTACGGTACCCAAGCCATTAGCCCGAAGTTTTCATTGTTAATTATTGAGACTACTGCTGTAGCCAAATGGAAGCCTGTTCTCATTATACTCACCTACCGGACCACCAGGGACCTTCTTATAGACCGGACCTGAACTTTTACATGGAAAAACTGAAACCCTATTAAAAAATTTTTTGAGCACGCCTAATTCCTTGGCGTTTTATTTGTGCAAGCACAATAATTGTAATGCTGGGATCTGGCACATGCATATTTGATTATGTTATGTTCAAACATAAATTAAGAATCACACCACTCTATTTCCTAGGTTGTCCAATTATAAAGAAAATTCAAGATTTATTTATTTATTTTAAGTGAAAGAGGTCATGCTTTGTTATGAAGTGTATCTGATATTGAATTTGTCATCATCGTTGCCCAGGTGGCTTAGTATGGATTGATCAGTGGAACGCACTTCAGCATCCGGTGGCTGCTTCATTCCTTGCTGTACTTTACAGTGATTACATGCTTACTTCACGGACGGAGTCAATTTCTTGCAGTGGGTCTTCCTATTCACCTACAGATCTGAGGAACTTTGCCAAATCCCAGGTGATTTATCCCTACAATCCTTTTAAGCCTTCTGGTCATGTGTTTTGGAAATGTCACTAAGCTATCTGGAAGTTTCCTTTGTTATTATTATATAATTTTTATTTTTTAAACCCTGTTTTGGCTTGCCTCCTAATGTGACATGTCACTGGCAAGTCTAGGCCTAACAGACTAAAAATACATTACATTCTACATTATGTATGTGCCATTCATACCTTCATCTTTTGTTCAGTGCAGACCAAAACTATCCCAATTCAGATAAAGAATCTCCGGCATTAGTTTTGTTTATGAAGGTCGCTAGCATCTATTAGATTTTAAATTACCTAGAAGGCTAGAACCATAGCAACGCCTAAAGAACTACATGTGATTCTTAAGAAATCCTTCTGGAATGACTGTTAGTTATTTCTGGATACCAACTTGTGCCTAATAAAGAAAAAATTAAAAAAAAAACAACTCAAATGTATTTTGGTCCTCGCCTTTGTGTAGTGACCTCTTACACACACACATACTAGTCATAACAAGTGACCATAGGTCATGTGGCATTCAAAATATGTCCCAAAAAAATTTCAACACATTCAAAAATTTCCCCACAAAAAAATTTGCAGCATCTTCAAAATTTGCAAGCAGGTCCCACATGTTAGAGTCACCTGGCACATTGCTCTATTTCTTAGCTCTCCAATGTGACAATGTCCCATCTTGATCCAAAGATGGAGATTATGACATCATGTTAATCACTTTCAGCTGTCTGGTTTGCTTCGAACTTATATATCGATGTAAATCAACATTCATGTCTCTGTTTCGATCTTTCTCATCTTGAACTGCTGGAAAATGCTACCAGGCGGACTATGTCTTGGGCGACAACCCAATGCATATGAGCTACCTCGTTGGATACGGGAATGTCTACCCCCAGCAGGTGCACCACAGGGGGGCGTCCATCCCCGACGATGTCAAGACCGGCTGCAAGGGCTTCCAGTGGCTAGAATCAACCGACCCGAACCCAAATGAAGCAACGGGTGCCCTCGTGGGCGGCCCCTTCCAGAACGACTCGTACATCGACCTCAGAAACAATTCCATGCAGGGAGAGCCGACTACTTACAACAGCGCTCTCATCGTGGGCCTTCTGTCCGGCCTTGTGACTACTTCGTCGATCGCCCAGTCTCTCAGCTAAGCGTCTCTTTGTGATTCCACGGCCCTTGCCTGTTCTTTCATTCATGTATATGTACAAGTAATGTAGCATGTGAGAGAGCTATGTAATTGCCTTGCTGTAATGCTTGTGATTCTTTGTGCAAATCGAGAGTTCTCTGCCTTGTGTATATGCAATTTTTGTTGCAGACGTGATCTACATAATACATGGAGCTTGTGTGATTTAATGTCCCAAATTTAAGATGTCGAGTTTTAGCAAAATAATACAAGGTAATGTAACCCTTCTTCGTCTGTTTGGGAGCTGACATGCGCACAGTCCTAATTGCTGTACACAGGCCCCTTTACACAAAAATGCTTAAAATTTTGTTCTTCTTACTTTACACATAACTATGCATCCACACTTTACCCTCTCTCTTCCTACTCCCCCAACTAAGCCCTACACCGTCTTGCTGCCGCATCCCCACGGCCCCGTCCCACTGCATCCCTGACCCATGCGCAGCTGTGCACTCCCTACATCATCCCATCCCATCCCCCTCCTTCATCTGCCCCAATTTTCCGTTGTTCTTTCCTTCCCTCGTTTGTCGTTGCTGTCGTCACAGCCGACCCTCTCCCTCCTATCCCTCATGACCACTCTTAAATCGGACTAAATACACATAAACAATGATGTGCATGTGATGATTGGTTTCCAACATTAGAAAAAACACAGATCATATGTCATGTCCTACCTTGCATACACCAAAGTCATTCGGTGTATATAGCAATGATCCTCTTTATTAGTCCTCACGTCCCCTCTTCTGCCTCTGGCAGCGACGGCGGAAGATGGGATGGGAGGACGAAGAATGAGTGAGGATGAAGAGGATGTTGGATAAAATTGCAGATTTAATAAGATGGTGCTATAAAAATCAGAGAAGGAAAGGACTTATCGGAGAGCCGAGGCATGCTAGGCACTGTCCTTAAGAGTAGATTTCCGCCCCTCAGAGTATGAACTCGGTGCAAGTCAGGTCCAGCGGCTACCCTCCAGGATTCAACGGCAACGGCCTTGTAAGTGTGCACTCACAATACAAGGCTCTAGCGAGCAGCAACTGTTCTTCGATCTCGAACGAAGAGGAAGAGGAAGGGCAAGGATAGCAACAGAAGCAATGAACTTTTGGAGGAAGAGTGAATTATTTGGAAATGAAATTTCGTAGCACAGAACTATAGAAAGGTTGAGTTTATATAGAGCAAAATTGAGACTGTTGGGATTCGCAATCAATAGGAAATTTTAATTCGGCCATTAAACAAAATATGACCGTTGGAATTCATCCATTAATAAGAAAATGGCCATTGTAGAGTTTAATGAGCAATCAATAAGAAAATAGCCGTTGCAAAAAATTAAACAGCAATTAAAACAAAACATATGGCTGTTGAAAACATAATGGGCTTTTAATTCTCTAAAAGTAAGAGGGCTAAAACATGACGCAAAACTCGAGCACTCCGCGCGCGCACCCGTGAACCCCCCTGCATAGGCGTGACGCCAGCGCACACACGCCAAGGTTTTCCGGATCCCACATCCACATTTTCCATTCGGCTCAACCCGGTTTGGGCTCAGCCCCTTGCTTGGGCTCATGCGCACGCGAGCTACCCCTAAGTCCTAGCCCATTAACAAGTCCAATAGCCCATTAACAAGAAGACTCTTATAAACCCATCCAAGGGAGTTCTCACGTCCAATGTGGGACTAAACTTGGCTTTGAATTGTGAAATAAACCAAAATGTCCTACAATCCCCCACTATTTCAAAATTCAAAGGTAAGGATATAGGAATCCAAGATAATGAAAAAGAAAAAAAATGATGAGAGATCGAATACGACAATTCAATACATTAGCAATGGTGACTTTCGGTCTATGAACCATTACTTAAGGAATGAAAGTGTGTTCCACAAGAAGTTGGTGAAACATATAGTTTCTATGAACCAATCTCCTTTATTGTAAAACATTGACTCACAACCCATTTTGAATCATCAATGAATAGTTGCTTACTCTTTCGGGTTGGCACGTTTCGGCCATGCGCCATACCTGGTTTTTCATGAGTGCTCTAGCGAATGTACCCAAATTCGCATTGGAAGCGGCCCCACTTCCACACCCATATAGGTGGACCCATCAAGTGTGCTCGACGATTATGCACACCACCCAACAAGGGCTATGGTTTCCATTAAGAGCCATATGCTCATCCTCTCTCATCGTCGATAGCACTATCTACACCATAGAATGGGACATGAACATAATGATAGTGCTCCTCACGATCAACAAGTGACTTGTTGTTACCCATATGAACCTACTTCATGAGATCATCAATCACATAGGTTGGGTTACCGTCACTCTTGACCTATGTTTTAGGTATAAGTCTCATTCCCCTCGATGTATTTTCCACTATCTTCCTATTTAGTGGTTTTGTCAGAGGAACAGCCAAATTCATCTCTGACCTCACATAATCAAGGGATACTATCCCATGATCTAGCAGCTGCCTCACAATAGAGTGCCTTAGGCGAATATGTCTACTCTTCCCATTAAAAACTTTATTTATGGCTTTTGCACTTGCAGCTTGACTATCTCACTGGATAGACAAAGACGGTACCGGGTTTTCACAAATGGAAAGATCACCAAGAAGGTTCTTAAGCCATTCGGCTTCACTACATGCCTTCTCCAAGGCAATAAACTCGGATTCCATATTAGACCGAGCAATACATGTTTGCTTGGATGATTTCCAAGACACCACACCTCCACCAAGTGTAAAAACATAACCACTTGTGGATTTAAGTTCATCTGAATCAGAGATCAAGTTTGCATCAGTAAACCTTCTAAAACTGATGGATCGCAATTAGTCTTCTTCCTAATTCTTTTCTTAGGTTCTGGTAAAAGAACTTTAGCTAGGCACCCCCACACATTGAGGTAAACAAGGTTTTTATTTATTTATTTATAAAACAAGCTCAAACTCTTGTTTTGACACAATGCTTACGAATGGTCAAGACACCTGACAAGTTTAGCAACAATTTGTTCATGCAAATCAGATGATCCATATGCAAGAGTGGGTATACTGTCTTACCAACTAAATATTTAAAAAACAACATAAAACAAAAGTTTCAAAATACCACACAACTAATGGAGCATATATATTTTGCAGTGACAGTAATCAACTTGAAGCAGTCAGAGATCGTTTGACCATAATTAATGTACATACACAAGGGATGCAAAAAGAGGATATGACACCATTTCCTGTAACATTATCCTAACCAAAATAAACATTTCAACTTTGAAGCAGATGACTGAATTTGCAACACGCACTTAAAATTTTCCAGAAGTTTAACATATATCTGAGACTATCAAATACAAGAAAAAAGAAAATTATATCTGGGTGCAGAGCAGTCATCCCTTTTATTTCTAAGAAATCATTTTAACTTGGCCAATGCTAAATACACCGCAGCAGTTGCAGTGCATGGTCATTTAACTTTAGCAGATCATTTTCCAATTTTGCAAATGAATTTTTATGTACTTTAAGTACATCATTGTAACAAGCAGTTTTAGTTAACATGCATCCACATCACTCCATTCTAAACAATTAGACAACCCATCCAAGAAAAAATAGCCATTAAACATTGACTGTTTCATTGGAAACGCCCAAAATACATTGTACGAAGAAAATGGCAAAAGACCTACAGCTTTCAAATCACAATCCTCACTTACAAATAACAAAACAAAAAACAGTTCAGAATTTGCCTCATTTCTATTTTCACATCCGAGAACATGCAAATACTAGTCATCAAAATTTTGGTAATATAAGTGAAAATGTGGTTCTGTTTTGAATTACACCCCCAGCAACTGCCTAATGACAAAATGCAAGAGACACAGAAATCCACAAAATATTTTCTTGTTGGCGGTTTTACACACAAACAACTTTCATATGAAATCAAAAGCTCGTCTTTTGACACAAAAAGAGATTTTTTTAATTAAAAATAAATAGATATGCATTTCATACTAGAATACTTAATAAGGAGTAGCCTGCATCTAATTGATAAAGCCCACAAAAGAGTTCATGAAACGAAGAATGCCTTCTCAGCATTCAGTCTTCGAATACATCAATCAAATGAAAATTTACACATCCCCTTAAACTAAATCCAAGCAGACAAATAATCACACGAATCATCCACAAAAGGAAAATACCCATTTTCATTTTATGATAGTTAAGTATATATGTAGACAGCACATTATATGAGATCATTACTCCTCTGTAAATTTAGATTACAACTCTATGTTAAAGGTTTCAAGAAAAAATTTAGACATCATCTAAAAATAGTCATTGTCAACCAATAACAAGTTCTTGGCTGAGTAGGCTCAAGGAGTATGGGGAAGAGACAAGTTTCAAATATAGGATATCACCCGATATCAATAATGCCAACAGTTTTCATGTTTAAGCTCATGCAACCAAGCTAAGATGGAAGGGGAGTCAAACACAGTAGACTACGCATACCTAAAGCATATGTAAACATATAAAGTGCAATGGACCCATTTGAGACCCCAAAAGAAAAGTTGTCTTTATATAATCATGATCCTTAGTTAAGCTTACTAAATACTTTTACCAAACTATGCAGAATTATGTTTCTACACTATAATGTACTTATCTGTATGAATATATCAGACTACCTCCCGATAATTAATCTCCAATAAAACATTTTCTATAAAATACAAATTGTGCCAACAATCTAAATTCAGTATATTAAGTAAACCGAAAGAAGGTTAGAGAGCTTGCATGTTTTAGAATGTAGCACATAACATACAAGTGAAGGTCATCCATCCATATCTTCATTTTAAGCAATTATAACTTTAGGACAGTTAATGAGATATCATTGAAGAATTTTTTTTTAAAATATATAATTCAACATAAATTCTTATAGTCACTATGTACTGATCATGCATATGTATAATCACAAATAGGCCTGAACCCATTTATACAATATTCCTATTGAGCATGACATGAAGACCATCAGAATGTAAACAATTCTTGAATAAATATAGCTTCCAAGTAACCATATATAAGAACATAATTTTATAACTTGAAATTTGTTTGTCTTGGGCTGTCCGAGAAATAAAGTTATAAAATTAGCTATGAAGTAGGCTCTATAACAAAAGAAATATCAATATGAGAAAATAAATAAGTGCACTCTGCAGATAACTTTGTTGGTTCCGTAAATATGTGTTCATGAATTAAATGCTAATAAGTCACAAATCAATTTGCATTGTTTAGTTCCATCTCTAAGATCGCTGATGTAACAGCCACATAAATCCGAATGTCATTAAAGCTTTATGCCAATATAAATCAAAAATACAACCACAAGTTTGAGTTGAAACGTAAGCATGTTCATATTTTACAAGTATAAAAACACAATAGCACATGCACCATTTACAATTTATAATTAGCGACCAGAATTCACAAGTATAATAAACGACATCAGACACTCACCAAGCGAATCGTATGTCCGATATCAGACCGAACTCAATGCAAAGAAAGGCCCAATATGAATGTACCCCTTAAATCCTCACAGAGTAAAGCATACATGTACAGACAGTAAAAAGTAGCATATCTACGTATATAAAAAAATGTAAGTATAATAAGAGATAGATCTGAATTCGTTTGGGAAGGAAATAGACCCAATGAAAACATGATATATAAAGAGTGCTAAATTTATTTATTTATTTTTCTTCTTTTTTTTCCTCTCGATATTTTAAAGAAACTTAGAGAAAAGTTCAATCGTTGAGATAGCATGCAAAGCCTAATTAGTGACAATAGCAACATCCATAAGTCTACTCTTAAGATTGTTGGATAAAATTGCAGATTTAATAGGATGGTGCTATAAAAATCAGAGAAGGAAAGGACTTATTGGAGAGCCGAGGCGTGCTAGGCACTGTCCTTAAGAGTAGATTTCCGCCCCTCAGAGTATGAACTCGGTGCAAGTCAGGTCCAGCGGCTACTCTCCAGGATTCAACAGCAACGGCCTTGTAAGTGTGCACTCACAATACAAGGCTCTAGCGAGCAGCAACTGTTCTTCGATCTCGAACGGAGAGGAAGAGGAAGGGCAAGGATATCAACAGAAGCAATGAACTTTTGGAGGAAGAATGAATTATTTGGAAATGAAATTTTGTAGCACAGAACTATAGAAAGTTGAGTTTATATAGAGCAAAATTGAGACTGTTGGGATTCGCAATCAATAGGAAATTTTAATTCGGCCATTAAACAAAATATGACCGTTGGAATTCATCCATTAATAAGAAAATGGCCGTTGTAGAGTTTAATGTGCCATCAATAAGAAAATAGCTGTTGCAAAAAATTAAACAGCAATTAAAACAAAACATATGGCTGTTGAAAACATAATGGGCTTTTAATTCTCTAAAAGTAAGAGGGATAAAACCTGACGCAAAACTCGAGCACTCCACGCGCGCACCCGTGAACCCCCTGCACAGGCGTGACGCCAGCGCACACACGCTAAGGTTTTCTGGATCCCACGTCCACATTTTCTATTCGGCTCAACCCGGTTTGGGCTCAGCCCCTTGCTTGGGCTCATGCGCACGCGAGCTACCCCCAAGTCCTAGTCCATTAACAACTCCAGTAGCCCATTAACAAGAAGACTCTTATAAACCCATCCAAGGGAGTTCTCACGTCCAATGTGGGACTAAACTTGGCTTTGAATTGTGAAATAAACCAAAATGTCCTACAGAGGATGGAGAGGGGAAGAGATGAGAGAGGTATCGACGACGCTCGGCACAGGGGGTGCAGTAGAACGGGGCGACATGCATAATGCTTGTTTGTTTTGGTTTTTTTGTGGGAAAGAGGAACTATTTTGAATGGCAAACTTGTAAATAAAGGTCCGTCTGTTCGGCAATTTGATCCGTGCACATAGCAACTTCCATTTGTTTTGACTTTTGAAGGAAATTAGTCATTTTTGCATTATACTTCTAATTTTTTATTACTGTTTTTAAGAGAAATGATGGGGTCGCGAACTTGGCTTCACATCCCAATTTTATCGTTTGAACAATATTACGACCTCAAGATCAGCCTAGTCGATCTAGGCCCGCATGTTCAGGGCCCAAGTAAACGGCCCCCGAATCTCCCTAATGAGAACTAGCTCTAACGAGAAGCTCGCCGAGTCTTAGAGAAGCTCGCCCAAGCAGAGCGACAAGCTCGTCAATCGAATCAAAGAGAAGGGTCCTCCGGTAGATCGCACACGCTGTATGCTAGCTTGTCCCAGAGTAGCTCGTTCCAGAGGCAGCTCGCCTACCTCTCTGCCTGAAGCAGTTCGCCCAAGGAGGGAGACGACCCGCCACTAACATCACTGCCAGTTTCATACAGACAAAGTCTGACGAAAGCGCACCTGGCCGCTTCGCCGCCTGACAGTCTGACGAAAGCGCGCCTGACATTTACGGCTCTGACAGCTTGACAAAAGCGTGCCTGATATTTATAGCTTTGACAGCCTGACAAAAGTGCACCTGACACGTTCGGCACTGACAGCATTGGTCGAACCCCTGACACCCTGACACCGCCAGCTTAGCTAAAGCAACTGACTCCAGCAGCCTATAAATACCCCTTCTCCTCCAGCGAAAAGGGGGTTGACTGACTAATCTGTAAGAAACCCTAACACATCTATTTACATTCAAGGTCGAATATCCTCCACATATTCGTGCCTTCCACACTAGTTCGCCACGCAAGCGCCGATCTGCCTCTAAGATCGTCCTGCGTGTCCGACATTCTCCAAGCAATCATCAACTGACTTAAGCATCGGAGAGGCTATGGGCTAACAGCCAGCCCCGCCTTTCTGACGAGTTGCTCTTCTTGCAGAAAGTTCACCCCAGCTACCAATAGACGAGCGATCTGCGATGACCTTCACCAACTGACGACCGACCTTCACCAACTAGCAAGAGAACTTCACCCGATGAAGGGCGAACTTGAGATCCTCATCTACAAATCGTCTTCAAATCGTGATTATCCTCGTCATCAACCCTACACTTGTAATCATCATGCCCTTGATTCCCTACTTCAATATAAATTCATTGTAAGCGGATTTATCCCGCAACAATTGGTGCCGTTTGTGGGAACTTAGGGTCACACCTATGTCTAATCCCATACACTTCAATCCCAGTCCTAACCATGGCAAACATCCATAGAGGACAAGCCATGTCCTCTCGGAGGGACTTCCCCGGCAGATGTACCACTTGAGGGGACGGCATAGGCTATTCATGCCTCGGCCCGTCCTATCCACCAAGGCTTTGAAGCATTTACAAAGATGATGAATAATTGGGGTGCAGGTAGGGCCGAGACATCCACCGTCCCCCCCAAACCCCTGAACGTGAGGCACAGCCTTCATCCCCAGATCGAATAAGAAGCAGTCGCCCGGCAGAGGGGGCTCAACGAAGAGATAGAGGCCCAGCAAAGACATCTCGATGCGGATATGGAGGCCACTCATCAAAGGCACATCGAAGAAGAAGCTGTTGTTCAACTAAGGCAGCTTGACGAAGAGGCAGAGACCGCCACTCTACAAATACAGGTAGATGAAGAAATCTCACGTCGACAGCTACGATTCATCATCGCCGCATGAGAAAGGCTCCGGGAGGAGAGCCGTAGGATCCTGGAGGCATCAACCCATGTTGAGTATTGGTGTTTCATATCAATGTTATTTTGATGATGATCACAACATTATGTTATTGCTAATGACTCTCTTGTTTTATTCTCATAGTTACATTTCAAGAATATCATCTTTGGAGACTAAACACTTGGTGCAAGGATGGACATCAAGTGGGGAAGGGCCAAAGCTTGGACTCAAGGGGTGCCAAAGCTTGGAGATGATGGGGAGCATCAAGGCATCAAGATTGAAGACATAGACTCTAAGGAAAGCAATGTAATCCATGTAATATTTCCTTTATTGCTTTCTGCTTGAACGCGTCTCAAGTATGTGATGCTTAAGCGCTACTCCCAAGTGTAGGAGGACGTCAAGTAATAAATTTATATCCGGTGAGACCCGGGTCGGATCACAGGGACAAGTCGTTATACGTTCACAAAATTGATCGATAACGAAAAATAAAGTGTGTTACAACTACCTCAACTAACGGTGGATGAGTGTGAGAAAAAATGTGGTGAAAATTAAAAATCTAACCTAAGTGGCTAAGGGTGGAGAGCCGAATCTGCAAGTAACAAGGAGGACTCATGTGGTGTGTGTGTGAATGAGGCCGTGGGCGTTCATCCCAAATATAACTCAATTGATCTCCCGGCTAAGGGAGCTCAATCGGAAAATACGGCATTTCATCGAATGTGTGGGGTGCAATAAGTAATGAATGAAACTCACATGAGTAATAATCAATTAAGCACATTAGAGAGGGTCCGCTAGGATTATCCTCTTCTTGGATTCCCCCTTAGGGTTCCAATAAACAAAGTTCTAGGGTTTCATACACAAATTAGACAATGAAATTGTGCTAGAGATGAAAACCACAACCCAACAACAACAAGCACAACACAATCACACAAGATATATTTCAGAAATTCATAATGAAAAGGAGAAGATTTTACTCAAATTCTATCATCCAATTACAATACAAAATCTAAATCAAATACACAATAGGTTGGAGAAATTTCACCCAAGTGTCACTCCAAGATGAAAATCCCCCTCTCCCAAGTGCTCCTCCAAGCTTCAAGCTTCCTCAAGCTCCTCCCATGGCCTCCAAGCTCTTCTTCCCACTCCAAAATTTAGCAAAAATAAGAACTAGGGCTGAAAAAAACCCCCCAAATTCGCAATATAACCCAAGCACAGCTTATCGGGTCTGTTTTTAAGTCAAACGGGTCGGATTCTGGCCCAAACCCGCAAGCAATGTCAAAATCTGCAGAAAATTTCAGCACCGTCACCCTGTCTTGCGAAAATTTTAGAAAAATCATCCGACCTCGGAATGACGTGTTCCAGGCGGCGATGGAACCGTAACAAAGTGTGTAATCACAAAAAAATATCATTAGGCCAGGATATATACTGCAATGATAGCAGAATTCTTCACAAGAGAGGCAAAGTTGCAGAAATTTTCAGCACCATCACCCCGTCTTGCGAAAATTCTAGAAAAATCATCCGACCTTGGAATGACATGTTCCAGGCGGCGATGGAACCGTAACAAAGTGTACAATCACAAGAAAATATCATTAGGCCGGAATATATACTAGAATGATAGCAGAATTCTGCACAAGAGGGGAAAAGCTGAATTTCCAGACCCGAAATTTTCAACATCATCACCATGTCTTCCAAAAAATGCAGTAAATTGCTCCGACCTCCAAAATTTCTGGAAAAATATGCGTTGGAATCGGGACTTCATGAAATTTGACTGAAAAATAATAAGAGACTAAGATGAAGATGATAATAAGTTGTAAAAATTGTGTTTTATGCATATGTAAATGATAAGCTCCAAATTTAAGAGATATCAAAAATATGTATGAAACAAAGCTAAGATATGATTAATACATGCACAAAAAGCACCGAAATGAGGGGATAAATATACAATTTTTACCCTGAATCACTTTCTCTCTCATTTGAGTCTAGGTTAATGTAATGCCTTGGTAGATGGTCTACTCATACATGCACATGCATTTAACCATCAAAGTGAGCCTTAGGATTATCATAGAATCCAACCCAATAGGCTCATCATGACCAAAGACTCATTTGGAGTCTCTGGTTCTCCTTTAGTCGCCTGCTGAAGGATTCACAGTCGATTGGGTGATTTCCAATCGCCCATCGATCCTTCTACAATTGACTGTAATGAACAGCTCAAGTCAACATTTCTATTGACTCTACTTGAGCTTTTCGCATCAGTCGACTGATGCTCAGTTTACAGTCGCCTGTATATTTACATTCGCCTGTGAATTGGTCAACAGTCGTCTGAGTAGCATAAGTGCATATACTACCTCTCTCTGTTTTTCTCCATCTCTTGCAGCAGACGACTGATGAAGGGTTTACAATCGCTTAGCAATTTTACTGTCGACTGTCTACTTGTCATCAGTCGCCTGTATGCTTATCTGAAGAAAGAGTGCAGCTCTCTGTTTATTCCATCCCCTGCAGCAGTCTCCTGCTGAAGGTTTTACAAGCGCCTGTCCTGTTCACAGTCGACTGTATCGATTTCATCAGTCGACTGTCGTGGCTTAGATTATATCCGTTGGATATTTTCTAGCTGTTGGACAGTCGACTGTCATTTGTTCATCAGTCGACTGTCAGTGACGTTTCTGCCCAGAAACTATCCGTTGCAGCTTTTTGTTTTTAGCTGTTTCCTTGGGGTTTGAGGGCTGATATATGGTTCCTATATATATGAGAGGGATGATATGATTAGAACTTCTTGATGCTATTGCAAATCATTTAGAGATTGAAAAGCCACTCTCAAACTCTCTCATTTCCCTCTTTGAGCTCTTATTCCTCTTCCTGCATTGAAGTCAAGCTCAAAGGAAATCATCCAATTGCTTTCAAGCCAATCTCAACACTTGGAGATCCTTTTCCATGCATTGCATTCATCTATGAGTAAGCATCTCAAGGCATAGTAAAGTATTTATTTTAATTGGTGATTCTTGTAACACTAATTCTCTTTGCGGGAATTAGTCTTTCTCTCTTTGTGGGAGTTTATCTTTATGTGGTATTAGGATATTCTCTTAGTGGGAATAACTCTCTTAGTGGGAGTAACTCTCTTAGTGGGAGTTTGGTGTCCTAGTGTAGGGCTAACCCTAATTCTCCGAGTGGGAGTTAGTAATTCTCTAGGTGGGAGTTTGACCCATGTGTAGGGTTGGTTGGGTCCTTGTGTAGGGAAAAATCCTCTTGGTGAGGTATCTCTGTGAGGGATTTGTATTCACTTCTCTTTGTGGGAATTATAGTGAATATTGGTGTGGCTGGATGTACCCAAGTTTGGGGAACCAGGGTAAAATCTTGTGTTTGCGTTTGGATTGATTGTGTCAATTATTTCCTCTTGCATTTATTATTTCACATTTGCAAGTTTAATATTAATTGGACAATTTATTGCCATTACACTATGCATCCCCCCTCTAGTGTGTTGTTGTTAGTATTGCAAGGGTAAGGCGATCCTTACAACCCAAACCGATGGCACCCACGTAGCCCGCCACCGGTGGATATCTCGTCGCCAGAGGGAGTGTCCACAGGTCGGCTCGCCAATTCCTACGCGAGATGATCCTCGACGGTGAAGCCGCGATCGAAGTAGGACTCCTCGAGGCAGGGAAGGGATGCCACTGAGCTCCGATGTGGCTCATCCGGTGACTCCAATGATTGGCAAGGGGTCGAGGCAGTCGTATCGACATCCGAAGATCGCTTGTGCGCCCTCATAGATCACCTGTGCGACCCCTACCCAGAAGTGGATAACCCCTTGGCAAGACGAGTGACCGCGGCCCCGATACCTCGTAGGTTCAATCTTCCTCAGCTTGAAATGTATGATGGTGCGGGCGATCCCCTCAAACATGTGCAGCGATATAGAGGGGCAATGGAAATTCAAGGCACAGATGAACCACTCCAATGCCGGGGCTTCTAAATGACTCTGAAAAAGTCGGCATATAGTGGTACAACGGCCTGCCCATCTGCTCCATTGAATTCTTCAACGACCTATCCCACACGTGCTGCCAGCAGTTGAGGGCGGGACGGAGAAGGAAGAAACCTGCGAACTATCTATTTTCGGTAGTCCAGAAGAAATGGAAAACAATCCGAAAGTTTTTGCGCCGTTTCCAGGAGGAAAGGCTTGGCGTGGTGTGCTGCGGAGATGAGCTTGCCATGGCGGCCTTCAAAAAAGGGCTGACCAACCGGAGCCTACACAAGTCGCTCCTCTATGATCTGCCCACCGATCTGGACGCGATCGTCACCAGGGCAGAGAGGTTCATGCTAAGCGAGGATGCTCTAGGAGTAAATAAGGTGGCCGCCCCGGTTGGGACATACCGCAACGAGCATCAGCCTGATTTTCGATCAAGGCATGAAGACCGCCCTAGAGGGCACGACCAACTGGGCAACCAAAGGCACGACCAAGGAGGGCATCGACTGCAAGATCTCCCTGGACCAGCGTGAGGGTTCGCCGCACCTAGAGAGCCCCCGTCGGCGGTCAATAGGTCCTTCGGACAGCAGTAGGCCCAATACACACATCTCAATGCCCCCATGATTGAAGTGTTGGCTGCATCGACGAGAGCCGGACTTCTTCGAGACCCGCCTCAGGAGATGAGGACGAACCCAACCGCGAGGAATTAACAGAAATATTGTTGATATCACCGTGATCACGGTCATGATACCGACGAATGCTTCACTCTGAAGAAGGATATCGAACGACTGATTTAGGAGGGCCATCTCCAAGGATTCGTCGATGGGAGGAGACGGGTTCGCGATGAAAGAGCGCCCCTAGGAGTGCAGTGGCCGAACCAGGCCCAGAACACCGAGCAAGACGTCCCTCGCCAGCCTAGAGCGGTCATGCGCATAGATGTGATATGCGATGGGCCATCCTCGGGTGGTGCGTCGGCATCAGGCAAAAAGGCGTACGCTCGACAAGTGATGACGACGGGCGTGGGTGACAAAGAAAAGTGGAGGAGAGTAGCTCGTCCCCCCATCTCATTCTCGGACGGTGACTTGGAGGGGGTCGATCTACCTCATGATGACACTATCGTTATCGAAGCCCAAATTGGAACGGCAATAGTCAGCCGCCTCTTGATTGACACTGGAAGCTCATGCGCCATTCTTTTTATTTCAACGATCGAGAAGAAGGGACTGAAGCAAGCAGATATGAGGCAATGTACCGGTCCGATTGTTTGCTTCACCGGCCACTCAGTTCCCATCGTCGGAGTTATCACCCTGTCAATGTCTCTGGGAAGGAGCCGAGAATCGTCACTCAGATGACGCAATTCGTTGTCATCGACATCGCATCGGCCTACAACGGTATCATAGGGTGGCCATACATGACCGCCATCGAAGCTCTCCCCTCACTCCTGTATCAAATGATTAAGTTCCAGATTCCGCATGGAGTTAGACAAGCACGAGGGAGTCAAAGACTGTCCCGAAGCTGCTACGTCGGCTCCACCAAACACAAAGAGCCCGAGAAAGCTCAGCTGGTCGAACTTGCCAATGATCGGGAGGACTTCGACGACTAACAAGAGAAGGCACCGAGCTAGCCTGCCATCGGAATGATGAGCATTTACTCGTATATTATCAATAGCTTTGTAAATATAACTATCATTTTCTGTGCATACTCTCAAATATTGTCATCTCCATTTGAAAATCTCAGCTCTTTTGGTGGGTTAAGGACCGAGCTACGGCTCACACCCTCCCCACCCTCAACTTCGGGGCAAGCTTACGAGCTTCATCCTCGATAGACTTCTCAAACTTCGGGGCACGCTTATGAGCTTTGCCCTCGATAGGCGCCGATGGGTTAAGGACCGAGCTACGGCTCGCACCCTCCCCACCCTCAACTCCGAGGCAAGCTTATGAGCTTTGCCCTCGATAGACTTCTCAAACTTCGGGACAAGCTTACTAGCTTCGCCCTCGATACGCGCTGGTTGGTTAAGGACCGAGCTACTGCTCGCACCCTTCCCACCCTCAATTCTAGGGCAAGCTTACGAGCTTCGCCATCGATAGATGTCACGACCCGCTTCCCTAAAATGGAGGCGAGACGTGAAAAGGTCCGCACGAGACTGGAGCTGTGAAGCCCCAAACCCGATAAGCGTCAATAATACATAAGCAGGTCCCTGTAACCACAATAGAATAACAATAATAACACAAGGAGAGACTGAAATAAAATCTCACATCTCATACATTGTCCAACAAGAAAATAAGTCCAACATCCAGAAAAGCCACCAGGCTAAAAGAGAAGAGTCTAAAGGCCCAGAACAAGGCCAACAAAAGCAACAACAACAACAAGGTATAGGTGCTACGCACCGATAACAAAACAACTGTCTAAACAAAAGTAAAACACAACGAAGACACTAGGACTGGTCCCCAGTGTCCACGTACTCCCCGTCAAACACAAGCTCGGGCTCGGCGTCAGCAAACACCTCGTCCTCAACGAGGTACTCAGGTTCAGAATCTAACATGTGTCACCCAAAAGAGTAAAGGGGCACATGTCAGCAAGTCTAAAAGACTTGAGCAAGGAAACTGAAAGTAAGGCATCTAGCAACCTAGCAGTTTAGTATGCATGACATGGCAGTTATAACATGAGTGCACGATTAAAACATGGCAAGACAATTTGTACAAGAGAACAATCATCGGGACAAGACAAGAGTAGCCAAGCTACTATCAATCTCAATCAATTCACATTGTTGTAGGTGTTTACGCCCTTCAGCTGAATGGTTCATCATTCACACCGATCGGCACTAAACCCAATTCACGTTTCACGTTGTTTTGTAGATGTTTACGCCCTTCAGCTGAATGGTTCATCATTCACACCGATCGGCTCTAAACACTACCCCACCCCAGAGTTTACGCCTTACAACTGCAGTTGTTGATCAAACAGACCCCCAGTTGCCTGGCCGCTTAACCCTTACCCCATCCCACACGTAAACAAGCCAGTGTCCCTGCACATGAGCCCAGCAAGTGAGCCAGGGTTGCCCCGCACGGGAGCTTGTTTCTTAGTTCACAATTCAATATATCGAGCGTTGGGGTTAGCAACTCATTATGCTCGCTTCTGGTCACGAGCCAGGAAACACAAGTATTGTAGCGATGCTACGCAATCACGGGATCACCAAAAGAATGCAATGACATGACATTTAATTTGCGTACCGTTAATGGAAAGTAAACATGACATGGTAATTGTGCAACATGCTAAATGTCGGAACTAGCTTCGTTGTCAAGCTAGTTCCCCAATTTGCGCCTAGGCGAGTATCATTTCGTCGCCTAGCCTCTTTTACGCATACGACAAGAAAATGGCCTAAAACATGGCCTAAACCCTAGGTGGCAAGTTTCACTTGCCTAGCACCGGGGATGACGACCTCTTCGTCACACGGATGCCAATCTACGGGGAAATCGCTGTTTTGGGGGAACAATCATCAAACCACATGAAATTTTATTAGGGTTTCATAAAAATATAAATAGGTTATGAAAACAACGGTAGATCGATTTCTTACCGAGAGGAAGCGGAAGAAACACTCCGGAGAACCCTAGGATCAGATCTGGAAAAGATTGGAGAAGTTTGGGGAAACTAGGGTTTTGGGGGATTTGGGGATTTTGATGGATTTGGTGAGATTTTGGGGAAGATGAGAGGTAGATAGAGTGGATGGATGGTTTGGATGATGGATTTAGGGCTTGGAATGAAGAAATGAAGCTTAGAGGAAGATGTGGGCTCAAGGGGGAAGATTTTAGGGTTTTGGGTCGTGTTGAGGAAGATGAAATCGTTTGGGTTAGGTTTAAATAGGATGGGCTGGCGGTTGTCCAGAAATTAAGGTTTTAACACTAGTTAGTCGGTCAAAGAGCAACCACTGACCGACTAGTTTGGCAACTAGTCGGTCGGTCGACCAACGCAGACCGACTAAGTAAAAACAGTAACTTCTGAACGAAAATAGGATTCTAGAGTTAGTCGGTCCATGAACAAATACTGACCGACTAGTTTAGCATCTAGTCGGTCGATGAACGTTCTTAGACCGACTAAGAGTAAACAGTAACTCAACTAAAATTAAGATGATGTGTTAGTCGGTTAAAGAAGCATTGCCGACCGACTAGTTTGCAACCTAGTCGGTCAACCAACGTTCTTAGACCGACTAACGATAAACAGTAACTCCTGTGAAATTTAGAAAGCTAACTAGTCTGTCCAAGAAGGATTGCCGACCGACTAGATCGTCATCTAGTCGGTCGGTGCCCCTTCTTATACCGGCTAATGAGCACAAAAAGTTCCGATACGGAGCGCGGGGCCCCGGGATCGATTCCTAAGACTCCTAGGCTTGATCTAATAGTTAGATACGACCGTTATGAAGTCCGTCACGAGTGACATACTTCGAAATCGACAATCCTAAGGAAGAAACGAGAAAATACGACGAATCGATCGAAAATGAAATCTACGGAGACGAAAACCACACAAGAGGAGAAAATCCACCAAAACATATATTATATTATAATAAATCCAGATACATGAAAAGCAGTCGTTACAATAGACTTCTCAAACTCCGGGGCAAGCTTACGAGCTTCGCCCTCGATAAGCGCCTGTGTGTTAAGGCCCAAGCTACGACTCGCACCCTCCCCTCCCTCAACTCTGGGGCAAGCTTACGAGTTTCGCCCTCGATAGACGCCGGTGGGTTAAGGACCGAGCTACAGCTCGCACCCTTCACACCCTCAACTCCGGGGCAAGCTTACGAGCTTCGCTCTCGATAGACTTCTCAAACTCCGGGGCTATCTTACGGCTCTGACAGCCTGACAAAAGCACTCCTGACATTTACGGCTCTGACCGCCTGACAAAAGCGCGCCTGACAAGTTCGGCCCTGACATCATTGGCCGAACCCCCGACACCCCGACACTGCGAGCTCAGCTAAATCAACCGACTCCAGCTGCCTATAAATACCCCCCTCCTCCAGCGAGAAGGGGGTTGGCTGGCTAATCTGTAAGAAACACTAACACATCTACTTGCATTCAAGGTCGAATATCCTCCACATATTCGCGCCTTCCACACTAGTTCGCCATGCAAGCGCCGATCTGCCTCTAAGATCGACCTGCGTGTTCGACATTCTCCAGGCAGTCATCAACTGACTTAAGCATCGGAGAGGCAATGGGCTGGCAACCAGCCCCGCCTTTCTAGACGAGTTGCTCTTCTTGCAGGAAGTTCGCCCCAGCTACCAATGGACGAGCGATCTGCGGCGACCTTCACCAACTTACGAGCGACCTTCACCAACTAGCAAGCGAACTTCACCAGATGAAGGACGAACTTGAGATCCTCATCTACAAATCGTCCTCAAATCGTGATTAGCTTCGTCATCAACCCTACACTTGTAATCATCGTGTCTTTGATTCCCCACTTCAATATAAATTCATCGTAAGCGGATTTATCCCGCAACAAACAGTATATCAAGATTTTCTCACCATTCAAATCTTACTGTATTGGACAAATAATAAGCTTTGGCATTCAAACATAAATTTGTTTAGTAAGAGTGGACCGAAAGTTAAATCTCATTAGGCTACACTCATATTTGGGATTTTGGCTTTGTTCGAACATGTGCGACCTTGAAAATAAATGTTGTATGCTGCCACTATAGTAAATTTCTCAAATCAGAGTAATTCCCTAAAAATTTGAGTTTGTTTCCTAATTCATTCCTCCATTTTTTTATCTATCGGAAAACAGGAAATATGTATTGTGGAACCCAAGTCTCCACAGAAACGATCGGATGATTCAATCACTGGATGAGCACCGGAGCTCTAATCGCCCAATTTTCAATTATCTCTGTGTAATAACCAACAAAAACCCAATATCATAAGCGCTCGTAAGGTATTTTTTTTTGATACATCGGAAAGCGGGAAGCTTGGGTCGTGGAACACGAGTAGACTCGTCCTGGTCGCTTAACTTCAAATACGGAGAAGCCCGGTAGTATTTTTGAGGGAAAGGACGAAAAGATCCATCCGATTTTTCATCATTAATTTAATAAGGTATTTAATAAAAAATAATTTATTACTTATTTTGGAGCATTTAGCGGTTGCTCAATGAATTTGTGACAAAGTATTTAATGAACCGTACTTTCGGAAGATGATAGTAATGGTGTTCCGACCGTAGTTTAATCTGCCTGATTACTTACTTGAACAACTATTAACTTAATCAATTTATACATCAACTATCATTAATCAATCGGCCTTGTAAGGCCAAAATCTAAGAGAGAGATTCAAACCGACCCCTCTCTCTCCCCCCCCCCCCCCTCCGATTTCTGCGGACGCCACCGTAGGGACGCGTCCGTTCGAAGTTGCCATCTCTCTCCGACGCCATATATACCCCTATGCCCTCCCTTTCTCTCCCTTTCTCTCTCTACAAACTTCTCTCTATTTTTCTTCCCTCTCTCTCTCTCTCTCTGTCTCTACATTTTTGTGATCAAATTTTTTTTCTTGCAATCGCCATTCGAATCCCTTTGATTCGTTAATTTTGGTGGTAAGTTCCTCGCATTTCATTGGATTTTTTTCCTCTTTTCTTGTATAATTCGATATGTACATGTTTTGTTCCATTTTCTGTGAAATGTTAAAATTTAATCGCATTGTCTCAACTTTGTGTTTTTTTCTGTTGCAGTTTATGCGTGACAAGAGTAAAGTATGATGGGATCGTTTCTTAGTAGGGTTTCTATGTAAGAATTTGTGACCATTTCTATCTCATTTTCTTTCTCTTCTTAAGAATTGTTTTTGAGATTTTGAAGGAATCTGCAAATTTGAACATTAACGCTATGTGAAATGGTGAACACCAATTAGAAAAATAATTACTTCAATTGTTACAACGAACGAATCAAATTTAATATCTCTGGTCCTATTTGAGAAAAAGCATACGCAACTTCTACAATGTTTGGAGATTAATATTTCAGACTATTTTTGTTTTGTAATCTTGGTACCAAAGAAATGCATAAAGGAGTGAATTCTAGGGCAACTACATCAAAATCCTCTCCTGACAAGGGAACGAGTAATCATTGGCACTGTAATTAGAAAGTTTTAAATCTATTTTCTAAAAATGATTGTACTAAAAAGTTGCATAAAAGAGTGAATTATAATATAAATTGACCACACCAAAATGCGGTCTTGATAAGCGGAGAGTACTGGTGGTACTGAAATTTGCGTTGTATTATTTGGCATGCAGAATGATTTTTGGCTATGCATATCCGGCTTATGAATGCTACAAATCGGTCGAAATGAACAAGCCAGATATTGAGCGGCTACGATTTTGGTGTCAATACTGGTAAGTTTACTCAATTTTTGCAATGTCCCTGGGCTGTTTGGTTGTTAGAAGTATCTTGAAACTTGAACATTGTTTTTCCCCCCAGGATATTAGTTGCAGTGCTCACAATCTTAGAGAGATTTGGAGATGCTTCCATTTCATGGTAAATGAAATATCCTTTGGCATTACATGTAATTCTCTAATTTGTTTATCGTAGCTATCGTCTAGTCTCCTTTTCTTATGATAACCATGTATGTGTTGCTTTTTTGAAGGTTGCCGATGTATAGTGAAGCAAAATTGGCCTTTTTTATTTACCTTTGGTATCCAAGAGCTAGAGTACGAGACACCATTTTATTTTAGAATTCTATTTTTGATTTCATGTGTAGTGCCTTGCTTCTTATGATCTTCTTAATTCATTTTGTATCGTTTCAGGGTACAACATACGTATATGAAACCTTCTTTCGTCCGCTTGTGGCAAAACATGAGACTGAGATTGACCGCAGCTTGCTTGAGTTGAGAACCAGGGCGGGTGATGTTGCTGTTCTTTATTGGCAAAAAGCAGTTATATATGGTCAGAGTAGATTTTTTGAAATGGTGGATTATGTTACTTCACAGTCAGGGCCACAATCAAGAAGAGCCAACACTGTGCAGGTTTCCACCCCTGTCCAGGTATACAGTAGCAGAGACACATAGGGCCTGATTATATTGTAATGATACTTATTTTTCTTTTGCACCATAGCGTATTCCTTAGTTTTTAGCATGTAATAATGTGAAGTTATCATGCATGCTTGTGTCAATTCCTCTTGTATAATATATTCTTGCTGTAGCATATTCATTCATTGTAGATAACTCTTTGCCCATGCCACGACTTAATTCCAGGACTACTAGATTTTCTCACGTTGGTAAAGACGGATTCAGATGATGCTATTTCACCCTTTGATTCTTGTGGTATTTCTTCTGCTAGAAGGTGATGTAAATAGAACTTCGTTATTACCTTTCCATAGGAAGCACGTACCTTGAAGTCCCAAATCATTCAGGCGCAGCTCAAAGATTTCTGTTGATGCCGAGAACCATTCCTCAAATATACAAATGTCAAAAATATATTAATGTTTGCTTCTTCTTATTTGAGTTAAATAGTTTACACCAGCCATATATATCTAGACAGGTAAACATCAGATATGACATGATTAGAACTACAGCAGTAATATATTTAGATAGGTAAACATCAGATTTGTCATGATTAGAACAAAATGCATTTTGATGTAAGGAACTCACAAAAATCCTACAGAATCTAAACATGAACGCGAATAGTTCATGATTTGTACCCTAGTTGCCGTGCTTTGCCTAATAATTGCCTTCTAAAGAAGAATTTCAGTTGTTACCTGCACTCATGAAGTTCTTATCTTTTGTTGCAAATACCAACTCTCAATCCATTTGCATACTGGTTTACAGTTGATTGCATATCATTGGGGCCAAAGTGAAAGCCCAAAATTTAGCCACTGTTTAGAGAGTGGGCACACCGTTATGAGCTTGAGGATGTTTTGATTTATAATTTTAAGTTTTTAGGAATTATAATGCCATCCTTGCATACTGGTTTATTGTTGAAGATTTCAGTTATGTTTACATGAAAAGTATTTTGTGCGATTATTGGATAAGAATGACAATGCTGTTGATAATTATTTGTTGGTAAATTCAAATGAAATCATACTTTACAATCTATATATTTCTTTGTATGCATTATGATGGAAATCTGATTTGAGGTTAGTTTTTATTTCAGTTCCTCAGTGAGTTTGAGTTTCACGTGCCCCACACGTATTTTATTTAGGGCATTTGTTTTATTATTGATTTGCACGTATAGTGCATTTTTATCATATAAATAAGCATGTATTGTAAATCTTGTTATAGTGTGAATTGGATTTCACAGATTGGAGAGAAATTTTGGCTTGGCTTGAGAGGAAACCTAGCTTTCTTCTAAAATCTCTTATGCGAGAGGTGCCTAGGTAAGAGGTCCAAATCATATCTATCATTTTCCTAATTACAGTTTCTCCATCAAAACCTTAACCCTAACACAAACCCTTGTCTAGCTACCACTTCTTTTACATGTTGGTTCTTGAGTTCAAGACTGACTCGTCTCAAAATGTGTGAGCCCTACTCTCAAGTGTGGGAGATCTAACAAGTAATAATCCTGGTGAGTCCAGGTATTGTATCTACGGGACAACTGACCTGCAAAATCACGAATTTCAATTTATAAAGAGTACTAAAACGATAATAACCAATCACCTATCAAGAAAATGGTATATGCAATAATAAAAGAAAATCTTACTATAGTTACGATGAATTCGATATTGGGGTACTAATATGGAGAGTATGTGTTGGTAGTGATTTCGTTAGGGTATATGCAATCAATGATTATTAATATCTTTTCTATAACTAAATGTCTCATCCGGCTAGGACATGAGAACGTCGGAAAGTGTGGCGATAAAGCGCATAAAAACGTGCCAAAGAGTAATCACGTATAATGTCGATTTCATAAGGAAAATACGCACAAGTGTCCTCTCGGGTCACGATACATCCTCTCGGATCGCATCACGAATAAGTCCGCAAAGATCATATTCGACTCAAGCATGCCCACGTCTTCGTATAACATACCCAAACAAGATATATGTAGAAATCGATGAAATACGCAATATAATGTGAATATATGACGAAAAGATATTGAAATCAATAATTACAACATCCTAACTACATCAACACCAACACATAAAGAGATTAGCCACGCATGTAGAGAAAATAAACCATATTCATAGACAAATACATGCTTAAAGTCTCAAAATATGCGACAAATACTCCAAATACAAGCCAAAACGTGAAATACAAGGCTAAAGATAGGAAAAATATCACCAATTCTCTCCAAATAGCACCAAATCTCCTTCAGATGATAGCTCTGGTCTCTGTCTCCAGGGCTTCCAAATTTGATGCGAAAATACGGCTCCTCGAGCCACCAATACGCCAGAATACCCCAAAACCCTAAAATACATATATAGGAGCATTGCGGGTTTGGGGGCTTAGCGGGTTCAAAACCCGCTAAATATTCGAATAAAACCCGTTAAAATTGTCGGCGCAATTGTGAGCCGCACGATCGATGCGGGATTGCACCACACACAGCCACGTGTCCCATACCGGTTCGAATTTTTGCCCGCTTACGATTTGCATCCGAGCCCAGCTCGGATTAATTCACGACCGTCCGATCGAGAGATCAAACGGACTTAATGTCGCCACGTCGCCAAATTTTCACCCGCTCCGCTCAGATCGCTGCTTCCTCATCCGTTGGATCGACGATCCAACGATCCTCGAGAGGCCACGTCGCCCCGTATTTTCGCTGCTTTGCATATACCTCGGTCGATTGACGTCGTTGGATTGAGCGGGCAACGGCGCAGATCTTGCCACGTCGCCCCGCAGCGCATGTACGTCGCCCGCTCGCTTTTGAATTCGAGCGGCATTGTTAATGGCCGTTGGATGCGCGATCTAACAGCTGTCGAAGCGCCACGTCGCTCGGTTATTTGCCCGCATTGCGCTGCTTATGGGAGCCGCTCGATTGAGCGGAGAGTCGTTCGATCAGCGCCACGTGTCGTCTCGGATGCTTGCTCCGCTTCATATCTGATCGAATTTGCATCGTTCGTGGATCTGTCGCCGCGTCTCCTCAGAATAGTGAGCCGCTCGATTGAGCGGGAATCGGCGAGATTTTGCCACGTGGCCCGTGCCGAGTGAAGCGGGCGTATACTGATACGTATTTTGGAGCATATTTTCGTATTTACGACCATATTTCTCTATTTAAAGCGTATTCTGCTTTCAAAAATTCATAGTAATTAACACAGATCTCAGAAAAATACAAATAAATAGTCGTTGAAATCGTGAGATCGAGATCTAGCCATAAAAAATATAAAAAGTGCAGAAATACTTAGTATATTTCTAGTTTGTGCTCAAATTAAGTGATTGCTCTAATAAATAAGGATATTCAAAATTCGATCGTATTAGAGACCAAATACGTAACATATAAGCACTCTAAATGAGGTGTTAAATATGCAATATTTACCCTGAATCATCCCCCAACTAGCGATTTGCTAGTCCCTAACAAAAAGAGCGATTTAGTCGGATGATTAGTAAAACAATAAATGCTATCAATCGCTTATGGCATGTCTCAATAATACGCTTTCCAACATGATTTCGACCATCAATATACACAATCCATGAATAAGATCAATCACATGATATTTTCTCTAATTTAATTTGAATAAACAACATGCAAGCATCGTTTTGCGCAAGTGAAAGTATAACACGTCGTTATATTCTAGTTTTCTCATTTCCGAGTAATTGTCATCTCAAAAAGTTCGTTCAAATCATGGGTATTGAAGGTGCTTAGTTTATTCATCATTTTTTTCTTTTTTTCTTTTCTTTTGACGACTTAGAATGATTCATGTAGCGAGCTTTCAGTTAATGATTCCTAGGCCAAACGACCTTCGGACATTAGGCTTAGAAGAGCCACTCGAACTTAATACTCGAATCATCTAAGTTTTATTCTCTTTTTTTGAATGCACTCTCCATTCATCCATCTTTTGACGCGAATCTCCAATGCTTCCTGAGGCACGAAGACCCGGCTAATCAATGAACTCAAGGGAACGATGCATTTTTTCTTTTTCATTTTTTTTATTTTTCACTTTTTTCAAATTCCTCTTCAACTTGAAGATTATTCTAATAAATCGTGTATACTTAAGCTTTTACATCACAATATCATGCATGAAATGAATTCAAACTATTTCGAGATATTAATCATGGCAATCAAAAGTTTTCATAAATAACATATTAATGAGTAATTCCATGAAGGAATAAAAATTAATTCATGCCATAAACGATTTTTAGAACTCAATCAATACATAATCATCCGTATTTGTGGTATGTGAAGGAGTTTTAAATGATGAGAATTGGTGATTTATTCTTTTCTTTTGCATTGTTTCAAAAAAATCCTAATGTCTCATACACTCCCCCAATTAAAGATGGACATTGTCCTCAATGTCGAAAGGGGTACGAGTTTATTCAAAAGAAAGCATCCTAGAAAGCATATAAAAATCTATGCTAATGGAAAGAACACACAGTGGTCAAATGGCGGATCACAGATCTTTAATGGTGGAGGAAGTTGTTCTGTTTGCTCCTTGCGCTCCTCGACGAGTATTCTTCCTCCACTAGCTAAACTGGATCCCAGCAACGTAACTCCCATCATCTCTATAAAGTAGTTAACTGTATCCTGCAAGAGATGAGTCACGTCAATCCATTTTAGTCTTAAATTCCTTTCAATAAAAATATTCCAAATGTAGTCATCAAAATAGATGAAATAAATTAAAGTATGTTGATGACTACTCCCTGAAAGATAGGCACTACTCTCGGTTTGATGCTCAGTCATTGGAGAGGGATAAATGATTTTGGGAAAAAACTGGGGAAAGAGTGGTTCGGGCTCCATAGCGATAATCTTTAAATACATGTCCCTAGCCGTCTCCTCCTACTGTTCATCCAAAGATTTTCAATGGATTGCTGAATTTGCCGACTCCGAGCAAGGAAGTTTTCTTGGAATTGATGGGATGTAGCCTCCTTTGTCTGAATGAGCAAATAAACTTCCTCTTTCAAGGGTTGCAATGGTACGTCTACGCTTTGCTCTCTTTGATCATGGCATGAAGGCTCCGTTGAATCACGCTCTGAAGTCTCTTTCATGATTTGTTCATTCTCTTGTAAAGACGCCATGTACTTCCACACCTCTGTCGACGTCATTACTCCCAAAAATTCCTGCAGCTGTGGTCGCAGTCCAAATAAGGACTCCCTAAGCTCTTTCTTCGTGTATCCATGCCGCGGATAGCTCGATACTATGTCTGTGAACCTCCTCCAGGCCTGAAAGAAAGTTTCACAATCTGTCTGATTAAAATTAACGATCGTGAGCTTCTCCATCCTATATTTGTGTGCAACATCATACTCTGCATCATACCAATTATTTGTGTCATAGAATTTCATATACTCTACAAGTACCATTATCCTCGGCAACGGCGCCAAAAACTTGACTCGTCTCAAAATATGTGAGCGTTACTCCCAAGTTTAGGAGATCGAACAAGTACTTGGTGAGTTTAGGTATCGTATCCACGGGACAACTGACCTGCAAAATCACGAATTTTAGTTTATAAAGAGTACTAAAACGATAATAACCAACCACCTATCAAGTATAAAGATATGGTATCAAGAGTTTAAAATAATAAAAGAAAATCCTACAATAATTACGGTAAATTCGATATCGGGGTACTAATAACTCAACGTCTCATCCGGCTAGGGTATGAGAACATCGAAAAGTGTGGCGATAAAGCGCATAAAAACGTGCCAAAGAGTAACCACGTATAACGTCAATTTCATAAGGAAAATACACACAAATGCCCTCTCGGGATACAATACATCCTCTCGAATCGTATCACAAATAAGTCTGCAAAGATCATATTCGATTCAAGCATGCCCATGTCTCCGTATAACATACCCAAACAAGATATATGTAGAAATGAAATACACAATATAACGTGAGTATAGGGCTAAAAGATATTGAAATCAAAGATTACAACACCCTAACTACATCAACACCAACACATATAGAGATTAGCCACGCATGTAGAGAAAACAAACCATATTCATAGACAAATACATGCTCAAAGTCTCAAAATACGCGACAAATACTCCAAATACAAGCCAGATACGTGAAATACAAGGCTAAAGTAGGAAAAATATCAACAATTCTATCCAAATAGCACCAAATCTCCTTCAGATGATAGCTCTGGCCTCTGTCTCCAGGGCCTCCAAATTTGACGCAAAAATAAGGCTCCTCGAGCCCTAAATACGCCAGAATACCCCCATAAACCCTAAAATACGTATATATAGGAGCATTGCGGGTTTGGGGGCTTAGCGGGTTCAAAACCCGCTAAATATTCGAATAAAACCCATTAAAATCGTCGGCGCAATTGTGAGCCGCACGATCGATGCGGAATCGCACCACACACAGCCACGTGTCCCATAACGGGTTCGAATTTTTGCCTGCTTACGATTTGCATCCGAGCCCATCTCGGATTAATTCACGACTGTCCGATCGAGAGATCGAATGGACTTAATGTCGCCACGTCGCCAAATTTTCGCACGCTCCGCTCAGATTGCAGCTTCCTCATCCGTTGGATCGACGATACAACGATCCTCGAGAGGCCACGTCGCCCCGTATTTTCACTGCTTTGCATATACCTCGGTCGATTGACGACGTTGGATCGAGCAGGCAACGGCGCAGATCTTGCCACGTCGCCCCGCAGTGCATGTACGTCGCCCCATCGCTTTCGAATTCGAGCGGCATTGTTAATGGCCGTTGGATGTGCGATCTAACGGCTGTCGAAGCGCCACGTCGCTCGGTTATTTGCCCGCATTGCGCTGCTCATGGGAGCCGCTCGATTGAGCAGAGTCGTTCGATCAGCGCCACGTGTCGTCTCGGACGCTCGCTCCGCTTCGTATCTGATTCGAATTTGCATCGTTCGTGGCCGTTAGATTTTGATCTAACGACGGATCTGTCGCCGCGTCGCCTCAGAATAGTGAGCCGCTCGATTGAGCGGGAACCGACGAGATTTTGCCACGTGGCTCGTGCTGAGCGAAGCGGGCGTATACTGATACGAATTTCAGAGCGTATTTTCGTATTTACGACCGTATTTCTCCATTTAAAGTGTATTCTGTATTCAAAAATTCATAGTAATTAGCACAGATCTCATAAAAATACAAATAAATAGTCGTTGGAATCGTGAGATCGAGATCTAGCCATGAAAAATATAAAAAGTGCAGAAATACTTAGTATATTGCTGTTTTGTGCTCAAATCAAGTAATTGCTCTAATAAATAAGGATATTCAAAATTCGATCGTAATAGAGACCAAATACGTAACATATAAACACAAAGTGGGTCTAAATGAGGTGTTAAATATGCAATATTTACCCCGAATCAAAGACCAATGTTGTTTTACTGATCATCAGCCTTATGTTGTGTGCTAATCATATCATCTGTTTAATTCTCAGATTAACAATTGCTTATCTTGATAAGGAGACAAAACAATAGATGATGGGCTCATGATGGATGATGTTTCAAGACTTTGGAGTAAAGACTTGAAGAATTCTTATGTATTTTCATTTTATTCTTCATGTATTTTGCTATTTATTTCTTAGAATATTTGTAGCATTGAACAGATACACACACACTCATACATGCATCATATTCATCTTAGGGGTTCATTAGAATTCATGTAGGACCCATCCCATTTGGTCAATTGCTCAAAATACTCTTTATAGTGTTCTTAGAACTGGATCAGACGCATGGTGAAGAGTAATCAGACGTCTAGCATGTCAGCTTTTTTGATCAGCTTGACACGGCGATGGGTCAATCGCCTGATGCTCTATGACCAGGTGTTTGAACTGTGGTTCAGACTTCTGGGTCATGTGCTCTAGGCGCCTGTACAGATTGAGCCAACTTGCTGTGCTCTTTGTCTGTTTGGACTCAATTTGGCAGCCGTCTATAGAAGGCTTACCAGACGTCTGTAAGTGGTTCAGTCGTCTGGTTAGTGTTCATTAGACGTCTGACGCTTAGAGATTGGGACTTTCTTTCTGTCCATTTCATTCTGCCTTCTTTTCCCTCTTTCTTCTCCATACATCTTTTGCATTGAACTAGTGGTGGTTAGCCCTAGCCCATTCCAAGTGCATCCAAGTTCATCATCATCAAGCACTTGGTGGTTTCAATCTTCCATGCCTTCATACACACTTTGGTAAGATCTATTTAAGACATGTAAGATTGTATTTTCATTTTTTAGTACTCGGGTTGTGAGTACATTGTGGTACTCCACTTGGAGGGTTACTCCATATACCGGTTTAGGGATTATCCCGGTTAGGAATTGTATTCGGTTAGAGTTTGTGTGTCCCGGTTTAAGGAGCACTAGTAGAAGCCACTGCTCTGGTTTAGGAAGGTGACTAGGATCGTCGGGTAGGGATCCGAACCGGGATACGTCTCGTGTGTTTGTGATTGCATTGACGTATTATATTTGTGTGGTTGTTGTTGAGCTTATCGTTTTTATTTCCGCTATATATTGTCCGTCTAATTTTAGTACCTTTTAATTACGCATATTTGCTTGCCGTTATACTATTTATGTCCGATCTAGTGTTATGTGTAGATACATGTCCCAACAAATGGTATTAGAGCCTTGGTTTGGTGGCCTTTACAAGCATGACATCTATGTATCAACAACAATCCCCTCTTTCTCCCCGTCTTCATAGGCCAATCCTACTCAAAATGGAGGAAGACCATGCACCGTTGGCTTGATGTGCAAATTGCGTCAAAGAATATTACTTCGGATGCTCATGTCTGGAATGCTTTTCTTAATTGCGTCTTGGTGAAAATTAGAAAGATGAAGAATTTAGAGACGACACATATAATGGGAATGTTTCGATGGAAATTTCGGAGAAGAGGAGATCGAGTCTTGCGACGATGAGAGCATCGATGGTAATGAGGTTCTCATAATTTTCTCGTTATTCAACGCAATAATATAATTGCTAGTTATAAAGCATTAGTTGAGTATATAAAGCGTTAGTATATGAATGATTTTCACAAATCTGTGAAAGAGAGTTTGTATGCCATGCATATAATAGAATTAAATTCATTGCATACCGAGAAAGATAACTCCAATTAGAGAATTGCACTCGGATAGTCATTCCGTCAATCTTGAGAAGGATTCTCAAATTGACACTTTGAGAAATGAGACACTGGCTCACAAATCTCAAAGTCGCGAGCTTAGCTCACGTCTATCCAAGAGGGATGATGCCATTTCTTTTCTTTTAAAGAAGTCTCAATGTCACGAGCTTAGCTCATGTCTATCCAAGAGGGATGACGTCATTTCTTTTCTTTTGAAGAAGTGTGAGCTATTGTTTACTCAATTGAGTATAGGCAAGGTTGTGGGATCCTTTATCTTGACTAAACCAAGCTCTTTTCCTAGAAGCACCTAAAACAAATTTGTGGAGGAGCATTCTAAGGGATTTGTCATATCCAAACCATCACTTGGCAAGA
Source organism: Scilla litardierei (assembly GCA_030789695.1). NCBI lineage: Eukaryota > Viridiplantae > Streptophyta > Magnoliopsida > Asparagales > Asparagaceae > Scilla > Scilla litardierei. Next base: position 32,882,199 of record CM061133.1, read on the forward strand.
AACCAACGAAGATTATAAAGTCAAAGAGAAATCGTGCATATATGCATATGCATGTTGTTTTTACTCATAAGAATAATCTACACTGCTTGCATGCTAGAATTGAACCCGCTCATCTTTGCATGCTACTCATGTTCCTATGCATGGTTGAAATATTTCCTGTGTGAATGTTTTAAATGCTCACTCGCATGTTTTACACACGAGACACGCTAATGTTTATGTTCCACCACACAGGCGTGCACTTGCACCTCCTATTCATGCCACTATACGGCCACTTTTTAGAAAACCCAAATCACTTTTCTTGTGGATTCCTAAGAACTTTTTCCGGTAGGATAGGAACTCGTATATAGATTCGTATATTTGTAATGTTATTTTTTAATGCGATTATATACAGAAACTAAACTCTATGTCTGTTTGGTTTCCCATTGCTAGCACTCGCACATTTGATTCATTGCATGGGTACCATGCTATGTATAATTACATTTGTACCCACTTTTAGTGTAAGATTGTCCATAGCTCCTATGTTTGCACTTTTGGGGGAGAATGGAACTTTTGCTTGCTAGCATGTTTATTTGCATTCATATGCGATGTTTTACGTCATTTACATTATATTTGGGCATATGAGTTGGTTATTTCTCTAGCACGCACATTTTCTTCATTGCTTGGGTTCTGTTCTATGTATGATTACTTTTGTACCCACTTTTAGTGTGAGATTGTCCATAGCTCTCATGTTTGCAATTTCGGGAGAGTATGGAACTTTTGCTTGCTAGCATATTTACTTCCATTTAACACTTGGATTTTATCAAGAGAATAATGTAGAAAAGGTGGCACCTGATCTAAGAGATCAGGTGCCAAGACACAATAAAGTAAAAAGTACAAGACCCACATGTGCTTCTACTTTCTGTGGGGCCTTCCTTTTTGTGTCTTGCACCTGATCTAGTATATTTATTTTCATTCATATGCAATGTTTTATGTCATTTACATTTTATTTGGGCATATGAGTATGTTATTTTTCTAACCCATTGGGTTATGTAAAAATATATACCATATGCCTTTATTCAAACTCTTTGTTGGTATTGTTTTTTACATAAACACATATCAATATGCTTTATGCTCTAATTGTTTATTTTGTACACATGTGGATATTGATAAGGGGAGTTTGCACACACGTTATATTTTGATGTTTATTTTATATTTTTATATAATGTTTTGTCATCATTACAAAGGGGGGAGAATGTTGGTTCTTGAGTTCAAGACCAATGTTTTGGTGATGATCAATATTATGTTGTGTGCTAATCATCTCATTTATTTTAGTCTCAGATTAACAATTGCTTATCTTGTTAAAGAGACAAAATAATATGTGATGGATGTATTTTTGCTCTTTATTTCTTAGAATATTTATAGCCTTGAATAGGTGTACACACACTCATACATGCATCGTATCCATCTTAGGGTTCATCAGAATTCATGTAGAATCCATCCCATTTGGTCCATTTGTAAAAACACTCTTTAGTGTTTTTAGAGCTGGATCAGACGCCCGGTGAAGGATCACCAGGCGTTTGGTGTGTTGGCTTTTTGATCAGCTTGACACAGCCTGGGTCAGTCGCCCGATGCTCTATGACCATGTGTTTGATCAGTGGTTTAGACGTCTGGGTCATGTGCTCCAGGCGCCTATACAGTTTGAGCCAACTTGCTGTGCTCTCTGATAGTTTGAACCCAATTTGGCAGCTGTCTGTTGAAGGCTTTACCGACATCTGCACAATGGTTCAGTTGTCTGGTAAGTGTTCATCAGACGTCTGATGCTTGGAGATTGGAATTTCTTTCTTCTGTCCATCTCATTCTGCCAGCCGTCTGTAGTTATGTATCCAGGCGTCTGAGCTGTTGATCAGGGGCCTGAGAACCCTTCTCAGATGTCTGGTCGCTCTCAAATTGCCCGTTTATAGCCGTTGGGTGCTAATTTTGAGGAACCGTTTTCTTGTATCTAGTGCAGATTTGTGAGCTTATTTAAGCTAGATTGAGAGGTAGTTTTTGGCGCCACTCCAGCACATTAAGATCATTTTGTGAGTGCCAAATTCGAGGGGTTTCATTGAAGAGATTTTCTTTTCCCTCTTTCTTCTCCATACATCTTATGCATTGAACTAGTGGTAGTTAGCCCTAGCCTATTGGAGAATTTTTCCAAGTGCATTCAAGCTCATCATCATCTAGCACTTGGTGGTTTCAATCTTCCATGCCGTCACACACACTTGTTGAGTATTGGTGTTTCATACCAATCTTATTTTGATGATGATCACAATATTATGTTGTTGCTAATGAATCTCATGTTTTAGTTCTCAGTTTATTTCAAGGATATCTTTCTTGGAGACTAATCACTTGGTGTAAGGATGGACATCATGTGAAGAAGGGCCAAAGTTTGGACTCAAGGAGTGCCAAAGCTTGGAGATGGTGGAGAGCAATTAAGGCATCAAGATTGAAGACTTAGACTCTTAAGAAAGCATTGTAATACATGTAATTTACTTTATTGCTTTCTCTCTCTTTTGAGTCTAGGTTATTGTAATGCCTTGTTAGATGATTTACTTTTCATGCATATGTATTTAACCATCTTAGTGAACCTTAGGATTATCATAGAATCCAACCCAATAGGTTCACTCTGTCCAAAGACTCATTTGGAGTCTCTGGCTTTTCGTCAGTCGCCTGATGAGGGAAACACAGCCGACTGGGTGATTTCCAGTCGCATGTAGATCCTTCTACAGTCGCCTGATATGCACAGCTCAAGTCAACATTTTAATTGACTCAAACTTGAGCTTTACGCACAGTCGCCTGACGATCAGTTTACAGTCGCCTGTATATTTACAGTCACATGGAAATTGGCCAACAGTCGCCTGTCTAGCGTAAGTGCAATCACTGCATCTCTCTGTCTTCTCTCCATATTTTACAGTAGTCGACTGATGAAGAATATACAGTCGCCTGACTTTTTGAAAGTCGACTGTAGTATTAACATCAGTCGCCTGTGCGAAGAATTGGAGAAAGAGTGCAGCTCTCTGTTTCGATCCATCCCATGCAGCAGTCGTCTGCTGAAGGATTAAGAGGCGCCTGTCCTGTTTGTCAGTCGACTGTATTGACTTCGTCAGTCGACTGTCCTGGCTCAGATTATAGCCGTTGGATATTTTCTAGCCGTTGATCAGTCGACTGTCTTTTGATCTTCAGTCGACTGTTCCCGTCGTTTTCACCCAGTTTCTAGCCGTTGCAGATTTGGTTATTTGGCTGTTTCTTTGGGTTTTTGGGCTTGATATAGGATTCACCCATATATATATTTCTATATAGTTTATGAGTGTGCTGCCTATGCTTAACATTCTTGATTGATTCTTGATTACTCTTGATTCTATTGAAAATCTCAAGAGATCTTTAAGCCACTCTCAAGCTCCCTCATTTCCCTCTATTGAGCATTCATCTCTCTTCATGCATTGAAGTCCAGCTCAAGGAAAATCATCCAAGTGCTCTCAAGCATATTCCAACACTTGGAGATCCTCTTCCAAGCCTTGCATTCATTCATGAGTAAGCATCTCAAGGCATAGGTAAGAGTATTTACTTTACTTGGTGTAATTTGTTTTCCTATTTCTCTTTGTGGGATTAGGATACTCTCTTTGTGGGAGTTTCTCTCTTTGTGGGAGGTTGTCTCTTTGTGGGACTAGGGAACTCTCTTTGTGGGAATTAACTCTCTTTGTGGGAGTTCTAGTGTCCTAGTGTAGGGCTAACCCTAATTCTCTGAGTGGGAGTTAGTGATTTTCTGTGTGGGAGTCTTGATCCTTGTGTAGGATTGGTTGGGTCCTTGTGTAGGGCATAAATCCGCTTTGTGGGGTATCTCCTTGTGAGATTTGTATTTACTTCTCTGTGTGGGACTATAGTGAATATTGGTGTGGCTGGATGTACCCAAGTTTGGGGAATCAGGGTAAAACTTTGTGTTTGCGTTTGGATTGATTGTGCCTTTTAATTCCTCTTGCATTTATAATTCCGCATTTGCAAGTTAAATTTTAATTGGACAATTTTATTGCCATTACACTATTCACCCCCCTCTAGTGTGTGTTGTTAGTATTGCAAGGGTTAGACGATCCCTACAATTGGTATCAGAGCGAGGTTAAAGCATACTGCAACGATGGTATTCAATGCTACATCCGCGCCTCATGAAGAAGGTCTTTCAACCGTCCGACCCCCGCTCTTCAACGGAACCAACTACCCGAGTTGGAAGATCAGGATGATGGTCTACTTGAAGAGTCATGACCTTTGGGACATAACAGAGTCACCTTTCGAGGAGCCTACTTCACCTGCGGCCTTGAGAACTAAAGCGGAGAAGGATTTGATCAAAGTTAATGCTAGGGCTATGTGTGTTCTCCATTGCGCCCTCACTCCGGATGAGTTCGATCGCATCTCCATGTGCAAATCGGCCAATAGTATTTGGCATACATTGGAGATCTCTCATGAAGTGCTACTTCAACATAAGGAAGAGATCTAGTCAACCAAGCCCAAGAAGAAAAAGGGCGTTGCTCTTCATGGTGAGAAGGAGTCTTTCAAGTGGAAAAAGAAGTTCCAACAAGAAGCTCCAAGTGAAGATGAAGAAGATCTTAGCGACGATGACTATATCGAGCTTGCCAAGCAATTCAAGAATTTCAAGGCATTCCTCAAGGACAATCAAGGTATGTCTTCATCAAAGTTTGTCTCACAGTCTAACAAGTTGGTTTGTTTCAACTGCAGTGGAATAGGTCATGTGGCTACCGAATGTCCTTCCAAACCCAACATAGATACCGGTAAGGGTAAATGGAAGAAACATTGGAAAGCCAAGTCCGAGGTCAAGAACCAAAAGAAGGGACTTATCGGCACATTTGATGATTCCGATGGGAACACATCTAATGATGAAGAAGAGGATGACAAGGAGCACGATCAAAGGTGTTTCGTTGCCTTTGATGATTCTTCATCAACTTCATCTAACACTAGCGATGAAGAGATAGAGACATGGCTCAACTCCAAAGAAGAAAGTTGCTTTATGGCTAATGGGGAAGAGTCTTCGTCAAGCTCAAGCGAGGAGGAAAGTGATGAGGAAGCTGAGGAGGAAAAGCCATCCTATGAGGAGCTTGAATACCGCCTAAATGTGGCCTCCAATTTGGCAAGTAAGTGCATCGACTCATATGAGAAAATGAAAGCTAAACTTGATAATGCTATGAGTAGGATGCATGATTTAGAATCTTCTAGTGAAAATATTCATAATGAAAAGCATGTTTATGACACTTGTGAGAGAGACACACTTTTCTCTCAAGTTAAGGAATTGAGTCTTTCAAATGAAAATCTCATTGCTCAAAACCTTAGCTTAGATGCTCACATTCAACAACTTACGTTGAAATGTGAAGAGGAATCCCGGAAGCTCATAAGCTTTGTGTATTCTAGGGATTCACTCCATGATTTGTTGGAAAAACAATATCCGGCAAATCATAGAGGAGGTTGGGTTATATTCAAAATGTGGTTCCCAAACCCATCTCTAATTCCTCTTATGGTGCAAATACAAGAAATATTGCTAAAGCACCTAAGAAGAATCACCATGCTTTCTTGTACAACAATAACACCAACAAGAAGCATGTAGATCACAAGGTGATGAGGAAGAATGAAAAATCTTCATTTTTTGCTAAGAAGCAAAATCCTCATTCTTTGCATGCTAAGAAATTTGTTTCTACACCTAAGCATGCCACATCCTTCCCTCTTACAAAGGCAAAACCCTTGCCTAGGAAATCCTTGAGACTATGGATTCCCACTAAGGTTAGTGTGCAAGAGAGAGATAGTTACATCAACTCTCTAGTTAGGGATGTGATCACCTCGTGTGATTACGTTAGGAAATCAAACTCCTCTTGGGTTTGGTTACCTAATGTTTAGGTTCCCCTCACACATTTGCATATTGCATGGGTATTGTGCTTATTGCTATATTTTTGCATACCCGTTGGTTGTGTGCGTGTTTCATGTTTTTGAAAATACTTTCAAATATATGTATTTTTCATGAAAATAGGAATCTTGGGGTTTGTTGATATACATGCATTTTTTGATTCATGTGTATGTCAATGGGGGAGTTAATATATAATGTGTTTAAATTATTTTAAGACATATTTTGACTCTCATTTCGGATGTTATTTGAGATCATTATTTACATTTGGTTATTTTGGGTCTCAAACCAAACCTCTTATTTATTGCCAACTTGTTTCATGTCTCATTGTTTTTTGGCAATATCCTTGTGTATCTTTGAAGCTTGATTTTTCCATATCTATTGCTTTGATACACTTTTTAGGCCCATGGCTCCATTAATTAATTGGTATTAGATCCTAGAAGTCAAAAGTTCACCATTTCTATGATCTAGGGGGAGCATGGGATAGTGAATTGATACCCTCTAAATTTTTAAAAATTTGGTATCATACTTATCTTTCTTTTCTTGCATATTGTCACATCTTGGTTAAGATGACAAAGGGGGATATATTTGATGTCCACCTTTTTGACGATGTCAAAGGGGAGTGATATATGCATTATGTGATCATATCTATAGGGGGAGAGATATATACATATGCATATGAGGAGAGATATCTCTATAGGGAGAGATATATGGGATTAGATAAACCATTCATGTTTGCATGCTTTTATTCTTTGCAATTGGTTTATGTAATCCATGCCTATTATATGTCACCATGTTTTTATTGGTATTATGAGTATTTACCTTTGTGTAGCTCATTATATAATTGGTGCATATAAGTAGGGGGAGATCATTAGCATTGTGCTTTAATTCTTTATGATTTACGTAATGTGTGTCATCATAAAAAAGGGGGAGATTGTTGAATATTGGTGTTGTTTCATACCAATCTTATTTTGATGATGATCACAATATTATGTTGTTGCTAATGAATCTCATGTTTTAGTCTCTCAGTTTATTTCAAGGATATCTTTCTTGGAGACTAATCACTTGGTGTAAGGATGGACATCATGTGAAGAAGGGCCAAAGTTTGGACTCAAGGAGTGCCAAAGCTTGGAGATGGTGGAGAGCAATCAAGGCATCAAGATTGAAGACTTAGACTCTTAAGAAAGCATTGCAATCCATGTAATTTACTTTATTGCTTTCTCTCTCTTTTGAGTCTAGGTTATTGTAATGCCTTGTTAGATGGTTTACTTTTCATGCATATACATTTAACCATCTTAAGTGAACCTTAGGATTATCATAGAATCCAATCCAATAGGTTCACTCTGTCCAAAGACTCATTTGGAGGCTCTGGCTTTCCGTCAGTCGCCTGATGATGGAAACCCAGCCGACTGGGTGATTTCCAGTCGCATGTAGATCCTTCTACAGTCGCCTGATATGCACAGCTCAAGTCAACATTTTAATTGACTCAAACTTGAGCTTTACGCACAGTCGCCTGACGATCAGTTTACAGTCGCCTGTATATTTACAATCACCTGGAAATTGGCCAACAATCGCCTGTCTAGCGTAAGTGCAATCACTGCATCTCTCTGTCTTCTCTCCATATTTTACAGTAGTCGACTGATGAAGAATATACAGTCGCCTGACTTTTTGGAAGTCGACTGTAGTATTAACATCAGTCGCCTGTGCGAAGAATTGGAGAAAGAGTGCAGCTCTCTGTTTCGATCCATCCCTAACATGCGCCTGTCCTGTTTGTCAGTCGACCGTATTGACTTCGTCAATTGACTGTCCTGGCTCAGATTATAGCCGTTGGATATTTTCTAGCCGTTGATCAGTCGACTGTCTTTTGATCTTCAGTCGACTGTTTCCGTCGTTTTCACCCAGTTTCTAGCCGTTGCAGATGTTAGGAATAAACTCTCTTGTATTATTCCAAGGGCAATAGCCCGATATATATAGAGTACAGGGAATTGTAAATAAGCACAAAAGACCCTATACAAAGGGACATATACATCTAACACCCCCCCTCAAACTCATGGTGGATCAACAACACTGAGTTTGGAAAGATAGAAACTGTGCTGTGCTCTGGTCTGGGCCTTTGTGAAGAAATCCGCGAGCTGATACTCAGAAGGCACATACTGTAGAGCAATAACCTCATCCCGTACCTGTGAACGCGTAAAAGAGGCGTCCACACCAATGTGCTTGGTGAGCTCATGCTTCACCGGGTCACGAGCAATACTGATGGCACCTGTACTGTCAGACAGCAAAGGAGTAGGTGTGGAAATAGAAACGCCAAAGTCCTCAAGTAACCAACGTAGCCAAATAATCTCTGCTGTCAACAAGGCCATAGCACGCAACTCAGCCTCTGCACTCGATCGAGAAACCGCCTGCTGCTTCTTGGTCTTCCAAGTGATGAGAGAGCCACCCAGGAAGGCGCAATAGGCAGATAGAGACCGACGATCAGAAGGATCACTGGCCCAAGTCGCATCAGAGTAAGCATGGAGCTGTAAAGGGCCAGAGCGTGGAAAGAATAATCGACGGTGGCTGGTCCCGCGCAGGTAATGCAGGACACGAAGAAGGTGGCTGTAGTGAATCTGAGTCGGGGCAGAAACAAACTGGCCCAGGATGTGCACGGAATAAGAAATATCCGGCCGAGTGATCCCAAGATAGACCAGACTACCAACAAGATGGCGATAACGAGTGGGGTCCGGAAGAGGCTCACCGTCAGTAGAGCATAGATGTACATTCAGCTCCATCGGGGTATCAGCGGTACGCTGATCAACAAGAGAAGCCCGATCAAGAAGATCCTGAATATACTTCTCCTGAGAGAGATAATAGCCATCAGGTGTGGAGGAAAACTCAATCCCCAGAAAGTAACGAAGAGGGCCAAGATCCGTCATAAGAAACTGCTCGCTCAGCCGTGCTTTCACAAAAGCAATAAACTGGGGATCATCGCCAGTGATAATCATATCATCCACATACAAAAGGAGAAGCGTCCGACCACGAGAGGAGGTATGAACAAATAGAGCAGGATCATGATCACTCGCAATAAAACCAGCAGCAGTGACTACAGAAGAGAACCGCTGAAACCAAGCACGGGGAGCCTGCCGAAGACCATAGAGAGAGCGACGAAGGCGACAAACCATGCCCTCAGGGACAGAATAACCAGGTGGTGGTCGCATATAAACCTCCTCATCAAGAACGCCATTGAGAAAAGCATTCTTGACATCAAGCTGGGAAATAGTCCATGAACTAACAGCAGCAACAGCAATAAGACTGCGAACAGTAGTCATATGAGCAACAGGGGCAAATGTCTCCTCAAAATCTATACCATGCTCCTGCTGAAAACCGCGCGCTACAAGACGAGCCTTGTAGCGCTCCAGAGTACCATCAGATCTGGTCTTGACCTTGTAAACCCACTTGCACGTGATAGGACGAACACGGGCAGGCAGGGGTACAAGATCCCACGTACCAGTACGCTCAAGCGCAGCAATCTCCTCTGCCATAGCATGCTGCCACTCCTGGTGAGCAGCGGCATCCCGATAAGAGGTCGGCTCAGCAAGAATAGCACCCAGGGAAGTAAACCGACCAGGAGGGCGTAGTGACTCACGATCACGAAGGTGGTAACGAGGAGGGTCACTGGAGGAAGAGGGCAACTCAGGAGGGTCACTGGTGATGGAGGGCATCTCATGAGAAGGCACTGCAGGATCCTCGACTCGCTGACGACGAGTGTAGTGAAGAGGAAATGGAGAAACATGTCCTGGGGTAGGTGCAGAGGTGACCGGAGGCACAGGGGGCACTGGTGGTGGAGCGGAGGGCACAGGTGATGAAGGTATGAGTGGTGGAATGGTGGATAGTGGACTATCAGGAAAAGTGAGAAACAAAAGAGGCTCAATAATAGAAGCCGGACTGGAAGATGAAGAAGGACGAGGGAAGAAGGGACGAGACTCATCAAAAGTCACATCACGAGAAATCCGCATCCGTCGAGCTACAGGATCCCAACACCGATATCCCTTGTGCACAGCACTATATCCAAGAAAGACACACTCAGCAGACTGGGCTGTCAACTTGGTACGCTCACGAGGGGCCAACAAGACATAGCAGACACAACCAAAAAGACGAAGCTCAGGATAGAATGACAGATCTGGAGGTGGTGTAGGAAGGCGCTCAAGTGGAATCGCATCCTGAAGAGGAGAGGATGGCTGCATGTTACTGAGATATGTAGCAGTAGATACAGCCTCAGCCCAAAACTGAGGGGGAACAGAAGAAGCAATCATAAGGGCACGAGCAGTCTCAAGTAAATGACGATGCTTGCGCTCAGCAACGCCATTCTGGGCATGAGCACCAGGACAGGAAAACTGTGAGAGAGTGCCCTGGGTATCAAGAAAGGCACGAAGGTGCCGAGATAAGTATTCTCCAGCAGAGTCAGCACGAAGAATCCGAATGGGAGTGCTATACTGTGTACGGATCATGGTAGCAAAAGATTTATAAATAGACAAAACCTCAGTACGAGAGGACATAAAGTATATCCAAGTGTAGCGAGAAAAGTCATCTATAAATATAATATAGTAGCGATGACCCCCTTTCGAAACGAAGGGGGCCGGACCCCATACATCTGAGTGAACAAGATCAAAAGGACTCTGGGAGACAGACTCACTACTAGGATAAGGTAGCTGTAACTGTTTGCCAAGTTTACAGCCCATACAGTCTAAAGACATATCACCAGAGACAGACCCTAATAAACCTCTACGAACCAAAGAAGAAAGACGCGAACCACAGAGATGTCCTAAGCGATGATGCCACTGGGCAAACGAACCGGTAGACGAAGCAGCAGATGCGGAGGCAATAGGCGTGATGGGAGGACTGGCAGAGGCAGCGGAAGGAATATGAAGCCAGTCGAGCTCCCAAAGGCGTGGAGAATCACGCCTGCGGGGGCCAGAACCAACCAGAGTGCCCGTGCGAAGATCCTGGATAGAACAAGAGTCAGAATCAAGAATAACACGACAGCCAAGATCAGTAAGTTGGCCTGCCGACATAAGCTGCATTGTGAGTTTTGGAACGAGGGACACAGCAGGGACATGAAAGGTGGGACTAGAAAGTGTGCCTAGCCCAGTAACTGAAAGTGGGGTGCCATCTGCAGTGAGAACTGTGACAGAGCGGGAGGGAGTACTAAGGGAATGTAACGTGGTATGGTAAGGAGTCATATGAAATGAAGCACCAGAGTCAAGGATCCAAGGAGAGGTACCTGAGGTGGTGGAAGATGGTGTCGCAGTAACTGGAGGCTGACTGGCAGAGGAAGCAGAGCCTGATGCCCCAGAAGCAGACATCCGACGAAATAAAGCGAGAAGCTCCTGCTCAGAATCAGAAGGGGTAGTCCTCCTCTGAGATGTGAAACCCCCAGTGTCAGTCTCCTTCTTCCTCTTGGCAGCAGCCTGATCCCTCCGCTTCTTGTGACACTGCGCCTCCACATGTCTGTCTCGGTGGCAGTAGATGCAGCGTCTGGTGTCACCTCGCACGTGGGCTGTAGCAGAAGACAGATCTGGTGTGATAGGAACAGGAGAAGCAGGAGCACGGGTCGCCAAAACAGAGGCAGAAGGTGCCAAAAGACCCGCAGTACGAAGACGAGTCTCCTCAGTACGAATAGCAGCAAGTACCTCCAAGAACGTCACGCGTGGGTGACGGGCAAGCAGCTGGGCACGTATCTGCTCGAACTCAGGCCGTAGTCGGGTCAAAAAGTCATAGACCCGACGAAGCTGCAGGTGGGAGTGCTGATGCTGGCAACACTGACAGATACGACAGATCACTGGTCCCAAAGAGTCGAGCTGTCGCCAGATAGAAGATATCTGTGCATAGAACTCATCGACCGTGGCATCACCCTGCTGAAGAGCCTGCTCCTGTCTGACGACAGCAAGGTAGAGGGAGTCACCGGTAGGCTCATAATGAGAGCGAAGATGATCCCACATCAGCTGAGACGTTGCCAAACTTACAATGTCGCCAGTCAGGGACACATCAATGCTAGCGATGAGGATGTTGGCGGCACGGGCATCATCATCACACCACCGCCGATAGAGAACATCCTGAGAGGAATAAGCAGCAACAGCAGTCGCATACGCATCGGTTGTCGCCTTCGTGACAGTGTCATCAGCAGTGGGGGGAAGTGGTGTCTCACTGGGAAACACCGGTCGTGGTGGGCAAGGGCGATCGCCGGTGAGGAGATCCCAAAGGCGCTGACCGCGCATATGGAGACGAATGTGCGGTATCCACTCCTTATAATTAAGGCCATTAAAAATTAACGAACACCGAGGGATAGCAACATGATGGTGATGAATAGGGAGATCCGTAGGAGACGCCATATGAAGAGATCAGATTGCGGAAGACGGCCGACGGCAGCGACAGGCTGCACAACGCGCGGCAGGCGGCGCGCCCCAAAACAGAGGCAGGCGGCGACGTTGCTGCGGAAGAGTGTGTCGACGATGAAGGCTGCAAGGGGATGCGGCCACTCGCGACGACGGGGAGAAGTGGGGTGATGCCGGAGGTGAGAGGAGGCGCGGTCTGAGGGGGTCACACGAAGAAGAAGGGCGGCTGGCAGATCTGCAACAAGATCTGCGGAGGTCAGAGGAGTCGTCGAGGGGGGGCGAGATCTGCAACCAGATCTGTGGAGGGGGGGTGAGATCTTGTGGCAACAAGATCTGCAACAAGATCCGTGGAGGGGGGGCGAGTCGCGGCGGCGCGACTAGCGGCTGGCAGGCGGAGTCGTCGGCTGGGTGGCGCTGCGGTGGGCGACGCGAGGCGACGACGAGGCGACTGTGGAGGCGTGGACGACTCGCGCAGCACGGGAGACGCGTGCAAGATCTGAGTCGAGGGCAAGATCTCGCCGTGATCTGAGTCGTCGAGGGCAACTGTGGGGGCGTGGAGGCGTGGAGGCGCGAGGCGACGCGAGGCTGCAGCGAGACGGAACCTGACGTCGGCGGCGCAGCACGGGAGGCACGGACTGGAATCGCGGTGGCGCGAAGACGGAGGCTCCGGCTAGGGTTTAAGTTTTGGATTTTGCGGGAGAGAGAAAAAGACGGCTAGGGTTTAGGCTAAACCTAGCTCTGATACCATGTTAGGAATAAACTCTCTTGTATTATTCCAAGGGCAATAGCCCGATATATATAGAGTACATGGAATGGTAAATAAGCACAAAAGACCCTATACAAAGGGACATATACATCTAACAGCAGATTTGGTTATTTGGCTGTTTCTTTGGGGTTTTGGGCTTGATATAGGATTCCTATATATGTGAGTGTGCTGCCTATGCTTAACATTCTTGATTGATTCTTGATTACTCTTGATTCTATTGAAAATCTCAAGAGATCTTTAAGCCACTCTCAAGCTCACTCATTTCCCTCTATTGAGCATTCATCTCTCTTCATGCATTGAAGTCCAGCTCAAGGAAAATCATCCAAGTGCTCTCAAGCATATTCCAACACTTGGAGATCCTCTTCCATGCCTTGCATTCATTCATGAGTAAGCATCTCAAGGCATAGGTAAGAGTATTTACTTTACTTGGTGTAATTTGTTTTCCTATTTCTCTTTGTGGGATTAGGATACTCTCTTTGTGGGAGTTTCTCTCTTTGTGGGAGGTTGTCTCTTTGTGGGACTAGGGAACTCTCTTTGTGGGAATTAACTCTCTTTGTGGGAGTTCTAGTGTCCTAGTGTAGGGCTAACCCTAATTCTCTGAGTGGGAGTTAGTGATTTTCTGTGTGGGAGTCTTGATCCTTGTGTAGGATTGGTTGTGTCCTTGTGTAGGGCATAAATCCGCTTTGTGTGATATCTCCTTGTGAGATTTGTATTTACTTCTCTGTGTGGGACTATAGTGAATATTGGTGTGGCTGGATGTACCCAAGTTTGGGGAACCAGGGTAAAACTTTGTGTTTGCGTTTGGATTGATTGTGCCTTTTAATTCCTCTTGCATTTATAATTCCGCATTTGCAAGTTAAATTTTAATTGGTTAATTTTATTGTCATTACACTATTCACCCTTCTCTAGTGTGTGTTGTTAGTATTGCAAGGGTTAGGCGATCCCTACAACATTTTGGTAAGATCTATTCAAGTCATATATACGATTGTATTTTCGTTTCTTTTTATTATGAAACCTAGTACTCGGGTTGTGAGTACATTGTGGGAGGTTACTCCACTTGGAGGGTTATTCCATATCTCGGTTTAGAGATTATCCCGGTTTAGAGATGTACTCGGTTAGAGTTTATGTCCCGGTTTAGGGAGCACTAATAGAAGCCACTGCTCTGGTTTAGGAGGGTGAGTCTGGAGTAGGATCGTCGGATAAGAATCCGAACTAGGATACACCTCGTGTGTTTGCGTTTGCATTGGCATATTTTATTTGTGTGGTTGTTATTGAGCTTATCGTTTTTATTTCTGTTGCGTATGAAACCCCAATATATAGCACATAATTGGGTTTTAGAAAATGACCAAAAGCCCATGCTAACAGATATAAAAACGGATATATGCAAGGGCAAAATTGGACATGATAGCCGACTGTTTCAACATTGGCAGTCGGTTGTTCCAACACTAGCAGCCGACTGTTCCAACATTGGCAGTCGACTGCCAATCCTTCTACAGTCGGCTATTTTGCCAAGCAAAACACAACACTAGTATACCCATTCAAATTAGTCGACTAAAAAGAAAAATTAGTCGACTATAATCTTGATACTTGGGTTTAGGGCTATGCTACTCTAGGGTTTTCATCTATGAATGATATGGAATATTATGTAGGTGATACTAGGTGTGTGTGACATCTTGAGGTCTTTACAATCACTCTAAGGCAAGAAATAAAATTACAACAAATGTAAAAATGAAAAGTCTTCATTCATAATTTGTTGTATCCTTAAAGCTACATGCTCTTGTTTAGACTTCCACTTTGCTTGATGCCTTAGATTCACACATTCATTCTCTAAGCTTGTGCAATCTTGAGCAATTTGCACGGTCTAAATATCCTATACTACTTTAACATATGAACCCAATGTCTTGGTTTCTTGTTGATTAGTAGCTAAAAATAAAGTATGGACCAAATCTTTGTACATGCATTAAAGCCTTTCTTTTTCATTATTTTTTATTATTTAGTTGTAATAAATGTATTCTTATTTTTGAGAGACTTTAATTACAGACTGGTATATAATATTAACTTTTAGATTTATTCTGTTTTTTGTTAAAAAGTTTGCATAGAGAACTTAGGTGATATTTCACATCTTTTCCTCTTAATTTAAGCACGTCACATGCCTTTCGTTCCCTTCTCCGGTATTATGAGAAGTGGGTTTTTGTTCCCTTCTCCGGTATTATGAGAAGCGGGTTGTATTTAAAATCTCTCCAAAAATGAGAGTATATTTATTACAACTAAATAAAAAAGATAATGAAAAAAGGCGCTCAGGCCGGTAAAAAAATTAAGTCCATACTTTCTGGCTAAACCTAGTCACCTGGAATGGCTACTCCACATCTACTTGATGAATGGGTCAACATCAAAATCTCAGAACTTAATCGACATTCAAAAAAATAGCATGATGTTGCTAACCTATGTCATCAAGTGTAGCATAATGTCGCCAACATATGGTATCAAGTGTAGCATAATGATCCTAGCATAATGATCCTAGACTAAACACGGAACTCAAGCCCGAGAATACGATATGTAATTTGGGTGTTCTGTCTGCCCGAAACAACGATCAATTTGGACCAATAAGCGGTGGTATACATCCGTTTGGTCATAATCTTCCCCATGATTTCACTGTCTGGATTGAAAATCGTGAGTGAGTTGTAACCTTCCCACTAGTTGCCATCCATGCTACAAATATCGGGCATATAAATTTATAGTGTTCATCGCTCCCGTACCCTATGTGACAATGAGTTTTCCATACATCGTGTGTCATATTATGGTGATTGTATAATGTGTTATAATATCAAATAGTAAAATACTGTTATACATCATGAACTAGTGTCAAGTAGTAGAATACAACATGTGTACAACATGATATGATGCTAAACCGTGAAATACGGTGAGTATGCAGCATGGCATGATGTTAAACAACGAAATACGGTGAATCATCATGGTATGGTGTCAAATAATGAAATACGATTAATATACATCTTCTCATGGTGTCAAACAATGAATATGTAAAAATACAGCAAGGTATGATGTCAAGGATCAAAATACGAAGCGTAGTATGTTGTTAAATAGAGAAATACAGTGAATATATATCATGAATACTATATCAGCAGAATTTGTTATATTTTCAACATATATACGGTAAAACAGGGAAATAGTATCAGCAAAATACGGTCTATTTTCAACATATACAGGGAAACAATGTATATCAATGTATATCAGAAGAATGCGATGTTCTCTAGCATATGCAGGATAAAACAGGAAAATATCGGTTATATACAACATGAATACAAGGTTAAATATTAAAAGATTATGTTTCCAGCAAAATACACATGATACCTTCATATTCAAAGCTTAAAAGAACAATTTTTTTGCTTTCAATTTAACATTCAAACCCCCTTTTTTCAAATTAAAAATTAGAGGGAGACCTACCTCTATGTGGGGAAAGGCGGTGCCTTTCAAGGGAGGAGGAAGGCAACATAGTCGGCAGCTTCAAGATGAGATTTATTCTTCTTCTCCTTTCTCTGTTTTCTTTATTTATTGCGTTTCTTTCTTCTTCTCTATCTTGTGTTTCTTTCTTTCTTCTTTCTTGTCTTTCTTTCTTTCTTTCTTTTATTTGTGGAAACTAAAGAGGAACATGGAGAGAGAGGGGAGAGGGTATAGGGAGGGGTGGTTTTGTTTTGGGTTATATATATAGGTTGGGGTGTAAACATGTATGGTTTGGATTTGATTTTAGATTGAGATTAGTGTTTGTTTTTAATTATGATTCTAAATCTGAGTTAAACAATAATTTTTATAATTCTAATCAACTTGTATCTTATTTTTATATTTAATTTCTGAAATTAAAATTTGAAAGTAATTCAATATCTTATTAAATGGGTTTTTGGTATTAGTTGTATTTAGATTAAACTTGATATATTTTGTTTAAAATTTAATTGAAATGATTCATATTTTGAAATTTAGAGATTTTGA
This sequence comes from Scilla litardierei, assembly GCA_030789695.1. Taxonomy (NCBI): domain Eukaryota; kingdom Viridiplantae; phylum Streptophyta; class Magnoliopsida; order Asparagales; family Asparagaceae; genus Scilla; species Scilla litardierei. The sequence goes on from CM061133.1 coordinate 32,899,252, forward strand.
AATTTAATAAGATTTTATTAAATGAGATAATGTGTTTTAACTAAATAAATATAATTAAATTCTAAATATTCATTAAAAATAATAAAAACTTCTAATAAACTATTTAAAATAGTTTTGACCAAAAATTTGTATTTAGATTAAACTTGATATAGTTTGTTTAAAAATAATAATAAACTTCTAATAAATTGTATTTAGATTAAACTTGATATATTTTGTTTAAAATTTAATTGAAATGATTCATATTTTGAAATTTAGATTTAGATTTTGAAATTTAATAAGATTTTATTAAATGAGATAATGTGTTTTTACTAAATAAATATAATTAAATTCTAAATATTCATTAATAATAATAAAAAACTTCGGGTTGGACAATTACATACACTCTTAATAACAATTTCGTTCTCGATCAAAACTAAGATACAACAAAAGATAGGAAATATCGTTCTTGCATATTATTCTCATGCTCTCAAGTAGACTATCGATGAGAACCTTTCTGCTACAACAGACTCACCAAGCTGATCTCATTACCCCTAAAAATCTTCTTCTGTCGATCTAAGATCTCCACTGGCTGCTTCTTGTAGGTTCTGTTCGGTCGTATCTTAATCTTCGAGTAATCCAACATTCGTCCATGTATCTTCACAACTGTAAGATGTGGAATATGTCTGCACTCTCTCCAATGAAGATGGTATTGCTAGGCGGTAAGCCATTTTTTCTACTCGCTATAATAGAGCTTCCTTTTCCTTCTTAAGCAGACGTGTTGCACGAGATCTTAAGAACACAAGAAATTCCAAGTGACATTGTTCACATCTGTCAATGTTTATATCGATCCGGTACAATCCATAACTTGTTTCTGATAATCCTTACAACAACCACGGCGTCCATAATCATCTCTGGCCCTAGTAGTTTATGGTCTCTAATATCATCCCAGCTCAAAGAAGAACAACATTGTCTACCATACACCGTTGCAAATAGTGCCAATCAAATACTAGCCCGATAACTATTGTATGCAAACTGCATTATGTGTAGGCGATCCTCCCATGATCCCTTGAAGTCAAACATACAAATCCTCATTATGTTTTCTAGTATGTAAATTGTACGCTCTAATTGCCTATCTATCTACGGTTGATAAACGGTACTGAAACTAAGATGCGTAATTTGTTGTTTGTTTAAGTCTGTTCATGCCATGAGAATAGGTCTGCCATGAGAATAGGTCTTGGATGTTTAGGTTGTTTTTAGTAGCCTTGAGAATCGGTCTCCCCTGCTGAATTGTGTGGCTATTAGTTAGCCCACGTTTCCCCTCTTTAGTTTGCTATAAATAGGTGAGCACATTGGAGAAATAAACATCACAGCAAGTGCCTCATCTCCAAAGAGAAATTTCCCTTGTTCTCTCTCTCTCTCTCTGTTTGTTCTCTCACTCTCTGTTTGTTCTGAAAACAAGGCTCTTCATTCTTCTTCTTGCTCTCTGTCTGGCAACAGTTGGTATCCAAGCTCGCCTGCAGACTCTTCCAACATTGTGAGGTGGACCTAGTGTCTTGATCGGAGACTATGCATACTGGCACATCATAGTTTCATAATTTTCTGCACATGCTTATTCCCGTCATAACACATATAATGAAGAAATTACCAATGATATAAGAAAATATATTATATCCAATTACTTCTTCACTAGGATCATTGTGGACTGCCTTACCCAGAAATAAATAAAATTGCTGAGTTGGTTAATCGATCAACGATCACACATACAACATCATTCCACGTTGAGTTTTTCGGCAATTCAGTCACAAAATCCATAGTGATATGTTGTGATTTCCACTCTGGAGTCGGTAGATGTTGTAGCAAGCCTGCAATATGATGATGCTCGGTTTCACCTATAGAGTAAGGAAAGTTGTGAGATTCTTTTAATAACTCAACTTTTAACTCATAGGAAGGTACGCATATCATGCTTTTGAATCTCAATGGTTCTTCTCGATGAATAATGAAATTCTTTCGAAGTTTGTTTCTATTGTCAGTTTGGGCGGCTCTGATCTGGTCCCGTATGATCGACCGAATTTGTAAATTCATCAATGATGATGTAAGAAAAACCTGTCACGTGTAGAAGCATGTTTCTTTTCTTATGCCTTTCGTAATTTTTTCATTATATGTGTTGCGACGTGAACATGATATCTTGTGTATGGAAACAAGGTTTTTGAATTCTTGTGTATGGAAAACATAATACCCTAAAAATGAAAATCTCTTCCTAGACTACTTCCATTTCGAGGAATGTTGGACAATCTATCCATTTGCTTGATTATATATTATTGTCATAATGACTTGCACTTATACAAGTTAGTCTACCAAAAAATGTTTCATTGTTTCTTTAATTTAACGCACTTATACCAAAAATGTTTCCTTGTGTTGGGATCCTACGTGGATGGCAAGTAGACACTAGAATGTGGGTGATTAGTGTCATCCAGAGATTCTATCTAACTTAACAATTTGCGTTCCCAAATTTTAACTTAAACAACAATTATCTCAAGCAATTAGTATGCAGTGGAATTAACAATCACAGAAAATAGTGAACAAGCGCAAGCACAAGAATTACACTGGTTCGGATACTCAAGTCTCATTGGTTTATTCCAAGGTTTGAGGTTTCGGCCGAAACCCTTGGGTATCGGTCGTATCGTTTCGGTATCGGTGGGTAACGAGACCGAAACTAGGGGCCAGTTTCGGTATCGGCCGATACTGAATGGTATCGGTCCGTTTCGGCCGATACCGACAGATAACGTAGTATCTGTTGAAGACGGAGGAAGAAAAATGTGTAATTAAATAAAAATTCTCTAAAAAGCCTCAAAATGAGATATTGACATGCTATTCATACCCTACATTTGTTTAAACATATTACGCATTATTCACAAGTTTGCCATATTGAAACTAACGAGAGAGTGTTTTTAGCTAAATGGTTAACATGAATAACATATTTTTAACTAATATTGTTCATAATTATGTTATAAGTTACAAATTATCTTTATTAGTTTGTCATTATTTTATTAGTAACAAATTTTAACTAATATTGTTAGTTACATGTAACTTACAATTTTTGAAACTACCGTTACGGTCGAACCGAAACTCACTACCGAAATCACTGAAATGGGCGATACCGATTCCGAAACCTAAATTTTCGGGAGAGCGATACCGAGACCTCAAAACTTGGTTTATTCTACATCAAGCCATACGAGTCCCACACGGCTCAATCCATGGTTCTAGGTTTCAGCCGATACCAGTTGGTATCGGCTGTATCGGCTCTGTTTTGCCCGCAAACGATACAAAACCCCCCATGTTATCGGTATCGGGCGGAACCGGTCAGTATCGCTCAGTTTTGGGCGATACTAGGCGAAACCCTAGGGGTTCGGCAACCCTAGGGAAGAAGACAAGGGGAAAATCAGATGAGGAAGACGACACACCGAAAAATTGATGTGATCTTACAGCCCTACAGCAACCCCACCCGTGAGTGAAATTTAGGATGTACATCCACGAGCTCACAGAAAATGAAAAAAAACCTTTAAAATGATTGCAGAAGGCGCAGCTAGATCTCAGAGCCCGATACATGCCTCAAAGCCCTCGGTCTTCCCCCCGATCTCTCCCTAGATCGCAGAAGGCGCAGCTTCAGCTCGTAGCTTTGCCAATGTCGTCGACTTCGTCGTCTCATTCTCGAAGAGTAGGTGCCTTCTCTCGACTCTCGCATCGTCGACGGCCTCTAGACTCTCGCGGTGACGTCGTCTTCCTGTAGCGGCGGCCTCTCGACTCTCGCGGTGGCGTCGTCTTCCTGTAGCAGCGGCATCGTCTTCCAGCAGCGGCATCGTCTTCTTTGTTGAGGTGAGTTTTTTGAATTTTGAGAGGAGGCAATCGAAGCGATGCGAGGGATTCGAAGTGTTTTGCTCAGCCTTCAAAGAGCTGCATCATTTTCCGATGTATCCCCAAAAAAACGCTGCATCGAATTTTACGGGCGAGTGGGAGACAGCTCAGCGCGTTGATTGCTTCGAAGCGAAGCATCGAACGCACTGCCTTACTCCGCGCACACACGACCATTTATTTACAAGTTTGCCATTCACAGATCAAAATTGCTGGTAGAATGGCAAACTTGTCAACACCAGCTCGGCCCAAATTTTTTTGGTATGAATGGGGATATAAACGGGTTTGGGTTACATTCGAGTCAACCCGCTTAACCCAATTAATAATCAGGCCATGCTTTGGTTAGAAGATCTACCCCGAGGTGACCATGGGTGACCCGAAAACTAGTTATATATATTGTCTGTTGTCTTCTATGCAAGCCAGATATTTGGCTAGTTGTGTTTGCCTAATGCTATATAGGTTTGCAGTTCGAATCCTATAGTTGTTTTAGGACTGTTATTTATGTTTAAATAAAATATATGATAACCAAATAAATAAACTAATGTTCAAAATGTTCAAAAATTGGTTGGTTAATAGTGACTAGACTAAACCATTAGAATTATCGTTATTATTTTTCTAGATTTAAGGATCTGATAATTAGTCGGGTTGAGTTCGGCAAACATTCAAATGATCTGGTATGACCATTTTCAGGTCAGGTCAACACCAACCCGACGAAAACCCAATTGCCACCAGTAGATTTAGTGTTGCCAACTGTAAAATTTGCATACAATGGTTTTTAATGGTTCTTTAAAAACATTTAGAAATTGTGTTTGTGAATTCTCCTCGCAAACCAAGAAATCTCAATACTCGTAATTAATGTACTTGAAGAAGACATGCCTTGACACAAATCATATGTTGGAATATTAAAAATTGTAATGCGTCTTCAACTATATAGATAAGCAATAGGTAAAGAGTTAGAGTTAAATCTCTTCCTCTCTAATTATCTCTCTACTAACATGGTATCAAAGCCTAACTTCTTCTCATAAACCATAACCAACCTAATTTCCTATCAAAATGGTGGGTTAGCAATAAACATTAGGCAATAAACATTAGTCTAAAGTGCTAATGATTCTGATAATCAGGAAAAATAAAAAATCATACTCTACTATTTTTATAATTAACAATAAACATGTTAGTTAACAGAAAGCATGACAACCTAAATTTTTTGAACGTTTTTTTCATACTGAAACTATTAAACATGTTAATAAACATGTTAATAAACGTTAATAAACATGTTAATAAACATTTTTTAAATACTGAAACTATGTTAATAAATGTTAATAAACATGTTAATGAACGTTAATAAACATGGTAATAAACGTTTTTTTCATACTGAAACTATTAAAAATTGTAATTTTTGAACAAAAGTGATTGATCAAAAAGGGTATTTTGAAAACTAAATATTGCGGACCCCATGGATATTTTAGGACTTATCAAAAACAGATCTCTTTCTTTACAATAGCATATATGACACAATCAACGTTACACATTAAAATAATCATGAACATGTAATAACTGATTACAATGTGATAATTATTATTCGATTAATACTGCTATGATCTAAGTTAATTACGTGATAATTGTTTATACTTTATATTCATAATACCTGATTAGGATATCCATTAATTAAAGTATTATGAAACATAAATTGTTATGCGATATTTGGTATTGAAACATAAATTTAAGTATTAATAAATTGTTTTAATTACAATTATTCCTTTGTTATATGGTGCAGTAATTAAGATGTCTTGAAGAACTCCAAAGGAGAAGACAGTGGATATTGGGTGGTCTCACTGTAAAATGATTGCAGATAACCATAGACATATAAGGTGCAACTATTGCCGGAAAGAAATGCATGGGGGCGTGTCTCGCCTTAAGGAACACTTGGCAGGAATTACCAGGGATGTGCTGACATGCCCCGAGGCACCCAAAGAAGTGCATGAAGAGATGAGAGCACACGTTTTCAGAAGAAGAACGAAAGGGTACATGCCAGATTTGAGAAGAAGAGGATGGAGAAGGAGATAAGGGCAAGACATACAAAGGAAATATCAGATGAATCAGATGAGTGTGAGGATGACACCGAGGAGGCGAGGGACCTTAGAAAAGCTCTTATAAGAAGTAGGCAAGAACTTGCCGAAGAAGAGATTAGAAGGATGGGAGCAGGATCGTCTGGGTCTGGGCCTCTGGGCTAGCCATATCGGGTAGTCGTGCCAGTCGAATGGCCGGTATGTTCGCGTGCGGTTCTGCTCGCGATGTTCAGCCAACCGGTAGACTAGCCGGTGCTCTCAGACCCGGTGCCGACCCTTTTTCTTAGACGAAGAAGGGTAAATCCCAGACAACCATAAAGAATACCTTTATAAAGAATGCCAAGGCCTATGTCAGCCGATCTATGGCCAAATTTTTCTACTTCAACCACATCACATATAATGTGACCAATAGCCCATATTATAGCCCCATGGTGGATGCTATTGCGGAATCGGGACGTGGCGTTGCTCCACGCACTGCTTGGGAGCTGGCGCACACATACTTGGACATGAAGTATGAAGAGATCAAAATTATGTAGAAACTTTTCGTGTTCAGTGGGATGAGTACGGTTGCACACTGATGTGCGATGGCTGGACAACACAAAACAGAAGGAAGATTATTAACTTCCTTGTGTATTCGACCCACAGAACGGTGTTCCTGGACTCTGTGGATGCAACCGACCAATTCCAGAATGGTCCTTACATATTTGATCTTATGGACAAATATGTAGAACTAATTGGGGAGCATAGTGTAGTCCAGGTAGTTACCGACAACGGGGCAAACTACAAGTCAGCTGGGCAGCTGCTGATGCGAAAGAGACAACATCTGTATTGGACCTCATGTTCAGTGCATTGTATTGACTTGATATTTTCTGACATGGCAAAAGAAGTAGTCAAAAATATCGTCGTACAAAGTCAGATGATAATAGGATTCATATACAACAAAGGATATGTGCTCAGCTTGATGAGAAGAGAGACGGGTGGAAAAGAGTTGATCCGGCCCGCGATAACAAGATTTGCGACCCACTTCATTGCTTTGGACTCTCTGTACGCGCACCAAGATGACATGCAGAGAATGATCACATCCAGGGACTGGTCCGATAACTTTCCAAGGCTTAAACCAAAAGATAGGGACGTTGGAAACACCGTGTACGATCTGATTCACGTGGATGAATTCTGGCAGACTATCGCTAATGTCATCGTCGTATTTGAGCCCCTGGTGAAGGTTTTCCGAATGGTCGACAGCGATGATAAGGCCGAGATGAGGTATCTGTACGAGGCCGTGGACCGTGTAAAAGAGGAAATTCGGAAGAATGTTTGAAAATATTCGGAACTTGGTAGGGGATACAGAAAATGGTGGGACATAATCGACAAGAGATGGGATAAGCAGCTACATCAAGATATTCATGCTGCAGGCTATTTTCTGAATCATCGCTTTCAGTACTCCTCCAATGCAACAAACGACAACGAGGTGCTGGTTGGACTCAGACGCGTGATCGAGAGGCTTGAACCAGACATCTCGAAGCAAATTGACATTGACAGAGAGGTAAATGAAATTCGGATATTTTTATTTTGATATATGATTAGATGTAGCAGTTCACATTCTAAAATTATGATTGATAATTGTAGCTGGAGGCCTATTAGGGATGGCAGTAATGGCCTGACCCGACTTGCCCAACCCGGCCCGACCCGGTTTTGATCCGTCCAGCCTCGGCCGCAGACGGGTCGGGGCAAGCTTGGGCTTCGTATGCGGCCCGCCCCGCCCCTGACCGTCCCGGTAAACTATAGAAGTTCTAAAAAACATTACTATTTTGATGCGGACCATGCGGCCAGTACATAATACATTACTCATACTCTGTTCCACTGTTCTCCCAATTGAGCCAATTCCCAGTTCCAAATTACCATATATATCACAATTCTCCTAATTTTGAAATAAAAATTTTGTTTTGGATTCATAGGGATTGTAGTAATGACGTGACCCGACCGGCCCGACCCGACCCAACCTGGTTTTGGTAAGAAGTGCCCCGGCCCGGACCCGCCCTGTCCCGACTCGTAGACGGGATGGGGGCAAGCTTGGGTAGTTAATACCCGTCTCGCCCTGCAATATTGCCATTCCTAAGGCCTATAAGATGAGAGTTGGTTATTTCGGCTCCGCTAAGACAGACATGGCGATAACAATGGTCACTCCAGGTATCTATATGGATCTTAGATTTCTATATATTTCCATAAAACGATCCATCTTTTCTGACAACTGGAACTTGTTACAGCTCAATGGTGGATAAGCGTTGGGTTAGAGCAAGCTCCAATGCATACACGCTTAGCTGTGCGTGTTTTGAGCCAAACGGTCTCTTCGTCCAACTGTGAACGAAACTGGACCACCTTCTCACTCATTCACACTAATAAGACCAGAAACAGGTTAACAATGGAACACCTTAAAAGGCTGGTCTATGTGCATTACAATATGAGACTGCGACATAGACATGCGAGAAGGAGCGAGAAGGCCGATCACCAGCTGATCGATTTGGATCAGATTTTTCACGAGGATAATCCATTGGAGGAATGGACCAGGGAGACAGAAGACAGGGTGCTCGATGACAGAAACAATCCTTGGTTGGACGAGGCGCTTGTGGAAGCAGAACGTACATGAAGCAACCAGCTGCGGCCAAGTCACGTCCCAGCGATTATCACGTACAAGTGAAAGAAGGCAGCCACTCAGGCTCGGCACGATAGCGATGATACTTCGTCTCCCGATGACCAAGGTCCTACAGACGGAGGTTGTGGTGCGTCGGCATCCGTTCGCCCTGCTGAGAGACGTGGGGACCATGCTTATGATACACAATATTCACATGGGTATAGAGAGCATGATAGGCAGCGCAGTGAAAAACGGGGGGACGATACCTATGGTAGACACTCTAAATATCAAGGGTATCGACGTGCTTCTGATTATTATGGAGGTTATGATATTCCTGCCATTCATGAATCTTATTCCGGTGGATACTCAGGAAGCCAAGGCGGTTATTGCGCACCGTACAGACACTTTGATGTCTATGCTGATTATGATAGTCAATACAGGTACGGTCCGAACGTGACTGAGCAGTCAAGGCAGTCATGACACGCCTTTCATGGAGCAGAGCCGGCCCTCAGCATATGATAACATGATGATATCTTTTTAGGCCCGGATGCAGTATTCATATCCTCCATACTACAATGCACCACAGCCGGATGATGAGAACTACGAATGAGATTTTTGTATCTTTTTATTTATTTTCTTCATTTTTTATCTTTTGATGTATTTTATTCAGCTTTTGTATTACGATGACATAAATATGACTCGTCAATTTTTATTATTGTTCTTTTATACCTATTAATTTGTTATTTTTTGTTACAAATGTGTAATGTACTAGAAAATACATGAAAAATACAGAAAAATACAGCAAAGTATCTCCGATACCGAAATACAGGAAAATACAGCAAATTATAAACAACAAAAAAATACAGAAAAATACAGGAAAATACATGAAAAAACAACAAAGTATCAAATACAGGAAAATACCGAATTACGGGAAAATACAGGAAAATACAGCAAAATATCTCCGATACCGATACCGAAACGAAACTTCCGATACGGACAATACCGAAACTTGCTTCCGAAACCGTCGAAACGAGCGATACCGATACTGAAACCTAAATTTTGGGCGGAGCGATATCCTCACCGAAACCGATACCTAAAACCTTGGCTCAATCCACTATTTTACAAATAGTTACAACACATCTTCTCAAGAGTAATTTACAACCTACATATTCTCAAGAGGAATTTACAACATACAATTTCTTCTCAAGCACTAAACAACACACCACCTCAACACTTTGAGTATTTTTCTTACCAAGAGTAAAGATTACACCTTTTAACATGTAGCCTTTGAAGCTTTGTGTTGTGTAGTGGCTATAGTATAGTTCTCCAAAGAATGATGAAGATGAAAGCTTTTGGGAGATCTAGAAATACTGGCTAAGAAAGATGTGAAAATCTCTTTTTAAAATAGGCCAAGAAAACTTTGAGGGCTTTTAAAGAGAGCTTGGAATGCTTTGAAAACTTGATTTTGGCTCAAAAAATTAATACTAAAACCTCAGCAAGCCCAACATATATATGAGTGAAAATCCAGCCACTCCAACGAATATATCAGCAGCTTTTCAAAAATCACAGAGCTGTCTTTTCTGACCGTTTGGCTGATGGTAGTCGAATACTGTTGTTGGAGTAATCGTCTATCACAGAGGTAGTCGACTATTATAACAATTATAGTCGACTACTATATGTAGTTAGCGATTGTCCTACTCTATCTATCTCAATGGCAGTGGACTCCTATTCAAAGCGTAGTCGACTTACAACATAGATAACCTATGTTGAGAGCTTTTAGCAAGGTTTTAACAAGCTAAGACAAGAATAAAAAATACATCAAATACATTATTACAATGAAGTCCGTTTGATGCATTCTTGACTCCTCAAGCTTTTTGTCTTGCTCCAATAGGTCCATGGCCTTGTTTAGCTCATCATTAATTCATTGAGTGCTACATTTGATTTGCCTTAAGCTCCTACACGCAAAGATGTTAGATGCAACATTTGTTCATCATCAAAACTACACGAGACGAGACGCAATATCTCAACATTCTTCCCCCCTTTTGATGATGACAAACACACATGCATAATAATGAAAAAATACTTATCCTTCCTGCAACACAACTTGTTGTATCAATACCGAGTGTTGCAACAATGTAATTATGCATGTTATCTGATATCTCCCCTTTTAATTATGCATGTTATCTGATATCTGCCCTCTTTTGGTATCAACAAAAAAGATATTTTGGAGGCAAGCAAGATTTTAATCCCCACAAATATATTTGAGTACATGAAAATAAAAAATTCTTGGTATTCTTTGCTTTCAAGTTCATGAAGTTAGCAATCAAAAACGATATTAATTAATAGGAAACCAGACCCATTTGGGTCTAGATTTTCTATCCTATAAAAATCTTTAATCATTGCTAAAATGAACATTGTTCATAAACCCATAAACATATTCTTTTGTGTATCCAAACTTTGACGAATACATTTGTGTTTTTACGAACCCTACGATGATGAGTAACGAACCCTAAGATGATGAGTAATCTTAACATTTTGATTGGTCTATATCCTAGGCCATGTTTGCTACTTGAGGGTATTTGTGAGTTAATTACATCATCTAATTTTTCTTTACACTTGTTAAACCTAGCATATTTCAACACTAATCTTCATGTTTGGCCTTAATGGTGGTCATGATATTTTCTAAGTCACCAAACCTATTACTTAGGTCTTTATATTCAAAACTACGTTTCCTATTCTTTTCTTTTAAATCATTATTCTTACTAGCCAATTTTACATCTTCCCTAATCTTTTCTAATTCAAGATTAGAAGAACCAGTATTACAATTTTTATGCGTTGTCTCGAGAGTTAAAAGTTCTCTTAGTTTACTCTCACACTCGACATAAAGCTTGCGATACTCTTCCTTCAAATCACACTCATCATCACTACTATCATTAGAAGTAGAGTGTGAGTCATAATATTTTACCTTTTTGTCATCTTTGGCCATGAAGCGCATATATGTCTTCTCTTCAGTTTTCTTCTCTTCTTCAGATGAGGATGATGAACAATCGGAGCTTCCATCCTTGTCACTCCTATCCCATGCGATAAAGGCCTTCCTCTTTGGCCTTTTGGCCTTCACCTTGACCTTTCATTTTCTTTTTGCTAGTGGACAATCTCTCTTTAAATGTACTGGTTTGTTGCATTCAAAACATATAGGATTATTAGATAAATTGTGTTTTCGGTTTCGAAATATACGTGCATTGAGGATTTTTCGGAAACCCTTGGAAATGAGAGCTAGTTGCTTTTCGATCTCATCTCCGGACTTCTCTGTCTCCGATGTGGCTTTGAGGGCTATACCTTTTTTCTTCTTGGCTTCATCCTTAATTTTTTTATTGGAGTCGATTCTTGTGTGCCGTGAAATTTGCAATCAATTCTTTCAATGCGAGCTTGGAAGTGTCGTTTTCTTCCTGTATGGCCGTGACCTTCGTTTCCTACTTGGGTGTGAGACATTGAAGTATCTTGGCCACATGGTCTTCTTAGGTGTACTTCTTGCCAATACTTGCAAGAGTGTTGATTATCTCGATGAAGCGGGTGAACATATCCGAAATTGATTCTCCCGGCTTCATTTCAAAGTCTCCGTACCTACTAACATAGTGAGCAATTTTTGAGGATTTAATTTTAGAATTTCATTCATATGTAGCCTCGAGAACGAGCTACTCGGTTGACTTCCGTATTGTTGAGAGCACAAAGAAGTGTGTTCATTGCCTTAAAGCTCAACATGTCTTTCTCCTTCTCAGCTTTGGTTATTGGCTTTGATGGATCTACGTATTCGTTCTCTACTAATCTTCACATGTCAAAAGAGATGGACTTGCAATAGATGCAGATGCGGTTCTTCCATGTCCCTAGTTGGTTTCGATGAGCATGTGTGGACGATTGGTTGAATGACCCTCGTTGTTTGTTGATGCAATCTCATAACCTGGCTCTAATACCATGTGTTGGGATCCTGCATGGATGGTAAGTAGACATTAGAAGAGGGATGATTAGTGTATAAAAATTCATTTATAGATTCTACCTAAATTAACAATTTGAGTTACCAAATTTTAACTTCCAAGTTCCACTTGGCTTTTATCCTACATCCAGTCACCAGAGTCCCATTCGGTTCAATTCACTATTATAAATAGTTACAATACATCTTCCCTAGAAAAATTTACACCATACAATTTCTTCCCAAGATATAAACAACTCACCACCTCAACACTTTCAGGATTTTTCTTACCAAGAAAAAAGATTACACCTTTATATATAGCCTTTCTTTGAAGCTGTGTTGTGTAGTGGCTATAGTGTAGATTGATAAAGAACGATGAAGTTGAAATATTTTGGGAGATCTAGAAATATTGGTCAAGAAAGATTTGAAAGTCTCTTTTAACTTGCTTTTTTAAAGAGAGCTTGGAAATGGTTTGAAAACTTGATTTTTTGTTCAAACATTCATACTAAAACCTCAGCAATCCCAATATATATATGGATGAAAATCCGTTGAAAATCATTTCCAAAAACATCACTCCAACGAATAGATCGACATCTTTTCGAAAATCACGGAGCTGCGTCTTTTCTGTTTGTTGGGCTAATGTTAGTCGACTACTGTTGTTGGAGTAGTCGACTATCACAGAGGTAGTCGACTACTCAAACAACTATAGTCGACTACTATCTCTAGTCGATGATTATCTTACTCCCTATCTCGATGGTAGTCGATTCTTATTCAAAGAGTAGTCAACTTCCAATATAGATACATAGGATACATGCTATTAAAACCTTTTAAAATATTTTAAAACATTTTAAAATTATTTTTATAGTGTTCCTATGTGCGTGTAAGCTTCTAGCAAGCCTTAATATGTTAAGACAAAAGAATAAAAAATACATCAAATACATTATTACAATGAAGTCCATTTGATGCATTCTTGACTTCTTAACCTTTTTTCTTGCTTCAATAGGTTCATGACCTTGTTTAGCTCATCACTAATCACTTAGTATTATTACATTTGATTTGCCTTAAGCTCATGTATTCAAAGATGTTAGATGCAACATTTGTTCATCATCAAAACCACACATGGTGCGACTCAATATCTCAACATTAAGATGAGAATTTAGTGTTATGTGAGATCAGATGTCATTTTCTTTTCTTTTCTTTTTGATAGAAACAGGGAGTGCAAAGAGGGAGTGCAATGTGCTCCACACGTACCATGAACACAGCTTTAAGGAAACAAAGATACAACCAAACAACCAGAAACGTGACATGATTCCGTCATGGCAAGGATACACACAACAAAATACAGAGAGTCACAAACTATATAACAACCAAAGCCGTACAGTTATACAACACCACATGAAATAATACAGATCAAGGAGCAAGTTAGAAATGAAACAGTGGTAGATGCATTTGGATTCACCATGGATGGTGGTGTAGCATGGGTCCTTTTCCTGACACACACAACAAAATACAAAGATAGTCACAAACTATATAACAACCCAAGCCGTACCGTTATACACCACCACATGAAATAATACAGATCAGGGAGCAAGTTAGAAATGCCACATCGAACAACACAGACAGATGGCCTTATAGACCAGCTGCGCCCTCAGCGGTAGAGGCATTTGGATTCACCATGGATGGTGGTGTAGCATGGGTCCTTTTCCTGACGCGCTGTTGCTGCAAACATATCCACAGAGAAAAAAATATCAAGAATGATATGAAGCAATGGTAGGCTAACCCATTAGCATTGTAAAAATGCAACAGTTGCGTTCTAGCCTCATGTTCCAACATGCTTAGGCAACCATCATATACGAGAAGACTTTGTTGGGGGCACTTAATTTAAGCGCTCTGCCAATTGCACCATAACTCACAAATCACACTATAAATCACAAATGGAGGTCAAAGAGTGGAGTGGAAGGCCCTAAGGAGATGGTCTCAAATGAATTGAGTAAAAAGGCAACTGTTGATTAAGTGGTCTACCGTTTCAATGGATAACATAGGGGGGCACCAATTGGGTCCAACCCCGTTTCGCCTGGAAGATTGTTCCAGATGATTGCCTTCATGCAATCAAGCCAAATTGGGCTTTGATATGCTAGATGATAAGTGCCAAGATGCAATCAACACCCTTAGAGATCAGAAAGCCATACATGGAGCTGACCGAGAAGACACCGAGGTAGTCCATCCATATCTAACGAGGTCAGGAGATTGGAAAGGTGACAGAGGCGCCTTTCACATAGAAACTGTAAATGAAGGTGGACACATTGTAAGAGAAGACATCATGCTTTTGCCAAATCAGACCCCATTTTGTGGATCATATTTATGGGTAAGGATTTGGAAAACAAGAGAGTCAGGGTGGGTGTCTTGAGTCCACCTAAGGGTGGCAAAATGAACCTGATCCGAACCTGACCTCTTTATGGGTAGAGGGCTAAACGGTTCGGGTTGCATCTGGGCCGACACGAATAAAATCCGGATGGGTGCGGGTTTGACCCATCAACCCAGATCGACCCGGATCTTAAAGTGTAAAAGAAATAAATACTTTAAACATATTAACATTACATGTGACTCTATAGCTCAGCTGGTTGGTGCTTTGTGCATGCATAAGATATGGTCCTTAGATCAAATCTTATTATATGCAATTTATCTCAAACTTTACTTTTTAAATTTAAACGTTTAATCGAACCCTAACCGAACCCAACCTGTCAGGAAATCTTGGTCGGTTTGGGTGGCTCGGATTATACTCGGGTTGGGTACATGTTTCCTAACCTTGACATGGATTCAATCCAGAGATTTGAATTTACCCATATCCAGGTCGGGTCAAATCGGACCTGACCTGATAGTCAAATATGATGGAAATTTGTGAATTCACTAATATTTTTTCTTCTCCATAAGGAGGAATATATAAAGATAAAATGATACAATGTATTTCCCCCATTACTCCTCATTACCCCCAATTATATACTTTACCATATTCTCACATATAGAATAGGTAACTAATAATCCACATAATTTCACAATATATGATTACCATATATTGTGCTATTGACTCACGCTACCATATTCTCACCTATAGAATAGGTAACTAATAATCCACATAATTTCACAATATATGATTACCATATATTGTGCCATTGACTCATGCTAACACTCCCTCAAGTTGGCGCATACACATCAATCATGCCAAACTTGTTCAGTGAGTCATAAAACGTCTTCTTGGAGACACCCTTGGTAAGATGTCTGCAAGTTGTTATTTAGTTGGAGCAAAAGGAAAGCGAATAATATTGGCATCTAGCTTTTCCGTTATAAAGTGATGATCAACCTCTACATGCTTCTTCAATCATGTTGAACTGGATTTCGTGATATATCAATGGCCGCCTTATTGTCACAATACAACTCCATAGAACATGTGAGTCCAAAACCAAGATCATGTAACAACCTTTTCAGCCATAGTAATTCGCACACTCCTTGAGTCATACCTCTATATTCTGCCTCTGCACTAGATCGTGCCACAACATTCTGCTTCTTACTCTTTCATGTAACCAGATTACATCCCATAAAAGTAAAGTAGCCTGAAGTGGATCTTCTATCTGTAATTTTTCCTGCTCAATCTGCATCCGTGAAGCCACAAACCTTCGTAACATTGTTGTGTTTTGAAAACAACACACCTCTTCTTGGGGTTGACTTCCAATACTTTAAAATACGTATAACAACCTCCATGTGACTCTCACTTGTATTATGCATGAACTGACTTACCACGCTTACTGCGCAGGCAACATCTGGTCTTGTGTGAGCCAAATAAATCAAGCGCCCAACCAATCTCTGATAACGAGCTCGATCAGTAGGAAGCTGATCTGGGTATTCAGCCAAACAATGGTTTTGTTCAATAGGAGTATCCATAGGTCTGCAATCTAACAATCCTGTCTTTGTCAGCAAGTCAATGACGTATTTTCTCTGGCACAGATAGATTCCTTCTCTCCCCTGGCCACCTCAATTCCTAAGAAATACTTGAGTTCACACAGGTCTTTCGTTTCAAATTCAGATGCTAGTTGTTTATGTAATTTATCCATCTCAACTGTGTCAGCACAAGTGATCACCATATCATCCACATAAATAATTAGATCAGTTACCTTCTCCTGTTGATGCTTGAGGAACAGGGTATAGTCTGAATCAAGGTTTTAGGTCTCGGTTTCGGTCTGGATATCGTTCTTCCCAAAATTTAGGTTTCGGTATCAGTATCGCCCGTTTTGACGGTTACAGAAGCAAGTTTCGGTTTCGTCCGTATCGCTAGTTTCGACAGTTTCGTTTTCGGGTTTCGGTTTCGGTTTCGGAGATACTTTAAATATGTATATATTATATACACACAGTGATTGGTTTCGGAGGTTATTAAATCTAAACCTATTAAAAACTATTAAATACTTAACAAACTAAAATATTAATCATATACTATCAAATACTAAATACTAAATAGATAAACTAAATTTGAGTTCGTAATCATATCAAATACTAAATACCTAAAGTTTGGTACTTAAATACTAAATAGTAGATAAATGAATAGATCCTAAAGCTTGCCTTGCGCACCCACCGTTTTACCTTGCACACATACCACTTATTTACAAGTTTGCCAAAAAATCATTGGGTGTTGCTTTGCGCACCCACCATTTTGCTTTACGCACATACCACTTATTTACAGGGTTGCCACAAAATATCCGCTTGATATGTGCACCGACTGTTTTACTTTATGCACATACCACTTATTTACAAGTTTGCCTTTTTAAAGAACGCATCATCTTCTGAAAGGCGACTCGGGCCTCTCTCTCTCTCTTTGCTATCTCTTTGCTCTCTTTTACTCTCACGCTAGATGGTCGAGGCGGGTTCGGCGAGGCAGAAGACAGGTTCGGCGATGCGGCGACGCGATGATGTGAGTTCAATTTTTTCATTGTCGTCCTTTTGTCATTTTTCTTCTTTTTTCAGCAATTTTTTCTTGGTTCTGCCTCTTCGTCGTCTAATTCTTTATCATTTTCAAGCTAAAACCCTAGGGTTTTCTCATCTCTTTTAACCGAGCTTTCTATGCAACCTATTGATTCACGAAATTTTTTGGGGTTTTAAGAGATTTTTATTTAATTACACATTCTTCTTCCTTCTTCTTCGACCGGTACTGAATGATATCGGTTAGTTTCAGCCGGTATCGGTCAGTTTCGACAGGTATCGACCGAAACTGACCGATACCGTTCAGTATCGGCCGATACTGAAGCTAACTCTTGGTTTCGGTATCGTTAATTGCCTATACCGATACGATACAGCCGATTCCTAATGGTATCGGCTGCTACCTCAAACCATGGTCTAAAGTGCTCTACTTGTATCCAACCTTCTATATGAAATTTGAGAACTTTCCAAACCAGGCACGAGGTGATTGTTTGAGGCCATACAATGACTTTCTCAATTTGCATACAAAATCACCAGAAGAAGAAACAACATATCCAGGTGGAAAATTCATGTACACTTCCTCAACTAACTCTCCATGAAGAAAAGCATTCTTGACATCGATCTGTCGGAGTGGCCAGTTCAAGTTAGCAGCAAACAAGAGTAGACCCCGAATGGTATTTATCTTGGCCACATGAGCAAACGTCTCATCGTAGTCTATCACATAAGTTTGAGTAAACCCCTTTGCCACAAGGCGTGCTTTGTACCTGTTCACCGACCCATCTGCATTGTGCTTAACAGTAAACACCCAGCGACAACCTACATCCTTCTTGCCTTGTGGTGGAGGCACCAGTTGCCAAGTATCATTCTTCTGCAATGCCTCCATCTCTTCCTCCACTTTGGATCCCCCAATGCATCCTGCACTTTGTTAGGTACTGATACAACAGATATTTGATTCACAAATGATTCAAATGACTTAGATAACCTCCTAGTGGACATATAGTTGGCTACATGATATTTTGCTTTGGCAGTGAGAGTATGTTCATACGTTTTGACTGATTGACCCGAGTGGACTTATTGGGTAACACATATTGCTCAACCCTAGATTCACTAGTATCAGTGGATGGACGCACGTCAGATAAGTGATCTTCTGCACTAGGAAGTTGAGAGTCGGGGGTAGAAGTGCTGATAGGAGAGGCGGTTGTATCTTCCTCATTCTCAGTGATAGAAGCTGTTGTATCTTCTTCAAAATATAAATCCTCCACCTGAAGGGTTGTATCTTCCTCATTTTCAGTGATAGAAGCTGGTGTCTGGCTGTTTGGAAGTGACATGCTAGAGGCAACTGGACTATCCGAAAAACTCCCTTGTGTGACTTCCAATTCCTCTCACTCTCCATAATGCAACTCTTCAAAATATGAATTCTTCCCTGAAGAGTTGTATCTGAAGACGAATAATAACTCATGTTCTCAAAGAAAGTAACATCCATAGTGACATAGTACTTTCTGGTAGGTGGATGATAACACTTGTACCCTTTCTGAGATCCCCCATATCCCACAAATACACACTTTATTGTCCGGGCATCCAATTTTGAACGGAGAGCTTTTGGAATATGAACAAAGACAAGACAACCAAATACACGAGCCGGAAGATTATGAAATGAAGGTAAAGAACCTCAGAAGGAATTTTCCCCCCAAGAACACTAGATGGAAGACGATTGATAAGATGTGAGGAGGTACTTACAGCATCGACCCAAAGATACTTAGGCATATGAGCGCTAAAGAGAAGGGCACGAGCCATGTCTAGTAAATGTCGATTTTTTCTTTCGGACACTCCATTTTGCTCCGGTGTTCGTGGACATGTGGTTTGGTGAACAATCCCATGAGTTCTAAAAAACTCTTGAAAAGAATGATTAACATATTCTCCTCCATTATCAGAATGGAGAACTTTAATGGTACTTTGGTATTGTGTTTGAACAAGAGTACAGAATCCTTGGAAGGCTGGAAAGACTTCATCTTTACTTTTAAGAAGAGCAACCCATGACAATCTGGTACAATCATCGATGAACAACACAAAGTACCTCTCACCCGATACGATGAGGTCTCTAGATGGTCTCCAAACATCAGAATGAATTAACTCGAAAGGAGTAGCACTTTTATTAGAAGTACTAGGAGAATAAGTAGCACGATGACTCTTGGCTAAAACACAAGTTTCACAATGAAAAGGAGACACATCCATGCCAACAAAAAGAGTAGGCGCGGTTTTTCTCATAAGACAAAAGATGGATGCCCCAAACGGTGGTACCACAACCAAATTTCACTTAGCCGATCAGAACTCGAGGTCAAAGCGACTCGGGATTGTGCTCCTGGTTTCTTCCCTGCATATGTCTGATCCAGATGGAACAACCCGCCCCTCAAATACCCCCGACCGATTACCTCCCTGGTGAGAAGATCCTGAAAAATCACATACATAGGATAAAAGGTCACGGAGCATTTAGACTCGGTATTCAACCGGGGAACATATATCAAATGATGAGACAAGTCAGGCACACATAACACATTATGGAGGTCTAAGATATGTGTAATACGAATTGACCCTGACCCTAACACGGGAAACGCCTCACCATTGGCATTGGTTACATAAGACGCTAGTGGGGAGGACAATTCAGTAAAGTATGATTTATCATAAGTCATATGATCAGATGCACCAGAATCAATAATCCATGTATCACACCCGACACAGTTAGAAACTTTTAAAGCCATGCCAATTTTACCTCGACCAGCTATTGAAGCTGTAGGAGTAAATCCAAAATCTGTACCGAGTGGTGAGTTGAACGGGATTCGATGAATCAGATCTGAGTTTCTGGGTGACGACGGACGGTGGCTGAGCAACGGCTGAACTGCGTCTGAGCGAGAAGGAGATCGGCGAGAAGAGCAGTCTGGCCGACGGTCTGGGAGACGAAGCCGGGGGTGACGAAGCCGAGGAGAGGAACTGGCTGGGAAGCAAGGCAAGGAACCGGTTGGGAAGGAGATCGGCGAAGGTGGAGTCACAGCGACGATCTGGTGAGCGGAAGACGACTAGACGAGGCCGATCTGGTGAGTGGCGGTTACGTCCAAGAAGAAGATCTCGTGATCATTCTTGATCGAACAATACCAGAGAGCAAGAGACAAAGCCCTTTCGGATCTATGCTCTGATACCAAGTCAAATATGATGGGAATTTGTGAATTCACCAATATTTTTTCTTCTCCATAAGGAGGAATATATAGAGATACAATGGTACAATGTATTTACTCCTCATTACTCCTAATTATATACTTTACCATATTCTCACCTATAGAATATGTAACTAATAATCCACATAATTTCACAATATATGATTACCATATAGTGTGCCATTGACTACCATATTCTCATTGGCTACCATATTCTCATCCAATATATGATTACCACCTCATGCTAACAACCCGAACCCGAACCTGAACTCGAACCGACCCGTTTGCCACCCCTACCTCCGCTGCTGGTAACTGCACTGTTCATGATTTTCGGATTCAATACCCCAAGGCCGCCATCCTACCCGCGAACTTGGCCCCATTGAATAAGGTGGTACCCATTACGATTCTCATCCGTGCCCAGCCAGAAAAATTTGCGTCATATCTAGCCAGTGCAAAGCACTATCTAACCAGGGGAATGAGGACATGAATACATAGGGATATCGGAGAGGGATGCATTGAGAAGGATAACCCTGACCTAAGCGATGAAGACCTACTCATTCATCGTTGAAGCTTTTTCTCTACCCATTCAATTATTGGGTACTCGTCAGCTTTCTCAAGTTTGCTCGGGTGAAAATGGAGCCTACGATACTTAACGAGGAACTTTGTTCTAAGGCAACTAAGGATAACCTTGAAGAAGTGGATGTTCAGATCATCCCAAATAAACGTCATTAGAGCACTCTTTTGTGCCCAGCCAGTGAAATTTGTGACTTATCTTGCCAGTGCAAAACACTACATAACTTGGGGGCAAAATGACATGAAATACATAGGGATGGTAGAGATGGATGCATTGAGAAGGACACACTTGCCCCAAGCGATAAAGATCTATGCATCCATCCTTGAAGCTAGCTTTCTTAAGTTTGCTTGGGTGAAAGTGGAGCCCGCGATACTTAATGAGGAACTATTCTGCGGCAGCTAAAGATAACCTTGATGACGTGGATGTTAGATCATCCCAAGTAAATGGGATTAGATCACTCTTATGTAAATTAATTTTCAACACCGATCACATCTTGAAGTCATAGAGGATCCACTTCACCGTAATAACTTGATTGATATTGCATTTACCAAAAATTAAGGTATCATCAACGTATTGGAGAGGATGACAAAGGTAATGTACCTATATGAGGCTCTCAGTCCATCAATCAAATCGTTCTCGAAGGCCGATATAAAACACTCGTTGAACCCGTCCATCACCAAGAAGAACACAAGTGGACATGTGATTCCCTTGATGCAATCTTCTTTTGCAACAGATGTCTACATGGCTGACCATTTAACATAATGTATTCTTTGGCTGAATGCAACCAGAACATAATCCACCCAATCCATTCATCACTAATCGTCTGAGCGAAAGGACTTCCAATTTACACACCCACTCCATCACGTCGTATGCTTTTTTGAAGTCTAGTTTAAGGAGGTGCCCTTAAAATTGCGTTGGGAGCAAGGTATAGCTTTACAATGAACCTTTGTATAGGTTGTAAGGACATGTGGCAGACCTTATATAATGGCTTGCAGCTGGAGAGGCATATGCCCATGATATTATGTGCATGTTCCGCAAGTTGAAAGTTGATTTTTGAATGTTGAGGGGTTGTGGAATCTTGATTTAAGAAAATTTTGGTTTTGTGTTCTTTTGGGGGTAGAATGTTGTGTGGAAAATGGGGTTTAGAGTTTTTTATGGGTCCTACAATACTTTCTTGTGTTTTTTGGGTTAAGAAAGTTGTATCTTGAAAAACTGAATGTGGTGATCTCTATTTAAATGAAGTATTCTTACCCCCACATTGTCTTCTTGTGGGGCTTGGAGGGAGTTCTTAGTTGATTTGGAGGAAACAAACAGAACATGGCAAAAAAGGACAAGGCTGTTGCGATGACAGACAGACGAATAATAGACGAACATGGCAACTTGCGCCGTCAGACCCAATGCAGTCAGACGTCTGAGCCAGTCGACTGGCTCAGACGGCAGAATTTCCGAGAGTTGTGGAAAATTACATCATATGCCATCCAGTCGTTTAAAGACAGACAGTCAAGCGTCTAATACCCAGTCAGACGCCTGTTCATAGAGAGTCATGTTCTTAACGTGTCTGTTCTCTGATACATAGCTTGGAGCGGCCAAAATCAGGTGCCTGATCCTTACTATCTGATGACAACAGAAAATTCAGGGAGAGTTTTAGGCATAGGGAGTGTTTGAAGCATAAACTTTAACAAGGGCATGACAACCATCAACCCAAATAAAGAAATTGGATGCAACATGGTCAAATAACATCAACCAAGAGAAAGGAACATATAAATAGAAGACATATAGCGAAAATCATGAAGGAGCCAAACCAACATATAGTAAAGATGACATCAAAGGCACCAAGAAACATGCCTACGCAAACATCCAGAAAACATAAGAGCAAGCTAGGGTGTCGAAATCATCCAGGAGCCAACAATAAGGAACTTAACTCGCAAATCAAGCCCGTAAATAAATTTGGAATGAAGATCTAAACGATACTCATGCGAGAAGATGAGAAGATGGCAACCAAACTGAAAGAAGCCCCATTATTTTTTTTGAAACGATTGCCGATGACCGGAGAAAGGAACTGAAGAGATCCAGTTCGGGCTTCATCATTGAAAATCGAAGATCAACAGCCCCTTAATTTTTAGAAGCGATCAATGAAAAATAGCTGTGACTGCGAGGGTTTCATCGAAGCACTCCAAGAGAGGAGCATCGATGTGAAAGATGAAGTAGCGACGAGGGATGATCAGACTGAGTGGGTACCAAAAAACACGAATATCAAGTGTAATCCGTGGAAACTCTCTGTGAGCATTTTTTGACAGTGCATTACAAATATTGGGAAACAAATGTGTTTAAATTACTATCCAAAAGGACATGCGACAGACCTAATAATTCTGGCCCGCATCTAGAGATGCATATACCCATGATACTATATGAAAAGATGAAAGAAATACATGACAAGTTTTCATCCACACTTTAACTCTCTGTGAGCATTTTTTGTCAATGCATTACAAATATTGGGAAACAAAAGTGTTTAAATTACGATCCAATAAAAACTTACTTTCATCATGTCTTTATTCCATTGTTTTATCGACTAAGAATCTGCCCCAACTCTTCCATGGTGGCTGTTAAAAGCTGGTTGCGGAAATTCATATCATCCTTTAATGGAGTCTTTTCAACTTTACACGATCATTCTGTTCCTTTTGCTAGTTGAACAATGATAAACGCTTAAAGTTCAAAATTCACCAGTGAAATATAAATGTGAAATACTAGATGTGTAAGAGATCAAATTAAGTATCATGGACATGTCTCCCGTGAAAGCAGTGTGTGATACCGCACAGGACATGGTGCATTGGAAGCACACATTAGACACAGTTCTGGCTGGCGTTCATACTTTGTTGTTTCTGCATCATCTCGTCTCTTGTGAAAATATGGCTCCAAATAGCTACACTCCTATTTACAACTGCTTTTTCAAGCATTTGAACAGGTTTTCCAAAAAATCGCATATCTATTATTCTGGTTTCCATAATACTTTCGGCATGGTGATAGTAGATGCTTAGCATGTTCATTGTAGAACATCTTTCCGTTTTGTTCATTGTAGAACATCTTTCCGTTTTATCTAATGCCGTGTTTATATCTTGGATTTCCACATACTTTTGGTTTCAAGCATAACCACATAGGATATGGAAGAATTCTTTTTTATTTATCAGGCTCCAATTTTCATTTTAATCTTTATTTGTACCAACTTATGACAATCATGCTATATTTTTTCTTTTTGGAATTTTCAGCAGAAACAGATTGATCAAACGGCAAACTTGCCACAACAAAAACGGGCTCCAAAACCACCACTACCACCCTCTGCCCCAACCAAGAGTCATCTGCAAGGACTTCTAAAATCAGGCCATAGTGCTTCTCCTGCCAAACCTCAAACCTCTTCAGATGATGGGTCAAATGCCTCTCGTGCTAAGTTGAGGAAACGACCTGGCATACGTGCAGCGCAATCATAAAGTCATTAGAGCTAATTTACTTGATGCATTCTTGTTTGCTCCCTCTTCTTCAATAAGCTACGGTTAGTGCTGCCTGCTTGTTACTGTTAGTGAAGGCACAAATTGTATTGCAAGCATTAGGATATAACAAAAGTAGATAGATGTATTGTTAATCATCGAATTGATTTAAGATTGAAATAACAGGTAATAACACATCTCTCTGTTTTGTTTATGAGACTTTTGAGGATGCTAGTCGGAGACAAAGGAGGGGCATCGAGCTGGTAGAGGCCAGGTGAGGGGCCCACGAAGCTGAATCCAGCTGCCGATGAAGATGAAGATGGAGGCATATGCAAACTTTTTGAGCCAGAAGAGGAGTCCATTCTCTCTCTTCTATCGTCATGGATTCCCAGTCTTTTTTAAGGGGCAGTGTGTACTCTACTCGTTGTTGCTGTTTCATTGCTTATCTCTTCGACCATGCCATGTAACGGATGTTGAACGTGTTGGCCGAGGCTGAGGGTGAGTTGCAGTTGGGGAAATATGCTTTGGTCTAAGCATTGTTGTCGCTGGCAGCAGGGTCAGCTGGATGGACAGTCGTAAGCCGGACGTGTCGGCATCTGATGGATGGTGATGACGATTGCTTTTTGTTGGAGGATGACTGGAGGCGGATGGGATGAAGGCAAGATGTTTGCTTCCATTTTTCTTTTTTAGCTTTTCTTTGAGGCTGGACATAGTTTTTGTTTTAGCTACCCATTTATTATCCTGATAGTGTTGCAGCTTAAAGTGCCTGTTTACCCTTTTTCTGATCTCTAATTTGCGCTGTCATTTTGTTGCACAATAAATGTATTTTATCGGAGTAAACATTTTGTTTTTGTTCATTGGTAATCGACCAGAACGTTTATACATACACTGCAGTCTTTTATTTGGGTGCCTACATTTTTTTCCGTCTAATTATAAGTTATTTCAATGATCAGCTATTTCTGTAACAGGTGGCTGGTTTTTTGAATACCTTGCGATTGAGATTCCTGCGGAAACAACCAATCCTAACTGTCAGAAACAATCAATCCTAAAAACTGATCAGAAATCTAGGACAAAAAAAATGTATACTCAAGTAACCCAACCAAATCTCTACGGTCTTGTAAAGTAAAGCAAATGAAGTAACAACAAATCAATCAAAATGCAGACACGTGAGTAATAACTTGGCAAGACGCACAAGTCCTCACAACCTCACTCAAGGAAGAAGAAAAACAAAGGAGATAAAGGAGAGAATCACTCAACTCCAATCACAAACTCCTAGCCCTAATCTCTCGACAAGAAACTCTAATGGCGGCGGCTACGGCTCTTCTTTTACTCCAGATCCGAAAACTGCATTAACCCTAATCTAATCAACCATTAGATTAAATTGGGCTTCAAAAACGAGCCTGGAAACCATCTGGACCGTCGACTTAAAAGTCTGGGCCCCGCACCGCTCGGTCGAGCAAGTTCATCGCTCGGCCGAGCGGCCGATTTGCTGTAGTAGCTCCTGGGTGGATGGAAATGGAGCGCTCGGTCGAGCGAGTGCTTCACTCGGTCGAGCGACTTCTTCGCTCGGTGAACAGTCGACCGAGCGCTTTGCTCTGCAGAGCTCCAAAACTCCATGTTGATATAGCTCGGTCGAGCGGTAGAGTGCTCGGCCGAGTGAATCCCGAAGCTTCAATGCATTCGTTCTGTGCCTCTAGCTCAGTCGAGCGTCTGGAACAGCTCGACCGAGCGACCTAGCTGTGCGACTGAGAGACTTGAATCACCAAAAATTTAACACTCTACATTGATTCAAATCTCCTCACACATACTTCTGCACACCACGCTGCTCACCATGACCCTCTCTCTGGGTTTCATCATCATCTCGGAGTTTGCGCCTTCTGGTGCCACCTAAGCCAATAAAGAAATTAGCTCCAGGCACACTTGGAGCTTGACTGCGGGAACTGGCTTAGTAAACATGTCTGCAGGGTTCTTTTCAGTCGGGATCTTTTGAAGCTCAACTTCCATTTTCTCCAACTCTAGGAAGGAATCTCGCACCTTAATATGCTTCGTGCTCGAACTGTATGCCTAGTACTTTGATACATGAATGACACTCTGGCTGTCACTGTACACTTGTGACGAACTCTGCGGCACCCCAAAATCTCTAAGCAGACTCCTCAAATATTTGGCCTCCTTCACAGCTTCTACCATTAAAATCAACTTGGCCTCTGTGGTCGATAATGCTACCATCGACTGTAGGACCGACCTCTACGATACCGCAGCAGTGCCCAAGGTGAACACGTACCCTGTGGTAGATCGCCGCCTATCCCTGTCTCCTGCGTAGTCACTGTCGCAATATCCAGTTAGCACCTTTCTGAGAGGATCTCGACACTAGCTGTGCCTCGCAGATATCTCAGAATCCACTTGACGGCCTGCCAATGCTCCTTGCCTGGGTTGGCCATATACCTGATAACCACTCTTACGGCCTGTGCAATATCTGGACGCATGCATACCATCCCGTACATCAAACTCCCTACTGCATTTGCTTATGGCACCTGAGCATATACTTCTTCTCATTCTTAGTGCTTGGTGTTTGTGTTGCAGACAGTTGAAAATGAGTTCCTAGTGGTGTTGTTACGGGTTTCGCGCTCTCCATCCCAAAATGGGTCAGCACCTTCTGAATGTATCCCTGCTGTGACAACCTTAGCTCATGTTGCTTCCTATCTCGGAATATCTCCATTCTAAGAATCTTCTTTGCGGGCCCTAAATCCTTCATGTCGAACTCTTGCCCGAGCTTCGCCTTCAGCTTTTTCACTTCAAACATGCTAATTGGAAGTAATAAGCATTCATCCACGTAGAGCAGCAAATAAATCTTCATGCCATTCTCCAATGTGCGCACATACACACACTGGTCCTTGATGCTCCTCGCAAAGCATACTCCCATCATGAAGCTGTCGAATCGCTTGTACCACTGCCTGGGTGACTGCTTCAACCCGTACAACGATTTCTTCAACATACAAACTAAGTTTTATTTCCCATCAACTCTTATAGCTCAATGTCCATGCTTGCCACTAATGCCAACAACACACGAATGTACGTGTGTCGCACAACAGGTGAGAATACTTGATTGTAGTCCTCTCCTTTCCTTTGTGGCCCCTAGCCACCCGTTTCGCCTTTTACCTGACATCATTACCATCTTGGGTTGAGCTTTCTTTTACATTATATATCCAACGACATCCAATGGCACGCTTCTCGTTGGATAACGACACCAACTCCCAAGTGTCATTGCGGTGAAGGGACTCCATCTCCTCTTCTATAGCTCCCTGCCACGGGGCGGCATCTCTTGAGTCTATGACTCCACCATATGTTGCTGGCTCCTCATGCTCCAAGTTGAGTGCATATGACGCCATGTCATCGAAATAAAATCCCGCATAGTCCCATGCTCTAAATCTATCGGGCGCCTTCTTCACCCTCTTTGATTTCCGCGTTCCTTCATCACCTGCATAAGTGTCAACGTGTACCTGAGATGGGCCAGGTGTCTACTCATGGACCTCAACATGGACCTCATCATGTCCTTCAACTTAGACGTCGACCATCAACTCTTTGCCTGGTCGCTGAGTGGGCTGGACTGAAAGGTTAACAATCACTGCCAATGTCTTCTCTGCTAATGTGTCCCCCTTTGAATGAGAATGCTCCACCCTGAGCATTGCATCATCATCAAAGGTGACGTGTCGGCTCACAATCTCTTTTTGTCCCTCTAGATCCCTTAAGTGATATCCCTTGACGCCGTGGCCATATCAAAGAAAGATGCACTTCTTCGCTCTTGGATCCAACTTGTTGCCCCTCTCGTGCACATACGCCGGGCAACCCACTATGCAAAAGTAAGAATAGTCTCCAGCTTCTCCACCCCACTGTCCTTCAGGAATTTTGTACTCAATATCCACTGACGGAACTATGTTCACTATGTGCACTACAGTGGTGAGAATCTCTCCCAAAATTCCTTTCCCAAACCGGCTGAGTGCCTCAAGCATCTCACTCGCTAGAACAACGTCCGATTCATTCGCTCATCCACACTATTAGACTGCGGATCTCCGGGTGTGCTAAAGTGACAACGGATTCCATGGAATTTGCAGAAATTCCTAAATTCCCTTGAGGTGTACTCACCTCCATTATCGGACCTCAGCACCTTCACGTGCCTTCTGGGTTGCTTCTCTACCATGGTCTTTCACTCACTGAAAATCTTAAAAGTTTGGTCCTTCGAATTCATCAAGTATATCCAGACTTTACGGGAGTAGTCATATATGAAAAGAACAAAGTATCTAGCTCCTTCTCTTGACGGCTCCAGGCACGGTCCCTACACATCTGTGTGTACATAGTTAAGCAGTCCCTTGCTAGTGTGCTTTCCCGTGTTAAATTGCACCATTGTCTTTTTCCCGTACACACAGGACTCGCAGAACTCAATGCTTTCATTCGTAGCATCAATCAGCTTTCTCCTCCAAAGTATGTCAAGGGTCTTGTCACACGGATGACCCAAGCGATAATGCCACAACTTGGCTGAATCTTCGGTACTTGTGCTAGTAGCACCAATGTCTACATCACCTTCCACTGTGGTACCTTGAAGGGCATATAAGTTTCCAACTTTCCTTCTCTTCATCACTTCCATGGCTCCTTTTGACACTCTCAATTGGTCTTCCTCAAAGACGGACTTGCATCCGACATTGTCCAAAAAGCCTATGGAGATTAGGCTCTTCCGCAGATCTGGGACATGCCTCACATCGGCTTGTGTGCGCACTATGCCATCATGTATCTTGATCCGGACGGTTCCAATACCTGCAGTCATGCACACTGCATTGTTCCCCATGAGGATTGAGTCTCCATCTTCATTAGAACGGTATGTCATGAACCAACACCTATGTGGAGTCATACGGTATGAGCATCCACTATCCATAAGCCACACATGTTCACTTCACATGCAATCCCTACTGCAAACATATCCGGATCTCTACCTTCATCAAGGATATGCATACCATTTATTCCCAATGACGCTGAACCGGACTCTTTATCGGCATCCTTGCCTTTCTTCCTATTCTTATTTGGACACCGGTTAGCAAATAACCCTTCTGCTGACAGTTGTAACATGTGATCTTCACGAATCTATCCTGTGAATGTCTCGACTTGGAGCGATCATTGTTCTTCCTTTGACCTCCTCTCCTTTCCTATCGACCTCTCACATGTAGGGCCTCCTCACGGTTAATCACATGATCTCTACCTTGAACCTTGCCACATAGCTGCTTAGTGTGAAGCGCCGCCTTCACCTCTTCCACGGTGAGAGTTGTTCAGTTATAAATCATAGACCGAACAAACTGATTATACTTCTCAGGCAATGAACACAATAGGATGACTGCCTATTGCCCATCTTCAATCTTCACATCCATACCCTGCAGCTCTAGCACTATCCGGTTCAATTCATCCATGTGATCCTTTACTGCGGATCCAGACTTTATCTTGAGCGTATACAGTTGCTAAAGCAAATAGAGACGACTCGTGAAAGACTTCTTCATGTACAGTCCCTCAAGCTCCTTCCAGTTATCAGACGCCGTTGCTTCATCTATGACCTATATCAGGACATTATCTGCCAACTGAATCGCACTATATGCCTTTCTCTCCATCTCAGCTCTAGCCGATTCCTTCACCTATTTATCGATATGCGCCTCATCGAATATGATCTGGTAACTATCCGTCTGCATCAGAACATTTTTCACGTTCGTCTGCCAGATTCGAAAGTCATTCTGGCCAGTGAACTTCTTAATGTTCAAAGTTGCTAAAGACACCATCTTCGCCACTAACTTCCTTCACAAACGAAAACAAGCTCTGATACCACTTGTTGGGAATTAGATCAACAAATTGAGATCCCCGTGGAAACAACCAATTCTAAAAACTGATCAGGAATCTAGGACTAGCAAAAATGGATACTTAAATAACCCAACAAAATCCCTACGATCTTGTAAAGTAAAGCAGCAAACGAAGTAGCACCAAATCAATCACAACGCAGACACTAAGGATTTACCCTGGTTCGGTTGCGCACAACCTACATCCAGCAACTTTCGAGATGATTTCACTATCAGAGAGATCTACAAATAGGTTTCAATATTTCTTCCGCTCACGTGAGTAATAACTTGGCAAGACGCACAAGCCCTCACAACCTCACTCAAGGACGAAGAAAAACAAAGGAGATAAAGGAGAGAATCACTCAACTCCAATCACAAACTCCTAGCCCTAATCTTTCGACAAGAAACTCCAATGCCGGTAGCTACGGCTCTTCTTTTGCTCCAGATCCGAAAACTGCATTAACCCTAATCTAATCAACTATTAGATTGAATAGGACTTCAAAAAACAAGCCTTGAAACCATCTGGACCGTTGACTTAAAAGTCTGGGCCCCGCACTGCTCGGTCGAGCAAGTTCATGAGCGACCGCTTTGCTGTAGCAGCTCATGGGTGGAGGGAAACGGGGTGTTCGGTCAAACGAGTGCTTCACTTGGTCGAGCGACTTCTTCGCTCGGTCGAACGGTCGACCAAGCGCGTTGCTCTGCAGAGCTCCAAAACTCCCTGTTGATATAGCTTGGTCGAGCGCTCAAACCGTACGACCGAGCAGACATTGCTCGGTCGAGCAGTAGAGTGATCGGCTGAGTGAATCCCGAAGCTTCAATGCCTTCGTTCTGTGCTTGTAGCTCGGTCGAGCGTTTGGAACAGCTCGACCGAGCGGCCTGGCTGTGGGAGTGAGAGACTTGAATCACCAAAAATTTAACATACGTTCAGAATATTTATGCACATGTTTATAGTAATAAAAATTTTAAACTAATACATTAATCTTCTAGTACCTTTAGAGGACTTCATAACAGTTTGATGCATGGTTTCTCAATACAGTTTATGTAGGTCATTAAATAAAATCAGACATGCAAATACAAGCATCAATTTTGATCGAACTCTTCCCATTTTTGATCTCTCCTCAACAACCAAGTTTTTTAAGGTGGTGTTTTTGTAGCTGATTGCGATGCTTACTCTGTCGCAATGCGTGATGTATCCTATATTTGCACTATTCAAGAGCAAAAGATGACTGCCTACGCGAGTGATCCAATCCGACCTACTTGACGTAATTCAATCACATAATATATGCTCAATAACTTCATAACACAAAATTCAAAAAAGCAGTCAACTCTTATTTAAATTGAAAATTTTAGGTGTAGTACTGTATACATATGCGACCCCATCAACAAATTATATGATTTCTATCGTAGATACAGAGGCCAGCAGATTAGTTTGCACGCATGTCTATTTCAGGGACATCGTATTTGTTGAGTCCTTAAACCCAAAATAATAATTTCCAAGATACAAACCATGCCCAGTGATAACCAACCAGCAAATTATAAATTTATATGAAACAAAGATTCAAATAACTAAAGAATATATTTATTTACTTAGAACAAAGAGCACTGATGTAAACATGCGCCAACTAAAAAGCAGTGCATCCTACTTAATTGAAAGGAAAAAATATTATAAAAAGGCAAGAAAAGGAAAAGAAAAGGATAAGAGAGAAAAATCTAGCACCATCAATCTTGCAGCATCTGTTGGTGTTGCTTCTTTCGCTGCTACTGCCGCAATTTTTGAGGCGGCTATCATCACGACCAACACCATCGCCAACACAGAACGAGACGATGCCATATCGTTTGAGACGTGAAGAGAAGAGGGAGAAGAAGGGATAGCGTTGTGGAGATTTGATGGGGGGTATCGAGCAGCTGTTTATATAGGGGTATTGGAGATTTGAGGTGGGGTTGGAGTAGGAGTCTTATATAAAAAAATTGGGATTTATAATCACCCAAGTTGGAGTTCGAGTGCTACTCCAATTTCTGTTTGATTAATTTGTTGATGAACGGCTCCATTGGAGACTGATTTGGTTTAGTCTTTGTATACAGATTTGTATTAGGATTCAACCTTGACTTAATTTCTTCATCAAAGCGAAATCAAGTCCACATTCAATTCCAATTCAACGACGCATCCGGACTCCTCAATAATTTTTGTTTAATTACATAATTGTTGTGAACGAGAAACAGGTTTGGAGAAGGTTGAGGCTAGGAAACCCCTAGCCTCCTTTATATAGTATTCATAATGGTTACTCATGTGGGTGGATACCCAATAGGCCCAATGTGTCCTATTCATGACACTTCCCCTTATCCAACCAATATGGTATACTCAACTTATGAATACTGAATGATTCATTAGTACTTAATGAGTATCTTAAAGGGTGGATACTTCTAGATCCAAGTTAAGGGTAACTGCCTCGTTAAAAACCCTTAGATATGGAAAACCCTGTGGGAAAAAACCGATAGCGAAGGGAAAAAAGTACAACACTCCATAACTTCCCCTGATTTGGGGATGTGTCGAGGGGTGGATACTTCTGGATCCAGAGTCAATGTGGTTGCCTCATTAAAACCTTGGCTATGGAAAACCCTGTGGGAAAAACCACTAGCCAAGGAAAAAGAATACAATTGACTCCCCCTTATCTGATCAAGCTTCAGGCTTGTAGATATCTTATATATCTATACATTAATCTTCTATGTGTCTATACATCCATCTCATCTACAACATTCCGAAAGCAAAAGATAAAGTACATACATCACTCATCTATACAAGTTTTACTTATATAAGGCAGTAGCTGAAACTAAAGTAGCGCTGCGAACTTGGTAGACAGCTCCACGTCTCAATCGTCATTTTCTGCAAATGTACTTCAGGACCTGGCTTTGTATGTTCTTGAACTGCTCCTTGGGTGATGAGCTTCTCGGGATGGTAGAAGGATGTAGACTTGGGAGGACTCTGTGTAGATCTTCAGGAGGTGGACGTCCCTTTTATACTATTCATTGCGATGATCTGTAACCTGCATATGCAAATACATTTAACATGGAGGATTTTTCCTCGACCCTTGGAGATAGCGCAGAAGCTACATATCTTGGGTCCAGTGGTGCGTTGCAGGCGCTGCATTGTAACTGGCTAATAGCTATACTGCTAACGCTCAAAAGAGACGCATGCAATTGACCAGGTAAAAGAGTGTTCCAAAGACACTTAAGGTACTTCTGGACATTGTATATTCTTCCCCTCTTCCAGCTAACGGAAAGGGGTCTTTTAATGTATATCCATACAACCAAATATGTGTATTTAGTGGAGAATGATTTTAATGTTTCTTCATCAATCGTCATTATATGAAGTTTTCATCTTCGGGATGTTTAATTAATGTCATCTTAAGGATGATAGTTCATCTTCAGGATGATTAATGTCATCTTCAAGATGATAGTTTTCTGTAAGCCAAGAATTTATGCATAGCTAGGAATTTCATATCATATCATATCTGATAGATAGGCTTTAACAGATATTTCGGTATTTTCTCTTCAGGAGATCCGATAATATTTTGAGTTATTAAAAATAATCTCAATTCTTTTAATTTTCTCTCTTAAGAACAATACTGTTTTTAAGAGGTGCAAACAACAACCTTTTAGTATGAGTCTTTTAAGGATCTCTGTCTAGGTTGTCTTTCCTTTAATCATATTATTAATATATGTCCCAAAAAGAAAGGAAAGTAAAGAAAAAATTTATACATGCAGTCGAGGAAATTTTATACGGTAATATTGTCACATCCAATAGCAACATCAACCAAAAATTTCCTCTTTTTGCCATTCGTTGGGTTACGCCTTGACATAAACCAGTAGATGCATCAGATTCATCTTGTAAGTGAGTTCAGCTCATCTTACTTGATTACTTCTTGGTTTGAGCGATTTATACCTCTAAAGCTATAGCGAATTAAAATGCTTATATCTAACGATTTTATTTTAATTCTCCTACAATACTCAGTTATCCCACAGGATTTGATATCATTTTTGATACCAGGACTTCAGGTCCAACACCCCATATTTCATAAGTGAGTCCAGCTCACCTTATTTTTGCATCATTCCACATTATTATAATTTGGCCAAATCTCTATGTTTGCTTCAGGCAAAGTAGAGTTGTGGAATTGATATATTATATTTAACTGGCAAAATGAAATATGAGAGAATTTGTCGACAAAATGTGTTCTTTCTTGCCCATAACTCACCCTGTACGTACTATAATCATTTGATTTCTCCCAGAAGTGTCTCCTTCACGACGAGTTGAAGAAGTGAAGGTTCTGGGATGGGTAAAGTATATGGAGAGATCTAGAATGGGTCCTTAGCAACCAAGTTGCAATAAGGTTCTGGATTTGAGCTCACTTTCCTGTGGTGGTATTGCTGTTTCGGTCTCCAGGAGTAGATTTCTCTCTTTGGAGCCTAGTGGTATGTCCTCTCATCCATTGAGGATATCCACTTCTGCTACTGGTGGATTGCATCCAATATATTTGGTATGTCAATTCTAGCTGGATTTTTAGTAGCAGGGATGTGCAAATTTTGACAATATCTATATTGTCAGTAACTATGTCTGATAACTGTTTTAACAGTTTCATAAGTGTGGATCTTCAGAATCTCATCACAATTCATGATAACCAGATCATAGGTATTAATGATTTAAATGGTCATTTGAGCTTCAGGCTCATGGATGATTGTAGTATTTCTGTTGAAAATGATGCTGAGACATTAAAGTTGTGAGGGATCTTCAGGATCTCATCAAATCTTTAATATAGGGTCATCAATGCACGTCTTAGGAGAAGTGAATTTAAATGCTTCCCCTGTTCAGAGTGTTCAGACTCTATTTATCTGGGATAATTACTTCCGATAAATAGTTCTGCATTTTGATGGTCTATAGTGGTGATATGGGGATGTCTACTCATCATGGCACAATCTATAAGATGTGCTCTAAACACTTCCCCAGTCAGGGGTTCTCGAAAACTGTTTATATGAGGTGATCAGGCTCATATAAATAGGTTTTAAGGAGGCGTTTTGATTGAAAGTTCCCATGTGGTCACCTACAACTGGATTTTTAATGGATAAGAATTCCGTTTAAATCATTTTAATGATTTATATTACCCATTTTTGGGTGTGAACACGAGCTTCATGGTGTTCGATATTTTTCCAGTTGCAAAAACATTTAAATTTCCCAGTGTTATCCAATGTTACCACCATTTTATAAAAGAATGTGGTTGGATAATGACCATTTATTTAGAGGATATATTGATGAGTACACCAAAGGTACATCATCCGTCCTATTAAGGGAGTGGACAACGCCTATTTATATCCCTTAAATACTCTCAAGAGACCTAAAGGTCTTCATTATCTTTAATGATGATAGTATATCATCTTAATTTCCTTTGAGGAAGTGGGGAGAGTCAATGTCCATGTGAATGGAGATGATCTCATAATCATTTTTCCCTTTTGAATGGGACAATGAAAGTTTCACTCTTTTTGAAGAATCTTCGGGTTCGTCTGGTTGATGATGTCTTGCATCATCAATTCAGGGTGATATCGATCCAAAATTGGTCGATTCTGGACACTTCTGGTGTTCCAAATTTATTCCTCTTTTTGAATTTATGTGGGACTTTTGAGAAGTGCATTAAAATGCTCAAGTTAATTTTGTCCGGTAATAGTTGAACTGTGTTCACACTGTGAAGGATTACATCTTCACATTGACTATTGTGCGGATCATTATGGGACAAAGATTCAGGCTTCATTTATTTCTTGAGTCATTAGGGATTTCGTTTTGACGAATATCCTTTGAAACTGTATAAGTTTCAGAGAGTATATGGAATCCTCATTTTATTTTTAGGGGTATTCAAGATAGCAAAACATCGCAGTAAAATAAAATGTATTAAAACTGCAAGAGAATAATACTGATAATTTTGTGAAGTCAACAAGTGACATAGTGTGATGTTTGTCTTGAAAACATACAACTATAATTATGCTCATTAAGACTTATGTTTTGACAACAGATTAAATTTGATTTCAAAATTTATTTGTCCTCGGGGAGCAGCTAAATATACATAAGGTCAATTTGACTTTCGTCGTTTAGACTAGATATGTATGTATTTTTATATGGCATAAGTTAATGCACATTCATGTTTGCAAAAACATTATGGTTCTTATCAGAACTTCTAGTCTGATATTGGTTTGCCATTGCTTACTCCATGTCAAGGTATATTATATATTCTCTTTCTCATTTAATTCAAGACTTTCCCTGTTTTAAGTTTTCCTTATTTTTATTTTAGGTCATGTTTGATCCTGAACTTCCCCTGATTTCAATATTCCTTATTTATAAAGGACAATGAAAATTAGTCTTGCTAAGAAGACATAAGCAGGGGTTTGAGCAAATTATTTTATACTTCCACTTTTTTAATTAATTAGAGACTTTTAAAAGTCTATTTGAATGCTCGAGTATAGTTTCAGGCCATTTTCTTGAGTTGTTCAAATTTTATGTGGATAGTTTATCATGCTCAGAGGGGAAAACAAATACGTGGCTACGAAATTTATAATTTCTCACTTATCTATTAAGTCACGACTTCGGGCGTACACTTAAAAGTAAGGGGTAGATTCAAGAATCATACATTGTAAAGTGAGATGACTCTAAAAGAGTTTAGCGGTGTTATGACAACTGTTGGTGTCAATATTCGATTATATAGACAATAAGTGTGAGAGGTCTATATACCGCAAAATGCGTATCTTTAAAAGATCGCATAAATAGTTTTCGCATAGTCCATCGTATTTGTTAATATTTATTTTATTAGGGAGAAAGGATGTTGACTTTTGATTTGATTTTGAACTTCAGGTTCATTTTGTCAAAGTGGATATGATGTTAAATTTTTTTTGAAATCATGATTGTCTTGTTGTCATAAATATCGTCATATCATGAGCCCATCATACGTATAATATAAAGCTTGTAAACTAAAAATTATGCTCAATTAACCTGAATTGAAACAAGTATGATGTATACACATGCTATTTATATGCTGCAAGCATATAATTTTCTACACATGCATTTAATTATCACAGACATGTAATAATTTTAAATGTTAAATCATGCAACGGGCAATGAAATGTATGCAACATCACTAGCATTAAAAATGGAGAGAAAACTTTTCGTTTAATACTAATCGAATAATCTAAACGAAATGCGGTGATGGTTTACACAGATAATTAATCAGAAAAAGACAAGATTAATAAAATCATTGCCTAATAGCACATCCACGCAGATAGTATAATAATGATATACAACTACGCAGATAATCATATCACAGAACATGTAAAGATTAATAAATAATCTAAATAGCGTGTGACGTGCTAAAAATTATTTTGAAAAACTTTTTACATTTGATCCATATTTTTAATGTTTTTATTTTCCGCTTTAACCCCTTTTTATAAAGTTTCAAATTTCTTTAATTATTTTGGGCTTTTGGGACCAAAAATAAAAAAGAAAAAATTATTGTGTAAATGGGCTAATTTTCAGGCTTTTTGGGCCAGGAAAACAACCCATTAGGGTTAATTGGGCATCCCCCGAAAAATTGGCCCGTTTAGGGCTAGGGTTTCCGAAAAACCCTAGGGGAGCCCGCGGCTCGCCGCCGCGACGGCTGGCCGCGCAAGGCCACGGCCGCCGTGGCCTATGGCCGCGACGTTTTTAGCCGCCGGTGGCGCTTGTGGAGCGCCGCCGTTTCGCCCTTCGGGCGTGCGGTGTATGGATCAAGGTTGGGGGGGGGGGGTAAAAATCAGATTTTTCAAGCATTTAGATCTCTAAAAAACAGATTTTTATTGTTTTTAGACATGCGGATCTAAATAAAAATGTGATTTTTACTGTGTTTTTAAACTTTTTGATCCTAAAACATGCAGATCTACGTGAAACGCAAGTTTAGATCTAAATTTTTTTGATATTTACCTCTATATTCGACGAGGGAATCTAGACGACGGTTGGTGAAGGATGCCCTTTTCGCTCCCCGTTGAGAAGATTACGATTTTCTTAGACTAAGAGGTTGATGGATCTCCTTCCTCGCGCGTCGCCGCCTTTTCCAACGAGCGTGATCGTGCTGATAACGTGTTGTGAACGAGAAACAGGTTTGGAGAAGGTTGAGGCTAGGAAAGCCCTAGCCTCCTTTATATAGTATTCATAATGGTTACTCATGTGGGTGGATACCCAATAGGCCCAATGGGTCCTATTCATAACAATAATTTTATTTTTTATTTATGTTATGATATTCTCCTATGTTACAATAATTACTATCTTAATTCAAAAGATGTAACTGAGAGAAGCTATTTTTCTTTCCAGATTTCTTTCCAGTATTCTCTCTCTCTCTCTCTCTCACATTTTTTGACCGTCACATATGTTTTGAGAAGTAGATGAAAATGGATTAGATTAATACGAGTTGGATCGAACTTACGAGAAATACGGAATACGGAACTAAACTATTAGTTTTAATCCCTCCATTTGTCTGGCTTTTAAAATATTAGTACCTCCGCCTGTATACAAATAGCAGCACATATCGTCTCTTTGAGTTTTGAGTTTTGGAAAATTTTAATATGATTAGCTTTTTAAAAAACTTATCTTAAAGTAATGGAGGTATTAAAGCTAATATTTTTAAACACATAAATTCTGGTAAGGACTGTACCGATTCTGCGATACTAACTCACCACAACAAGAGAGACTAATCCTATACCGGCCACTACTCCCTTCGTACTCTTCATGTGCCACCCAGCCAAAGACCTTTCGATAGACCTTGCCTGGAAGCTAGGTCAGATATCAAAGTGACACTGTTGACGCACAAGTTCATACATTGACATCAAGTCAAAGGACCATCTTGCCTATCATCATTGAAAGAGCTACAATTGAAAGTCCGATATGTGCATCCATGTGGCAGCTCTCACTGGGTCGTTCATTGAAAACAATCTCTAATGCGCACATGTGCCTTTTGGTAAATCGAACGATCATGAGATCATCACCAACAACACTTTGTGAAGACAGAAACACAATAGTCTAACTGATGCATTGATGTCTTATCTCGATGTATCTACGATTACGAACATTTTTAGACTAAAGCTTCAGACGGTCAAAACATTTTCCATGATCGTGATCCTCATCTCGATATATGCTTGACCTCGCATTAAGTCACATGACTTTATCTAAGTATTAATGTAGACAAAACGTTTATAAACATACTCAGATAAATGGTATACCAAATAGCATACAATTATTTTGAACAAGATGTTCCATTACAGATAATTGGCCTCGGTGCATACATATCCAAACAAAGTGGATGTTTCAATAAAGTGCATACAGTTCATAGATTCAGGTATGCTTCCATAAATTTCAGTATTTTCTCAATATTTTAGTATGAATGATTCCATATTATTTGGTGACGGTTTTTGCCATAGATAATTTGGATTTATCCCCAACATTATCTTAATGTAATTCATGCAGTCAGCTGTTTATTCCAAGGTACTATTGGGAAAAATCTGACACAATATCTGTAATGGCCTGTTTTCTTCAACACAACTATTTGCGTGTTTAACCTATTTCCAAATTTTTTGAACTATTTTATAATGGTTTGTTAGGAGTTTTAACTGATTTCAAAAATTTCTTATAAAAATATTTTGGAGTACCAGACTAGTTATGGAGTATTTTAGTAAAATCGGATTTCATCAAATACCTCTAAAAGATCTGTTAAAAATTCAGTTTCAGATATTGCTGTTTTGGCTCAATGAATTTATTTTCTATACAAACGTCTTCAAAACGTTTTCAAACTTCTACAGCAGCATCCAATTATCATTTAGGGCTTCCTACATTAATTTCATATTTTTCGGATATCGTTTCAGCCTAGAACCCGCAAACCCGCTTTCTAAATGTTTTGGCCAAAAACTAGTATCTCCGTAGCTCAAACCCTGAAACGGTCTTTGTATTCGCGATCCTCGTGACGATACGATCCCGTGTTTATGTTTTCGTAATTTTTCGGACACGTTTGCTAGTAGGGACAAAATCGTAATTTCGTTACTCTAATAATGGGGGTTTACCTATTATTAATTACCATTACCCTTCCCTAATTACTTTAATTACCCACCTAATCACCTACCTAACCCTCACGTTTCCTCCCCTTAACCGGTTCATTTCCCTCAGCTACCCACAAACCCCAACTACCCTATTTCTTAACCCTATAAATTAACCCCCCTCTTCACGTTTTAACTCATAGTCACCCTCTCTCTATCTCTCTCACCCAGGCTTTTCGAAACAATCCCGCTCTCTCCCTCTCCTCTCTCTCTTGATCTCCCGCCCTCTCCGTTCACTTCCCCCCTCTCCGGTGAGCTCGCCTCCGAGCGTTCCTCTAGCTCGACCCTCCTCAGCCTCCGACGAAGCAGACGTCGCCGCCGTACAAGAGCTTCTCGCCCAACGCTCTGCCGTCGTCCCCGAGCTCCAAGGCCACACGAAGCCCTCCGCCAAGCCCCGGTGAAACCCGCCCCGCTCCGCCATGACTCCACGCCGTCGCCTCCCCCACTTCGACTCGCCCCCGCCGTCGACGAGCCCGCACGAAGCCCGCAGCTCCGACGAGAGTGCTCGCCCCTCGCGTTCACGCCGCCCCAGCTCCCCGCCCCATCGCCGTCTTCTGCCACAGAGCCGCCGCAGCGCCTAACCGCCGTCGCTCGCCGCCAGTCGACGTCCCCGACACCGCACGGCCGCCTCCCGCCGTCGAAACACGCAACGCCCCCCTCCCGTCGCCGCTTGCACACGAAGAACGACGGTAACCCCCCGATGGCAATATCGTAAATAAGTGAATGATTTCATATTTCATATTTTTAATTAAATTAATAAATAGGTTTATTGGTTTTTAATCCATAACTAATTATATAGACCCGAGAAAAATGTGTGACTACCTCTAGAAAATCAGAAATGACATTCTGGACCCAATGACGCTAGTTTCATCTCAATCCGACGCTAAGTTTTTCCAGAATTAATTTTAAGCCTATAAGTTAAATCCGTTATTTTCATTTAAAAATCCGTATCTTCTTATTTTCACGTAAACAAATATGTGATAAAAATATATGCTAAAGTACTCTTCGAGACGGTCGTTTTGACACCTCACTTGCAACTTTCCGATGCAGATTGCATCCAGAATAAATTGTGGAATAAATACGTTACTAATTGGAAAACAGATTTTAAATTGTTTTTGAGCTTTTAAAAATTCTAAAAATTACTATAAACTTCAGAAAAATATTCCCTCTTGTAGTAAAATTATTTTCATCATATATAGCCTATAGAAAAATTTAGAACGCATTTCGACAATGTTTCAACCAGTTTTAAAAATCAAAACGATCAAATTATCTAAATAGAAATGTAGCGTTCCTTAACCAAGAATTTTTGTGATTGCAGGTACCAATCTTCGTGCACCAGCTCTTCTAGCTCCAACCTCGTCTTGCCATGACGAGCTCGATAAAGTAAGTCACGACATATTCTAAACTTAGAAAACTTGTCTACTGTGCTTGTATGAACTTGTGACACTTCACTTATAGCCTCAGAACGGCTATTCAAGTTAAACCAAACTAGAGAACTAAAATGAAAGTAATCTACCAAAGATAACTTTGCCAACTTTCAACTTTGGTGGTTGTAGCACACAACTACCAACTTGGGTAAATTATGTGTTAAGCCACACTACCACGTGCTCGAAGCACGGAAGCAACACCTTCTTGTGTTGGACTTGTCTTTGTCCCCTGTACTTGGCACATTCAACTTGGAACGAGATCCCTACTTTCTGGTTCTCGATAAGAAAGTCAACCAGTTAACCTGGTGTGACTAACATGTGGAACATCCCGTGGAACATCATGTGGAACAATCCTGTATAGAACTTGTAATTGACACATCACTGGGGTTTTGGGGTAACTCACAGTTTGCGAGAGTACGGGAGTGACTAAAGTTCGATCTACATGTCAAGCTGCATGTGTTTCGGCGTCCTGTCTAGCTACCTGCGTTTCGGCAAACCATCCTGCTGCCTGGGTACCGGCATTCGTCTGGGTAGCACCCAGGCAAGAGACGAACTGAACGGTCACATATTGTACTCTCCGACTTGAGTCACGTAGTTCTAGTGTAACTTGCACAGTTACTTTCTTTACAGTACATGCACTTTACTTTCCTTGCCAGTACAGTCACCGCACTTTACTTGCCGTACTTTTACTTTCTACACTTGTACAGACACTGCACTGTACTTTACTTTCACTTTGGTCTGCTTTGTCATACTTGTACAGTACCTCTCTTTCTTTATTTAGAATTGTTGTGACTTACCTACGGTTCCATCTCCGTGGCACCGCAGACGACGTACATATGACACAATATCAAACAACACCTAAGTGTGCACAACAGAATATATGAAAAATATTGTGTCGTCAACCAAAACAATGCAGAGTTAGGATCTTAGATGAATCATAAGAAGCACAAGACATCATCACACAATCACGCCAAGCATTCATATAGAGAGACAAGATCTATATTGGTTCAGCCCAACCTTTGGCCTATGTCCAGTCTTGTCACGGTTTCCACTAGATCAGAGATGATAATTCAGAGATTACACAGACTACAAATCTCCTGCAATATAATATGTGCCTTCTCGACAAAATAACTCTAGCACTCTAGCAATTACAATGTCTCATGCACGCAACCAATGTAGAGATCGTACCAAAGTCTCTAGAACAAGGAATACTCCTCTCCTAAAGCTTGTAGTCACATTCTTCTTGAAGACGCAAGGAAATCTTCTCTATTCTCTGTTGCGTATGTGTGGCAAAGCTGTCGCGTGTGTATCTCTTGGTATTTATATCATAGAAACCCTTCCTTGGACGTTTTAATCATGTCCATTCGATTAAAAATTCAATGTGAGTCAACTGTCCAAATTAGAAATTGATATCTGGGTGTTCTAGGGTTTTTGGGCATCGGCACAGCCGTGCCGCATAGCAGCACGGTCGTGCATAGAACTACGTAATCTTCCTATAGCTCCAGAACACTTGACACGGCCGTAAATCACGTCTGTGTCAGTAAAATAGAGAGCTTGCTGTCAACACTGACGTCAGCACGGCCATGTCAGAATCTACGTGAGCCAGCTAATACATCTTCTGACACGCACGAACGTGCTAAAACCCACATGGCCATGTCACCTCCCAGATTCTAAGATTGAAGCATAAATCAACAAACTCTACACCGCTTCAAACTTCTTCAACAACCATGGCATACTTAAGCCCTCCATAACAACTGTTAAGGCCAAAAATGGCGATAACAATATTTGGGCTGATGTGGACTCTTCTACTGAGGTGAAGCCTCGTCAGCAGGTCAGGCGGGATCCTGGTTGGTAGTTACTAGGGCCGTTGATCACCTGGGATGAGGTTGAAGGTCGTTCGACCCTCTGGTTGGGTCGAACCTCGTACAGTTAGTGTTGAAGGCTCCTGTTCAAGCCTCCTGTTGAGTCGATCTTTGACTATCTGCACCACAAATGATCGTCAGGCAGGTCAGATATGGGTTCCGACCAGAT
Source organism: Scilla litardierei (assembly GCA_030789695.1). NCBI lineage: Eukaryota > Viridiplantae > Streptophyta > Magnoliopsida > Asparagales > Asparagaceae > Scilla > Scilla litardierei. The sequence continues at coordinate 32,943,488 of CM061133.1, forward strand.
CTCCTCTATTGCTAAAGTTAGAACTGGAACTTAAGAGAGAGCTTGAAGTTGTCGAGATCGACCCACAGAGGTTCGCCTCGAATCAGCCCTCACAAGCTATTTAGAGGAAGAATTATTAAGTAGGAGACATAGTTATAAGTGTTAGGTCTCTCGTACCTTGGGAGTCTAACCCTTCTTTCGTTGTTGTCCCTTCTATTTATAGCTGATGATGTCTGCCGATAGTGCATAACGGCTACTGATTGATTAGGGCGAGATCTTCTCCGAGATTGCAGATAACGGCTGCCCATTTACTCAGTCCATATTAACCACCTCCTCAAAGTTAGCGGAGCTCCAATGGTCGCCTGAGTTGTTCTATCGAAGGATATTAAATCATCCCTGCTAACGGGTTTCGGGTTACTGAGCTGAGGCTCGAGTCTTCTGATTGTTTTATCCCTGCTTCGTGGGCTGTACACAGGCGTTAACAATGGCCCCCCATCATTTGTGCTCAGGAGAAATTTGACTGAGGGTGAATGATGTGAAACCACATTAAATGTACACGACAGTCGAAGTGGGATTATTTGATTTATACTGCCGAAACTCCTCATCTTCTGATTCGATCTTCGCCTTATTTTGAAAAGTTCGGACACGTGCCGCTAATCGAGCATTTTTCCCTTGATCTGGCGTAAACCCTTTCTAAATAAATGGGAAGAATAAACAAGCATGGAGGCTTACTTACTTTGCTCTGGGATTCTTGAAAATTTTCTTTTGCTCCGACATCGTTCGAAGATCAATCAGCTTTGTTAAGGTAGGTCTCTTCTTCCATTTAGATTTATAATGGAAATTTGGCCACCTGTAGTGATGAAAGAACCGACTTATGAGGAGATAATGGCGTGTCTCTGGCCCTCTCAACACATCGTGGTTCCTGGAAAAGGGAAGGGGATTCAGATGGAACCCTGCCTCCTTGTTCTCCGAAAGGATCCGGCTTCGAAAATTTCACAAGTGATACTGGATAAGGTGCCAAAGCTTTCTTATGATCTGACCACCAAGATCTGGTCAGATTGTCTATTTCCTCCTTATAGGGTTAGGTATCCAGAGTTCAATGAGAGAATTTGTTTCCCTCGGAGGAACGAAATCGGAGTGTACCTTAAATCCTTCTAATTTGGCCTTCGTTTCCCTCTCCATCCTTTTCTAGTAGAAATTTTGGATTATTTGGAACTTTCATTCTGTCGACTTGCACCCCAGGCTATTTCTCCCATAGGTTGTTTTACCATACTTTGTGAACTTTGTGAGGCCCGACCATCCATTTGTCTATTTAGATACTTCTTCTGAGTGGTGGCTGATCTTTGCAATGTATGTTATCACATCGTGGCTCGCCCGAACAGAATGCTTGTTTGTAATCTTGCTATCCTCGACCATAGTTGGGAAGATACTTTTGTATTTATCTCTCTTCCAAGCTTATGATCGCTCCTCACAGAATGGAACCCTCCCAACCTTGATGTTTTCGAGGAGTATGGGTTATCATCTAGCGAGTCTGAAGCAGCTTAACGCTTGTTGAGTCGACCACTGGTGGAGAGATCAACTTCCTTTTTGGTGGACAACCATCGGTTGAAGACCGTTTTGTAGAATCAGGGTAATGTGCACTGCTCTTATACTTTTATTATAGCCACTTATGGTAATTACACTCTTCATTGCAGATATGACTAGATGAGATCATAAAAGTGTAGACCCTATTCTGGGCCAGATCTGGGTGGAGCAGCGCAAGAAGAAGCAGAGCACCAAAGGATTAAGTGCTTAGTCTCCTCTTCCCCTCAATTAAAGCTCCTCCTCCGAGGGAGGTGGTGCTAGGGGGACCTCCAGGTCATCCTCACATGTCTCATCGAGGGATACCACAAGTCTGGTTGACTCTTGCTCAGTCCCGCCTGTCGCTTACGTTATCATTTTAGTAGCTCTTGTAGTAGAAGCTGACGATGCCGCTACTATTCCCGGTCCTGAGTAGCCCGTTATCAAGAAGAGGGGTCCTCCCTCTCATGAGAGGGAGGATTTCGAAAAGAAAAGGATGGTCGTGGAAATGACCCGTCCCCTTTTGCCTATAGCAAAAGGTAGATGCTCTTTGCTTCAAGCTCTGGCAGATCAGACGGTGGCTCCCCATTCTCCACATGGGACAGTCAAGCCTTCCGCGAGTCGTCCCCAGGACAAGTGGCCATGGGGAAGTATCGACCCTCCGGCTCCTTTGGTTGGCCCCATCCCCTTGGTGTTTGATTGAGCTCTGATATCGAATCAGCTCCCGATTGACTCCTCGAGGGTGGTTCGAGGAAACCTCATCAGCCCCAATTTATCATTGGGACCGAGGAGTCGGCCCTCTTGGATTTCAGGACGACTGCTCGAATCGTGGAAAACTCCATTCTCCCTCGGGATCTCGAGTTCCTTCAAAGGTTGGACGTCGAGAGGATGGCAAACTTCTGTGTGGGTTGCGGTTATCAGGTTAGTTCCCCACGATTTCCCTAACTTAAGTCTTCGACCCTACTAATTAACACCTTCCACAGATGTCCATTTTTGGTGCGGGCCTTTGTCGTCGGACCTCCGACATAATTGACGGACAGCGTCGGGTGGAAACCGTTGAGCAAAGAGCTTCTGAGCTCGAGGCTCAGTTGAAGAAGATGGAGAACGAATTGGGGACAATGCTCACAGCCAAGGTTGAGGCCGAATGGGCAGCTTCAGAGGCCAAGTCTAGCCTTGCATCGATGTCCTCTGTCAGGCAGACGACGGAGGTCCAATGGGGGAGGAAGAGATCCCAGCTCCTGGCCAACCTAGAAGCCTCGAAGAAAGAAATAATCGAGCTTCAGGCCAAAGCCGTCGAATTGGAAAGAGCAGCTGAGGCTCAGAAGGCAGAGCTTACAGCCAGGGTCACTACGGCGATGAAAGCGTTTCAAAATGTCTTCACACCGGGAAGTGGCCCTTCCTCTTAGAGTGTTTATCTTTTTGTTATTGTTTTTGTAAAACTGCATTAAAGCAGGTTACATGTAACTTTTAGACTAGTGAATGAAAAATAATTTTTAAGTCTCTTCATCTCCACTTATCTTAAGGCATGTAGATGTCCCCCTAACGACTCCAGGTTTATTTCTTTAACCAAATGAACTTGGATCGTTGGTTTGTCGAGCATTTTTGCCTATGTGGATGGTCTTACGATTTCAAACCATGTAGGTGAGTCGTTTGATTGCGAGGGGCGAGGTCTCTTCAGCTTACAGTCAATAGCGAGGGTCGATCGACTGCGAGGGTAAGGCCCCTTCAGATTACGGTCAACGATGATCGAGGGTTGTTCAGCGGCGAGAGATTGGCCCCTCGGCTTATGGCTGACGACGAGGATCGTTCGGTTGCGAGGGGGCAAGGCCCCTTTGGCTTACAGTCGATGACGAGAGTTGATTGATTGCAAGGGTCAAGGCCCCTTTGGCTTACGGCCGACGATGATCGAGGGTCATTCAGTGGCAAGGGATTGGCACCTCAGCTTACGGCTGACGACGAGGGTAATTCAGTTGCGAGGGGCAAGGCCCCTTCGGCTTACAGTCGACGACGATCGAGGGTCGTTCAGTGGTGAGGGATTGGCCCCTCGACTTACGACTGATGATGAGGGTCGTTCGGTTGCAAGGGATGAGGCCCCTTCAGCTTACGACCGATGACGATCGAGGGTTGTTTAATGGCGATGGATTGGCCTCTCAGGTTACGGTTGACAAAGAGGGTCGTTCGGTTTCATGGGGAGAGGCCCCTTCGGCTTACGGCCGACAACGATCGAGGGTTTGCTACTATAAGAAGATGGTCAATCTTGTATTTATTATGAACTTACACAAATGAAATACAAAGGTAAACTATGACCATCACAACTTGTCACGCCTTACTGGTACGATCACTGATAGTACTTTTGCAAGTGCTCGGCATTCCAAGGATGAGGAAGCTCCCTATCTTCTTGTGTGGAGAGTCGATAGGTTGCTGGTCCGAGGACATCGATCATTTTGTAGGGGCCTTCTCAATTCGCAGCCAACTTTCCTTGATTGACAATCTCAGTAGAGAAAGAGGCCTTCTGCACACAAGGTCGCCTAAGTGTAAGCTGCGTTCTCGAACTTTTTAGTTAAAGTAGCGGGCCATGCGTCCCTTCTGCTCGATAAGGGTGGTCAGAGCATGTTCTCGAATTCCATCAAGCTAGTGCAAATTGAGCTTAAGTCCTTTCGAGTTTCTCTCTTTGTCGAAGCAATGGAGACAGAGCAGTTCTTTGTTGACCTCAACGGGCATGACCGATTCACACCGGTAGGCGAGCATGAAAGGAGTTTCTCCTGTTGAGGCTTTGTGAGTCATTATGTATGACCATAGGATGCCAGGAAGTTCCTCAGGTCAGGTTTCCTTGGCCTCTCCAACTCTCTTCCTCAGGGACTCGAGGACGCATTTGTTGGTAGCTTCAGCTAGACCATTGGTCTGAGGGTGAGACACCGAAGCGAAGTGTAGCTTGATCTTTAACTTGGAGCAGAAATTTCTGAACCCAGTACAGTCAAATTGTGTCTCGTTGTCCATTACGATGGATTGAGGGATGCCGAATCGACATATGACGATTTCCATACGAAGCTTCTTACTTCCTTCCAAGTGATGTGGGCCAGGGGCTCTGCTTCGATCCACTTGGTGCAATAGTCGATCGCCATGATCAGGAACTTCCGTTGCCTACTCGATGGTGTGAACAGACGAAGGATATCCAATCCCCACTCTGCAAAAGAAACATGACTAATGATGGGGATCAGTTTCGTTGGAGGGGATGGGATATGCTTCGTGAATTTCTGGTAGGTAGGGCACTTCTGGTCATACTCGATCACCTCCTTGAACATGGATGGCCAGAAGTAACCCGGCCTCAAGGCCTTCAAAGCTAGGGCCTTTCCTCCGAAGTAATTTCCGCAATCTCCTTCATGGATTTCCTGAATCACGTAAATTGCTTCCTGCAGAGTTAGATATTTAAGGTAAGGAAGTGTGTCGTACCTGGTCCATTGTCGCTTGTACAGCGAACCATTGATCAAGGCAAACTGGTAGGCCATTCGTTCTAGCTTTTGTGCCTCTGCAGGGTCACTTGGGTTTTCCCCGTATCGAGGTATTTAATAATGGGGGTCCATTCAGTTGACTCCTTGGTTGATGCTTAGCAGCTCTTCTTCATGTACACTTGGGTACATAAGATGTTGTACATACACTATTCGACCTAGTCCGGCTGGCGAAGATGAAGCAAGCTTTGATAGAGCGTCGGCTCGGTGGTTTCTCGATTGTGGTACGTGGTGGATCTCCACTTGCTTGAACTTGGTCAGCTCAGCCTTGGCGATCTGCACGTAGTTTTGCATCGTTTCCTCATGAGCTTCATAACCTCCATTCAGTTGGTGGACTACCTAGTTGGAGTCGCTGTGGAGACGGACGATATTTGCCCCGAGCGCTCGAGCCTGTTGTATCTGGATCTAAGCTTGGGGGAGGGGGTGAATAGGCTAATAAAAATTCTCGAGATAACACATGCAATTATTCAACACATATAGTCAGACACAAAGTAAATAAAAGCAATCACAGAGTGCACGAGAGATTTACCCTGGTTCGGTCGCCCCAACGACCTACTCTAGCCCCAAAGTAACTACTAGCATTAATATGTTACAAGAGTACAACCGTAAAGAGCTACGATCACCAACTCTACGCTCACCAGGTTCCATACAGCACTCACCAAAGTGCTAAACACTATTAATCTAGTAAAAGCTCTCTCTTGACTAGCCCCGACTAGTCAATACCCTCTTGTCTAGCACCGACTAGACAAGACCCCAAAAAATGAATGTATAAGTAACATATAAAGATCAACACACCAATACACAAATATAAAGAAATATAGAGTTCAGAAAAGCTCAGTGCGTGTAGGTGTCATCGTCTCTGTCGTTCAACGCTGGTTAGATCTGGTCTGACAAGATGTAGTCTCCAAACTGGAGTCACGACAATCCTCCTTGGATGGTGAAAGAAGCTCTACGTCAGCACCCCCAAAACTTGCCGCCTTCCTCTTGAACTTTGCATGAAGAGAACAACATGCGACTTTGAGAGGGGAAGCCTTCTATGTTGCGGCAATGGATGATGCTCTTAATGCTTGTTGCGACAATGAGAGGAGAGGCTCTTGGGACTTGCGGCAATGAAGTTGAAGGAGCTTCCTTGATGCTTGTTGTAGCTTTGTTGAATATGACTCATTGTAGATGTTGCGGCAATGGGCAACTTGCGGTAATGGGCAATGGGCAATGGGAGGAGTTGCTCTTTGAGACTTGCGGCAAGGAGATGAGATGCTTGAAGCTTTCAGCTTAGGAGGAGGAGTCTCTCGGCAACTTGCGGCAAGGAGGATGATGAGAAGCTTGATAAGTTGCAGCCTTAGGATTTTGAAGGAGCTCTCTAGGTTGCGGTAATGTGAAGATGGAGTACCTCTTGAACATGCGGCAAAGGGAAGATGGAGTACCTTTTGAACTTGCAGCAAAGGGAAGATGGAGGTCCTCTTGGCAATGTAGCTTTCGGCAAGGGAGGTTGAGATGAAGCTTATTTTGTGGTTGTCGCAATATTTTCTACTATTTTGAGAGGGGTTTATATAAGGATGTGGAGATGTCTTTGGCTCATGTAGAATCCCATAGAACAAGGAGTTTGGATGGAATCCTAACTTGAGTAGGATTCGAAATAATCATATGAAGGATCTCTTTCAATCACAATAGGATTTAGAGTTTGAATTTGTGGTGCAATAGGAATTGGAATTTGTATTGGATTTGAATTGGATCTCATTTAATCAAAAATTGGTTTGCATGAGATTTGGATTGCATGTCAATTGGTAATAGGATTTGCAATGGGATTTGGTTCAATCACTTTTGATATGAATGTGTGGTGGGCTCCGAAAAGGTGCTCTCTCTCAAGTGCAAGAGTCCGTACAAGTAGTAAAATCTGGGAGTCCAGATGTCGAATCCACGGGAAGAAATCTGTTGCAACCACAATTCAAATCAAATAGAAATCTATCGAAAAGAGACTAACCACTTCACAAATGGTGACGGTGATGGTGATGTGAACACGTGAACAATATAAAAATAGAAAATCGTGTATGAAAATGCCTATAAAAAGTTTGCACATGGTATGGGTTCGTTAGGATCAATGATTCGTATTAATTTGGTTGATGAATATATCACAATGAATTCTCCTTTTGGGAGCAATTCACCGGGAAAAATATCCAATATAACTCAATGAATTCTCCTTTTGGGAGCAATTCATCGGAAGATGCCCTTTTGGGGGTTCAAACAAAATATTCAAAAAGATCGTCGCTAAAGTTATAATACAATATGAAACTCTCTTTTGGAGAGATCAAAACTACGGTATGAAACTCCTTTTGGGGAGATCAAATCTCACCCTTTTGGGGCGATCATCAACTAAATTAATTCTTTTGGAATCTAAAAAAGTCGATTTACGAACAACGATTACAATTTTAGCGACGTTAAACGATTTAGCACAAGGAATTTCAACCAAATAAACACGAATAATATCCCCTAACTACTCCATACCATGCATAAATAAGTTCTAGCTACTCATCGTGCAATAATAAACAAGTTTCATAACAAAATACTTCAAGTTCATAGCAAAATACAATAGAAAACACCAAAATACGGGATAGAAGTTGAAGAAAATATCACCAATTCTCCTTGAAAAGACTTCAAACTCTCTGGAAATAAGAAAACAAGCCTCTGGAATTTTACAGAATTTTTCAGAGGGGAAATACGGCTCCTAGAGCCTCCAATACGCCCAAAATACGCCCCCAATCTGCCTGAATACGCCCAAAAAACCCTAAATACGCTTATATAATAGGCTTGCGGGTTTGAGTTGTGTTATCAGGTCTAAACCCGCATCCATTAAGCTGCTGAACGATCTCAGCCGCTCATCCAAGCCGCAGCATTTGTGGGCCGCTCATCCAAGCGGGATCTTCCCTCGTGGTGCCGCGTGTGCTTTAAAATTAGTGCGAAGCCCGCATCAATTCGAATCCGCATCGGGGTTGTTTTCGTCCGTTCGATCGCAACGTGCACCGTCCGGATGTCGCCACGTAGCTCCAAGCATTTCGTCCGCTTCGTTCAGCAACTGAGCTTCGCCTCAATTCTTGTCCGTCGGATCGAAATCGGACGCTCGAAATCGCTCCGCGTCTTCGCTCGTCCCCGCTTCGATCAGGATCGTTGGATCATCATCCAACGATTGATACTGCGCCACGTCTCCCGCTAAGAATTGGAAATCAATACGCTCCGTAGTTCAATCTGCACCGTTGATTCGAGCGGGGCTTCCCAGGATCTCGCCACGTACCCCCCCGAATCTCCGTTGCCGCTTCATCTTGCGGAATGTTTCGTGGCCGTTCGATCAGCGATCGACGACCATGATTTTTCCCGCTACGTGCATTTGTGTAGCGCGATCTCAGCTGTTGGATCAGCAACCAAGGGTCCAGATGGAGCCACGTCGACCGCCATTTACCCCCTTTATCTCAGCCGTTAGATGAGGAATGAGTGGCCACGATATAGCCACGTGGCCTGTATTTTCGTATTAAATCCGTATTTCTTGCGTATTTCCCCATTTAATTGGTATTCTACATTCAAAAATTCATAGTAATTAGCACAGATCTCAGAAAAAATACAAATAAATATTCGTTGGAATCGTGAGATCGAGACCAAGCTAGGAAAAATATAAAACGTGCAGAATTGCATCGTTAAATGCTGTTTTATGCTCAAATAGTGTGTTTTCTCTAATAAATAAATGTGTAGAAAATACGTATGAATTAGAGATAAATTTAGCATCATATGAGCACAAAATAGGGCTAAATGGGGGGTTAAATATGAAATATTGAACCCGAATCACACCCCCCAACTAGCGATTTGCTAGTCTCTAGCAAAAATAGCGATAAATACGGACGATCAGTAAAACAATAAGTTCTTTCAAATTGCTCATGCATGGCTCAATAATACGCATTCTAACATGATTTTGACCATCAATATACACATCCATGAACAAAATCAATCACATGATATTTTCTCTAATCTAGTATGAATAAATAACATGCAAGCATCGTTTTGCGCAAGCGAAAGTATAACACGTCGTTATATACTAGTTTTCTTGTTTCCAAGGAATTGGCCTATCAAAACAATCACTCAAATTATGGGTATTGAAGTTGCTTAGTATATTCACCATTCTTTTCTTTTATTCGTTCCGCGTAACGCGCATCAAGCAACATTCGCAGAAAAAGGTATAACTTGGATCGCTCCATCAAATGAGTGAGTTTCCTGTCAATGGCTCCCAAATCAGACGATCATAGGGCATTAGGCCAAGAAGGACCCCTCAGACTGTACTACTCGAGCCAACCAAGTTATATAGTAGTGACATACTTATTCATTCATTTTCTTCATTCATCATTTTTCAATCTTTTCTTTTCTTTTCTTTCTTTGTAAGCAACTCAAAACCCATCAACATGAATATAAACATTAACGACCATGGCCAAATTCCTCTTCAACTTGAAAACTATTCTAATGAATCGTGTATACTTAAGCTTTTTCATCACATTAGCACACATGAAATATATTCAAACTATTTCGAGATATTAATCATGAAAATTGAAAATTTTCTTGAATAGTATATTAATGGTAATTCCATGAAGGAAAAATAATTAATCAAGCCATAAACAATTTTTAGAACACAATTAATGTATAATCATCCGCATTAGAGGCATATGAATGAGTTTTAAAAGATGAGATTTGGTGATTTATTCTTCTCAAAAAAAAATCCTAAGGTAAGGTCTCATACACACAAAAACTTGGTGGGACCGGAAAGGTGCTCTCTCTCAAGTGCAAGAGTCCGTACAAGTAGTAAAATCTGGGAGTCCAGATGTCGAATCCACGGGAAGAAATCTGTTGCAACCACAATTCAAATCAAATAGAAATCCTACGAAAAGAAACTAAACACTTCAACAAATGATGACGGTGATGGTGATGTGAACACGTGAACAATATAAACATAGAAATACGTGTATGAAAATACCTATAAAAAGTATGCGCATGGTATGTATTCGCTAGGGTCAACGATTCGTATTAATTTGGTTGATAGGTATAACACAATGAATTCTCCTTTTGGAAGCAATTCACCGGAAAATACCCAATATAACTCAATGAATTCTCCTTTTGGGAGCAACTCATCGGAAGATGTCCTTTTGGGGGTTCAAACAAAATATTCAAAAAGATCGTCGCTAAAGCTATAATACGATATGAAACTCTCTTTTGGAGAGATCAAAACTACGGTATGAAACTCCCTTTTGGGGAGATCAAAACTCACCCTTTTGGGGCGATCATCAACTTAATTAATTCTTTTGGAATCTAAAAAAGTGGATTTACGAACAAAGATTACAACTTTAACGACGTTTAACGATTTAGCACATGGAATTTCAACCAAACTAACACAAATTACATCCCCTAACTACTCCATACCAAGCACAATTAAGTTTTAGCTACTCATAATATCAGAATAAACAAGTTCCATAGCCAAATACATCAAGTTCATGGCAAAATACAATAGAAAACACCAAAATACGGGATAGAAGTTGAAGAAAATATCACCAATTCTCCTTGAAAAGACTTCAAACTCTCTGGAAATAATAAAACAAGCCTCTGGAATTTTAGAGAATTTTTCAGAGGGGAAATACGGCTCCTAGAGCCTCCAATACGCCCAAAATACGCCCCCAATCTGCCTGAATACGCCCAAAAAACCCTAAATACGCTTATATAATAGGCTTGCGGGTTTGGGTTGTGTTATCGGGTCTAAACCCGCATCCATTAAGCTGCTGAACGATCTCAGCCGCTCATCCAAGCCGCAGCATTTGTGGGCCGCTCATCCAAGCGGGATCTTCCCTCGTGGCGTCGCGTGTGCTTTAAAATTAGTGCGAAGCCCGCATCAATTCGAATCCGCATCGGGGTTGTTTTCGTCCGTTCGATCGCAACGTGCACCGTCCGGATGTCGCCACGTAGCTCCAAGCATTTCGTCCGCTTCGTTCAGCAACTGAGCTTCGCCTCAATTATTGTCCGTCGGATCGAAATCGGACGCTCGAAATCGCTCCGCGTCTTCGCTCGTCCCCGCTTCGATCAGGATCGTTGGATCATCATCCAACGATCGATACCGCGCCACATCTCCCACTAAGAATTCGAAATCAATACGCTCCGTAGTTCAATCTGCACCGTTGATTCGAGCGGGGCTTCCCAGGATCTCGCCACGTACCCCCCCGAATCTCCGTTGCCGCTTCATCTTGCGGAATGTTTCGTGGCCGTTCGATCAGCGATCGACGACCATGATCTTTCCCTCTACGTGCATTTGTGTAGCGCGATCTCAGCTGTTGGATCAGCAACCAAGGGTCAGATGGAGCCACGTCGACCGCCATTTACCCCCTTTATCTCAGCCGTTAGATGAGGAATGAGCGGCCACGATATAGCCACGTGGCCTGTATTTTCGTATTAAATCCGTATTTCTTGCGTATTTCCCCATTTAATTGGTATTCTGCATTCAAAAATTCATAGTAATTAGCACAGATCTCAGAAAAATACAAATAAATATTCGTTGGAATCGTGAGATCGAGACCAAGCTAGGAAAAATATAAAACGTGCAGAATTGCATCGTTAAATGCTGTTTTGTGCTCAAATAGTGTGTTTTCTCTAATAAATAAATGTGTAGAAAATACGTATGAATTAGAGATAAATTTAGCATCATATGAGCACAAAATAGGGCTAAATGGAGGGTTAAATATGTAATATTGAACCCGAATCACACCCCCAACTAGCGATTTGCTAGTCTCTAGCAAAAATAGCGATAAATACGGACGATCAGTAAAACAATAAGTTCTTTCAAATTGCTCATGGCATGGCTCAATAATACGCATTCTAACATGATTTTGACCATCAATATACACATCCATGAACAAAATCAATCACATGATATTTTCTCTAATCTAGTATGAATAAATAACATGCAAGCATCGTTTTGCGCAAGCGAAAGTATAACACGTCGTTATATACTAGTTTTCTTGTTTCCAAGGAATTGGCCTATCAAAACAATCACTCAAATTATGGGTATTGAAGTTGCTTAGTATATTCACCATTCTTTTCTTTTATTCGTTCCGCGTAACGCGCATCAAGCAACATTCGCAGAAAAAGGTATAACTTGGATCGCTCCATCAAATGAGTGAGTTTCCTGTCAATGGCTCCCAAATCAGACGATCATAGGGCATTAGGCCAAGAAGGACCCCTCGGACTGTACTACTCGAGCCAACCAAGTTATTTAGTAGTGACATACTTATTCATTCATTTTCTTCATTCATCATTTTTCAATCTTTTCTTTTCTTTTCTTTCTTTTCTTTCTTTGTAAGCAACTCAAAACCCATCAACATGAATATAAACATTAACGACCATGGCCAAATTCCTCTTCAACTTGAAAACTATTCTAATGAATCGTGTATACTTAAGCTTTTTCATCACATTAGCACGCATGAAATATATTCAAACTATTTCGAGATATTAATCATGGAAATTGAAAATTTCCTTGAATAGTATATTAATGGTAATTCCATGAAGGAAAAATAATTAATCAAGCCATAAACAATTTTTAGAACACAATTAATGTATAATCATCCGCATTAGAGGCATATGAATGAGTTTTAAAAGATGAGATTTGGTGATTTATTCTTCTCAAAAAAATCCTAAGGTAAGGTCTCATACACACCCCTCAACTAAAGATGGACATTGTCCTCAATGTCGGAAGAGGTACGAGTTTATTCAAGCAAGCAACCTAGAAAGCATATAAAAACTACACTACTGGAAAGAACACACCGTGTTCAAATGGCGGATCCCGAATCTTTAATTGTGGAGGAAGTTGTTCAATTTGCTCCTTGCGCTCCTCGGCGATTATTCTTCCTCCAAAAACTAATTTGGACCCCAGCAACACAACTCCAAGCATCCCTATAAGCTGTTTGCCAATGTCCTGCGAGAGATGAGTTATGTTAGTCCAAATTAATTTAAGATTCTTCGCAATAAAAATATTCCAAATATAGTCATCAAAATAAGTGAAAGAAATTAAAGCAAGTTGACGACTACTCCCTGAAAGATTTGCACTACTCTCTGTACAATGCTCGATCAATGGGGAGATGGGTAAATGATTTTGGGACAAAACTGGAGGAGGGTATGGTTCTGACTCCATGGCGATAATCTCAAAACCCTTGTCCCTAGCTGTCTCCTCCTCTCGTTCATCCAAAATTGCTAGTTCGTCCTCTCTTTCGCACACACTTTTTGCCATGTGGATATTTTTATTCGTGTCATCAACGTGACATGGCTCGCTCGATATTCTCCGAGCAAGGAAATTCTCCTGGAATTGATGGGATGTGGCCTCCTGTGTCTGAATAATCAGGTAAGCTTCCTCTTTCAAGGATTGCAAAGGTACGTCTACGCTTTGCTCTTCTTGGTCGAGGCACGAAGGCTCCGTTGAATCGCTCTCTGAAGTCTCTTCCACGGTTTCTTCGTTTTCTTGTAGAGACTCCATGTATTCCCACGCCACTGTTGGCGTCATGCCTCCCAATAATTCCTGCAGCTGCGGTTGTAGTCCTTCTAGGAAGAACGCCATAAGCTCTTCATTTGTGTACCCATGCTGCGGATAGCTCGATATAATGTCTGTGAACCTTCTCCAGGCCTGAAAGAAAGTTTCACAGTCAGTTTGATTAAAATTAACAATTTTGAGCTTCTCCATTCTATGTTTGTGTGCATTTGCATACCGTGAATCATACATGTTGTTCGTGCAATAGAAGTTCATATATTCCATTTTTTTTAAAAATTAAAATAAAATAATAAAAAAAAGTTTATGTACAGTAAAGTGGAAAGATCTCACCGAAGGTCCTCTTAATGAAATAAACCGTAGTCACAAACCATTCCTCCCCGGCAACGGCGCCAAAAACTTGGTGGGACAGGAAAGATGCTCTCTCTCAAGTGCAAGAGTCCGTACAAGTAGTAAAATCTGGGAGTCCAGATGTCGAATCCACGGGAAGAAATCTGTTGCAACCACAATTCAAATCAAATAGAAATCCTACGAAAAGAAACTAAACACTTCAACAAATGATGACGGTGATGGTGATGTGAACACGTGAACAATATAAACATAGAAATACGTGTATGAAAATACCTATAAAAAGTATGCGCATGGTATGGGTTCGCTAGGGTCAACGATTCGTATTAATTTGGTTGATAGGTATAACACAATGAATTCTCCTTTTGGGAGCAATTCACCAGAAAATACCCAATATAACTCAATGAATTCTCCTTTTGGGAGCAACTCATCGGAAGATGCCCTTTTGGGGGTTCAAACAAAATATTCAAAAAGATCGTCGCTAAAGCTATAATACGATATGAAACTCTCTTTTGGAGAGATCAAAACTACGGTATGAAACTCCCTTTTGGGGAGATCAAAACTCACCCTTTTGGGGCGATCATCAACTTAATTAATTCTTTTGGAATCTAAAAAAGTGGATTTACGAACAAAGATTACAACTTTAACGACGTTTAACGATTTAGCACACGGAATTTCAACCAAACGAACGACCCACTTACGGGGCCCGTTACTGCTTGGAACATGCACAAGTCCTGCTAGGCACCAATGAAGTCAACACAGGCTATGTTGCAGAAATACGCCAAAATACTGATAATGAAAGTGGTTTTACAACCTTATTACAACCCAGCAGCTAACAGGAAAGGAAAAATACAACAGAATTCAAAAGATACATCAATCCACACTGAAAGCAACATAGCAAATCTCTCACACTCACTCTCAATACACAGGGTCCTGCTGGTCCTGCTGGTCGTACTCAACCACAAACTCAGCGTCTGCGGCCTCTGGTTCAAATTCCTCGACCTGTGAGATATCTGGCGAGTCCACCACAAAGAGAAGGGTCGCCAGGATCAGACGTAACTCAAAGTAACTCTATACATGGATATTGAAACAAATGTACAAGCATGGCAATTCAAAAGTAAAGAGGTAAAGTGCAAACGATACTGGTAAGGGAAAAAGAGAGCAGAAAGGTAACTTTGCAGTTTTACATCCATCATCAATTTCTAGCAATTAAAAGTGCAATATTAAAAGTGACTATGTAACGAGAGTCTATTTGTGCCGATACCTAGACCGTGACTTATAATGCGGGGTGCAATGAGCAACCAAGAGGCCACCTCTTACCACGGGTGCTACCCGGGCGAACTATGCTATGAATACTATGAATACTATGCAATAATCTGTGATCTGTGATGGTTGTCACCGGCTACTATGATGGGTTGCTAGAACCCGCACGGTGACAACAAAGGCTGGACTAGTCGCTCCCGCACCCTCGCTATTATAAGTTACCCCAAAACCCAGTGTTGGTGCAATTTTCTAGCATGTCACATTTCCAGTTACAATCTGTTTGTCAATCATGTCACGTAGCCCAATTCTACTTCCTGTACGATACTGTGCAATTCACGATACGATGCCATGCAATTTTAGCTAACAGTTCAAAAATGGAAAACAATGTGATAACGAAATAAAACTAGGTTGGCATGCATTTGTTTTTGTTTTAAGACCCATGTCAAGGGTACGATAAGTTACCAAAATCGCCTTGTAGCAAAAGGCGTGTTTTTGTCAGCGGTAGGGGTACCTGGTTCACACGTGTTACGAACAAGTTAGCTACTCGAATTAATAGTATGCTAAGAGAGCAAGTTACACTAACCAACTTATAACTAATTACTGATAACCTGTTACTAGGCTAATTAAGTAACTAATCTTTAAAACTTAATAACTTAACTTATTTTAGAACTTAACTTAATATATTAACTAACTAAACCTAATAAAATATAACAGCAACATTTTAAACTCTATTAACATAAAATAATTAAAACTTATTAAAATATAACTAAACTTTAATAATAATATTATCATTATTATAAACTTTATATAAACTTTACCCCCATCTCTTACTCACCCTCTCTCTCTCTGCGTCTTCTCCTTCTCTTCTCGTTCTTTTCTTTTTCCCTTTTTTTTTTCGTTGCAGGGGCACCGGAGGGGAGGTCAGGGCGGCGACGGCTTGTGGGGCAACGCAGATCGATGGCGGGGGCGGCCTCGGGCAGATGCGGCGGGCTCCGGCTGTCAGAGAGGACTCGGGGTCGGTCCGGCGACACGAGGAGAAGTGGGGGGGCTGGGCGGCACGGCCAAGGAGGCACGGCGCGAGGCGACACGGGGGGCGGCGCGAGGGCGGATCGGCGTCGGGATCAAGGCGGGGGCGGCTTGCGTGACGACTCACGGGTGGCGGCAGCGGGCAGAGCACGGGGACGGCGGCCTGGGGTGATGCGGCGGTAGGGCAAGGGTTTCACAACGGAGGCCGGCGGTGGTGGTGTAGGGGAAGTAAACAGGGTTATCAATGGATTTGATTGATTTCAGATCGAAACAACTTGATTCCCCATCTCGGATTTTGTTTCATTTGATTTCTGGGTGTGGATTTGGTTTGAAACTGATTTGGAGTTGAAAGAATTTGAGTTTCTATTTTGCTGTTTCACCCTTCAATTTCAGCTCTGGTTTGGTTGTTGGTTTGATCTTGGGATGAAGGAGGAGGTGATTTGGTGTTTGGTTGTTACCGTTGTTTGATTGAAGGAGGGGGTGATGAAGAACGAGAGAAGGAAGGTTTTCTCTAAATAGAGTATGGCAACATGTGAGGAATTAATTTTGTTGATGTTCCATCTGCAGACAAAGGGGACGTTGGGGATGATGAATATGTTTGCTGGCCTCGAAATTGAAGGGAAAGTTGATAGGTGGTTGCCGACAGATGAAAAGGTGGAGAAATAGGGCCAAGCTAATGCGAAAAATCGGATAAAAACTACTACTGCTAAAAAATGAAATACGGTCACACCTCAATCAAACAGGGTTAAAAATACCGGTCGTTACATCCTACCCTCCTTAGAATAATTCCGTCCTCGGAATTCTCTACGGGGTAGGGAAGAGGTAGGGGTAACGTCCTCGCATCTCATCCTCTCGCTCCCAGGTAGACTCTCCTGGCGAGTCGCGACGCCACATCACTCTGACTAGATCAATAGTCCTGTTCCTGGAGACTTTCTGGCGTCGATCAATGATCTCTACGGGTTGCTACTCGTACGTCAAGTCTGGACGAACTGCGATCTCTGAGTAGTCCACGACATGACTCGGGTCGCTCACATAGCGACGCAACTGCGAGATGTGGAATACATTATGCACTCCCTCTAAGGCAGGGGGCAGTGCAAGCTTGTATGCCACCTCTCCTACTCGCTCCAGAATATCGAAAGGCCCAATGAATCGGGGACTGAGCTTTCCTCTCCGACCAAAACGAATCAATCCTCGGTTGGGCGAGATCTTCAGAAATACATGATCACCGGGCTGGAACTCCAGATGTCGACGCTTCGCATCTGCCCAATGCTTGTACCTGTCCTGAGCCAGCTGCAGCTTCTCTCTGATGATCCGAACCACATCCACGGCTTCGGTGATTAGCTCAGGACCAACCAACTCTCGATCTCCTACATCATCCCAGCTCAAGGGGGATCGGCACTTCCTCCCATACATTGCCGCAAAAGGTGCCATACCAATACTAGATTGGTAGCTGTTGTTGTATGCAAACTCCACCAAATGGAGATGATCTTCCCATGATCCTTTGAAGTCCAGCATACATGCTCGCAGCATGTCTTCCAGTATCTGAATAGTACGCTCTGACTGACCATCTGTCTGCGGATGGTAAGCCGTACTAAAACTCAAGTGGGTTCCCAAGCTATCCTGAAGGCTCCTCCAGAAACGAGATGTGAACCTGGTGTCTCTGTCCGAGACAATGCTGATAGGAACTCCATGTAGCTTCACAATCTCATCCATGTACTTCTTGGCCAATACTTCTGTAGACTGGCCCACTCTGAAAGGAATGAAGTGCGCGGTCTTGGTCAATCGGTCTACGATCACCCAGACAGCGTCATTCTGCTTTGAACTCTTGGGTAGACCAGTCACGAAGTCCATCGTGATGTGCTGCCATTTCCACTCCGGAATGGGCAATGGCTGCAACAAACCAGCAGTCCTCTGGTGTTCAGTCTTCACCTGTTGGCACACAATACACTTCGCAACGCTCCGTGCGACGCTTCTCTTCATGCCATGCCACCAGTAATGCTGTCGCAGATCCTGATACATCTTGGTACCTCCAGGATGTATAGAGTAAGGAGAACTGTGAGCTTCCTCCAATAACTCATCTCTAATGGCACCAGACGGTACACAGATCCTGTCCTCAAACCTCAAGGACCCATCTGCATGAATCTTGAACTCTGGTCTCTGGCCTGCTATCACCAGATCTCTAATCTTCCGCAGCTTCTCGTCGTCCATCTGAGTTGACTTGATCCTCTCTACCAAGGTCGACTGGATATGCATGCCCATCAAAGATGCAGTCATCCCTGGTAGAATCACTTCTATACCCATGTCTCGGATCTCTTGCTGCAACCTCCACTGAGTCGTAAGAGTCATCACTGCTGGAAGACGACTCAATGCATCCGGTACAACATTGACTTTCCCAGGATGGTACTGAAGGTCAATGTCATAATCTGCCATGAGCTCGACCCATCGTCTCTGACGCATGTTGAGCTCTTTCTGAGTGAAGAGATACTTCAGACTCTTATGATCCGAGAATACCTTCACGTGCTCACCCAATAGGAAGTGCCTCCAAATCTTCAATGCAAAAATCACTGCCGCCAACTCAAGATCGTGAGTGGGGTAGTTCTTCTCATGGATCTTCAATTGCCTGGATGCATATGCTACGACTCGACCATGCTGATGTAGCACGCATCCGATTCCTTTGCCAGATGCATCACAGAAGACTTCGAATCCTCCTGATCGGTCTGGAATGATCAAGATGGGTGCAGTCGTCAATCTCTTCTTTAGCTCCTGGAAGGCATCCTCACATGATTTCGACCAAACAAACATCACATCCTTTCTCGTTAATCGCGTCATGGCTCCCGCGATCTTCGAGAAGTCTTTAATGAACCTCCGGTAGTAGCCAGCTAGTCCCAAGAAGCTTCGAATCTCGGTCACCGTTCGGGGGACTGGCCAGTTTTGAACAGCGGCTACTTTTTCAGGATCAACAGCAATCCCTGCTCCGGACACCACGTGGCCTAGAAATGCCACCTCGTTTAACCAGAACTCGCACTTGCTAAGTTTGGCATAAAGCTGGTGTCTTCTCAGTGTCTCGAGAACCTTCCTGAGATGCTCTGCATGCTCCACGACATTCTTCGAGTAGATGAGAATGTCGTCGATGTAGACTACAACGAACTTGTCCAAGTATTCATACAATACTTGGTTCATGAGACTCATAAATACCGCGGGTGCATTGGTCACACCAAACGGCATCACTAAGTACTCATAATGTCCGTATCTGGTCCTGAATGCAGTCTTGGGAACATCTTCATCCTTCACCTTCACTTGATGGTACCCTGTCCTCAGATCCAGCTTCGAATAGACGCTTGACCCACCGAGCTGGTCGAAAAGATCGTCGATGCGCGGTAGAGGGTACTTGTTCTTCACGGTGACTTTGTTCAGCTCACGGTAGTCAACGCACATACGAAGGGATCCGTCTTTCTTCTTCACCAGCAATATGGGAGATCCCCAAGGAGATACACTGGGTCGTATCCATCCCTTCTTCAGTAGATCATCAAGTTGGACCCGCAATTCTTCTAGCTCAGAAGGTGCTAGACGATACGGTCCTTTGGACATCGGTTGGGCTCCTGGAATTAGTTCGATGGCAAATTTAAGGGTGCGATCCGGAGGCAAACCTGTAAGGTCATCTGGAAACACATCCAAGAACTCTCGAACCACTTCTGGTATCTCGGGCTCAGCGTCCATCGCGGCTGCTACTGCTTCGGTCGACTTGGCCTTGTACTTCACCGGTCCCACAGATCTGCTCCCACTAATGAACTCGAACTTCGGATGATCAGGAATGTCGAAGGCTACCCTCCTTCGACAACAGTCGATGGTGGCATGGAAAGTTCCCAACCAATCCATCCCGAATACAGCATCAAAGTTCGGGATATCAATCATCATGAAGTTAGCGAATAAAGCTCGCCCACAAATTACCACGGGGCATTGAGGATACCCACTGGTCGCCTTTATCACTCCGCCACCCGTATTGACGTTCCAACCAGTAGATAAGGTTATAACAGGAACGGTATGGGTGCGAACGAATCGACTCGCTAGAAAGCAGTGTGATGCTCTCGAGTCGAACAAGGAGAGGGCGGGATTCCCAGCTACTAGCACGACACCTAGGTTCAAACACTAATCTAAGCAACCAACGCTAATGAAAGAAAAGATATACTAATAATGCAAGAATTATACCTGTGATCACTTCACCGGTGGCCTCGGCCTCTTCGACAGTCATGGTGTAAGCCTGGCGTCTCGGTGGTGGCTGCCTTGCCTGCTGGAACACCCTCTGCTGTGGAGGTAGTGGTGGACGCTGTGGGACGATCCCAGTCGGGGCAGCACGAGGGGCTGGAGCTGGAACCGGAGCTGGAGCTGGAGCACGTGACCTATGATGCGGGCAATTCCTAGCCACGTGCCCAGTCTCTCCACACACCAGACAAAGGCCCAGAAAAGCTCGACACTCAGATTTGAAGTGTCCAGACTTTCCGCAAAAGTGGCAGACCGGGAGGGCCTGCTGCTGTGGTCCTGGCCTCTTAAACTGAACCTGCTGAATAGGACGAGGCATCTGGGGCCGTCTGCTTGGCCCAGCTTGGGTCAGTGGGGGCCTCGCAGATGTTGCCAGCATGCGTTCTTCCTTTTCCTCCTCTTCGACCATCTCATGGTTACGAGCAATGGCCAGAACTTCAGCATGTGTGGTCGGGCTAGCACCGACCATCATCCTTCGAATCTCAATATTGAGCCCCTGCTGGAACTGCTGGGCTCGAGTCAAAGCATTTGTAACCATCTCTGGAGCAAACCTGCTGAGCCTGGAGAACTCAGCGTCATACTGATCCACCGTCATCGAACCCTGCTTCAGGTTGATGAACTTCTTCCTCATCTTGATCGTTGCGTGTGGGGGAAAGTACTGAGCGTTGAAGGTACTTGTAAATACATCCCACGAAATCGGCAATCCCAAGCGGTCTTCAACCGCCTGCCACCAGTCTCTAGCACCATCCGTCAGTTGCCTCTTGACGACAGCCACCCAGGCTTCTTCTCGAATCTGAGATGCTCTCAGATCATCAGTGATGCGCTTGAGCCATTCTTCCGCCTGAAGATGGCTCTCAGTCCCTGCGAAGGTCTTCGGGCTCATCCCTCGAAAGTGATAAGCACTTGGGTCAGCTCGTTGCTCTCTGTGCAAAGCCTGTTCCAAGGCCTGTCCAAGCTGCTGATGAAGGGCATACATGCCCCGCATGCAATCTTCTGCAGACAACGGTGCAGTCGGGAATGCTGTTGCGCCAGAACCGTTGTTGGCTCCATTGCCAGCATCATTCTGGTTGGGACCCTCATTCGGGTGGTTGATCCCGGATCCAAAGGCACTGTCTTCGCTTCCCGAAGTGTTCCTTTCCATGGCTTATCTGCATTTCATAAGGTTTGATCAGTTCCATCAAGTATTTTTATACGACATATTCTGAACTTCCTGTATTGTTCATGTGGCTTTTAGCGCGGACCTGCATGGGCCACCAAACTTGTAACGACCCACTTACGGGGCCCGTTACTGCTTGGAACATGCACAAGTCCTGCTAGGCACCAATGAAGTCAACACAGGCTATGTTGCAGAAATACGCCAAAATACTGATAATGAAAGTGGTTTTACAACCTTATTACAACCCAGCAGCTAACAGGAAAGGAAAAATACAACAGAATTCAAAAGATACATCAATCCACACTGAAAGCAACATAGCAAATCTCTCACACTCACTCTCAATACACAGGGTCCTGCTGGTCCTGCTGGTCGTACTCAACCACAAACTCAGCGTCTGCGGCCTCTGGTGCAAATTCCTCGACCTGTGAGATATCTGGCGAGTCCACCACAAAGAGAAGGGTCGCCAGGATCAGACGTAACTCAAAGTAACTCTATACATGGATATTGAAACAAATGTACAAGCATGGCAATTCAAAAGTAAAGAGGTAAAGTGCAAACGATACTGGTAAGGGAAAAAGAGAGCAGAAAGGTAACTTTGCAGTTTTACATCCATCATCAATTTCTAGCAATTAAAAGTGCAATATTAAAAGTGACTATGTAACGAGAGTCTATTTGTGCCGATACCTAGACCGTGACTTATAATGCGGGGTGCAATGAGCAACCAAGAGGCCACCTCTTACCACGGGTGCTACCCGGGCGAACTATGCTATGAATACTATGAATACTATGCAATAATCTGTGATCTGTGATGGTTGTCACCGGCTACTATGATGGGTTGCTAGAACCCGCACGGTGACAACAAAGGCTGGACTAGTCGCTCCCGCACCCTCGCTATTATAAGTTACCCCAAAACCCAGTGTTGGTGCAATTTTCTAGCATGTCACATTTCCAGTTACAATCTGTTTGTCAATCATGTCACGTAGCCCAATTCTACTTCCTGTACGATACTGTGCAATTCACGATACGATGCCATGCAATTTTAGCTAACAGTTCAAAAATGGAAAACAATGTGATAACGAAATAAAACTAGGTTGGCATGCATTTGTTTTTGTTTTAAGACCCATGTCAAGGGTACGATAAGTTACCAAAATCGCCTTGTAGCAAAAGGCGTGTTTTTGTCAGCGGTAGGGGTACCTGGTTCACACGTGTTACGAACAAGTTAGCTACTCGAATTAATAGTATGCTAAGAGAGCAAGTTACACTAACCAACTTATAACTAATTACTGATAACCTGTTACTAGGCTAATTAAGTAACTAATCTTTAAAACTTAATAACTTAACTTATTTTAGAACTTAACTTAATATATTAACTAACTAAACCTAATAAAATATAACAGCAACATTTTAAACTCTATTAACATAAAATAATTAAAACTTATTAAAATATAACTAAACTTTAATAATAATATTATCATTATTATAAACTTTATATAAACTTTACCCCCATCTCTTACTCACCCTCTCTCTCTCTGCGTCTTCTCCTTCTCTTCTCGTTCTTTTCTTTTTCCCTTTTTTTTTTCGTTGCAGGGGCACCGGAGGGGAGGTCAGGGCGGCGACGGCTTGTGGGGCAACGCAGATCGATGGCGGGGGCGGCCTCGGGCAGATGCGGCGGGCTCCGGCTGTCAGAGAGGACTCGGGGTCGGTCCGGCGACACGAGGAGAAGTGGGGGGGCTGGGCGGCACGGCCAAGGAGGCACGGCGCGAGGCGACACGGGGGCGGCGCGAGGGCGGATCGGCGTCGGGATCAAGGCGGGGGCGGCTTGCGTGACGACTCACGGGTGGCGGCAGCGGGCAGAGCACGGGGACGGCGGCCTGGGGTGATGCGGCGGTAGGGCAAGGGTTTCACAACGGAGGCCGGCGGTGGTGTTGTAGGGGAAGTAAACAGGGTTATCAATGGATTTGATTGATTTCAGATCGAAACAACTTGATTCCCCATCTCGGATTTTGTTTCATTTGATTTCTGGGTGTGGATTTGGTTTGAAACTGATTTGGAGTTGAAAGAATTTGAGTTTCTATTTTGCTGTTTCACCCTTCAATTTCAGCTCTGGTTTGGTTGTTGGTTTGATCTTGGGATGAAGGAGGAGGTGATTTGGTGTTTGGTTGTTACCGTTGTTTGATTGAAGGAGGGGGTGATGAAGAACGAGAGAAGGAAGGTTTTCTCTAAATAGAGTATGGCAACATGTGAGGAATTAATTTTGTTGATGTTCCATCTGCAGACAAAGGGGACGTTGGGGATGATGAATATGTTTGCTGGCCTCGAAATTGAAGGGAAAGTTGATAGGTGGTTGCCGACAGATGAAAAGGTGGAGAAATAGGGCCAAGCTAATGCGAAAAATCGGATAAAAACTACTACTGCTAAAAAATGAAATACGGTCACACCTCAATCAAACAGGGTTAAAAATACCGGTCGTTACACAAACTAACACAAATTACATCCCCTAACTACTCCATACCAAGCACAATTAAGTTTTAGCTACTCATAATATCAGAACAAACAAGTTCCATAGCCAAATACATCAAGTTCATGGCAAAATACAATAGAAAACACCAAAATACGGGATAGAAGTTGAAGAAAATATCACCAATTCTCCTTGAAAAGACTTCAAACTCTCTGGAAATAATAAAACAAGCCTCTGGAATTTTATAGAATTTTTCAGGGGGAGAATACGGCTCCTAGAGCCTCCAATACGCCCAAAATACGCCCCAATCTGCTTGTATACGCCCAAAAAACCCTAAATACGCTTATATAATAAGATTGCGGGTTTAAATAGGCCTAACGGGTTTGAATCCGCATCCGAAATCATCACAACCGCACATCCAGATCGGATCAAACCACGGCCGTTGATCCAAGCGGGATCGGACCACGCCTCGCCACGTGGCCTTTAATTTTCGTGCGCAAACCCGCTTCGTTTCTTCGATCCGCGCCTGCTTCGTTTGTAGCCGTTGGATTGAATCTCGACGGCGACAACGTGGCCACGTGTACGTCAACTGATTCGAATTCGAATCGCGGTCGCTGATTAATGCCGGCCGTTGGATCGTACGTAGACCGTCCGGATGATGCCACGTCGCCTCTTTAGCTTTCAAATTGCGGGAAAGCTCGTGGCCGTAGGATCGAAATCGGGCGGTCAGAAAACGGCCACGTCACCCGCTTAGTCGCCGCTTCGCGTGTTGCCTTCGGGCGAATCTCAACCGTTCGATCGAAATCGAACGGTCGTAAAATCGCCCGCTGAATTCGTCGAGCGCCTTGATTATTCACCGTTGGATCGAGATCGTTCGGCTGTGGTTAGGCCGCGTCGCCAATCGCCGATGCCGTCAGATCGGATCGGGAAGCGATCAGATGCTGACACGTGGCAGCTTGTGATTGGCTGGCGACCGTATTTTCGTATTTCCAACGTATTTCTTCATTAAATTGGTATTCTGCATTCAAAAATTCATAGAAATTAGCACAGATCTCAGAAAAATACAAATAAATAGTCGTTGGAATCGTGAGATCGAGAAGATGCTAGGAAAAATATAAAAAGTTCAGAAATATGTCGTTAATTGCTGTTTTGTGCTCAAATAGTGTGTTTTCTCTAATAAATAAATGTGTAGAAAATACGTATGAATTAGAGATAAATTTAGCATCATTGTGAGCAAAAAATAGGGCTAAATGGGGGGTTAAATATGTAATATTGAACCCGAATCACACCCCCCAACTAGCGGTTTGCTAGTCTCTAGCAAAAATAGCGATAAATACGGACGATCAATACAACAATAAGTTCTTTCAAATTGCTCATGGCGTGGCTCAATAATACGCATTCCAACATGGTCTTGGCCATCAATATACACATCCATGAACAAAATCAATCACATGAAATTTTCTCTAATTTAGTATGACTAAATAACATGCAAGCATCGTTTTGCGCAAGCGAAAGTATAACACGTCGTTATATACTAGTTTTCTTGTTTCCAAGGAATTGGCCTATCAAAATAATCATTCAATAATGGGTATTGAAGTTGCTTTAGTATATTCACCATTTCTTTTCTTTTATTAGTTCGGCGTAACGCGCATCAAGCAACATTTGCAGAAAAAAGTATAACTTGGATCGCTCCATCAAATGAGTGAGGTTCCGGTCAATGGCTCCCAAATCAGACGATAATAGGGCATTAGGCCAAAAAGGACCCCTCGGACTGTACTACTCGAGCCAACCAAGTTATTTATTTGTGACATACATATTCATTCATTTTTCATCATTCATTTTTTCTTTCATTCAAAATTTTTTTCTTTTCTTTTCTTTTCTCCATCTTTTTGTAAGAAACTCCAAACCCATCAACATGAATATAAACATTAATAACAAAGGCCAAATTCCTCTTCAACTTGAAAACTATTCTTAAAAATCGTGTATACTTAAGCTTTTTCCATCACATTAGCATGCATGAAATATATTCAAACTATTTCGAGATATTAATCATGAAAATTGAAAATTTTCTTGGATAGTATATTAACGGTAATTCCATGAAGGAAAAATAATTAATCAAGCCATAAACAATTTTTAGAATACAATTAATGTATAATCATCCGAATTTGAGGCATATGAATGAGTTTTAAAAAGATGAGATTTGGCGATTTATTCTTCTCAAAAAAAAAAAATCCTAAGGTCTCATACACACCCCCCAACTAAAGATGGACATTGTCCTCAATGTCGGAAGAGGTACGAGTTTATTCAAGCAAGCAACCTAGAAAGCATATAAAAACTACACTACTGGAAAGAACACACTGTGTTCAAATGGCGGATCCCGAATCTTTAATTGTGGAGGAAGTTGTTCAATTTGCTCCTTGCACTCCTCGGCGATTATTCTTCCTCCAAAAACTAATTTGGACCCCAGCAACACAACTCCAAGCATCCCTATAAGCTGTTTGCCAATGTCCTGCGAGGGATGAGTTATGTCAGTCCAAATTAGTTTAAAACTCTTCGAAATAAAATTATTCCAAATGTAGTCATCAAAATACGTGAAAGAAATTAAAATAAGTTAACGACTACTCCCTGAAAGATTTGCACTACTCCCTGTACGATGCTCGATCGTTGGAGAGAGGGGTAAATGATTTTGGGATAAAACTGGAAGAGGGAATGGTGCTGGCTCCATGGAGATAATCTCAAAACCTTTGTCCCTAGCTGTCTCCTCCTCTCGTTCATCCAAAATTGCTAGCTCATCCTCTCTTTTGCACACACTCCCTGCCATGTGGATATTTATATTCGTGTCATCAACGTGACATGGCTCGCTCGATATTCCTGCAATAGAAGATGAACTCGTATTAGTTTCTTTAAATTGAGTTTCAAAATAATTATTTTCTTCTAAGCAAGCGGCAATCAAATTAAGATCTTCAATAGATTTCTGAATTTGCCGACTCCGAGCAAGGAAATTCTCCTGGAATTAATGGGATGTGGCCTTCTGTGTCTGAATAGTCTGGTAAGCTTCCTCTTTCAAGGATTGCAAAGGTACGTCTACGATTTGCTCTTCTTGATCGAGGCACGAAGGCTCCGTTGAATCGCTCTCTGAAGTCTCTTCCACGGTTTCTTCGTTTTCTTGCAGAGACTCCATGTATTCCCACGCCACTGTCGGCGTCATGCTTCCCAATAATTCCTGCAGCTGTGGTTGTAGTCCATCTAGGAAGAACGCCATAAGCTCTTCATTTGTGTACCCATGCTGCGGATAGCTCGATATAATGTCTGTGAACCTCCTCCAGGCCTGAAAGAAAGTTTCACAGTCAGTTTGATTAAAATTAACAATTTTGAGCTTCTCCATTCTATGTTTGTGTGCATTAGCATATCGTGCATCATAAAGATTGTTTGTACAATAGAAGTTCATATATTCCATTTTGAAATAAAATAAAATAAAATAATAAAAAAAAGTTTATGTACAGTAAAGTGGAAAGATCTCACCGAAGGTCCTCTAAATGAAATAAACCGTAGTCACAAACCATTCCTCCCCGGCAACGGCGCCAAAAACGTGGTGGGCTCCGAAAAGGTGCTCTCTCTCAAGTGCAAGAGTCCGTACAAGTAGTAAAATCTGGGAGTCCAGATGTCGAATCCACGGGAAGAAATCTGTTGCAACCACAATTCAAATCAAATAGAAATCTATCGGAAAGAGACTAACCACTTCACAAATGGTGACGGTGATGGTGATGTGAACACGTGAACAATATAAAAATAGAAAATCGTGTATGAAAATGCCTATAAAAAGTTTGCACATGGTATGGGTTCGTTAGGATCAATGATTCGTATTAATTTGGTTGATGAATATATCACAATGAATTCTCCTTTTGGGAGCAATTCACCGGGAAAAATATCCAATATAACTCAATGAATTCTCCTTTTGGGAGCAATTCATCGGAAGATGCCCTTTTGGGGGTTCAAACAAAATATTCAAAAAGATCGTCGCTAAAGTTATAATACGATATGAAACTCTCTTTTGGAGAGATCAAAACTACGGTATGAAACTCCCTTTTGGGGAGATCAAATCTCACCCTTTTGGGGCGATCATCAACTAAATTAATTCTTTTGGAATCTAAAAAAGTCGATTTACGAACAACGATTACAATTTTAGCGACGTTAAACGATTTAGCACAAGGAATTTCAACCAAATAAACACGAATAATATCCCCTAACTACTCCATACCATGCACAAATAAGTTCTAGCTACTCATCGTGCAATAATAAACAAGTTTCATAACAAAATACTTCAAGTTCATAGCAAAATACAATAGAAAACACCAAAATACGGGATAGAAGTTGAAGAAAATATCACCAATTCTCCTTGAAAAGACTTCAAACTCTCTGGAAATAAGAAAACAAGCCTCTGGAATTTTACAGAATTTTTCAGAGGGGAAATACGGCTCCTAGAGCCTCCAATACGCCCAAAATACGCCCCCAATCTGCCTGAATACGCCCAAAAACCCCTAAATACGCTTATATAATAGGCTTGCGGGTTTGGGTTGTGTTATCGGGTCTAAACCCGCATCCATTAAGCTGCTGAACGATCTCAGCCGCTCATCCAAGCCGCAGCATTTGTGGGCCGCTCATCCAAGCGGGATCTTCCCTCGTGGTGCCGCGTGTGCTTTAAAATTAGTGCGAAGCCCGCATCAATTCGAATCCGCATCGGGGTTGTTTTCGTCCGTTCGATCGCAACGTGCACCGTCCGGATGTCGCCACGTAGCTCCAAGCATTTCGTCCGCTTCGTTCAGCAACTGAGCTTCGCCTCAATTCTTGTCCGTCGGATCGAAATCGGACACTCGAAATCGCTCCGCGTCTTCGCTCGTCCCCGCTTCGATCAGGATCGTTGGATCATCATCCAACGATCGATACTGCGCCACGTCTCCCGCTAAGAATTCGAAATCAATACGCTCCGTAGTTCAATCTGCACCGTTGATTCGAGCGGGGCTTCCCAGGATCTCGCCACGTACCCCCCCGAATCTCCGTTGCCGCTTCATCTTGCGGAATGTTTCGTGGCCGTTCGATCAGCGATCGATGACCATGATCTTTCCCGCTACGTGCATTTGTGTAGCGCGATCTCAGCTGTTGGATCAGCAACCAAGGGTCCAGATGGAGCCACGTCGACCGCCATTTACCCCCTTTATCTCAGCCGTTAGATGAGGAATGAGCGGCCACGATATAGCCACGTGGCCTGTATTTTCGTATTAAATCCGTATTTCTTGCGTATTTCCCCATTTAATTGGTATTCTGCATTCAAAAATTCATAGTAATTAGCACAGATCTCAGAAAAATACAAATAAATATTCGTTGGAATCGTGAGATCGAGACCAAGCTAGGAAAAATATAAAACGTGCAGAATTGCATCGTTAAATGCTGTTTTGTGCTCAAATAGTGTGTTTTCTCTAATAAATAAATGTGTAGAAAATACGTATGAATTAGAGATAAATTTAGCATCATATGAGCACAAAATAGGGCTAAATGGGGGGTTAAATATGTAATATTGAACCCGAATCAATGTGATCCGTCCTTATTTCTCCATATTTGACTAAGTCCTCTTTGCAAATGAATTGCAACTTTCTCCATCTTTGACCAAGTCTTCATATGTGTAGCAATTTTCTCCATCACTTTGACTAGGTCATCGGTTGAGTATTTACGAGCTTGCCACTCCCGAAAACACTTAGTACACACATCAAATCGTTCACACATGTTTGTTATCATCAAACACGAAGTCATCGATCGTTGTAACCAACTACACGTTGTATCCAACATTCTCCCCCTTTGATGATTACAAACCAATATAAGATTTGAGCAATAACGATCTAAATAATATCATCGTGCCATGTGTGTGTGTGTGAAGTGTGATGATGGAGGAATTAATACAAGTACAATGATGTGAAATGATATTCAATATATATGCATGCTCCCCCTATATTCATGCTCCCCCTTTATTCATGCTCCCCCTTGAACACATATTCATTAAGCGCAATATTCATATTCACATATTCACATTA
Source organism: Scilla litardierei (assembly GCA_030789695.1). Taxonomy (NCBI): domain Eukaryota; kingdom Viridiplantae; phylum Streptophyta; class Magnoliopsida; order Asparagales; family Asparagaceae; genus Scilla; species Scilla litardierei. Next base: position 32,973,672 of record CM061133.1, read on the forward strand.
TTCATTAGGCACCATTAGGCACATTAAGCATTAAGCACATCATTCAACCAAATCGAATCTTTCCAACATTCTCCCCCTTTTGTTATCATCAAAAGTGTAGTCACGAAGTCAATGTCATACCACATGCAAAAATAGAGCATTATAAATTATAGCAAACACTTGCATGTAGTCATTCTTAGAATAATCAAGTCAAATCCAATGAAGATTATAACAACGACTTATACACTATTATGTATGTGTGATGAGTCAACATTGAAACACATAAGGAGAACTTTCAAGAAATTCAACCAAAACCAATCCACTTTTCCTTGTAACATAATATCACCTAGGATTGATTTTTCCCATCTCATTAAAAATGAGTTCAAGTTACCACGCCCAACACATAGCCTATGAGGACTCTTAGATGGGGGGTGGCATTGCTTGACGAGTATAACAACAACGCTAAAGTTTACTCTTAAAGCTAATGTTGGATACTCGTGGGTAGTGTCGTTGCCATGGATCGTATCTATTTTTCATACGGAGCTCTTTTCTTTCTTTTTATTTATATATATAATTTTTTTAATTCAATTCTTTTGAGCTCTATTTTTTATCCAAGGCAAGACACATCATATCCGGTAGATTTTCAGTTAATTTAACCTCCTACATTCACTTTTCGACATTTCCATAAAAGATGTCTCCAAATATACAACAATATTTAATACTTGTAGAAGTGATAATGTAGGTGTAGAAATCAAATTATTCAAGTCATTGAACATATCATGGTTATTTAGAAAATCAAACAAGCACATGTAGCTATAACAATAATACATCAATTTCTATATGGATATGAATGTCATTCATTAATACTACTTTAATGATTCAAAAGAAAGATACACATTAAGCACCATTTTTATAGATTTTTGTATTTTTCATTTTTTTGTTTATAAAGAACTAAGCAAGCAAGCAAACAAACTAGCACAAAAGAACAAATCAAGCACACACAAAAAATACTATGAATGTATACATTAAGCTTAAGGAAGAAACCATACCTTCACGTTGTCGGTTGGCTAATGAACTTTTTAATGAAATGCGACGTCCAATCCATAGTTCCTCGGCCCTTCACTTACCTACACGAAAGATGTTATGTGTGACCTTGTAATCCAACAAGGTCCACTCATGTTAGTCATCAAACTCTTAGGAACCTAAATTTGCTTAAATTTGATATTCTTGTTCCTATATTTGCAATAATGAGAAGTATGACCAACATAACCACATGTAAAGCACTCTGTATGAATATTTCTAGCTTTGTTGTCTCAAAGTGAACTTTCTTATATTTTGACTTTTCAACATGTTTCAAATCATATCCAATTCCACGCCTATTATTGCCATATATTTGGTTTCCAAGAATTATATCCAAAGATTGTTTCCCCATACCAAATTTTTTTATGGTCAATTCTAGGTCCGTGAATTTAGATTTCAAGTAAAGATTTTCGTTCACAAGCAAAGTGTATTTACTAATGAAAGCCTTCTTACTATCCTCTTCATTCTTTTTCATATTTCAGCTTTCTTTACAGAATCAATCATTTTTCCTTTAAGCTCATTTTTAGCATGCACATCTTTTCAATAAGCTCTTTATTTTCAGTTTCTAGTTTAACCAAATTTTCTTTACACATGTTATTTTATTTTAATAAAGTAGTACAATTAAGGCATTTAATTTTATCATGCATGCTAGATTTTTCTTTTTTCAACAAATTAATGGTAGAATTACATGCAACAATTTTTTCTTTCAGTTTATCAACTTCTAATGACATGTTGTAATTGTCGTGTTGTAGTTTATCTTTAGCATTTCTATACTTTACTATTATGGATTCAAGTTTCTTTACAGTTGATTCTAGGCTTTCAATTTCACCTTGCATTTCTTTAACAGCATTCAGAAGTTGAACTTTGGTGCAAAATTTTACCTCATCAAGCTCTCCCATCAAGCAAAGAGAGGAGTGGGCAGTCTCCTCCCGAGTCTCGTCCTCGCTATACTCATCCCACACTACTGCTAAAGGTTTTCCTTTCTTCTCCGCAGTGTTGTTCTTTGCTCGTGGACAATTCTTCATAAAGTGTCCCTGCTTTTTGCATTTGAAACATTGAACTTCATCAGTAGCAGTCTGCACAGAAGATTTTTTAGTAGGATTAAATTTGTTAGAGCGATTAAACCTTTGTGCCATTTTAGCTCTTCCTTCGTTGGTCTTGATGTATCTTCTGAAACCTCTAACCATCAGTGATTGCTCCTCATCAAGATCATCATCATCATCTCCTTAGCTTGAAGAGCTAGTGCTTTTGAAGTCTTGACCTCAGCTTTCTCTCTAGTTTCAATACTTTGCAACTCAAGCTCATGTGACATTAAGTTTCCTATCAGATCTTCCACCCTCATCTTTGATAGATTCTTGGCTTCCTGAATGGTTGTAACTTTGGGACGGAAGGAGCTCGTTAACACCCTCAAGATCTTCCTTATTTGCTCCAGGCTTGAGTATGACTTTCCAAGAGAGCTAGATTTGTAGAAAATGTCTATAAACCTCGCAAACATCTCCTTGATGAACTATGATGGAAGCATGCAGCAGCTTTCATATTCTGTGCTGAGCAAAGCAAGTATGGACTCCTTCACCTGAGATGTTCCCTCATGTGTCACCTCAAGCGTGTGCGAAATTTCCTGTGCAATTTGACATTGAGAGATACGATTAAACTTAGCTTTATCCAAAGATAAAATAAGTGCATTCATAGCTCTATTATTCAGAGAAAAATGTTTTTATCAGCATCATCCTATTTATCTTATGGTTTTAGAATTTCAGTGTCTTCAATTTTAATGGTGGGGGGTTTATATCCTTTTTCAATAATGTTCCACACATCATAAGCAATAGACGCTAAATATATTCTCATCCTAGTTTTCCAGTAAGCAAAATCAGTGCCATTAAATTTAGGGGGTCTAACTGTAGACTGGCCTTCAGCTAAAGCAGAATCAGATATATTCATGGTTACTAGATTAGATCCTTTAATTAGCTCTGATACCACTTGTTGGATCTGGATTATAAGCAATAGACGCTAAATATATTCTCATCCTAGTTTTCCAGTAAGCAAAATCAGTGCCATTAAATTTAGGGGGTCTAACTGTAGACTGGCCTTCAGCTAAAGCAGAATCAGATATATTCATGGTTACTAGACTAGATCCTTTAATCTGCTCTGATACCACTTGTTGGATCTGGATCTAAGCCTAGAGGGAGGGGGATGAATAGGCTAATAAAAATTCTCGAGATAACATAGGCAATTATTCAGCACATATAGTCAGACACAGAGTAAACAAAAGCAATCACAGAGTGCACAAGAGCTTTATCTTGGTTCGGTCGCTCCAACGACCTACTCCAGCCCCAAAGCAATTACTAGCATTAATATGTTACAAGGGTACAACCGTAAAGAGCTACGAGCACATACTCTACGCTCACCAAGTTCCGTACCACACTCACCAAAGTGCTAAACACTATTAATCTAGTAAATGCTCTCTCTTGACTAGCATCGATTAGACAAGACCCTCTTATTTAGCACCGACTAGACAAGACCCCAAAAACGAATGTATAAGTAACCTACAAAGATCAACACACTAATACACGAATATAAAGAAATATAGAGTTCAGAAAAGCTTAGTTTGTATAGGTGTCGTCGTCTCTGTTGTTCAACACTGGTCAGATCTGGTCTAACAAGATGTAGTCTCCAATCTAGAGTCACGACAATCCTCCTTGGATGGTGCTTGGATGGTGAAAGAAGCTCTACGTCAGTACCCCCAAAACTTGCAGCCTTCCTCTAGACCTTTGCATGAAGAGAACAACTTGCGGCTTTGAGAGGGGAAGCTCAAAGCTCAAATAAAACAAGAAGCTCAAGTGAAGCTCACATCCACTCCATCAGTTGATCAAGCTTCCGAAGACGTGTCCTAGTCTATAGTGAGTGTGTTGTGTCTTTCTTAGGGTATTGATAAAGCTAAATCGTATAGACAATCACACACACAAATGATTTCAAAAGCGTTTTAAATATCTTTTAAATCATATTTGAGAGCTTTCTCTAGTCGTTTTATATTTCCGTAGTGAAACTCCACTACACCCTAGAGTTAACTACTTGATTGACTAGCTGTGGTTCAGTAGAAACTCATCTGGGAGTCGACTACCAAAGGTAGGGAGTCGACTACCAGCTGAGAATCAATTTCTCATGAAACACACTGGGAGTCAACTACCACTCCTAGGGAGTCGACTACTAGCTGTCGAAGTTTGACGTTTTGACTTGATTTTTGAAATATCTTTGAGTGATTTTCTCCCATGATTTTCGGGACAAAAGTCAAAGGAGTTTGAATTTTGAATTCTCAGATTTCTCCTATAAATAGAGGATCATTTTCATTGAGAAAAAAACACAACATCTATTGAATTCAAATTCTCTCGTGCAAAACGCTCTAAAGTTCTTAGCTCTCATTCTCTCTTTAGCCAAATCTGTTTTACTCTTGATCTTGCAATTTTGTTATTTTTTTTCTGAAGATCATAATCTCATTTTATTTGGCTAAATGTTTTTCAAATCCGTATTATTTGTTCTTAAATTTTTATTTAAAGGATTTTTGAAAAACATTAGATCTAGATCACAAAGACTTCATTCGTATCTTTGTGTGATCTAGAATCTTATTCTATCAAGCAACTACACGTAATTTTGTCTATTACTATGTGGCTATAGAATCTGGGTGTAAATCCGATCTCTACCAATCTATTGTGGTGAATTGGATATTGGTTTTATTTTTGTGATTACCCCTTTGGTGTAAGGGTGTTGTTGTTGAAACCCTAGACAAGTCTAGGTGTTGCGGTTGGAAATCCTGGTTAAGACTAGGTCGTTGGAAATCCTAACGAGTGAAATTAGGTATTTGTATTTGTCAAGGCAGAGTGGAAATCTCGTACTGGATTGGTCGGGGACTGGACGTACCCAAAAGTTGTGGGGAACCAGGATAAAAATCCTTGTGTCTGCGATTACTTATCTGTGTTTGTTTATCTTTGCTCTTACTTTATTATTTGCTAATTGTTATTCATCTATTGCAAAGATTAACTTTCTTTTATCCGCTGTGCATAAAGATATAATATTTGTATTACTGGTAAGCTTATCTTAACTGTGCTTTTAAATTCTCTGGGAGTCGACTACTGTTCATAGGGAGTCAACTACCTGCTGTGAAATTACTCTGTGATTATAAGATTACTTTGTTGATTAAGAACCAAGCGTAGATCACTCTACTTGGTTTCTTAGGCAACATTAGAAGGATTTGTTTTGTTTTGATTTGTAAAGAACGAAAAAGTTTTATCTCTATACAACACTATTCAACCCCCCTTCTAGTATTGTTTGCCATCCACATGATCCAACACTTACCACCGCCCATGTGTCATAAGTTCCTGGATCCAGCTCAATTACCTTCTCTCCGCATCCCATCCCGCCCCGCTCATTTCCATGCACTTGTAAACATCCTTGAGACGTGTCTTCAATGCTTTCATGTGAATTTTCACATTACCGCTTGTGAACGACGTCCCATGAGTGTTATTGATTTCGGCTACAGCGGCATTGAAGGCAGCCCCTTTAAATGTCTTATCGACCTTAAGGCCCTGCCGTGCAAGTTCAGCTAGGAATGGAATAAGGGTGGCATCGTGCTCGGGCTTCCATAGTTTGTTGTGTTGTGAAGAAGAGGAAGGTTGCTTCTGCTTTTTACTGGGACTTGATATAGACCCCTCGGTATCCTCACTATGCCGGATCGACTTCCTCGAGGAGTCACTGCCGGGAGTCCTTTCATTGCCACTTGGTGGCGTTGGCATAGCGAAGGCACCATGAGACGAGGGGCTTCTGAAAGTGGGGAGTTCTCCCCCTTGGAGCATATGCATATACCTATGGCCACTATGCGATGTCATTGACATAGGCATTTGCATTGGCATTGACATAGGCATTTGCATTGGCAAGTTGAAATTGCCATATTGTTGATATGTGATTCCATGCCCACCAGCTTGGAATCCATGCATTTGGTAGGGGTTAGGAGGCATCCTCAAGGGAATTGGACGGTTGAGAATGGGATCCACCCACCTTTCTGTTTCTCCACGTTGTGTCCTATGCACATATGTATCATAAAATTGATGCATTGGATCACTCCCATCCGGGTATGGATCACCCCCATTCCCTGATTTTGAAGATCCTTCCATCCCTACAACATCAATTGTATGATAATGAAAAGGAGCAATTTTATAGTAAACATCATTGAAATGATACCGAATGGTGTATAAAAATACAGAACTGCAAATCATTGAAAGGATAAGCCAAAGAATGAAAATATTGTCATAATGAACACACCAAACATAAAGCAATAAGCAAGGTACAATGGTAAATTTTTCAGACTTAGTAAGCAAATATTACGACCCCCTCATAGGCCATGCTCTACTGTGTTCCCGTTATTATTTATGTTAAAGTAGTCCACCCACATATCCCAAGGTCTCTGCTCCCTACACATTTTCCATCGATCCCATTGTTCGGTTTGTTCACGAATGGTCACCTGTTAGGATAGATCAATAACATCGTCATCCCTCTCATCGATACCCTCTACATCCTCCTCAAACCCATCACCTTCTTCAGTTAGGTGGGGGTCATGAGGAACTGCAATTTGGATGTAATTATGCAAAACAGTGCACGATAGTACGGTAGCGACCTGGCTCTTGAATGGGTAGTGAGGTTTGGATGTCAATATTTTAAACTTGTTCTTTAGGATACCAAATGTGAACTGATCTTTGATCTTAATGTAGAATGGCATAGGTTGAATAACTCTCGTCGATTTCGAGGAACCCGATCAGTATGGTCCTTCAAATGGTATCTAACTCCCCTGTAAGGAGATATGAATCCTGGCATTATAGTATATCCAGCATCGCAAAGGTAATATTTACCTACATTCAAACAAATAAACCAATTGTATGTTCAAACACTTTCTGAGATATGTAATTATAAATTATATGTAAATTTTTGTTATTACCTTCATACACTCGAAGCCCTAGTTGGGGGGGGGGGAAGACAATGCATCTTTCAGGACCGTAAAATCATTTGCGGATCCTTCCCACCCGGCCAATACGTTTGTGAATCTTTTATTTGGGGTAACAGCTGCAAGCACATTTTGCGTAACCCCCTTTCGTCCTCTAGAGCGGGGTACGAGCCTTGCTGGTAGAATGGCATCTATGTGCGTCCCATCAGTGAGCCCGATGCAGTCCTACAACATATTAAATGAGACCAATGTTCAATCCCAAAAATGATCCTTATTATACTGACACATATACATATAATCACACATACCTTAAAGTATGGGAACCAATTTGGATTATTAACTATCTCTGGTGGCGTCTCATTAGGAGCTTGCTTCACAACATATCCCGAAGTGCACACAGTCTCGCCATCACTTTGTTAAAATAACGGCTAACTGTCCCCCCGCCCCTTATGAAATCCACTTGCATGTCTCTATTCTTTGACTTGTGCCCTACCATATGCAGGAACATGGCCACTTGCTCCTCTACGGATACATGAATACTGTCCTTGAGAAGATCACGCTGGCGCATTAATGCTGCAAGATTCATGAAAACATGCCTACACATTCGTAGGTAGTGCAAACTGCTACTTTCAGACCCCCACAGAATTCTTCACATGTGGGATTTTCTATGCAGATCACGCATAGCTGATGGCTCTATGGGTATAGGGTCGGGCCTAGCGGAATTGTCAAGTCGTAAGGCTATTACGACAAATGTTATTGCAGCTGCGACAGCGGTACTAACTCACAACCCGAATGGTCTCCTTGTGTATCCATGTCACCCTTAATTGAATAACACATATATTTAATGTTAATTATATAACTAATCTACTACATATGACTAACACCTTTCAGATAAAATTGTGCGTATCCAAATCATTGGCCCTCAGATATAATGTGTAATCATAGGCACACACGTGGTTGCTTTGCCGTTGCTCCTGCCTTTTCACCCCATAAATGCAACAAGGAGACAATCCCCAAAAATAAATAAAATGAGCCAATCATAACAACAAAAACCCAAACTGTAACGAGATGACATGCCCCAAAAAACTGATACACTGCCCCTAAACAGAGCACTAAAAACACAAAATGAAACAATAAGCCATGACCAATAAAATTTGCTACAAGTCTACATGACCATAACAACCCAAATAGCACCCACCAAGGAGATAGGTGCCATGCCCCAAAAAATTGATAAAAATATCCAAACAAAACAACAACAAAAACCAAAACTAACACAAGGGGACATACCCCAAAAATCTGATACAAAGCCCCTAAAAAGAGCACCAAAAAACACATATTGCAACAAGGAGCCATGGCCCAAAAAATCTGATACAAGTCTACATGACCATAACAACCCAAACAGCACCAAGGAGCTAGGTGCCATGCCCCAAAATTTGATCAAATTATCCAAACATAACACCAACAAAAACCAAAACTGATACAAGGAGACATGCACCAAAAATCTGATACAAAGACCCTAAAAAGAGCAGCAAAAAACACATAATGCAACAAGGAGCCATGGCCCAAAAAATCTGATACACTTATCCATGACCATCCCATTCCATATCAGCTACAAGGAGCTAGGAGCCATGCCCCCAAAAATTTATAAAATGAGCCAAACATACCAACAACAAAAACCCAAAAAGCAACAAGGAGACATGCCCCAATAATCTGTTACACTGACCCTAAAAGAGCATTAAAAACACAAAATACAACAAGGAGCCATGCACAAAAAAATCTGAAACAATTATCCATGACCATAACATCCCAAAACAGCTACAAGAAGCTAGGAGCGATGCCCAAAAATTTATAAAATGAGCCAAACATACCAACAACAAAAACCCAAAAAGCAACAAGGAGACATGCCCCAATAATCTGTTACACTGACCCTAAAAGAGCATCAAAAAAACACAAAATGCAACAAGGAGCCATGCACAAAAAAAATCTGAAACAATTATCCATGACCATAACATCCCAAAACAGCTATACGAAGCTAGGTGACATGCCCCAAAAATTGTTAAAATGAGCCAAACATCTTCTAAAAAACCCAAACTGCAACTAGGAGACATGCCCCAACATTGTAAACATCAAAATGTGGATTAAAGGGAACCATCATAGCAATCCATCCAACGTGTACGTATGTAATAAAAAATCCCTTCATTCGTTCCTCATTTTTTACCATCATTGGGCATATTTTAGATTGCACATTTCTTTCATTCATCAAAAAAATCCAGTAGCCTACGCAGTCAGATAATCTCAACAGATCAAGCATAAGAAATAGCCGCAAGCACACAACCCCCAGCAAACTGGCATCAACGATCTGCTCCCATATGAACACATGGCATCATCACAAAAAGCTAAATTTGAGAGAGAGCCTAAGAGATTATACCTCTTCGATAATATCACAAAATTTGATAGAGATCCTGACGACCGAAGTTAGGGTTTTGCTCTGAGCTTCACCGGTTAACCGACCAAGCTAGGCACACCCTCTTCAGAGCCTACCAAGAAATCAAAGCCAGCAACTCTCAGATCAGCCCTAGGCAGCAAATGAGGCACCCAAATCCCTCGGATGCAAAAAGAAGAGCTAGGGTTTTTTTCGCCACCAACTGAATCCCGCACAAACGAAGGTGAGAGGAGAGGTTTTCTGACCGTGTGGGCCCCAGATCAAGGATTCTTAGCAAAATCTGCGCGATTTCCGGGGATTTCAGCTGAGGATTTTGGCCTCTCCACGTTGGAATCGTGGCGGCGAGAAGTTTCGCAGTGGAGTCACCGAAAGAAACAGACGAGAGGAAAGCGAAAGAAGAAAACGAGTGAACAGTGACGAAAGTGACGCGTAAATAGTGGCAAAAATTCACTTTCCAACCCAAAGTCCCCGAAAAGAAACTGGGATATTTGGGATTTTTTGCTGAAATTTCAAATATACTTTCGGCTTATTTTGATGGCCAAGTTACAATGAATTTTTGATGGGCCAGCTTACTGAGTTTTAGCATATTTTGATGGAAAGACACACAACAGATCATTCACACAGTACATGGTCGAACAGAACAAAGCGAAGCAAAGTCCAAGGTGGCAGCAAGGCATGAACGAAGTGAATTTTGAAACCTAATCTGTCACTATTTTGGGAATGTTGTGGGTCTAATTAAGGCTATAAATGCGATATTTTTGTCGAATTTTTGTTCCAGTTCGGAGGCTTGATTTTAGTATTTGATTATGGTTTAACTAAAATAATTAGATTTTGATAATTATTCAAATTAAATTTACGATATTCAAATTAAATTTAGTTTTATAGCACGATCCATGCACTAACTTGAAACATCTGAAGTTTTCCACCAAACAAACACAAAAATAGTCAAATGGTCTCACAGCTACTTTTCTAACCATAACTTTGCAGCACACTTTTCATCCAAACAAACAAAAAAATTCCACTCTGCTCATATTCAGATTCAACATCCCATTAACATTCAATAACCCAATTTTAACTGACCAAATAGCCCGTTTATTATTGAGAACAGCAAAAATGGGGGAAAAAACATCAATGCATCTGAGAACTCTGCAGTTTAATGTGGAAAAGGACTCCTACTTGCTCTTTATAAATAGCATTAGCTTGGTTTATCCAATAACCCTGCAGTTTAACTTTACCATCTGTATTTTGTATTTATACACTTGGCTTCTGTATTTATAAACGGCGAGTCCATGCCCATATAACGCATGGATGCATACAGCGATGCCGTAGCGGGATCGAGAGTGTTCGCATGACTACTAATCCGGTTACGAGATTGATCAAGAACAACAGACAATGAAAAACACAAACACACAGATTTACGTGGAAACTCCAAGACGGGGAAAAACCACGGGCAGAGGAGAGAAATTCACTATATCGAAGATCTGGTACAAAAGGATTAGGAGAAGTGCGGCGGCTAAAGAAAAGGTTAAAGCAGAAACTCTAGATTACATCATATTTATATGGGCAAAATTAGAAAGGTCCATACCGCGGGGCTCCGCCCACGCATCCCCGGTGGGCTCAGTGGTGGCCTGCGTTCTCAAAGTTATCGGCCCAATTCCTCCGCTACCACCACAGAGCCCTGCAAATTTCCACATTAAATATCCGCGCTGCGAGCTCTTCGGGTCGGGTCACACACACTAACAAATCCCGACACCAACCAATCCCATGAGTCTGTACATCTAAAGGTGAATATGTACCGAAAGAACCGAAAAACTTTACTTCTGCCACTAGAGAGATGATTAACTGCCAAGAGTAGTTTGGCTTTCCTTGGGGTTTTTTGAGGGGTTGTTTCACCGTCATTGATGGAAGAAGAAAGCAGAAGGAGATCAAGAAGAGGAGGTGAACGATGGAATTGGAACAAAGATGGAGCAAGGAGGGAGGGATATTATAGGCAGCGGCTTGGAGTCACGGGCGCCTTTGCAAAGGATCACGGGCTGCTTCGATTATGAGTGCACGTACGTGCTAGAGTATCAGAATCTCTGAAGGATCGATGGTTCAGACTGTACGTTGAGCATTCAAACTGCATACTGCCACTTCCACCATAATTATTCTTAAACATCAATACCACACTAATTATTTTGTAACGGTTAACTGCATTTTTCTGCATCCAGTAGTGTCGTTAATTCTAGTGTTTGCTTGGATAAAAATATGGAGCGAGGAGGTTATATAGTTAAGGTCTCGGCTGGCAGGAGAGCTTAGTTTTGTAAAATGCACTTCAATTTTTGAAACCAGTGCTTGTCTGAATGCTAAAATAAAATTTAATTAATTAAGGTTTGAAGTTACCCAACTGTTGATGCCCAGAATCTTGTGGCTCTCGGATGCGACTGTCGAAACGAGTATTCATGCAACGGACAGTCCGGATAGGATTTTGTCGGGCTAAGAGAGGCTCTTTCGCCGTCGCTGGAACTGAGATAAAACACGTCAGAGGAACAAAAGGTGGTGCCCTCTGATTCGACTCCGATGCTCAAGTCATTATCAAGCAGAGGAAGGAGTGAGAGTGGTCGAGTGTAGCCACCGCTAGGATAAAATCCTATCGTCTCCCTCAGATAAAACTGTTTGTATGGCATGCACCAAGAACGCATTAAATGCCTAGATAGGTGTAACGACTGGTTTTTCATGTATTTGGATTATCTATATTATATATATCTGTTTTGGTGGATTTTCTCCTCGTGTGTGATTTTCCATCTCCGTAGCTTTCGTTTTCGTTCGTTCCGTTGTGATTTTCTAGCTTCTTCCTTAGATCGTTGAGTTTGGAGTAAGTCATTCGTGACGAGCTTCATATCGCTCATATCTTAGAGATAGGTTGATCTTAGAAGCCGTAGGAATCTTCCTGGAGCTTCGCGCTTCGATTCGAGACTTTTCGTGCACCTTAGTTGGTTCAAGAAGGGGAACCAACCGACTAGATCGCAAACTAGTCGGTCAGGAACTCTTCTAGAACCGACTAGTTCATTAAATCAATTATACAGGAGTTACTGTTTACTCTTAGTCGGTCTAAGAACAACCACCGACCGACTAGATGTGAAACTAGTCGGTCAGAACTTGCTTTCAGACCGACTAGTTCCTTTGATTAATTTTACCTAAGTTACTGTTTATCGTTAGTCGGTCTAAGAACATTTTTCGACCGACTAGGTTGCAAACTAGTCGGTAAACCATCGTTCTTTAACCGACTAGCTCATTGACCATTTTGACGACCTGAGTTACTGTTTGGTGTTAGTCGGTCACAGCTGGTCGACCGACCGACTAGTTCTTAAACTAGTCGGTCAACAACCCTTCTTTGACCGACTAATCGACCCCGAAACCCTAGGTTTCGGGCAGCCGCCGCAACTTTTCCTATTTAAACCCCCAATCGTTTTCTTTTCTTTCTTTCACTTCTCTTGGCCATTTCCTTTCCCCCTGACCTCTGATCTTCCCCAACCTTCCCCTAGCTCTTCTCCTTCATCCCCGGAGCCCCTCACACCCTCATTAGGCCGGCCACCATGCTTTAGGCCGCCGGAAACCCCCAAATGTCCACAAACCCCATTTCTCCAGAATATCTCGCCATTTCCAGATCTGAACCATAGTTCTCCGGATTGTTCTTCCGTTGCCGTGCTTGCTCGGCATCGTTCTTCCGCTACGATACGGGTAATAAAACGATCCTTTAATATTCTCATAACCCCCTTTGTGATTTTTGTTAAACCCTAGTTCTGATATTGTTTTGCCATGGCAGCGATCCCATCTCCGTAGTTTAACATTTTGTGACGTGCCTCGTTGATCGTCATCCTTGGTATCAGGCAAGTGAAACTTGCCACTTAGGGTTTTAGGCCATGTCCTTAGGCCATTTACTTGTTTTAGCGTAAAAGAGACTAGGCAGTGAAAGGATAGCTGCCTAGACGCCCTTTGATCTAGCTTGACAACGAAGCTAGATCCGTCACCTTCATCATGCTTGCATGTCATGTTTAATTTCAATTAACGGTATGCAAATATCTGTTCATGTCATTGCATACATTGATTGTCCATCGTGATTGTGTAGCACACGCTACTCTAAAATGTAAGCTGCGGCGAGTAGGATCTTGACTCCTACACAGTGATCAGGCTAGGTGCACCCCTATGCCAAATACACTTCCTGACTCGTGATCCAGAAGCGAGCATAGTGTGTTGCTAATCCCAACGCTCGATACACGTGGAGGGGTAGGGTTAAACGGTCGCTTGAGCGTAGAAGTGAGCCCGTACAGCCACTTCAGCCAAAAGACGGAAACTCTGAGCACAAAGTGAAAATAGTGATAAGTGATTCGTGATTAGTGACTTGGTAGCTTTTGCTACATCGTACGTGCTTGTCTCTTCTCTTAACTGTTGCAACATACTTAACTGCCATGTCATTGCATCTTATTATAACTGCTAGGTTGTAAGTTTACTTTCAATTTCCTTGCTCAAGTCTTTTAGACTTGCTGACATGTGCCCCCTTTCTCTTTAGGTGTCGCATGTTAGATCCTGAACCAGAGTTCGTTGTTGAGGACGAGGTGTTTGCGGATGCCGAGCCTGAGTCTGTGTTTGACGAGGACTTTGTGGACATGTGAGATCAGTCGTAGATACTGTTTGTGTTGTTGTTTAGTCTGCTTTAGTTGTCGGTGCATTGCACCAATACCTTGTTCCGTGTTGGCTTTTGTTGGACATGTTTTGGGCCTAGACTCTTTCTTTTAGCCTGGTGGCTTTTCTGGATGTGGAACTTAATTTTAATGTTTGGAAAATTCTGAGATTTGAGATTTTTATTTCTGTCTCTCTTGTGTTATTATCATGTTCTGTTCGTGGTTACAGGGACTTGCATATGATATAGTGACGCTTATCAGGCTGCAGCTTCACAGCTCCACGCCTGAGCGGACATTCTCACGTCTCGCCTCCATTTTTGGGAAGCGGGGCGTGACAATAGGACACGACCCATCCGTCTGAGATCGCACCGCTGTGGGCACGCAGGTTGTTCAGGTCACATAGCTGAGGGAGACGACCTCGATGAGGTTGTCCCTATAGAGTTGTGCTGCTGAAGGAGTCGACCTAAGGACTCGAGTCATCCTAGAAGAGCTGAGGGAGCCAGCTTCGAAGAGGTCATCCCTGCTAAAATTTTCTGAGGCCAAGTCAGGTTGGCCCTCAAGTCGAAGTTAGGAGGTCCCCAATGGTAAAGGCAGCTCGCGACAGGTTCCATTTGTCGAGTTTGGTTGGGCCCGATGGCTGGTAGTCTCTAGTCCAAATATGGTATCTACAATGACCCCTCATTTACTGGTTCGATACTACTGACATGAGCTGCAACTATAAGATCGGGAGTGAAGAGACGACGAGATGAAACCAAGACAGTAGTTGATGCCTTCTTGGTCAGGTCAGTCTGACTCTGTCTCGGGAATAAGGATTCCATGATGACTGGTGGTGCTAAGGTGCAGGCGCACTCATGATGGCGTGCTGATGTGACTGTCATCATTTGTGAGTTAAAAGGATGATGCTTCGTATCTCACCTCGGGACTAGAAGAGGCTGGCTCAGACCTCGAGGAACTATTGCTAACGTGGCAAAGTCCGGTTCTCTGGTGATAGATTATGGGGAAGCTGAACCGTCACAAAGAATCGAACGGTTACGAGTGCTTCCCATCAATTCTTGCCTAGAGTAGGTTAAAATGGGAGGAAGTTTCGGTAATCATTCACATTTATGCTTTGCCCTTTTGTCATCTTCTTCTTTACTCTCCTCTACGACGAGACAATGTCTGACTAGTCCAACTACACTGACTCCCTGGCCACACCTCCTATGCCCTGGCCGTCCTCGTCGTCAGAGAGTGTGTTGTCTCTGGTGGAGACCTTCTCGAGTGAAGAGAGTGACCATCCATACAAGGAGATGAGAGGAAATGAAGAGTGGGCTAGACCAAAAGGGTTGGACATGGTTGCTTCACCGACAGAGAGATGATGGCCTCATCGCGATTGTGCTCGGGTTGTGCAATCCGATCATCCCTAGCCCATGATTGAGGTGGCACAGAATCCTCTAATGGTAAACCTTGATTTAGATGAGGAGATTGAGTCCCATCATCTTGCCTTAGCCGAGTGTTTTGGGAAGGGGAAAAGAAATGCGGATGCATGGACATTTGCTTAACCGTTGCAGAAGAAACTCTGAGTGATGACGTATGTACAAGCATCAAACCTTCCATCCCCTAAGGCAGTACTAGCCCATGCCAGTCAACCTGGTGGGAGCCTACGGTCTGAAAGCACAGTGGCAAACCGATAAGTTCTTCCTAAACGTGAGGTTGAGGAAGAGTCCAAGCTCCTCGGTATATGGGCCTTTGACTATATGTTAAGGGAGATGGTCGGTCCCCGTGAAGGCATCGATGCTAATAAAACCACAGCGCATGGGTCGTGCGTAGTCGCTTACGGGTCGAACATGAGGAGGCGATTAATGAGTATCGGTTTTATAGGTCTTCGAATGAGATCTACGCGATAGTCACGGCGATTGGTTGGTGAATGGTAGAAAGAGTGTGATCAAGGGGTAAAAACTCTAAGGCATGGGGAATCCCCGCCATTTGACTAGGTTAAGGTTAAACTAATAATCATCAGGGTGCCGGGTTCATTGGGACTCGGGAGAGGTCGTGTGACCTAAGGGCATTTGACTATCCCCCATTGTCGTGATGCATGATAGGTTATTCCCTTATGACATGTTGACGCATCCAAAACCTACACCTAGATTCCACCCGGCGATGTCACAGTCGTCAGGTGTGGTATGGCCACTAGATGTCAATTCCGGGCTCTATCCGCAAGCGGACGGTGTCAAATTATAGTATAAAGGATGTCGGATCCCAAAGGGATGGTGACAGTGTATTTGGGTTCTCAGCTTACTCTTATATCTCTAAGTGAGATAGCTATCAGGTTGAGAGAATTGGTTTTGGTATCATTGTTGATTTAATAATAAAAAGGACTAGGGCGTTAGGGATCACCGCTAAAACTGTCAGGGATCGACGTTGGAATAGAATCCTTACGTTGTATTAGGGTTAGGGGATTAATCTCCCAATTCGTACCACTCTCGTGGGTTAAAATTGCGAGGTATTTTGGTGGCTCTCGTTGACGCAATGGCGGTAGCCGTCAACGTAGCGATATAGTTCATCGACGGATCCCCTCAAGGCACTAGCCGGGCGTGGTCACGAGCCTTGGTTGGATCCGCCAATTTCCCTATTCGAATCCTAAGGATACCCCTTAAGCTCATCAATTTCACAGACTGTGGGCATGATCTCAGTACGGGTTATCCTAGGGATTCGGTAGGATCAACCGAAATACTCCCATTTTATCCCCAATTCAACTTAGGGGTCCGTATCTACTTCTCCCCCCAGGGTCTTAGAGCTAACCCATCAACCCTAGAAAAGACTACTCACTCATGACGTTATTGACGAATAAAAATACAATTTTTAGGAGAGAAAACATCATGGCAATTTGATAGAATGAAAATCGAGAAACTTACATCGAGAAATGAAGAAAAATAGCTAGCAATAGATCCAAAGAAGAATCAAAGATTCCAATACACAAATCACAATAGAACACCAAAATAATAATCCAATAATCTTCAAGAAATCGTTCTAGATCTAACAAGTATTTCTAATCCCTAATCTCCTCTCCAAAATTAATTCAAAAAACTAAGAATGAATCGCCCCCAAACACTGTCGTATCTTCCCTTACTTCACTCCCCCAAAACGTGCAACAGCCGCTCCCAAAATCTTTTCAAAAATGGCCTTCAGCATCGTCGATCGAGTGGGTGACTCGGTCGAGCAGTAGGTTGCTCGGTCAGTTGCTCGGCCAAGAAGCTGCACTGCTCGACCGAGCACGAAAGTGAATCGCACTCCTCCAAAATCTTCACTCTGTCTGCATGGCCCGAGTCAGCTTTGCTCGGTCCGAGCAAACAGCTGACTTGGTCACTGCAGAAGCAGCTCAGGCCGTGCAAGGATTAGTCGGGCTTCGGAATGAAAGGCTGCTCGACCGAGCACTATCAGTGCTCGGTCCGAGCAGGCTGCGTATCTGCTCCGTTGTTCTTCTTTGCATCTGCTCGACCGAGCAGCAGCTCTGCTCGGTCGAGTCACCTAGGAAACTCTCTCCTGCAGCATCTGAAGCTCCTCCTCTCCTCTTGCTCTCTCATCCACTCCTCCCATGGCTTCCAAAACACGGCAAACTTATGTAGAGCTTCGCCAACGAGCTCACGGGCGTGTCAGATGTGTCCATACCCAGATCGGGTCCCAAATCGCTCCAAAATCACTGAAAACTCATAAAACACTACGAAACTCGAATATAACGTTAGAAATGCGATATCGTAGGAAAATACGGGATTTGAATGCAAAAATGGCATGGAATGCGATGTCATGATGCTATGAAAAAGGTGTAAAATACGGACACATCAAAATCCCCCAAGGCTACCTCTTACTCGTCCTCGAGGAAGACGAATACTAGGTACGCCGGGAGAAATACAACAAGAAATAAAAAAATAAAAAAAAGAATAAAAGAGAATGGAAATGGATGGAGGGTGCTAAGGTTGTTCGGTCAGATCTCAGGCCTAAGCAGTATATCACGATGCTCTGAATAGTAAAAATACATGCTAATGGTACTTTCAAGCTTTACAGATCATATGTCTAGCATGCAATACAGACAAAAGATAGGGATCTACTGAAATAATACTATCAACTCATATCAATCTCATGCAGTCCATAGAGTCTAGTATAAAAGGAGTTGGTAATGCACTTTTCAATCACAGATACACATGAAGCATATAGAAATCACACAACATGCAACAGAGAATAGAAAGGATCATGCTATTCAATTATTCATTTTGAGTCATGAAAAATCTCCAAAAACTAAAGTGTTTTGTAAAGTTTAAGTATTATCAAATCTCCCCGTTATGCACCGTCTCCACTCTAATGTCACACTCATTCATGTGATCAGTTGGTTCACCCCCCCCCCCAAGCTTAGCTTGAGGCGTCGCATCTAGGAATAGGATATGGAATTTTTCTTCTTCTTCCCAGTATATGTGATAGCTTCTAATGAAAGTATAGAAACTATTTCATTCCTTTATTTTCTCTTTTTTTCTTTTCTTTTTCACATATATATACACACATTTTTCTTCTTTTCTTCTTTTCTTTTTTTTCATTTCATTTAGAAGCTATACTTTTTCCATTTGAGATTTTTGGGAAGTGAGATGCGGTAAGGGTAGTTGTAGGGGTGGAACCAACAGATATGTAGAGAACTATAGAGATATGTGAAGAAGGAAAATAATAGATCTCTCGGTTCACTTATAAGAGGTGTACAACGGCTTAATAAGATAATACTCTAACTAAACTCATAATTAGCATGGATATTTTCATTCATCTAGATGAACACTGAAAAAGCATGCAATAATAGGCACCATGATATCAAGCATGCAAACAGAACTGAATAAGATATAAAGCAGATGCTCCAAGTGTTCTAGTGATGCGTGAACCTAGGTACATTACCCAACATAGCGCATACTAGATACTATTTCATGCATTTGATTTTCAATTCATTTCAGACATTAAATCAGATAGATGAGCAAAAAAATATGCACGCATATAGAAAGTAAAACTGAAACTACCCTAATAGCATATCATCAGATAGTAAGCATCATAAGTAACTACTAAGGCTACGAGAGGTATCATCATGCAGAACATCCTTAGCATAAAAAGAAAAAGGACGGAGAAAATAGCAAAATGAAAAGAGGGATGCATGCATGGCAAAAAAACAGAAGATATGATGCAGAATGAGAAAAAGGATAAAAAGTGAAAAAGGGGCAGAAAAGTGAACTAAAAGCTGAAAGGGGGGGAAATGTAAATGAAAAATGAAAAATAAAGCGGTAGCGCTCATCCCCCAAGCTAAACCCAACAGCGTCCTCACTGCTGAGAAAACGCTGGTAGGCGGGAGATGATGCTAAATAGGTGGGCAGGTGGTGGAATATAAAATTAAAACTGTGCAAAAAGAAGTAAAAACATGACATGATGCAATGATGAAGAAAAATGATGCGTGTGTGGGTCCTTCCCCAAGCTATCTAAGATCAGGGCCCCGAACAGACAGATGGGCACAAAATAATATAGAGGAGGCAAAGAGTGGGTAGGGACAAAATCAAGCAGTGGCACCACCCTCTGGGGGTGGTGATGGATCCCGCTGCTGTGGACCAGGAGATGTGGGTGGATCTGGCTGGGGCTCAACTGGTGGGTCAGAGGGGAGATCAGTGGTGGTGGTGTGAGGCGTGGCTGAAAATAGAACTAAGGCAGAAGTGGGATCTACTGTGACGACCGACTCAGATGTTGAAGAAGTAGGCTCTGCAGAAGCCTGGGAAGTGGAGCACTGAGTGGTGCGAGGGTAGTCACAGTGGCTGGCCGGGGTGGTGGGGCATGTGCTAGGATCACGGGTGGTGTTCCACGGGTCAGAAGTAGGTCAATAATGGAGGCCAGGTCTGCCTCGACTCTATTGTGATGTGTCGCCATCGAGCGTACGAAGGCGTCGAAATATCGTCGAAGGTGAGAAGTCGACTCCTCCAACACTATCAGACGACCGTCTGTGGAACGGGAGTCGAGTGGAGGGCGGGGAACGTGACGGTGAGTCACCACTCTCGTAAAGAGGTCACGTGCAGCTGATGCACGGTGCCTATGGTGGAAAGTCGGAGAGGGTGAGCTCGAAGAGATCTCAGTAGCGGCTGAAGAAAGAGCGGTCGTCGACACAGAAGTGTGGATAGACGTCGAAATGCTCTCTGTAAAGATGGCCGCTGATGGTGACAAAGTGGTGCCGGAGAGGGGAATGTGGGGACCTAAAGATATCGAAAGTGAATCTTTGAGGTCCCTAAGAGGTGGAAGGGTGGGGGCTGGATCGTGGTCAGGGAAGTCCAGATCAGTAGGCTCCGGAGCAGAGATAATATTGGTGCCCTCAGGCACGGAGACTGAAGAGACAATGACAGTGGCCTCGAGGCAAGAGGTGGTGACAGTCCCCGAGCTCTCTATGGTGGTGGAGGTGGAAGAAACAGAGGTGGAAGAAGACGTGCCTCCTGAGCGAGTTGGATATAAAGGCGGAGCTGGAAGTGCGGCCACTAGGGCTGCAAGGTCGTGCTCTTCGTACTCAGCGGAGCGTGGTACCAGGTTATCGGCGACTGCCTCAACAGGTGCTCCTGGGGGCTCGAATATGTGGAGGGCTCGAAGTGGGTCGACCATGTCAATCATCCAGCTCAGCTGGACTAGTGCTATGTGGGTAAGGTAAGGGGCAGGAAGTACCATGTGAGGCATGTGGTGGGTGCTGGTAGGCCCAAAATAGTGCTTCTCTCAAGCGCAAGAGTCCGTACAAGTAATATAATCTGGGAGTCCAGATGTCGAATCCTCAGGAGAAAATCTGTTGCAACCACAGCTCAAATCAAATAGAAATCTGACGAAGAGAAACTAACCACTTCGATAATGATGGTGATGATGGTGTGAAAGTACGTGATGGTGAAGTTTGGTGTGCGAACAATACGAACAAAGAAAAAGTCGTGTATGAAAGTATGTATGAGAAATATGCGCATGGTATGGGTTCGTCAGGATCAGCGATTCGTATACGTTGGTTGATTAAATATAACTCAATAAATCCTCCTTTTGGGAGCGATTCATCAGAAAATACCCTTTTGGGGGTTCAAGCACAATATGAATAAAATCGTTGCTAAAGTTATAATCTTGCAAATACTGTATGAAACTCTCTTTTTGGAGAGATCAAAGCTCACCCTTGTGGGGGCGATCATCAACTCAATCACTTCTTTTGGAAGATGAAAAAGAGGATTTAATAACAAAAACTACAACTTTAGCGACATTATCGATTAAGCACAATGATATTCAACCAAACAAATACGATTCACATCCCCTAACTACTCCATACCATGCACAAATAAGATTTAGCTACTCATAATGCAAGAATAAACAAAGTTCATAGCAAAATACATGGTTCTAATAGCAAAATATGATGAAAAACACCCAAATACGGGGTATGAGTTTAAGAAACCATCACCAAAACTCCAAGCTAAGCCTCAAAACTCTCTGGAAATAAGAAGAATAGCCTCTGGAATTTTACAGAATTTTGCTCTACAGAAATACGTCCAATAGCTACTCCAAAAACCCCAAAATACGCCAGAATCCCCCCCCCCCCCCCAAAACCCTAGAAATACGCTTATATAGAGGCATTGCGGGTTTAAAAGGCTTAATGGGTGGAAACCCGCTTCAAATACGCGTTAAAACCCAACCCGCGAAGTGGATCAAATACTGGCCGTTCGATCTGGGTGCGATTCAACATCCGTTCGCCACATGGCTCCTTTGTAAACGGATCTGCGCCCGCTTTTGTTCACAGCTCCGAGCCCAGCTCGGAGTCGTTTTCGACTGTTCGATCGAAACTCAACGTCCTCGATAAGGCCACGTATTCCCCTAAGTTCGCCCGCTCTCCATCAGCATCGGGATGAATGTCGACCGCACGATGGCGATCGGACGGTTCCGCGCGAGCCACGTAGCCCCTCTGCCTCGCAACGTCGGATACGTACTGCGTCGTTTTCTGGCCGTTCGATCTAAATCGAACGGATGAATGGATGCCGCGTCGCCGGAGTTGTGAGCCGCTCGATCTAGCGGGAAAGGCTGAGATCACGCCACGTGTTGAGCTCTGGTTGAAGCGGCGTACGTATTTCGTATTTTACGCGTATTTCGACCGTATTTCTTTATTTAATTGGTATTCTGCATTAAAAAATTCACAGTAATTAGCACAGATCTCAGAAAAATACAAATAAATAGTCGTTGGAATCGTGAGATCGAGACCAAGCTAGGAAAAATATAAAAAGTGCAGAAATACTCCATTAATTGCTGTTTTTGTGCTCAAATAAGGTGTTTTCTCTAATAAATGATTGTGTACAAAATACGAATGTATTAGAGAACAATATAGGATCATATGAGCACAAAATAGGGCTAAATGGTGGGTTAAATATGTAATATTGAACCCGAATCACACCCGCAACTAGCGATTTGCTAGTCTCTAGCAAAAAGAGCGATGAATACGGATGATTAATAAAACAATAAATCTATCGATCTCTTATGGCATGGCTCAATAATACACATTCCAACATGATCTTGACCATCAATATACACAATCCATGACTAAGATCAATCACACGATATTTTCTCTAATTTAATATGAATAAATGACATGCAAGCATCGTTTTGCGCAAGCGAAAGTATAACACGTCGTTTATATTCTAGTTTTCTTGTTTCCAAGGAATTGGCATCTCAAAACGATCATTCAAATCATGTGTATTGACGTTGCTTAGTATATTCACCTTTCTTTTCTTTCATTAGTTCCGCGTAACGCGCATCAAGCAACATTCGCAGAAAAATGTATAACTTGGATCGCTCCATCAAATGAGCGAGTTTCCGGTCAATGGCTCCCAAATCAGGCGATAATAGGGCATTAGGCCAAAAAGGACCCCTCGGACTGTACTACTCGAGCCAACCAAGTTATTTATTAGTGACATACTTATTCATTCATTTTTTTCTTTTCTTTCTTTTTCTTTTTGTAAGCAACTCAATACCCATCAATATGAATATAAACATTAGTACCAATGGCCATATTCCTCTTCAATCTTGAAGACTTTTCTAATAAATCATTTATACTTAAGCTTTTTCATCACATTAGCATGCATGCAATAAATTCAAACTATTTCGAGATATCAATCATGGAAATTGAAAATTTTCCTGAATAGCATATTAACAGTAATTCCATGAAGAGAAAAATAATTAACTCAAGCCATAAACAAATTTTAGAACTCAATCAATGCATAATCATCCGTATTTGTGGAATGTGAGGGAGTTTTAAATGATGAGATTTGGTGATTTATTCTTCTCAAAAACAAAAAAAATCCTAAGGTCTCATACACACCCCCCAACTAAAGATGGACATTGTCCTCAATGTCGAAAGGGGTACGAGTTTATTCAAGCAAAGCAACCTAGAAAGCATATAAAACTACACTAATGGAAAGAACACACTGTGGTCGAATGGCGGATCACGAATCTTTGATTGTGGAGAAAGTTGTTTAATTTTCTCCTTGCGCTCCTCGGCGATTATTCTTCCTCCATTAGCTAAATTGGACTCCAGCAACACAACTTCAAGCATCTCTATAAGCTGTTTACCAGTTTCCTGCAAGAGATGAGTCATGTCAGTCCAAATTAGTTTAAAATTATTTTCAAGAAAAACATTCCAAATGTAGTCATCAAAATAGTTAAAATAAATTGAAGCAAGTTGACGACTACTCCCTGAAAGGTATGCATTACTCTCGGTATGATGCTCAATCATTGAGGAGAGGGATAAATGATTTTGGGATAAAACTGGAGAAGGGAATGGTTCTGGCTCCATGTCGATAATCTCAAAACCCTTTTCCCTAGCTGTGTCCTCCTCCTGTTCATCCAAAATTGCTAGCTCGTCCTCTCTTTTGCACACACTTCTTGCCATGTAGATATTTTTATTCATGTCCTCAATGTGACATGGCTCGCTCGATATACCTGTAATAGAAGATAAACTCGTATTAAATTCTTGAAGTGAAATTTCAAAAAAATTACTTTCTTCTACGCAAGTGGCAATCAAATTAAGATTTTCAATAGATTTTTGAATCTGTCGACTCCGAGCAAGGAAATTCTCTTGGAATTGATGGGATGTGGCCTCATGTGTCTGAATAATCAGGTAAACTTCCTCTTTCAAGGATTGCAAAGGTACGTCTACGCTTTGCTCTTCTTGATCAAGGCACGAAGGCTCCGTTGAATCGCTCTCTGAAGTCTCTTCCATGGTTTCTTCATTTTCTTGCAGAGACTCCATGCATTCCCACGCCTCTGTCGGCGTCATGCCTCCCAATAATTCCTGCAGCTGTGGTCGTAGTCCATCTAGGAAGGACTCCAAAAGCTCTTCATTTGTGTACCCATGCTGCGGATAGCTCGATACTATGTTTGTGAACCTCCTCCAGGCCTGAAAGAAAGTTTCATAATCAGTCTGATTAAAATTAACAATCTTGAGCTTCTCCATCCTATGTTTGTGTGCATTAGCATACCTTGCATCATACAGATTGTTTGTGCAATAGAAATTCATATATTTCATTTTAAAAAATAAATAAATAAATAACAAAAGTTTATGTACAATAAAATTAAACAAAAAATTATATACAGTAAAGTGGAAAGATCTCACCGAAGGTCTTCTAAATGAAATAAACTGTGGTAACAAACCATTCCTCCCCGGCAACGGCGTCAAAAACTTGGTAGGCCCAAAATAGTGCTTCTCTCAAGCGCAAGAGTCCGTACAAGTAATATAATCTGGGAGTCCAGATGTCGAATCCTCAGGAGAAAATCTGTTGCAACCACAGCTCAAATCAAATAGAAATCTGACGAAGAGAAACTAACCACTTCAATAATGATGGTGATGATGGTGTGAAAGTACGTGATGGTGAAGTTTGGTGTGCGAACAATACGAACAAAGAAAAAGTCGTGTATGAAAGTATGTATGAGAAATATGCGCATGGTATGGGTTCGTTAGGATCAGCGATTCGTATACGTTGGTTGATTAAATATAACTCAATAAATCCTCCTTTTGGGAGCGATTCATCGGAAAATACCATTTTGGGGGTTCAAGCACAATATGAATAAAATCGTTGCTAAAGTTATAATCTTGCAAATACTGTATGAAACTCTCTTTTGGAGAGATCAAAGCTCACCCTTGTGGGGCGATCATCAACTCAATCACTTCTTTTGGAAGATGAAAAAGAGGATTTAATAACAAAAACTACAACTGTAGCGACATTATCGATTAAGCACAATAATATTCAACCAAACAAATACGATTCACATCCCCTAACTACTCCATACCATGCACAAATAAGATTTAGCTACTCATAATGCAAGAATAAACAAAGTTCATAGCAAAATACATGGTTCTAATAGCAAAATACGATGAAAAACACCCAAATACGGGGTTTGAGTTTAAGAAACCTTCACCAAAACTCCAAGCTAAGCCTCAAAACTCTCTGGAAATAAGAAGAATAGCCTATGGAATTTAACAGAATTTTGCTCTGTAGAAATACGTCCAATAGCTGCTCCAAAAACCCAAAAATACGCCAGAATCCCCCCCAAAACCCTAGAAATACGCTTATATAGAGGCATTGCGGGTTTAAAAGGCTTAATGGGTGGAAACCCGCTTCAAATACGCGTTAAAACCCAACCCGCGAAGCGGATCAAATACTGGACGTTCGATCTGGGTGCGATTCAACATCCGTTCGCCACATGGCTCCTTTGTAAACGGATCTGCGCCCGCTTTTGTTCACAGCTCCGAGCCCAGCTCGGAGTCGTTTTCGACTGTTCGATCGAAACTCAACGTCCTCGATAAGGCCACGTATCCCCCTAAGTTCGCCCGCTCTCCATCAGCATCGGGATGAATGTCGACCGCACGATGGCGATCGGACGGTTCCGCGCGAGCCACGTAGCCCCTCTGCCTCGCAACGTCGGATGCGTACTGCGTCATTTTCTGGCCGTTCGATCTAAATCGAACGGATGAATGGATGCCGCGTCGCCGGAGTTGTGAGCCGCTCGATCTGGCGGGAAAGGCTGAGATCACGCCACGTGTGGAGCTCTGGTTGAAGCGGCGTACGTATTTCGTATTTTACGCGTATTTCGACCGTATTTCTTTATTTAATTGGTATTCTGCATTCAAAAATTCACAATAATTAGCACAAATCTCAGAAAGATACAAATAAATAGTCGTTGGAATCTTGAGATCGAGACCAAGCTAGGAAAAATATAAAAAGTGCAGAAATACTCCATTAATTGCTGTTTTTGTGCTCAAATAAGGTGTTTTCTCTAATAAATGATTGTGTACAAAATACGAATGTATTAGAGAACAATATAGGATCATATGAGCACAAAATAGGGCTAAATGGTGGGTTAAATATGTAATATTGAACCCGAATCACACCCGCAACTAGCGATTTGCTAGTCTCTAGCAAAAAGAGCGATGAATACGGATGATTAATAAAACAATAAATCTATCGATCTCTTATGGCATGGCTCAATAATACACATTCCAACATGATCTTGACCATCAATATACACAATCCATGACTAAGATCAATCACACGATATTTTCTCTAATTTAATATGAATAAATGACATGCAAGCATCGTTTTGCGCAAGCGAAAGTATAACACGTCGTTTATATTCTAGTTTTCTTGTTTCCAAGGAATTGGCATCTCAAAACGATCATTCAAATCATGTGTATTGACGTTGCTTAGTATGTTCACCTTTCTTTTCTTTCATTAGTTCCGCGTAACGCGCATCAAGCAACATTCGCAGAAAAATGTATAACTTGGATCGATCCATCAAATGAGCGAGTTTCCGGTCAATGGCTCCCAAATCAGGCGATAATAGGGCATTAGGCCAAAAAGGACCCCTCGGACTGTACTACTCGAGCCAACCAAGTTATTTATTAGTGACATACTTATTCATTCATTTTTTTCTTTTCTTTCTTTTTCTTTTTGTAAGCAACTCAATACCCATCAATATGAATATAAACATTAGTACCAATGGCCATATTCCTCTTCAATCTTGAAGACTTTTCTAATAAATCATTTATACTTAAGCTTTTTCATCACATTAGCATGCATGCAATAAATTCAAACTATTTCGAGATATCAATCATGGAAATTGAAAATTTTCCTGAATAGCATATTAACAGTAATTCCATGAAGAGAAAAATAATTAACTCAAGCCATAAACAAATTTTAGAACTCAATCAATGCATAATCATCCGTATTTGTGGAATGTGAGGGAGTTTTAAATGATGAGATTTGGTGATTTATTCTTCTCAAAAACAAAAAAAATCCTAAGGTCTCATACACACACCCCCAACTAAAGAGGGACATTGTCCTCAATGTCGAAAGGGGTACGAGTTTATTCAAGCAAAGCAACCTAGAAAGCATATAAAAACTACACTAATGGAAAGAACACACTGTGGTCGAATGGCGGATCACAAATCTTTGATTGTGGAGAAAGTTGTTCAATTTGCTCCTTGCGCTCCTCGGCGATTATTCTTCCTCCATTAGCTAAATTGGACTCCAGCAACACAACTTCAAGCATCTCTATAAGCTGTTTACCAGTTTCCTGCAAGAGATGAGTCATGTCAGTCCAAATTAGTTTAAAATTATTTTCAAGAAAAACATTCCAAATGTAGTCATCAAAATAGTTAAAATAAATTGAAGCAAGTTGACGACTACTCCCTGAAAGGTATGCACTACTCTCGGTATGATGCTCAATCATTGAGGAGAGGGACAAATGATTTTGGGATAAAACTGGAGGAGGGAATGGTTCTGGCTCCTTGTCGATAATCTCAAAACCCTTTTCCCTAGCTGTGTCCTCCTCCTGTTCATCCAAAATTGCTAGCTCGTCCTCTCTTTTGCACACACTTCTTGCCATGTAGATATTTTTATTCATGTCCTCAATGTGACATGGCTCGCTCGATATACCTGCAATAGAAGATAAACTAGTATTAAATTCTTGAAGTGAAATTTCAAAAAATTACTTTCTTCTACGCAAGTGGCAATCAAATTAAGATTTTCAATAGATTTTTGAATCTGTCGACTCCGAGCAAGGAAATTCTCTTGGAATTGATGGGATGTGGCCTCATGTGTCTGAATAATCAGGTAAACTTCCTCTTTCAAGGATTGCAAAGGTACGTCTACACTTTGCTCTTCTTGATCAAGGCACGAAGGCTCCGTTGAATCGCTCTCTGAAGTCTCTTCCATGGTTTCTTCATTTTCTTGCAGAGACTCCATGCATTCCCACGCCTCTGTCGGCGTCATGCCTCCCAATAATTCCTGCAGCTGTGGTCGTAGTCCATCTAGGAAGGACTCCATAAGCTCTTCATTTGTGTACCCATGCTGCGGATAGCTCGATACTATGTTTGTGAACCTCCTCCAGGCCTGAAAGAAAGTTTCACAATCAGTCTGATTAAAATTAACAATCTTGAGCTTCTCCATCCTATGTTTGTGTGCATTAGCATACCTTGCATCATACAGATTGTTTGTGCAATAGAAATTCATATATTCCATTTTAAAAAATAAATAAATAAATAACAAAAGTTTATGTACAATAAAATTAAACAAAAATTTATATACAGTAAAGTGGAAAGATCTCACCGAAGGTCTTCTAAATGAAATAAACTGTGGTAACAAACCATTCCTCCCCGGCAACGGCGTCAAAAACTTGGTAGGCCCAAAATAGTGCTTCTCTCAAGCGCAAGAGTCCGTACAAGTAATATAATCTGGGAGTCCAGATGTCAAATCCTCAGGAGAAAATCTGTTGCAACCACAGCTCAAATCAAATAGAAATCTGACGAAGAGAAACTAACCACTTCAATAATGATGGTGATGATGGTGTGAAAGTACGTGATGGTGAAGTTTGGTGTGCGAACAATACGAACAAAGAAAAAGTCGTGTATGAAAGTATGTATGAGAAATATGCGCATGGTATGGGTTCGTTAGGATCATTGATTCGTATACATTGGTTGATTAAATATAACTCAATAAATCCTCCTTTTGGGAGCGATTCATCGGAAAATACCATTTTGGGGGTTCAAGCACAATATGAATAAAATCGTTGCTAAAGTTATAATCTTGCAAATACTGTATGAAACTCTCTTTTGGAGAGATCAAAGCTCACCCTTGTGGGGCGATCATCAACTCAATCACTTCTTTTGGAAGATGAAAAAGAGGATTTAATAACAAAAACTACAAATTTAGCGACATTATCGATTACGCACAATAATATTCAACCAAACAAATACGATTCACATCCCCTAACTACTCCATACCATGCACAAATAAGATTTAGCTACTCATAATGCAAGAATAAACAAAGTTCATAGCAAAATACATGGTTCTAATAGCAAAATACGATGAAAAACACCCAAATACGGGGTTTGAGTTTAAGAAACCTTCACCAAAACTCCAAGCTAAGCCTCAAAACTCTCTGGAAATAAGAAGAATAGCCTATGGAATTTTACAGAATTTTGCTCTGCAGAAATACTTCCAATAGCTGCTCCAAAAACCCAAAAATACGCTAGAATCCCCCAAAACCCTAGAAATACGCTTATATAGAGGCATTGCGGGTTTAAAAGGCTTAACGGGTCAAAACCCGCTTCAAATACGCATTAAAACCCAACCCGCGAAGCGGATCAAATACTGGCCGTTCGATCTGGGTGCGATTCAACATACGTTCGCCACGTGGCTCCTTTGTAAACGGATCTGTGCCCGCTTTTGTGCACAGCTCCGAGCCCAGCTCGGAGTCGTTTTCGACCGTTCGATCGAAACTCAACGTCCTCGATAAGGCCACGTATCCCCCTAAGTTTGCCCGCTCTCCATCAGCATCGGGATGAATGTCGACCGCACGATGGCGATCGGACGGTTCCGCGCGAGCCACGTAGCCCCTCTGCCTCGCAACGTCGGATGCGTGCTGCGTCGTTTTCTGGCCGTTCGATCTAAATCGAACGGATGAATGGATGCCGCGTCGCCGGAGTTGTGAGCCGCTCGATCTGGCGGGAAAGGCTGAGATCACGCCACGTGTCGAGCTCTGGTTGAAGCGGCGTACGTATTTCGTATTTTACGCGTATTTTGACCGTATTTCTTTATTTAATTGGTATTCTGCATTCAAAAATTCACAGTAATAGCACAGGTCTCAGAAAAATACAAATAAATAGTCGTTGGAATCGTGTGATCGAGACCTAGCTAGGAAAAATATAAAAAGTGCAGAAATACTCCATTAATTGCTGTTTTGTGCTCAAATAAGATGTTTTCGCTAATAAATGATTGTGTACAAAATACGAATGTATTAGAGAACAATATAGGATCATATGAGCACAAAATAGGGCTAAATGGGGGGTTAAATACGTAATATTGAACCTGAATCAGGTGTCGACAAGATATGTCCAGTGACGATCCCCATAACGTCTGATGATATGCATATGCTCTAGGACACCAAGAGTCAAGCGAGTGGGTCCAATAGGGGTCGCCAGGTCATCGGGAATGTGGATATCAAGCATCCGTGCAAAAATGGTAAATAATCCGCTGCAGCAGATGTCTGTGAAGAAGTAGTTGGTGGCAGTCTACAGAAGGCGATGACACAACCAGTAGGCTGCGTCTGAAAGCATGAAAGGGCGAAGGGAGCCATCTGGGTGAAAGCGCCTAGGCCGGGTCATGCCCATAAGGTGGGTAAGCTCTGGTAGGGACATGGTCCTGACCGCTGGCCTGCAAAAAAATGGTAGTGGCTGGTGTCTCTACGCGTAACGAAGGTAGGGATGCACTATGCACGATGCCTTCACCCGGCTAGGGCGGTAGTGATCCAAACCTGAAATACGATGCCAAAAAGCTGGAGCATCGAATGTGTCAAGATCGTAGTTTGGGGAAAATGCGGCTCTGGGCTCGGGGATAGCTGGGAAGTGGAAGTGCTCGCAGATCATGGCATATGTAATCATGCAATCGTGATCCATGAGGCGAAAGGTTATGCCATCACCCACCGGAGTGCGAGCGATGGAGCTAAGAGTCTCCAGGGCAATGTGGGAGTACGTGGGGGTGTGGACGGCTAGGAGACGATTGAAGCTGATCGTACGGTAGAGCCACTGGACTCCCTGCGAGAGTCCAAGGGACCGGAGGGTGGACACGTATATGAACACTGTGGGGACGAGATGACGCTGCGAGAGCCTGACGAAGCACTGGCAGTGTGCGTCGTCACGGAAAGTGATGCTGTAGGTCCGTAGACATACTAGTAGAGCGTCCCTGGTGGGGGCAGGGTGTGGGGGTTATGATGGAGGGGCGGTGGGTTCAGTGATGGGGATAGGGGCAGAGGTGGTAGGGGTAGTGGTGGCCGTGATAGGTGTGGTAGTGGTGAGGATGGTAGTGGTGGTCGTGATAGGTGCGATAGTGGTAGGGAAGGTGGTGGTGGGGGTAGTTGTAGTGGTGGTGGTGAGGTGGGTGCGACGTGTGGGTCGGGATGAGGAGGCGCCAGGAGTCGGCCTCTTCCCACGAATGGGAGGGGTGACGGCTCCTCGTGTGCGAACTATCGTGGAGATGGGGGGATGATGTGTCTGTACAAAAATAAAGTAAATAGAGGAAAGAGTGTACCGACTGAAAGAGAGATGCTAAAATCTCCCCCAAGCTAATCCCGGTAGTGGCTTCTGACATAGGCCAGTCGTACCTGAAATTGAAACAAGAAAAACGTCAGAAAAAGATATTAAAAATAGGGAAAATGCTGAATTGGGCTTGCTCGACTGAGCAGCTCTACTGCTCGGTCCAAGCTGTGCAGCTCGGTTGGAAATTCTGACCGAGCACCATTGTTGCTCGATCATCCGTGGGTTTTGTCGAGAGGGGATGGTTGCTCGTTCGAGCACTGTGAGTGCTCGAACGAGCAGCGGGTGCCGTCTTAGGGCACCGGCCATCGGGTGCGTGGGGGGTTTTTTGTGCAACGCAATTAGAGAGAGGGGGGAAGGGCAGAGGGGGATGGGGTAGGGTTTTGAGGTGGGCGATGCCGTTGACGGTGACGGCGCTAGCGGCGGCCGTCGTCGATTAGAAAAGTTGATGGGGGAGAGAGAGAGGGAGGCGGAGAGATAGAGAGAGGGGGGCAACTGACCGGAGGTGGAGCGTCGGATGGGCGGCACAGGTGACGGCGTGGGAGGATGACGGTGATTAGGGAGGTCGAGTAGGCGGTGAGGGAGAGTGCTCGGGTAGCTTAGGGTAAAAAATTTAGAGCTAGGTTAAAAATGAAAACGAATTGGGTTAAAAACACGACTCGTTCGGTAATGGGGCCCATGAAAAATAAGGTAGACTGACTCGGTCGAGCAGCATAGGTGCTCGAGCTGAGTCAAACACGAAAAAATATAAATTAAGAGTACTCCCTTGCATGCTCGATCGAGCAGCATGATGCTCGGTCGAGCAGATCATCACTCGAACCGAGCAGGGTATGCTCGAGCCGTGCAGACAGAGTGTTGTTTTCTTCAATTCTTCACGAGCCTGCGTTGCTCGACCGAGCAGTGTGCTGCTCGGTCGAGTAGTTGTCTGTTCGGACCGAGCAAATGCTGTTCGGGCTGTATAAACAAAGTGATGATTTTGTTCTTAATCCTCGTCCCTGTGCTGCTCGACCGAGCAGTGTAGCTGCTCGGTCGAGTCACATGTGTCTTCTTTTTGCTCCTTTTTCTTTCGTTTTCTCTTCAAATCTGCTGCTCTCCTCCAGCTTCCTTCCGTTTAAAATGTCGATTTACATGCCCCCTAATGTTTAACATGTAAAGAGGAAGAACTTATAAAATTTTTATGGTTTTATAGTTTTACAGGAAATTAACAATGTTTTTGTTTCGTTTTCTCAAATAAATGAAGTAAAAATAAGAAAATTGAAAAAGATAGTCAAGGATACAAGAGATTGGGTTGCCTCCCAATAAGTGCTCGTTTTTAGTCATGAGCTCGACTCCCTTTGATTCATTAATAGTCATTTGGTGTGCGTGAAATTTGCGCGTCGTTCTTTCCAATGGTGCAATCCGGCAGTATTTGGTATCCGTCTACTTCAAGCTTCTCCCTCGCGTAGCCTATGGCCTTCGGTTATTCACAATGCAAAGAACGATTCAAAAGCTCCTCATCCAACACTTGGATGTAGGCGATGACCACTTTGTGGTAGGTTGGGTCGCCGTCATCGTCAACACCTGCTCTCATTGGGTCCTTCATGACCCCCTCAGAAGTAAAATCTTCTACAGCTTCATCTTCCAGGAGCTCCAAATAGGTAGCCCCTTCCTAATGAGCACACTCTCTCATTGGCTTTTGCAGCCTGAATTCAGCTTCGATGTTCCCCACGTTCAGCGAGAGAGTCCCTTCTCGGACATCAATCAAAACACCGGTCGTCGCCATGAAGGGGCGTCAAAGTATAAGCTGGGAGCTCCCTTCCTCGAGCATGTTCATAATGGCAAAGTCAATGAGAACACATAACCCGGGGGTATCTGGAGAATAATATCCCTGGCTATGCCCACTGGGTAAGTGATCGAATGGTCCGCAAGCTGGATGTACATATTCGTCGGCTCTAGTTCACTTCCGGTCTGCAATCTCTCGAATATAGAAAGGGGCATCAAACTGATGCTAGCCCCTAGATCAATCAAAGCTCGGCTGATGGGCATCCCTCCGATGGAGAATGGAACGGTGAAGCTCCCCGGATCCGATAGCTTCTGGGGGAGATGATTCTTTATAACAGAGGTGGAGTCCTCCATGAGCTTTATCACTTCAGGCTTCCTCTTCCCCGAGATCAGATCCTTTAAAAGCTTGGCATAGATGGGGATCTCCGTGATAGCATCCATGAAAGTGATATTTAACTGGATTCCCTTCTGTAACTCCGTAAATTTGGAGTATTTCTTCTCCATCTTAGCCAGGGCTAGCATATGTGGATATGGCAGGGGAGGTCAGCTAGCTTTGTTCTTCGCAGCATCAACAGGAGGCAGCGTTGTAGTAGGTGTGATGGATGGTGGATCTGCCTTCTCCTCATTATTTGTAGGCTCTTCAGTAGCCTCTTCTTTATCACCGTCATCAGCGGCTTCTTCAACAATGTCTCTCTCCTTGTTCAAAACCGGGATCATGACGGGGTCAGTCGCCCCTCCTCCACGTGTGGTGACATAAACTACGACATTCACTTGGGCCCTCGGATTTGGCTCTGGTTGTGAGGGAAACCTTCCTTGGTTCTTCAAAAGCTGGGACATCTGGCCCCTCAGTTCATCTAGTGAAGTATTTATGTTCTTGAACTGGGTGCAAGTGTCCTGATTGAACCGGGCTTGACCACTCATAAAAGTCTCTAATGTGGCCTCCAGATTGGACCGAGACTGATTTGGCACGTAGCCCTACTGAGGCAGCTGGTTGAATTGATAACCTGGCAGTCGATAAGGCCCAGCTGGCCTGAACCTGCTCTGTTGCTGACTCTGTGGCTGTCTGATGTGTCCATATTTTTCATTATTTTCATATCATCATTTCGTTGAATTTCATGCCATTTTCGCATCCAAATCCCATATTTTACTACGATATCATGTTTCTGACGTTATATTCTAGTTTCATAGTGTTTTATGAGTTTTCAGGGATTTTGGAGCGATTTGGGACCCAACTTGGGTATGGACACATCTGACACGTTCGTGAGCTCATTGGCGAGGCTCTGTAGGAATTCGCCATACTTCTGGAGCCATTGGAGGAGAAGAGAGGGAGCAGGAGGAGAGGAGAGAGCAGCTCAGCAGCCTCAGGAGATGATTTCACAGACTGCTCGGTCGAGCAATACAGATGCTCGGACCGAGCAGATGCAAGGGAGAAGAAAGAGCAGATACGTAGATGGCTCGGACCGAGCAGTTCATCTGCTCAGTCGAGCAACCATTCCTCCCAAAGCTGAGGTAACCCAGCGCACGACCTGAGCAGCTATTCAGCGACCAAGTCAGCTTCTGCTCAAACCGAGCTGAACCGACTCTGCCCGTGCAGGCAGAGTGAGGATTTTGAAAATTTTCGATTCCTTGTCAAGCTCGGTCGAGCAGCACAGCTGCTCGGTCCAAGCGATCGACCGAGCAATGCATTGATCGACCGAGTCACCCACTCGGTCGACAATGCCAGGGCCATTTTTGGAAACAATTTTTGATGCAGCTGTTGCACGATCTGGGCAGTGAAGGCTGCGAAGCTGAATGACGATTGCCAGAAGCGATTCACTTTAGAGTTTGGAATAGGTTTTTTGAGAGCAGAGCTTAGGCGATTTTGGTTGTTAGTTTTTAGATTAATCCTTGTTAAAAAATATTGGATCGAAACTATTGGATATCTATTTTGGTTCTAAAATGCGATCGCGTATTTTGGAATCTAGAATTTTGTTGGATCTATTTCTCGTCTATTTTCTACATCTCTCGCTGTAAGTCTTCTATTTCTTTCCATCGATTTGATATGATGTTTTCGCCTCTAAAAGTTGTGTTTTTATTCGTGAATATTATCATGTGTGAGTAGATCTTTCTAGGGTTGATGGGTTAGCCCTAAGATCCTAGGGGGAAGATGTAAATCTGGATGTCTACGTTGAATTAGGGATTTAGGGAAGTATTTCAGACAATTATACCGAATCCCTAGATAACCTGTACTAAGATCATGCCCTTGGTCTGTGGAATTGATGTGCTTAAGGGGTATCTTTGGGATTCGAATAGGGAAATCGGTGGATCCAACCAAGGCTCGTGACCATGCCTGGCTCACGCCTTGAGGGGATCCACCGACGAACTATACCGCTACGTTGATGGCTACCGCCATTGCGTCAACAAGAGCTACCGAAATACCTCACAATTCTAACCCACAAGAGTGGTACGAATTGTGAGATACCCTAATGCAACATAAGGATTCTATTCCAACGTCGACCCCTGACGATCTTAGTGGTGATCCATAATGCCCTAGTCCTTTTTATTAGTAAAACAACAATACCACCCCATTCAACTCTTTCAACCCGATAGCTATCTCACTTCGAGATTTAGAAGTAAATTAAGAACCCATATACACTATCACCGTCCTTGTGAGATTCAATATCATTTATACTACAACTTGACACCGTCCGCTTGTGGATTGAGCCCGGAATTGAAACCTGGAGGCCATACCACGCCTAGCAATCGTGACACTGTCAGGTGGAATCTAGGTGTAGGTTTCGGGTGCGTCAAGTTTTTGGTGCCGTTACCGGGGACGACAATAGTGTTTATCTCTGTTTATTTTTATTTTCTGAAGTTTGCTAGCACTCTAACCATTTCTCACCTTACCACCCTTTTATTCTCTTTCTCTTTTTCTGCTTTGCTACTAACATCTCCCTCCAGCTAGCGATTATTTTCTGACTAATCAGGTATAATGGAGATGGTGAAGTAAGTACAGTGGACCTGTGAGTCTGACAGTGACTCAGATGAGTTCAGTTTCTCTCCTTATCACTTACATGGTCTTCAAGATTTGCACATGGACGAATCCATGATCGAATGCGCAGCCAGAGAACTGATCGATGCAGTTCGATTTATCGGCTCAGGGACCTATGTTGCAGGTAACGTAAATCAGCAATTAGTTATGGATCATATAATGAACAAGGTTTCTGATGCAGGTACTATTGAGGGAGACATTCGCATAAGCTACGAAGAGGATGTGATGCACCTCCAGACCATTGAAGCATTGCTTGTTGATGCAGGCTAGAGAGAGACTCATCAATTAGAGCCGTTGAATGATTCTCAGTTGTTGGGTATAATAGAGAGCGTGGTAGCTGATGCATGGGCCCATGGCCCAGTGGAATTCCCTACAGATGACCCGGTTACATAAGAGCTCTCAGTTTTTATTGCAAATGCTTTCTATAATGCAGACGCCCTGGATGGTGTCCCCGTCGCTGATGGAATCTATGTGCGGTAGGAGGGAGACACGCTACGCTTCTACAACGATAGCCTCCCACAGATTTTAGCATGTGAAGAATACTCTTATGAGGAGTACACAGATCCCTCACCATCGCAAAACAACATTGACCAGGGAAGTACTTCAGATTCTATGTTTGATAGTGGATACATACCTGAACACCTTGCATCTATTGACAGGTGCGCTACGGAAACGGAATCTGCAGACGTCTGTCATGACGCACCATCATCTCCCTGCTCTTCTTATGATTCCACCGACGAAGACTTTCCACCTTCTGAACCAGAAATTGAGGACGCATCTTTCTCACAGGTGAGAGATGACGGGGGTACAACGCCCCCTCAGGTAGAACTAAAACCCCTCCCTGCCAATTTGAAATATGCTTTCTTGGGGGAAAATTCCATATACCATGTTATTGTGAATGCGGCCCTCACCGAGCCCCAGCTAGAAAGTCTCCTAAAAATCCTTAGATCCCACAAAAAAGTAATAGGGTACAACATCGCTGACCTGAAGGGTATCAGCGAGACCATATGTACCCATAGGATTCATCTAGAGGATAAGGACGCCACCTACATTGAGCCTCAAGGGCGATTGAATTCCAACATGAAGGAGGTGGTGAAAAAGGTCCTGAAGCTTTTAGAGGCCGACATTATTTATCTCATTTCTGATAGTAAATGGGTTAGTCCCGTGCAGGTTGTCCCTAATAAAGAGGGCATGACATTCGTTAAAAATGAACAAAATGAGCTAATCTCCACTAGGACTATCACCGGGTGGCGTATGTGTATCGACTATAGGAAACTAAATAAAGCCACTAGAAAGGACCATTATCCTCTACCCTTCATTGACCAAATGCTTGAGCGCTTAGCCAAGAACAAATACTTCTATTACCTAGACGGATACTCTGGATTCTTCCAAATCCTGTTACATCGGGAAGACCAAGAAAAGACGACATTCACATGTCCATACGGCACATTCGCCTATCGAAGAATGCCGTTTGGGCTATGTAATGCACCGGCCACATTTCAAAGGTGCATGATGTCTATCTTCTCAGATTTCATCGAGAATATCATGGAAGTCTTCATGGACGATTTTTCTGTTTATGGCACCGAGTTTGACGATTGCTTAGCTAATTTATCCAAGGTCCTGGAATAGTGCCATGACAACAATCTAACCCTGAATTGGGAAAAGTGTCATTTCATGGTGACAGAAGAGGTTGTGCTTGGCCACGTTATCACCTCCAAGGGAATTGAGGTCGATAAAGCCAAGGTTGAAGTTATTAAGAGCCTACCGCCTCCCACTAACCTTAAGGGCATCCGTGGTTTCCTTGGGCATGCAGGTTTTTATCGCCACTTCATAAAGGATTTTTCTAATATTGCCCACCCCCTCATGGAGCTCCTAGCCAAGGATGCACATTTTATGTTTACTGATGCCTGTTTTCTAGCTTTTAACAGGTTAAAGGAAGCTCTCACCTCAGCCCCAATTATACAGCCGCCAGACTGAAATCTGCCGTTTGAGCTTATGTGTGATGCTTGTGACCAGGCAGTAGGAGTAGTTCTTGGTCAAAGGAAGGAATGAAAGCTTCAAGCTATATACTACGCTAGCAAAACCTTGGATGATGCTCAAAGAACTACACCACTACGGAGAAAGAGCTGCTAGCCGTGGTCTATTCTATCGAGAAGTTCAGATCCTATCTCTTGGGGTCCAAGGTGATCATCCACACGGATCACGTGGCGTTGAAATACCTACTAAGCAAGAAGGATGTTAAACCACGTCTAATACGGTGGATCCTCCTGCTCCAAGAATTTGATATTGAGATCAAAGCCAAGAAGGGAGCAGAAAATGTGGTAATAGACCACTTGTTGCGGTTAATCCAAAGGCACGGGGATAACAGCTTGCTGATTGACGATTCATTCACCGGTTAACAATTATTTTCGGCGAATTCCTTCGAAGCCCCCTGGTACGCTGATATAGTGAATTTCTTGGTGAGTGGCATAGTTCCGCACGGGTTGGTGACCTATTCGAGGAGGAAGTTCCTGCATGATGCCACGAGTTACTTCTGGGATGACCCGTACCTGTTCAGGACATGCGCCGACGGGATCATCAGGCGATGTATCCTAAAGGATGAAGCAACCTCCATCATATCGCATTTCCACGATCAACCATATGGTGGACACGCAGCTGTCACCAAAACCACGGCAAAAATCCTCCAAAGTGGTTTCTACTGGCCCACTATATTCAGGGATGTGAATGAATACATAAGAAAATGCGACAGATGCCAGAGGACGGGGAATATCACGAAGAAGAATGAAACGCCCCTTCACGGCATCTTGGAGATAGAACTATTTGACTGTTCGGTGTTGACTTCATGGGACCTTTTCCATCAAGTAACGGCAATAAGTACATCTTGGTCGCCGTTAATTATGTCTCGAAGTGGGTGGAAGCCATAGCCACCCCGACAAACGACGCGAGGATAGTAGCTAAGGTTTTCAAGAATACCATCTTTCCTCGCTTCGGAGTCCCCCGGACGATCATAAGTGATGGAGGGAGTCATTTCATCGAGAGAAACTTCGAGATGATGCTGAAAAAATATGGAGTTCATCACAAGGTTGCCCTCGCTTATCACCCTCAGACTAGCGGCCAAGTGGAGGTATCTAACAGAGAAATCAAAAGCATCCTGGAAAAGACAGTTAGCGCCTCAAGGAAGGATTGGTCGCATAAGTTGGGCGACGCCCTTTGGGCATATCGCACTGCCTTTAAAACTCCCATCGGCACAACCCCCTACAGACTAGTGTATGGAAAATCTTGCCACCTTCTGGTAGAATTGGAGCACAGAGCATATTGGGCAATAAAGAAAATGAATTTTGACTACCAAAGTGCCGCCACGAGACGAGCCCTACACAGCAATGAGTTGGACGAACTTCGGCGTCCTGCTTATGAAAATGCGAAGATATATAAAGAGAGAACCAAGGCCTATCATGATAGAAACATCATGGTTGTTCGCCATGATGTCGACGACCAGGTACTCCACTATAATTCAAGATTATGCCTCTTCCCTGGAAAATTAAAGTCAAGGTGGTACGGCCCATACAAGATAGTAAGCTTATCCCCGGGAGGTGACGTTGAGCTCGAAAGAAAGAACAGAAACTTCAAGGTAAATGGTTAGAGGATTATACCCTACAGAGCTGGAGAACCTATAAGCTAGGAGGAGACATACTTCCTCGAGGGATCTCCCGACGACAACTGATAAATCAATGGGAGTCGAGCTCATGACTAAAAGAGAGCGCTTATTGGGAGGCAACCCATTTTCTTAGAATTTGGATTTTCTTTTTCAGTTTCTTATTTTGATTTCATGTTTTAGAGATAAAATTATAAAACCACAAAAATTTGATGAATTTTTCCATTGTACAGACTAGATATGAGAGGGGACACACAGATTGACGCTTCGATCAGAGGGAAGATGAAGGAGAACAACATATTTGAAGAGAAAAGCCAAAGGAAAAAGAAGCAGAAAGAAGACAGCTGACTCGACGAGCAGCCAACCTGCTCGGTCGAGCAGTGCAGACACGAAGGAGGGAGGAAAATCGTCATCGGCTCGTTCCTAGCAAGCATCGACAGCTCGGTCCGAGTTGGCATGGACTCGATCGAGCACTCTGCTGCTCGATCGGATTGCATAGGCTTTTGGAAAAAATGGAGAATTCATCACTCTGCCTACACAGCCCGAGTGGTATTGGCTCGGCCCGAGCATAAGGTGATCTGACCGAGCAGCATGCTGCTCGGTCGAGCCCACGTGGAAGTATCTTACAACTCAATTTATTAAAATTTCTCAGCTGATTAACTCGGTCGAGCAGCTTCTCTGCTCAGACCGAGTCATTTTATCTTATCTCGTGGGTCCCAACCCAAACGAGTTGGGTTTTTTAACCCAACCCGTCTTCAAAATTACCTTAAGCTAAATTTTTTTTTACAAATTTCATCCCCCGAGCTTTCCCTCACTCTCTACTCGGACCCCCCCTCCTCTTTGTCATCGTCCTCTGCCTGTGCCACCGTCGCACCACCGGTCGCGTCGCCCAACTCCGGTCAGCCACCCCGCCCCTTCTCTTTCTCTCTCTATATTTCCCCCCTCCATCTCTTTCCCCCACCATCCCCCACCATCCCCCTTTCGAATCAACGGCACCGTTGACGGCTCCACTGTCGCCGACGGCGCCGCCCATCCGCCCACCCCGAAAACCCCCACCTACCTACGCTTTTTTCCCCTCCACTTACTCTGCCTCTCTCATCGCCCGCCCAAATCCCCCCCAACTGTCGATCACCCGTGCCCTAGGGCACGGCTGCCGCAGCTCGGTCCACTGACCGAGCAGTGTAGTGCTCGGTTAGCACTTCCAACCGAGTATCACAGCTCAGACCGAGCAGTAGCACTACTCGGTCGAGCACCTCAAATTTAGCATGTCCCCCATTTTAAATGCCTTATTCTGACGTTTTTATTGTTTCTATTGCAGGTATTACTTGCCTACGTCAGCAGCTGCTTCCGGGACTAGCGGATACTTTGGCACTCGCATCGCTCTCACATTCGGTATACTCTTCCCTTTATATATTTTTATACCGTAGCTACATCTTACCATCGCCAAGATGGTTCGCACGAGAGGAGCAGCCACACCCCCCATTCGTGGGAAGAGGCCCACTCCTGGCACCTCCTCCTCTCGACCCCAGCGTCGTGCTCGTCTCACCACCACCACCACCATCACCACCACCTCTACTACAGCTCCCGCCACTACCACCACTATCCCCACCACCACTATTCCTACCAACACAAACCCTATCTCCATCGATGCACCCACCGCCCCTCCATCATCACCCCCACACCCAGCCCCCACCAGGGATGCTTTCCCTTCACGTCTACGGACCTATGGCATCACATTCCGAGACGACGCACACCAAGAGCGCTTCGTTAGGCTCTCTCAACACAGTCTCGTACCTACACTGTTCATAAACGTGCCCACCCTTTGCTCCCTTGGACTCCTTCAGGGAGCCCATCACCTCTACCGAGCGATTGGTTTCGACTGCTTCCTCGATGTACATGCCCCCACCTACACCCACATTGCACTCGAGGCTCTCAGCTCCCTTGCTCGCACCCCGGCGGGTGATGGCATCACTTTTCAGCTCATGGATCACGACTGCACTATTACACATGCGATGATCCACGAGTTCTTTCACTTCCCTGCCATCCCCGAGCCAAGAGTAGCTTTTTCTCCACACTATAATGTGGACACATTTGATGTTCGAGCCTTTTGGGAGCGTATTTCAGTCCTTGATCAGTATCGTCCTAGTCGGTTGAAGGCATCGTGCATCGTGCACTGATCACTCCTTACTTTACACCTTTTTCCCGCATGTTTGCATGCCATTTAGATCGCCCAAATCATGTTTTTCACGATATATCGACGATATTGCGATGCTTTTCACGATTTGTTGTTTTTGTCGCATTTCAGGTGATTTGGCGCGATTTGGAGTGATCCCGAGATGCGCTTACTCTAGACGGTCACCGACGACCTCCCCGAGGGGTATTTTGCTGTTGGAGAGGAGCGGAAGAAGAATGGACGTCGCAGGAGCGATGAGGAGGCCAAAATAAGCAGATTGGGCATTTTTGTGTCCCACTCGGCCGAGTGGAGGAGCCACTCGGCCGACCAGTGAGACACCGCTCGGCCGACCAGTTCAGACACGATTCCTATGTGCACTCGGCCGAGCGACGGAGACCACATCGGCCGAGTGACGAGACCCCGTCCGCCCGAGTGGCATCCAAACGAAGCCCTTCAAAAATCGCCAAGTTACTGTTTTTCGGCTGCCTGAGCTTCAGAAGACCCACTCGGCCGAGTGGATAATCCCGTCTGCCCGAGTACCGTGAAGCCATCGGCCGAGTGACGACAACTCACTCGGCCGAGCCGCCCCCGAAGTGAAGACCCCTGAAGATCGAGACTTACTGGAAAATTACAGGGTTGTCACTCGGCCGAGCGACTTTTGTCACTCGGCCGAGTGCGACGCGCTGCCTGTAGCGAAAATTGCGGAAAACAGGCTGCGCAGGGGTATTTTGGTCACAGTTTTTGGACGATTTTGGGGGCTATTTAACCCCTGTTTTTACCCTAGTTTTGGAGAGCTTCTTCTTAGATTTTTGCAGCTTTTAGATTAGCTTTTTAGCTTTATTCTGGAGATTGGAGAAGAGACAAAATTTGATTTTTTGTTGAACTTAATTGAAGAACTCCATTGGTTTGCTTTTCTATTCTCTAAAAATTCTATTTTTATTGCATATCTCAATATTGTGATGAATTCTATTGCTTATTTCATTGATTATTTTTGTGATCTTGCTATGAATTGTGAGTAGTCGCCACGTCTTGGGGCGTGGGGATGAACCCTACAAGCCCAATTTCATATTTGTGATGAATTAGTAGAAATTTTGCTAGAATTGCTATTAGAGATTAGATTGAGATCAATTTACTACGGATGTCTAGGAGTTCACATCGATTGGGATTTGCAAGAGATTGGATCCCAATTCGATAGGAAACCCTAGAAATCCGAATTGGGTTGGAATCGAATTTCCGTAGTATCGGTTTGCAAGAGATTGGACCGATACTAGGGTTTTCGGTTGCAATTCCGTGCCAATACCCGTTTGCAAGAGATTGGACGGGTAGGAACTATCCCAATCTAGGTCGTGGGCCGAGTTTGCAAGAGATTGGACTCGGTGCGCGATTGGACGATGATGTTGATCCTAATGCTAGCTTTCCTAGGCTAGGGTTTGCAAGAGATTGGACCCAACCCTAGGATAGCTATAGACCGGCAACAGCG
This sequence comes from Scilla litardierei, assembly GCA_030789695.1. NCBI lineage: Eukaryota > Viridiplantae > Streptophyta > Magnoliopsida > Asparagales > Asparagaceae > Scilla > Scilla litardierei. The sequence continues at coordinate 33,017,544 of CM061133.1, forward strand.
CGAGAGCGTGAGCTTGGTTCTACATTCAGTTGCAACTAGTTCATCCAAAATCTTAATCTAGCAATTTTGATATCGATGAACCACATTCATGAAATACGGTGAGTAGCGGGGATTCCCCATTCCCTAGACGTTCTTTATTTGATTTGATTTTTCTATACTTTGTCTGACGATTGTGACAGGATCGCCAAAGGCAAATCTTTCTTCTTAAATAGCCAGGTTGATTGGAACAAGCACGGTCATTCGTCCTCCCTGTGTTCGATATCCCGCTCGCTGCTACACCGTGCACTTGCGATAAAACTACAACCGTTCTTTAGGGTTACATCCCGGAGCGATCAAGTTTTTGGCGCCGTTGCCGGGGAGGCGATTGCGTTTGATCTTACCACCCTAGCTATTTCTTTTTTTTCATTATTATTATTTTATTCCTTTATTTTTGCCTAACCCTTCCACGGTACTAATCATTTCTTTGAAACTCTGTTTCCCCTGTGCATGTACACGAGATCTACGGCGGACCCTGAAGCTATATTATTTGATCCCGAGATCGAACGTACCGCGCGGAGACTTAGAGCGGAAAGGAGACAAAATCCGGAAGGGAGGTTTATGACCAACCCGGAAACTGCGGACCAATTAGCGGCAAGGATGGCGAGGATAATTTCTATCCGAGATAGGCTTCGGCCTAAGACCTCTTCTACGACCTCTTCCATTGCCATGCCGGAGTTGGCGGCTGACAAGAACTTTGAGCTAAAGACTGGACTAGTGGTTCTGATGCAGCAGGATCCATTTCATGGGAATGCCCATGAAAATCCTCACTACCACATCCAATTATTCTTGTCGAAGTGCGCCACATTCCAAATGCCGGGGGTCTCCATCGATGCCATCAGACTGCGTCTCTTCCCCTTCACGCTAAAGGACAAGGCACTCTATTGGTTGAGGACGCAGGCTGAGGGAATCTTCACCTCTTGGGACGAGTTGGCGAGTGCATTCATTGACAAGTTCTATCCGCCATCCAAGACGGTGAAGATCCGGAGCGCTCTCATGTCCTTCAAGCAAGGACCCCAAGAGACGCTCTATGAAGCCTGGGAGCGTTTTAAGGATCTGCAGCACCAATGCCCGCACCATAGCATAGAAGATTGGGAGCTAGTGCATAGCTTCTACAATGGTCTCCAACCGGGGACCAAACAAATTATTGATGCCGCGGCGAATGGTGCTATCTTGTCAAAGACTCCCGAGGAAGCTACGGCCCTAATTGAGGAGATGGCCTCAAACAACCAACAATGGGGCGATGAGCGAGGACACTCCACGTCCTCCTTGAAGCCGACTAGTATCTATGAGGCGAAGGCCGTAGCGGAGCTTACAAGCAAGTTTGATTCTCTCCACAAGGTAGTGGAGAGATTGGAGAAGTTTATCACGGAGCCCCAAGGAGCCCCTTCCACCTCCGCTCCAACGAACCAAATGAGTGATTGGCAAGACCAATCTCAAGCCATGTATGTGGGAGGAGAGCAAGGAGAAGGATCCTTGGAGCAAGTACAATATGTCGCGGGGAACCAAGGATATTGGGCCAATCCGGCCGCAAGAAATCATCCCGGATTCTCCTACGCCAACAATGAAGGAGCTTTGAACCCGCCCCAAGCACCGCCTCAACAAGCTCGACCACCACCACCCCAACAACAACACTATCCGCCGAGGGGGCCTCCACAACAAAATTTTCAACCGAAGCAACAAGTTCCACCTTATAGGCCGCCCGGATACAATCAAGGGTGGAGGAATCAAAATCAAAACCCTCCACAAGCTCAACAACGATCCGACTTTGAAGCTAGAGTGGAGGCTTTTATGGTCGAGCAAAATAAGGTCAATGCTACCTTGAAGGCGGGGCAAGACTCCCTTAATACCGTTGTGGCTCAAATATCGGAGAAATTGGCGTTGCTCAATCGGAACACTCAACGATTGCCGGCGCAACCCGAGCAAAACCCACGGGGCAACACCGGCCACATCAATGCCGTAGTTGCCGTTACTACTAGAGGCGGGAAGGATACCACCCCCGCCATGATTCCTACCGAGGAGCCCGTGGAGGAAAGTTTGGAGCCGATTGAGCCGGTAGTTGAAGATGATAAGGAGAAAGAGCCACAAGAAAAGGAGAAATCTAGAGCGGAGCAATTGATTGAGGAAAGGCGCTTCATGCCACCGGTCCCATTTCCCCAAAGGCTTGCTAGAGCGAAAATGGAGAAACGGCTAGCAAAGTTTCTCGAGTATCTTAGAGGAGTTAGCCTCAACATTCCCTTCCTCGACGCCATCGTGGAGATCCCCACATATGCTAAATTCTTAAAGGACTTGATTTCGGGGAGAAAGAGGAAGGAGAAGATTATGCTAGCCGAGGAGGGCTCTTGGTTCACCAAGAGAGAGAAGGAGCCGGCCAAATTTAAAGACCCGGGGAGTTTTCGGATTCCTTGCACCTTGGGCGGCGTCCCTCTTCAAAAGGCGTTGGTAGATCTTGGGGCTAGTGTGAGCCTCATGCCTCTCTCCATGTTCCTAAGGCTAAACACCGGGACAAAGTTGAAACCTACCGACATGCGCATTCAATTAGCCGATGGGCGAATAACAAGGCCGGTAGGGATCGCCGAAGACATCCCGCTACAAGTCCCGGGGGGAATTTGCTTGCCATGTGACTTCGTGATCATGGACGTTAAGGAGGAGGGAGATACTTCATTGATACTTGGACGCCCGTTCCTCGCCACCGCCGGAGTCATTGTCGACGTGCGCGAAGGTACCCTAACTTTAAATGTCGGCAACATCGAGGTGGAGCTTCACATTCCTAAGGCTATGAAACACATGCCTTACCACGAGGAACTTGACTACATGGACCTCCTTGATGGGTAATTGAGGAGGCGATCCCCCACTCGATTGGTGCTCTTTTCGATGAGGATTTCGAGGAAGGCCCGGATTTAGGCCAAGATGAGAAGATAGATGATTCCCCCGACCTCTCCGCTGAAAATGATGAAGGCGACGCTGATGTCGCAAGGATTCGAGAGCTCTGCAAGCTCTCGAAATCAAAGTCTCCAAAGAAAGCTCCGCCGATACGGAAATCGGCGTCACCGGTGAAGTTGTTGACCGGAGCAAACGCTAGCTTGGGGGAGCCTCCCCCCAACACTATTCGAGACGGGAGACCACCGAGGGAGAACACGCCGCCGCATCTTCCGAATCCAAGCGTGCTCCCCGGAAAGTTTGATGGGTGCATCTCATATGCACCGAACATCCCGCATTAATTGAAAATCATAGGGGGTCGAGCTCACGACCTTAAACGAGCGCTTGTCGGGAGGCAACCCGACGGTTATTGCTTTATTTTTACTTTTTCTTTGTTTTTGTTTTAGAAATTTTTAGTGTTTTGAGTCGTTCGCCCAAAATTTTTGTGATAACGGGTCCTATTTTTCTTGACAGGAGAGGAGATAGGCAAATCCATCATGAGGAGGATGAACGAGACGACGAGGAGCGCCCCAGGAAGACGCTCGATGCTTAGGAGTAAGATGAAATCGACTGGAGGAAGAAAGACGGATTTTAGAGCCCAAACGAAGACAAACAGCAGAGGACAAGGCTCACTCGGTCGAGTATACTAGTCACTCGACCGAGTACACAAGTTCGTCCGGTCGAGCCGCTCACGAACGAGGGAAGTCTGCTGTACCCAACTCTCTGTTTATTTTCTTGATTTCAGTATAACTGCTACTCGGCCGAGTATATATTTTCACTCGGCCGAGTAAAACGGATACGCTCCTAGGGCGAGTATTGCCGAGTAGCTTGAGCCACTCGGCCGAATGGACTTACTCCACTCGGCCGAGGCTGGCAAGGCCACTCGGCCGAAGCGATAGCGGTGAGGAAATTTCCATTGATCTCGCTCGGCCGAGTGACCTAGTCACTCGGCCGAGTCGTAACTTTCACTATATAAGGGGCGAGGGGGGGCACGTTTTTCGAAACGCAAAAAAAACCCAATTTCGCCCGACTGTTCAGCTCCCTCGCCCGACCCTCGCTCGCTCGCGCCCTCACTCACCCGGTCGACCACAGCCGCGCCGCCGCTCGGCCAGCCACCGCCGGCCGACCACCCGCCGCGGCTCGCCCGAGTCGCCGCCGGCGGCCGCCGCTCCGACCGCCTCCGGTATCACCCGTTTCGCCTTTTTCTCCTCTTTTCGTGTGTTTTTCGAGGATCCATGCGATGAACGAACCCCAAACCCAAATCAATTTCTATATCTATCTATTATACCCCTAATGCTCCATACGTTTTGAATATTACCCGCTGATATCGCCATTTCATGTGCAGGTTGTTTTTGGGAGCTTAGGGGAGCCCAGGGGAGCTTCTACGGACTGATTTGGGCTTCGCGGAGGCGCTATCTTCGCACTCTTCCATTGCTTAGCACTCGCGGCGTGTCGGGGTACACTCTTTCCTTTCTTTTGCACACGCCGCACTTTTTACACCTTTTCGGCTCGCGCTCGGGGCCGATATGCCGCCCCGGACACGGCCGCGGTCGAGGAGAGCTTCCGCCAAGCGGAAGCGGTCGGATGACGCCGGCCCCTCCCACGAGTTGGAGGACTCTCCTCCGCCCTCTCCCACACACACCATCCACCCAGCACAGCCTGCAGGTCCCGCACACCCCGCACAGCCTGCAGCGCCCACACAGCCCGCACAGCCACTCCCTGCCGCTCCACAGCCACCACCTCCGGCTCCACTGGTCGGGCCACTCGGGATTACGTTCCGAGACGACGCACACCGCGCCGTCTTCGAGCGTATCTCCCAGCGCTCGATCGTACCCTCCAGGTTTGCACACCTTGCTGACCTAGGACGCGTGGGGGTACTAGAGGAGATGCTCACGTTGTACGACAACGTGGGCTGGCGAGATTTCTTCCAGGTGTCGGCGGACACGTTTATCCGCCCGACGCTTGAGGTACTGAGTTCGATCGTCCGGACCGTCGAGGGATGCTCGTTTCGGTTCATGGACCGGGAGTGCCAGGTCACTCTCGATATGATGAGAGCATTTTTCTCGTGGCCCGCTGTCCCCGGAGCCGATCGCGGTTACGGCCCCACCCATATCCCCCCACCTTCCTTCGACGCCGGTGCCTTCTGGGCCCGGATTACGGGTCTTCACGCTGCCTTTGACCCTAGTAGGGCCAAGGCCTCGGTCATTGTCCATCCCTGCCTCCGTATTGCTCAGCGCCTTATGGCGACGACCTTTTTGGCCAGATATGAGCCGGGCACGATGTCTACGCCAGAGCTCTACATGCTCTACGCGATGACACGTCCCAGAGCTCTATCTAGGGATGGAGATGAGCTGGTCCCCGCCGTCGTGATTGATGTCACGGCTTGGTTTTTGGACCGCATCATTGTATCGGTGGGCGCTCGCTCACCGATATGCTGCGGCGGCCTGATCACCTTGCTTGCCCTTATGACCGGCGAGGACTTCCCTGACGACCTACGGCGAGGATCGGGCCCCACTTCTTTGTCGATCGATGTTATGGCCCGGATGAAGATGCTTCGTCCGCACGGTGAGCGTCACTGGGTCTGGTTGCACGGCCCTTACGGTGCCGATTACATGATTCTTCCGAGCCCAGCTCGGACTCAGATTGCACCAGCCCACGTTGACTGGCTCCCTGTGATGGATGTTCTCATCCCCGCTGCTTACGTGCTCGAGGCCGAGGAGGCCGAGCAGGCCCACGCTGCCCCCGCAGACCCTATTGCCCCTGCCGAGCCTGCCGCCCCTGTTGACCCTGTGGCCCCTCAGCCTATACCAGATGTTTCCGCTGCTCCTGACACCTCTGTCCCCACCTCTGTCGGTGTCGTGAGTACCTTAGCTGAGCCCACCTCCACTGGCCCTCTGTCTGCTGAGCCTGTTTCTTCTGCACCCCCTGAGCACCCGTCGACCGTAGTTGAGTGCGGAGAGCCCTCTGTCTCCACTGCTGCTGTATTTTCTGAGAGCGTCGTGGCGTCTGTCCACACTTCTGTGCCACTGACCTCTCTGGCTGCCTCGCTGCCACTTTTGCACTCTTCTTTCGCTGCTGCTGCCTCCACTTCTCACCAGCCGGTGCCCCGGCCTCACACTGAGGCCAGGCCCACATTTGCGAGCGCAGCACCTTTTGTTCCCTTTCCCGCTGAGCCTGTCACATACGCGACCCGAGTACGCCAGCCACGCCCTGCACAGCCCCGACCGGTGCGTCCCTCTGCACCACCTCCCCCTGACACTGTACTTCAGAGCATTCGTGCTCTAGAGGGGGCGGTGAGTGGCCTCAGAGGCGACCTTAGGACTCTGTCCTCCACCGTCTCTGCGATGGCTGACCGCTTTGCACTGATCCCCCAGATCCACTACTGTCTTACCCAGGTCCTAGAGCGTCTCCCCCGCGTACCCCCACCCACCCAGCAGGTTCCCACCCACACTTCCACACACACTCAACCTGCTGCCACTTCCACATCCACACCCGCTCAGCGGCCTGTCCAGCCACCACCACTTCCGCCTCAGGACGGAGACGGTGCAGCACCACCTTCTTAGGCACCCTTGATGCCATCGTTTATTCCTGCCGTTGTGCTGGCTGTTTCTGCTGGGTCCTGTTGCATTTTTGTCCACCCCCCTCCCCTCACTTATTTTGGGTTTCTGATTTTGACCATATCTTTATATATCTTTTCTGGGAGAGAGGGAGAGTTTTTGGTGCCACGAATATATCTGTATCGCTCCTTTCTTTGCATGCATCATGTCCGCATCATATTTTTCATTTCTTTATTTTTCTTTTCACTTTTTCCTCATGCATGCATCCTCACTTGCCCCTCACATTTCTTGTCTCTCGGTGTGCCACACTTTGCACATTGAGGACACTGTGCCATTTAGCTTGGGGGAGTGAGTTCTCACGTTCTTTTTCGATTTGCCACCTTTATTTTTAGTTTTTCACACCATTTTCCGCTTTTGCACTTATTTTCATCATTTTTCTTTTATTTTTCCATGCATCACGTTTTTCTTATTTTTCTGTGTGCCGCATTGTATATAGTTCTATTTTCCCTTTATCTTTATTTCTTTCTTTTTCATCTCATGCTAGAGATGACTTTTCTGTGATGATGATGACGTGGAGTTAGCTTATTCTATATGCCTGCTATATTTGTCATGTCTTAGACTTTATTTCTGATATCATATGCTATGACTTGCCTTGCATCTAGAGATAGTAACCCACACTCTTTCCACATGAAAATGGATGAAATTTTATTATTAGCCGAGTCTGAATATTCATATGTATGCTATCACAGAAAACACACCATGATTCACGCATTGAATGCTTATATCTGGAGTACTGATTTCTTTTCCTATATCACTTCTATATGCATGAATTGTACATTTCACTTCAGGATGATTGAATGATGTTAGCTATGATAAATCTGGATTAGTTAGCTTTTTTGTGATCGAAACTGAGTAGATTAGATTACCCTGCTGAAGTTGTCGTGCATGTCTTATAGAGTGAACCGAGTGATATATTTATTTCTTTCTCCACAAATCTTGAACCTCATTTCTCTACTTTTAAAATCATTGGTGAATCTCCCCTTAGCGATTCTATTATATGGCATTTCCCCCGCTATTAATTCCTAGCCCCAAATTTCTTATTCAAAAAAAAAGAGAAAAGAGAAAATATTCTTGTATATCATTATCTCTCTTTGAGTTGGGATCGTTGTGTATATATGCTTTTGCATCAAAAAAAACAAAAAGAAAAAAAAGAAAAAGAATAGAGGAAAATCCTCAATAGAAGATCACATCTCACTTTCTTTCTTTCTTTCTTCTTCTCTTTTCATTACTTTTGGAGCTTTATAAAAAAATGGGGATGTAAATATATTTTTATGCCACCACGCTTATAGATAAGCTTGGGGGAGGGGATCCATTGATGTGTGAGAGAGTGACTACTTGACGTTGCACGACAACCTAGGCTAAGTAATATTCTATACTCAATGAGATTATTTCTAGCTTTACGAAATCCAGAAATCTAAGCCTAGCATTCATTTCATGAAATCCATACTTTTCTATTCTCTCTATTCTATAGTGTGATACTCTTATACTCCTGATAGAAAGCGTTCAATTGAAAAGTGTGTGATCTGTGATTTGTATACCGCTTTAAATGATTCAGACGATGCTAATTATAAAATTATTCCGTTTTTCATGATTATATTGTTGTTCGTGGGTTTTCTGTTTCTATTTGCACTATTATACTATGATACCAAAATAAAACTCTTTGACATGTGTTTTTCGTTCAGTGCATGCTATACGAGTAAGCGGAACCCACGTCCTGAGGAAATGATCTAGCAACCTACCTCATCGCTTCTTTCTTTCTTCTTTATTTTTATTTCGTTTTTTCATTCTTCTCCGTTTTTCATTTTTCATTTTTTTTCGCCGTTTTCGTTTTCCGAATCCACCGGGTTCGCCTTTTACTTATCTTCCTCGAGGACGAGTAAGAGGCAAGCTTGGGGGATTTTGATCACTCCTTACTTTACACCTTTTTCCCGCATGTTTGCATGCCATTTAGATCGCCCAAATCATGTTTTTCACGATATATCGACGATATTGCGATGCTTTTCACGATTTGTTGTTTTTGTCGCATTTCAGGTGATTTGGCGCGATTTGGAGTGATCCCGAGATGCGCTTACTCTAGACGGTCACCGACGACCTCCCCGAGGGGTATTTTGCTGTTGGAGAGGAGCGGAAGAAGAATGGACGTCGCAGGAGCGATGAGGAGGCCAAAATAAGCAGATTGGGCATTTTTGTGTCCCACTCGGCCGAGTGGAGGAGCCACTCAGCCGACCAGTGAGACACCGCTCGGCCGACCAGTTCAGACACGATTCCTATGTGCACTCGGCCGAACGACGGAGACCACATCGGCCGAGTGACGAGACCCCGTCCGCCCGAGTGGCGCCCAGACGAAGCCCTTCAAAAATCGCCAAGTTACTGTTTTTCGGCTGCCTGAGCTTCAGAAGACCCACTCGGCCGAGTGGATAATCCCGTCCGCCCGAGTACCGTGAAGCCATCGGCCGAGTGACGACAACTCACTCGGCCGAGCCGCCCCCGAAGTGAAGACCCCTGAAGATCGAGACTTACTGGAAAATTACAGGGTTGTCACTCGGCCGAGCGACTTTTGTCACTCGGCCGAGTGCGACGCGCTGCCTGTAGCGAAAATTGCGGAAAACAGGCTGCGCAGGGGTATTTTGGTCACAGTTTTTGGACGATTTTGGGGGCTATTTAACCCCTGTTTTTACCCTAGTTTTGGAGAGCTTCTTCTTAGATTTTTGCAGCTTTTAGATTAGCTTTTTAGCTTTATTCTGGAGATTGGAGAAGAGACAAAATTTGATTTTTTGTTGAACTTAATTGAAGAACTCAATTGGTTTGCTTTTCTATTCTCTAAAAATTCTATTTTTATTGCATATCTCAATATTGTGATGAATTCTATTGCTTATTTCATTGATTATTTTTGTGATCTTGCTATGAATTGTGAGTAGTCGCCACGTCTTGGGGCGTGGGGATGAACCCTACAAGCCCAATTTCATATTTGTGATGAATTAGTAGAAATTTTGCTAGAATTGCTATTAGAGATTAGATTGAGATCAATTTACTACGGATGTCTAGGAGTTCACATCGATTGGGATTTGTAAGAGATTGGATCCCAATTCGATAGGAAACCCTAGAAATCCGAATTGGGTTGGAATCGAATTTCCGTAGTATCGGTTTGCAAGAGATTGGACCGATACTAGGGTTTTCGGTTGCAATTCCGTGCCAATACCCGTTTGCAAGAGATTGGACGGGTAGGAACTATCCCAATCTAGGTCGTGGGCCGAGTTTGCAAGAGATTGGACTCGGTGCGCGATTGGACGATGATGTTGATCCTAATGCTAGCTTTCCTAGGCTAGGGTTTGCAAGAGATTGGACCCAACCCTAGGATAGCTATAGACCGGCAACAGCGCGAGAGCGTGAGCTTGGTTCTACATTCAGTTGCAACTAGTTCATCCAAAATCTTAATCTAGCAATTTTGATATCGATGAACCACATTCATGAAATACGGTGAGTAGCGGGGATTCCCCATTCCCTAGACGTTCTTTATTTGATTTGATTTTTCTATACTTTGTCTGACGATTGTGACAGGATCGCCAAAGGCAAATCTTTCTTCTTAAATAACCAGGTTGATTGGAACACGCACGGTCATTCGTCCTCCCTGTGTTCGATATCCCGCTCGCTGCTACACCGTGCACTTGCGGTAAAACTACAACCGTTCTTTAGGGTTACATCCCGGAGCGATCATGCACCCATGCATTCGTTACGCTCAGAGGCACTTAGCCAACACTCTCTTCTGCAGGCTTGAGGTCGGAACCATGTCCCTACCAGAGCTTACCCATCTTATGGGTATGACCCGACCTCTGAGATTCCACCTGGATGGCTCACATAGCCCCTTCATGCTCTCTGACGCAGCCCACTAGTTGTGTCATCGCCTATTCCAGACTACCACCACCTACTTCGCCACGGACATCTGTTGCAGTGGTTTCTTTACCATTTTTGCTAGGATGCTTGATATCGACATTCCAGATGACCTTCACACCCCTGTTGGCTGATCACTCCTTATTTAACACCTTTTTTCTGCATGTTTTTATTTCGTTTTGATCGCCCATATTGCGTTTTCCATGATTATTCGATGATATCGCGATACTTTTCACTATTTCTTGTTTTTGTCGTATTTCAGGAGATATGGAGCGACTTGGAACGAAAACAAGATCAAAGGGATTTCACGCACTTCGGAGTGCCGCCCACGGCTTATTTGAGGAGTTATCAGCGCTTGAGGATGAGCGGAAGAGGAAGGAATTCGATAGAAGCGACGAGGAGGCGAGTAGGAGAAGAAAAGAAGATAGATACAGCCCACTCGGCCAAGCAAACAGCTCATTCGACCGAGTCAGAAGCTGTACTAGACCGAGTGAAATGGATACGCACAGCAAATTTTCAGCGTTTCCTCGGCCGAGCAAGGAAGCCTACTCGGCCGAGTGAGAAAGCTCAGTCGCTCGAGTAGAACAGGGATTTTCAACCGAGAAAGGGACACGTTACTGGAAAACTTGAGAAGCCCACTCGGCCGAGCATGATTGCTTACTCGGCCGAGTAGAGAAGCCTACTCGCCCGAGTCAGTCAGAGAAACAGACCCCTGAAACCCCAGATTCTCTATTTTATTATTGGGTCTGTCACTCGGCCGAGTAACATTTGTACTCGGCCGAGTGACGCATTCCGACTGCTGCGAGGATTGCAAATTCTAGGTTGCGCAGTGGCAGTTTGTCAAGATTTTTTGGACGATTTTGGCGTGTATTTAAACCTAGTTTTATCCCTAGTTTTAGGAGAGACTTCTATTTTTTTGACGGCTATTCTTTTGTGAAATCTCAGCTGGAGATCATATGCGACAATTTTGGTTTGTTCTTTCTTGCTAAAAATCTTATTTTTATGAATTGTCTCTTCTTTGCAATGAATTGTACTATGATTATAATTGTTATTTCTGAGATTTTCATGATGAATTGTGAGAAATTTCGTCGTTCTAGGGCGTAGGGATAAACCATATGGACCCGATCTTTTGAATTGTGATGAATGAATAGAATTGTTGCTAGGATTGAAGAAAGGTTAGGTTTTGATTGATTTATTGCGAATAGATAGGAATTTCCATCGATTGGGATTTGCAAGAGATTGTATACCAATTGATAGGAAGGCCTAGATATTCGACTTAGGTTTATAATTGAAATTCTCTAGATTTGGGTTGCAAGGGATTGGACCAAAGCTAAGATTTTTATTATAAATCTATGCTAATATTCGTTTGCAAGAGATTGGACGAATACAAACTATCATAACCTAGATCGTAGCTCGAGTTTGCATGAGAGTGGGCACGAGTTGTGATTGGACGATGATGTCGATCTTTACGCTAGTGGCTTAGGCTAGGGTTTGCACGAGAGTGGGCCCTAATCTAGGTTGCTATAGACTGGCAATGGCACGAGAGCGTGAGCTTGGTTCTACATTAAGTTGCGACTTGTTAACCTACATTCACGCCTTGCAACGTTGATATTCATAATTCACAAGGATGAGAGACGGTCCATAGTGGGGATTTCCTATCCCTAGACGTTTTATTATATTGATATTTACTTGTTATTAAACGATTGTGACATTACCATCGAATCTATTCTTATTCTCTTGATAGCTAGGTTATCAAAGTAGGATACTGTCAATTGTCCTCCCTGAGTTCGATACCTGCTTGCCACTACGCCGTGCGCTTGCGATAAAACTACAGTAGTTTTCCGGGTGTATATCCGAGCTCGATCAAGATTTTGACGCCGTTGTCGGGGAGGCGACGGTATTTTATTTTCTTCACTTAGTTATTTCTTTTTCTTTTTAATTATTTTCTGATTCCTCTATTGTGCTAACGATTCCATCGAGACTCTATTTTTCTGTGCATGTACACGAGATCAAAGGCGCATCAAGAAGATATATTATTTGATCCGGAGATCGAGCGTACGGCAAGTAGGCTTAGGGCCGAGAGGAGACTATATATAGAGGAAGGTCATATGAACCGACCGGAGACACCGGAAGAGTTAGCGGCACACATGGTTAGGCTTGTTTCTATCAGAGATAGGCTACGGCCTAAGACTACTTCTACTACCTCGTCTATTGTGATGCCGGAATTGGCAGTAGATAAGAACTTCGAGCTTAAAATGGGACTCATGGGTTTGATACAAAAAGACCCATTTCATGTGAACTCCCACGAGAATCCACACTACCACCTACAGTTGTTCTTGTCCAAGTGCGCTACTTTTCAGATGCCCGGTGTACCGGCTGATGCTATCCGACTGCGCCTCTTCCCATTCACTCTTCGGGATAAAGCATTATATTGGTTGAGGACGCAAGCGAAGGGGATCTTTACTACATGGGATGAGTTGGCGAGCGCATTTGTTAATAAATTCTACCCACAATCCAAGACAGTCAAGATTAGGAGCGCGCTCATGTCCTTCAAGCAAGGACATCAGGAATCTCTATTTGAGGCATGGAAGCGCTTTAAAGATCTCCAACACTAATGCCCCCATCATAGTATTGAAGCATGAGAGCTTGTACATAGCTTTTACAATAGATTGCAACCGGGCACCAAGCAAATCATCGATGCAACCGCTAATGGAGCCATTCTATCTAAGACACCAGATGATGCTACGGCCCTACTTGAGGTGATGGCCTCTAATAACCAACAATGTGGCGACGAGAGAGGACATTCTACATCCTCCTTGAAGCCAACAAGTATTTATGAGGCGAAGGCCGTAGCGGAGCTCTCTACGAAGTTTGATTCTCTCCACAAGGTCGTGGAGAGATTGGAGAAGTTGATAAGTGATCTGCATGGGACCCCCACCACATTTACACCGGGAGGAAGTACGGGCGATTGGCAAGACCAAGCCCATGTCATGTATGTTGGAGGAGAGCACGGAGAGGGAGCTATAGAACAAGTCCAATACGTTGCGGGAAACACCGGTTATTGGGAAAACCCGGCCACGAGAAATCATCCGAGCTTTTCATATGCAAATAATGAAGGAGCTTCAAACCCACCACCGCAACAACTTCAAGCTCGGCCTCCACAACAACCGCAATATCAACCGAGAGGGCCTCAACAAAAAAATTTCCAACCGAGGTAACAAGCGGAACCATATAGACCTCCGGGGTATAATCAAGGGTGGAGAGCACCTAATCCACCACAAGCACCACCGAGGTCTGACCATGAAGCGAGGGTTGAAGAATTCATGGCGGAGCAAAAGAAAGTGAATGCTAGATTGACCGCCCAACAAGACTCTCTTAATACCATCATGGCACAATTGTCGGAGCAACTAGCATTGCTCAACAAAAATACTCAACAATTGACGGCTCAACCGAAGCCAAACCCACGGAGCAATACCTGCCACATCAATGCGGTGGTGGCTATAACTACTAGGGGCGGGAAGGATACTACTCCCGCCATGATTCAAACTAAGGAGCCGGGGAAGAAATTTTGGATGACAAGGAGCCGACAATTGAGGAGGAGTGCCCGAAAGAGCCAACGGATGGTGAAAATTCTGAAATTATGAAGCCATGTGAGGAGCGCAACTATATGCCACCGGTACCCTTCCCACAAAGGTTGGAAAGAGCAAAGATTGAGAAGCGGCTAGCCAAATTTCTTGAGTACTTGTGGGGAGTGAGCTTAAATATCCCTTTCTTGGACGCTATTGTAGAGATCCCGTCATATGCCAAGTTCTTAAAAGACTTAATTTCAGGAAAGAAGCGCAAGGCAAAGATAATGCTCACCGAGCAAGGTACATGGTTCTCCCGGAAGGAGAAGGAGCCTACTAAATTTAAAGATACCGAAAGCTTCCGCATCCCTTGCACGCTTGGAGGAGTCCCGATACAAAAATCTTTGGTAGACTTGGGAGCAAGCGTGAGCCTAATGCCCCTAACAATGATTAAGAAGTTGAATACGGGGACCGACTTAAAGCCGACAGATATGAGAATACAACTCGCGGATGGTCGGGTCACTAGGCCGGTGGGAATTGCAGAGAATATCCCGCTCCAAGTACCGGGAGAAATTTGCTTGCCGTGCGACTTCGTGGTTAAGGACATCAAGGAGGAGGGCGATACGTCATTGATTCTTGGATGCCCCTTCTTAGCCACTGCCGGTGTGATAGTTGACGTGAGAGAGGGCACCTTGTCTTTGAATGTCGGAAACATAGAGGTGGAGCTTCACATCCCTAAGGCAATGAAGCACATGCCTTGGACGGAGGACGTCGATTATGTGGACCTCCTCGGTGAGGTCATTGATGACGACATGCCGTATGCTATCGGCGCCTTACACAAAGACGGCTTCGAAGAAGGCCAATCATCTAGAGATGGAGAAAAGTTGGAGGACCCGTCGGATCACTCTACGGTTGATGATAAAGACGACGCTGATGTCGCAAGAATTAGGGAGCTATGCAAGCTCTCAACGGCAAACAACTTGAAGAAAGCTCCACCGGACAAGAAAGTTTCATCACCGGTGAAGAAAAAGAACGGTAAAAGCTTAAGCTTGGGGGACTCGTCCCCCACTACCACCTGTGATGAGGGGATGCCGAGGAACGCCTACGAACAACAACAATTGAATCCAAGTGGCCTTCCCAGCAAATTTGACGCGCGCATCTCACATGCACCGAATATCGAGCATTAAACGAATATCTTGAGGGGTAGAGCTCAAGACCTTAAACGAGCACTTGTCGGGAGGCAACCCGATGGTTTCATCTTATTTTTAGTTGAATTTTTCATTTTGTTTTTGTTTTAGATCTTTCTTAGTGTTTAGAGTCTTGAGTCGATAAAAATCGTGACAACTGGCTCTATTTTTTATGACAGGAGATGGAGAACGATGAACCAATTAAATGGAGGATGACCATGGCAAGGGAGAGTGCTCTAGGAATGTGCTCAGGCCTCAGGATGAGGAAGAAACTGACGGGGAGACGAAAAATAGAAAGTGGCGAAAAAACAGAGAGTTGGAGCTGAAATTTGCAATCCACTCGGCCGAGTGACTTTGTCATTCGGCCGAGCAAAGACCCTACTCGACCAAGTAGGGTACTGATCAGGGAAGATCCTAAAAACTACTCTCTATAATTTACTGTAACTTATATGCCACTCGGCCGAGTGACTATGTCTACTCGGCCGAGTGAATCTAATATTCTCCACGCATCATAAGCTCTGAGTAGCTTTTCTACTCGGCCGAATGACCTTTGTATACTCGGCCGAGTCGTAATATCTACTCACCCGAGTTGCGACTTCTGCAACATAATTTTGAAAAATTTTAAAACCGTGCCATTCGACCGAGTGAACGCGTCACTCGGCCGAATGACCCATCTTTATAAGACCCAGCGCCTGCGGCTCGATTCCCCACACGCAAAATTCCCAAATTTGTGCCCGAGCCTCTTCATCTTCCCAGTGCCTCGCCCGAATCACCTTCACCCCTTTCCTCGCCCGCCGCCCCCCCTCACCGGTTGACCGCCGCCCGTCGTCGATCACCGACGATCCGCCGCCGCCCCCTTCGCCGTACACCCCCATTTCACCGAAATATCCTTTTTTTCTCCATTCTCTCCAATCCGTAAGCCCATTAAGCCCAAAATTTAAATCAATCTCTATATATATATATTATCCACAATCTCCCCCACATATATTGATATTTATCGCTGATTTTACTACGTGTGTTTCAGGGTAGCTTGGGGGAGATTCGGGATGCCTTGGAGCTTCTCAGAGGAGGCGATTCTTTCCACGCTCACATTACTTGCTCTCGTGTCGTGCTCAGGTACACTCGTTCCATATTTTCAGCGCCTCACACATCTTTGGGTAGGCACGTTCCGCGGCTCATATGCCGCCCCGCACTAGGTCTCGCATGAGGGCGCCCGCCTCGAAGCGGAAGAGGACCAGCGAGCTTGACTCCTCTTCTGCTAGAGCGGACACACCTCTACCTAGCCCACCACCACCCACACTTCCGCCTCCTACCGTACCTATCCCACCACCACCGGCACAGCCTGCCCCTGCGTTCGATACGCTGGGGATTACGTTCAGAGATGACGCATAGCGCGCCAGATTTGAGCGTATCTCCCATCGCTCGATTGTGCCCACTAGGTTCGTGCACATAGCTGACTTTGAGCGCCTAGGGGTATTAGAGGGGCTACTCCAGTTGTATGACAACGTGGGGTGGCGTGACTTTCTGTCGGTGTCGACGGACACTTACATCCGTCCGACACTATAGGTCCTTAATTCTATTACCAGGACCCCTGGGGGATGCTCCTTTCGCTTGATGTGTCGAGAGTGCGAGATCACTCTCGACATGTCCGAGCATTCTTCCAGTGGCCCCCTGTTCCGGACCCAGACCGAGCCTACAGTCCCACGCACATCCAACCGCCGTCATTCGACATGCACGCTTTCTGGACACGTATCACAGGATCACCCCTCTCCTTTGACCCTAGTTAGGCCAAGGCCTCGGCTATCCTGCACCCATGCCTCCGCATTGCACAGCGTCTCATGGCGACTACTTTTCTAGCGAGGTATGAGCCGGGTATGATGTCGACGCCTGAGCTCTACATGCTCTAAGCGATGACACGATCGAGAGCCTATGAGAGGGATGTGGACGTTTTACTCCCTGCCATTGAGATAGATATAGCCAGTTGGTATTTAGACCGCATCATTATTTTTGTCGGCGCTAGGACGCCTATCTGTTGCGGCGGTCTGATTATGTCACGCCCCGGTCGCCCTAATACTTGAGGAAAGAGAATTTAATCTCAATTTTCGGAGACAGCGGGGGTGGAGACATGTGACGGGTCGCGGTCTTGGACCAAGCGTATAATAAAAGTGAGGCAGGCCACTACGCACACTGGAATAGCACAGTAAGGAAGGAAAGTAAAAGAGCTCTAACCACAGAAAGGTAACAAAGTGTAGTACCAAAAGCAGAGCAGGAAAAGTAAAACAACCACAGACAACACTGAACTGAAACGGAGTACACTAGTCCACCTTCATATAATATGCACAATCATGCCAACATCAAGTGCAACCGTCCACTGACACAAGAGTACAACCACTACAAAGTATAGCCACCCCCCAAAAAGGTCACACTGCTTTGTACATAAGTCATATATCAAAAGTACATCTCCAACACCTAACCCAACTACCAAGGAAATGCATCAGCTGTGTACATCTGTATAAGACCCGTCATGGGACAAAACACTACCACTACAACCGTCACCGGAGTGGCGACTACGACAACCAACTCCTCACTGGCCATGCCTGCATAAGTCCACACCATCTCGACCACGAGCACACACAGAAGGAGACTAAGTCTGGTCCTGAGGACCCTGAGCTAAACCTAAACCACAGAAATGGGTCACGTCAGAGCGTGACCAGTAGAGGAAACTCAACACACCCAAGGAAAACCAACACACATCACATCACAGTTCAGAAGTTAATAAGTTCATTAAGTTCTAGCTGTAGTTAAGTTTGAAAAGTCTGAGACCAAAACTCGAGTACGAGGACTAAATCTCATCCTAAATTGGGAGGGAAACCGAGCACCCGCCAGTGGTACAACGCACTGTGTGAAGCTTAACGGGGCCTCCCACTCCGGATGTGGGGCAACAAGGCAGAGCCACGAGGGCCTCCCACTCCGTCTCACAGACGTGGGGCGACACTGAAACATACGATATAACTCTGAACCACATAGTCTCGTCCTCATACTATCACTTTTCTCGGACTTTCCCCCATACCCAACCCCTGCCTAGAAGGCCTACCCGCTTTGAACGGAAGAGGACACCTCTGGCCATCTGTCATCTACCCTAAGATTAGTTGCTCATTCAAGAGATTACATTATTCACATTTCATTCCAACACATACCCATGTCCATAAACCACATATATCTGCACGTGCATTAACATAAAGGATGAGAAACTAAGCCTGGGTACTGAATTTAACATCTACACATACTGATTTAAGCATTAACACATATTCCAAGAACAATTAGCTTCAGCATATTTCAAAAAACACAATATAAACTTTAACGATTTCAATTTCAGCCATGCAGAATGACCAGGACAGAGCATTACAGATGGAATTTCTCAAAATATTTAACTAAAACTTGAAACACTCTTCCAAAGGGGGTTGTAGACCCATGTGTTAGCAACTCAAATTTTAAATTTCAAGTTAAAAATCCAACTGGTTGATTTGTTATGAATTTTCTACTGAACTGGAAATTTTACTGATTTGAAACTGCAGGAAAGGGTTCAAAGATTGCTGTTTTAAAAATAGTTAGAGGCTGAATTAAAATTTGGCCAAGAAGACAAAGTTTTAGGTCTATGTCTTAGTTTGAAAATGAGCCAAGAACATAAAAATTGGTTTAGTGGTTTAAGAGATATAGGATATTTAAAAACATGTGCCTGTGCTGTTAAAATCTGGACAGTTTGTAAGATCGAATTTTTTAACCAAACTTAGAGTCAAAATTAGACTTCGGACAAATTAAAGAATATGGAGAAAACTATCATGAGAATAACATATAAAAATTTCAGAACGTAATTTTTTGAAATAGAGTGGGAATTGCTCAAAGAAAATTCGGCCAGAGTTTCCCCCGAAAAGGGTGATTCTGTCCTACTTTTACAAAAGCTAGAATTAATTCATTTTTCAAGATAAAATACCAAAATTTTGTGCAGAGGTTCAAATTGAAGTAATAAAGAGATAAATCATGAAAAAACTTGATAAAGATTTAATCTTGCCACCTCCTTACACATCTATCACCATGTACTAAGAATTTACACAAAACTTTAGCAAAAATTATAACATGCAAACAAAGAGATTGCTAACACGAACATGCACACAATCCTACATCCTAAGGGTGTCGATATCTTATACCGTAGCTATGGTGGAAGATGTAGGTCTCCAAGCCTCAGCCCCTAGCTCAATCCTCCAAGAAAATGGTCTCCTAGCTTGCCTCCTCCTTGCTCCTTGGTTCCTTGGGCAAGCACCTCCTCTCTTGGCTCCTCCTCTTCTTATCCCTCACCAATCCTCTCTATAGGTCCCTCCCTCTTATTTTCTGGCCTTAGCCACGAAAATTTGAGGATAAGGGTCAAAAATGAGGGTTTTGGGAGAAGAGGTGAGGTGTGTAGAAGAGAAAAAGTGTGTAGAATGCTCTTTAGGGGTAAAAGGGTCAATTCACATACCCCACTATACTTGGAGCCAATGCATGTTGGCCACACATCATTCTTATCTCCACTAACCCATAGATAATGATCCATAAGCCCTCACTTGGGCTTTTTCACAAAACCCCCTCTATTTTTGCCTTATTGCGATTTTACCCAAAATTGGGCCAAATTGCAAATGTGAGGGGTTTTAATGCAAAAATTCTCCAATTCCCAGTGGTCTCCTTGCATATTTGTCACTAACGTCTTACTTACGGCGTCTCAAGATAATCATAATAGCCACGTGACACTTTCCCATGCACGCATCCCAATGCGAGGAGATCAATCTCAATATCCACGTGCATGGTTTGAAGGACGAGCGTGCCCAGGCTAACTCCATCTTCTAAATACTCATGGTGAGTCCACTTATCATGCTCATTGTGGTGATGTATGCACGTGTCCATGCACAATGTGTACACGTGACTGAGCATAAGTGTGCAGAAAAATGACTAGTCAGTCAGTCAGTCAATGTACCCAATCCGACTAGTTTACCCCATTTTCCCGCATTTCATCCTATTCTCTACACCACCCCTCGTGCTACCACCCAAGCATCACTATACATACAACAGCCACACTACAACCCTCCAATATGCTTCCCAACGCATGGGAGCCTTAATAGGCACGGAGGTCCTCTAAATGGGTCCCACTCTCTAGGAATCCTACACCATTACCCCCAATACGTCGTACATGGCCACAACACGTAACCATATCCCATAGACTGGACTATGGAGGGTTACAGATTACCCTCTTGGCTCTTTTGTACGGAGTAGACCTCCCTGTTGGCTTGCTCAGATCACCGGGCCCCACTTCACTTTCCATAGATGTTATGACCCGGATGAGGATGCTTCGTCCTCATGGTCAGCACCACTGGGTGTGGCTGCACGGTCCTTTCGGTGCTGATTACATGGTTCTCCCAAGCCCCGCTCAGACACATATTGGACCCACGGGAGGGGAGTGGATTCCAGCAATGGACGTCCTCATCCCTGCCACGTACGTGCTTGAGTCTGAGGGTGCTCAGCAGGAGCCCCTCCTTCCACCCCTGGACCCCGTGATACCTCAGCCTACACCTGCTTCGTCTGCACCTCCCAACACTTCTGTCCACACTTCTGTCAGTGTCAGGAGTACCCTTGCTGAGCCCACCACCACTTCCACCTATGTGCCGTTATCCATCCACCCCATTTTTGCTGTGAGCCCTGAGCGACCTGCCACCATTATTGAGAGCGGCGAGCCTTCTTTTGCCTCCGCGGTGGAGACCCTTTCTAGTTTCTTATTCTCGACCCCTGGGGAGTCATTTCCTACACACTTCACGGCCTCCACAGCCGTCGACACTTCGGTCTCCACTGCCGCTGTCTTTACAGAGAGTGTCGTGACATCTGTCCCCACGTCTGTGTCACTGACCTCTCTGTCCTCCTCGCCCTATGTCACCATTTCGGCCTCTACTTCTGCTCCTTCCTCTTCGACCATTCCTGCGTCTTAGCCTCCCACAGAGGCTGAGCGTCTTTTCGTGAGCTCAGCACCTCAGCCCCACCAGGTAGTCGCACCCGTCCTTTACGGTAGCCGTGCGAGACAGCCCCGTTCCTCACCAGTACGACCCTCTGCCTCACCTCCCCCCGACACACTACTTCAGCACCTCCGTGCTCTAGTGGGGGTAGTTAATGGGCTCAGAGGAGATTTCCGGGCTCTCTCCGCTACCGTCAATGTTATCCAGTCTCGTGTCGCTTTACTACCTGGTATTCAGGCTTGCCTGAACCAGATTCTTGCGCGACTACCACAGCCGCCTGCTACCCCTACCCAGCAGCCTCCACGTCCACCACCTCCGCCACAGGACGGTGTTGGTACCCCACCACCCACCTAGGTACACACTGGATACCTTCCATACTTTTGATGCTGCTATTCTAGATATTTTCTGCTACTGATTTTTGCACCCCTCCTCCACACACGTTTTGTTCACTTTTTGATCATATCTGTCTATATCATTTTGGGAGAGAGGAGATATTTTTGGGGACACCTATATTGCACAATTTTGATCCCTGCATACATCATTTGCATATCTATATCATTTTCTTTTATTTGCATCCCTATCATGCATGCATCCTCACCCACCCCTCCCATATCACTTTTCTCGGTGTGCCACACTTTGCACATTGAGGACAGTGTGCAGTTTAGCTTGGGGGAGTGAGTGTCTCACGCACTTTTCATTTTCTTCATTTTTATTTTATTATTTTCCCACCTTTCTTTATTTTACACTTATTTTCACCCACTTTTTCATTTTTTCCTCATGCATCACGTTTTCTTATTTTACTTGTGTGCTGCATATGTACAGTAGTTTTTATTTATCTTTTATCCTTATTCCTTTTATCCTTTTTGCTAGAGATGAATTTTCTGTGATGATGATGACGTGGTGCTAGCTTATCTCTATATGCATATCATTTTGTCATGCCATCATTTTTATTTCAAATATCATATGACATGCTTGCTATGCATTCGAGAAAGTAACTAGCACTTTGTTATATGAATGTGGATGAAATTCTTCTATTAGCTGAGTCTGATAATTTACATAGTATACTCTTCATAGAAAACACACCAAGCTTCACGCATTGATTGCATATATTTGGAGTACTGCTTTGTTGTCTTATATCACTTCTTATTGCATGAAAATTGTACGCTTCACTTTCAGGTTGATTGAATGTATGCCATGTTAATATAACTGGATTAGTTTACTTTCTGAGAACAAACTGAGTAGATTACATTACACTGTTAAAAGTTGTTGTGCATATTCTATAGAGTTAACCGATTGTTACATATTTTTCTTTCTCCACATATCTTGAGCATTATTTCTATACTTAAAATCATTAGTGAATCTCCCTTTAGCGAATCCTATATTGGCATACTCCCCCACTACAAAAAGTCCATGCTCCAACACCCCAAAATCAAAAAGAAAAAAAATATTCATCTATCTCTCTATCTTTTGATTTGGGATCACAGTTGTATATATTGATATAAAAACAAGAGAGAAAAAAAAGAAGTATCTATATGATCGCATTTTCATTTTTCTTCCTTTCTTCCATCTTTTATTTTTGTTTTTGGAGCTTCAAAAATGGGGAATGTTCTTATTGATAAAATTGATGCCACCACGCTTATAGATAAGCTTGGGGGAGATGATCCAATGATGTATGAGAGAGTGGTTACTTGACCGTGCATGACAACCTAGGCTAGGTAATTTTCTATACTCGGTGAGATTACTAAAAGTTTTACGAAGTCCAGGATTTGAAACTTAGCATGCATTTCATGAGAACCGCTCCTTTCTATTCTTATTTGCTTCATATTGTGTGATATCTCTTATACTGCAAATAGAAAGCGATCAATTGAAAAGTGTGTAGTCTATGATCATGTATATTGGTTTAAATGCTTCAGACGATGCTAATCCTAGAATGATTCCATATTTCATATTGATTTGATATTCTTGGGTTTCTATATTGAATGCATCTTTATATGACCAATGATATCGAGATAAAAATCTTTGGCATGTTTTTATTCGTCGTATGCTATATGAGTAAGCAAGCCCACGTCCTGAGGAAATGATCTAGCACCTCCCTCTTTGTTTTATTTTCTATCTTTCTATCTTTTGTTTTCTTTTCCTTTATTTTTACCCGCCGGGTTCGCCTTTTACTCATCTTCCTCAAGGACGAGTAGAGGTATGCTTGGGGGATTTTGTTCATTCCTTATTTTACACCTTTTTGTGCATGTTTTCATGTCATTTTGATCGCCCATATTGCATTTTCCACGATTATTCGACGATATCGTGATACTTTTCACTATTTCTTGATTTTGTCGTATTTCAGGAGATATGGAGTGATTTGGAACGAAAACGAGATCAAAGGGTTTTCACGCACTTCGGAGTGCCGCCCACGGCTTATTTGCAGATTTATCAGCGCTTGAGGATGAGCGGAAGAGGAATGAATTCGATAGAAGCGACGAGGAGGCGAGGAGGAGAAGAAAAGAAGACAGATACAGCCCACTCGGCCGAGCAGACTGCTCATTCGGCCGAGTCAGAAGCTGTACTCGGCCAAGTGAAACAGATACACACAACAAATTTTCAGCGTTTCCTCGGCCGAGAAAGGAAGCCTACTCGGCCGAGTGAGAAAGCTCACTCGCCCTAGTAGAACATGGATTTTCAACCGAGAAAGGGCCAAGTTACTGGAAAATCTTGAGAAACCCACTCGGCCGAGTATGATTGCTTACTCGGCCGAGTAGAGAAGCCTACTCACCCGAGTCAGTCAGAGAAACAGACCCCCGAAACCCCAGATTCTATATTTTATTATTGGGCCTGTCACTCGGCCGAGTAACATTTGTACTCGGCCGAGTGACGCATTCCGACTGCTGCGAGGATTGCGAATTCTGGGCTGCGCATGGGCAGTTTTGTCACGATTTTTTGGTCGATCTTGGCTTGTATATAACCTAGTTTTATCCCTAGTTTTAGAAGAGACTTCTATTATTTTTTTGACGGCTATTCTTTTGTGAAATCTCAGTTGGAGATCATAGGTGACAATTTTGGTTTGTTCTTTCTTGCTTAAAATCTTATTTTTATGAATTGTCTCTTCTTTGCAATGAATTGTGCTATGATTATAATTGTTATTTCTGATAATTTCATGATGAATTGTGAGTAGTTTCGTCGTTCTAGAGCAAATGGATGAACCCTATGGACCCAATCTTTTAAATTTTGATGAATGAATAGAATTGTTGCTAGGATTGAAGAAAGGTTAGGTTTTGATTGATTTATTGCAAATAGATAGGAATTTCCATCGATTGGGATTTGCAAGAGATTAGATCCTAATTGATAGGAAGGCCTAGATATTCGACTTAGGTTTATAATTGAAATTCTCTAGATTTGGTTTGCAAGAGATTGGACCAAAGCTAGGATTTTTATTATAAATCTGTACTAATATTTGTTTGCAAGAGATTGGACGAATACGAACTATCATAACCTAGATCGTAGCTCGAGTTTACACGAGAGTGGGCTCGAGTTGCGATTGGATGATGATGTCGATCTTCACGCTAGTGGCTTATGCTAGGGTTTGCACGAGAGTGGGCCCTAATCTAGGTTGCTATAGACCGGTAATAGCGTGAGAGCGTGAGCTTGGTTCTACATTAAGTTGTGACTAGTTCACCTACATTCACGCCTTGCAACGTTGATATTCATAATTCACAAGGATGAGAGACGGTCCGTAGTGGGGATTTTATATCCCTAGACATTTTATTATATTGATATTTACTTGCTATTGAACGATTGTGACATTACCATCGAATCTATTCTTATTGTCTTGATAGCTAGGTAATCAAAGTAGGATACTGTCAATTGTCCTCCCTGAGTTCGATACCCGCTCGCCACTACGCCGTGGGCTTTCAGTAAAACTACAGTCGTTTTTCAGGTGTGTATCCGGGCTCGATCATTGGCCCAACACGCTTGACCATCGGTGTGCTCGAGCATATGCATATTATCAGACCGTACGGGGATCGTCACTGGCTATATCTTGTAGGCACCCACCACACGCCTCACATGGTGCTCCCCGCCCCCACACCTCACATGGTGCTCCCTGCCCCCACACCTCACCCACCTTGCTCCAGTCCATCTTGACTGGATGATTCCTAGGGTAGACCCACTCCCTCTCCTACACGTACTTGAGCCCCCCGGAGCACCCGTTGAGGCACCCACCGATGACCCGATGCCACGCTTCGTTGAGTTCGAGTTACATGACAGTGTTGCCTTAGTTGCTGGCCTTCCAGCACCACCCTCACACCCATCATCCTCTGTAGCCGTTTCTTCCACCTCTGCATCCACCACATTCGAGTCTTCGGGGACTGTCTCCACCTCTTGCCCCGATACTCAGATTTCTGAATCCATCGTTTCTGTGCCAGAGGGCACTGCTATACAGTCTGCTCCTGATCTTACAGATCTTGACTTTCCAGAGCACGACACTGCCCCCACTCTTCCACCTCTCAGTGGCCTCATAGCTTCACTTCCTATCTCTTTAGGTCACCACATTCCCATCTCCGGCACCTCATCATCGTCATCATTAGCCATCTTTACTATGAGCATCTTGACGTCTGTCCACACTTCTGTGTCGACGACCGCTCTCTCTTCAGCTGTTTCTGAGTTCCCTTCGAGCTCACCCTCTCTGACATTCCACCCTAGTCACCATGCATCAGCTGCATGGGACCGATTCACGAGAGTGGTGACTCACCGACACATCCCTCGCCCTCCACCCAACTCCCGTACTATAGACGGTCGCCTGACAATGTTAGAGGATTCGAATTATCTCCTACAGAGAGATTCGACGACTTTTCTCGCTCGACGATGACACATCACTCGAGAGTCGAGGCAGACTTAGCATCCATCATTGACCTTCTGAGGACACGCGGCCC
Organism: Scilla litardierei; assembly: GCA_030789695.1. Classification (NCBI taxonomy): domain Eukaryota; kingdom Viridiplantae; phylum Streptophyta; class Magnoliopsida; order Asparagales; family Asparagaceae; genus Scilla; species Scilla litardierei. The sequence continues at coordinate 33,043,711 of CM061133.1, forward strand.
ACCTACAGTAATCCTTGCACATGCACCACCACCCAAGCCAGCGACTGTGACTTCCACTGCACTACTCAGTGATCTACTTCCTCAGGCTTCTGCAGAGCATGTTTCCTCCACGTCTGAGTTGGACGTCACAGTTGATCCCCTGTCTACCCTGGTATTACATTCACCTGAGCCCTCCACTGCCACCATTGATCTCACCACTAACCCACCTCACGAGTTTCAGCCATACCCACCCACTACTCCTGGTCCACGGCAGAGGGACCCATCACCACCCCCAGAGAGTGGTGCCTTTGCTTGATGTAGTCCATACCATTTTTTGCCTCCCTCACTTATTTTTGTGCCCATCTGTCTGTTCGGGGCCCTGCACTTACATAGCTTGGGGGGAGGACACCCACTCATGCATCATTTTCATTCAGCATTGCATCACGTCATGTTTTTTATTTTCTTTTTGCACAGTTTTAATTTTTTTCCCCCGCCCACCCCACCCCTTTAGCATCATCTCCTGCTTACTAGCATTTTCTTAGCAGTGAGGACACTGCTAGGTTTAGCTTTGGGGATGAGCGCTATCGCTTTATTTTTCATATCTTTCTTTTATATTTTCTTCCCTTATTTCAATTTTTATTTTACTTTTTCACCACTTTTCCACGTCCTTTTATTTTTTCTCTTTCTGCATTATATTTTCTGGTTTTTGCCATGCATACATCCCTTTCTCTTCTATTTTCTATTTTCTCCGTCTTTTTCTCTTTTTATGCTAGGGATGGTCCGCATGATGATATATCTCGTAGTCTTAGTAGTTCTTCACGATGCTTGCTATCTGTTGACATGCTATTAGGGTAAATTTCAGTTTTACTATCTATATGCGTGCATTTCTTTTGCTGATCTATCTGATTTAATGCTTGAAATGAATTGAAAATCAAATGCATAAATTAGTATCTAGTATGCACTATGTTGGGTAATGCATCTAGGTTCACGCATCACTAGAACACTTGGAGCATCTGTTTTTCTTACCCTACTCACTTCTGTTTGCATGCCTACTGTTATTGTACTTATTACTGCATGCCTTTTCAGTATTCGTCTAGAGGAATGAAAATATACATGCTATTTATGAGTTTAGTAAGGGTATTATTTTATCAAACAGTTGTGTACCTCTTAGGAGTGAACCGAGATATATACTATTTTCTTTCTCCACATATCTATATATTTCTCTACATATCAGTTGGTTGCACCCCTACAGCTATCTTTACCGCATCTCACTTCCCAAACCCAAAAAGAAAAAGTATAGCTTCTAAATGAAAAAAATGAAAAAAAGAAAAAAAGAAAGAAAAGAAAAAATGTATATATATTCATATGTGAAAAAGAAAAGAAAAAGAAAGAAAACGAATAAATATTGTTTTGTATCTTTTCATTAGAAGCTATCACTTATACTGGGAAGAAAAAGAAAATTTTCATATCATATTCCTAGATGCGGCGCCTCAAGCTAAGCTTGGGGGTAAACCAACTGATCACATGAGTGAGCATGACATTATAGTGGAGACGGTGCATAACTGGGAGATTTAATAATGCTTAAAATTTATGAAATGCTTTAGTTTTTGGAGATTTTTCATGAATCGAAATGAATAACTGAATGGCATGACCTTTTTCTATTCTCTATTGCATGTTGTGTGATTTCTATATGCTCCTTGTGTATCTGTGATTGAAAAGGGCATTGCCAACTTCTTTATACTATACTCTAGGGATTGCATGCGATTGATTTGAGTTTATGGCGTTATTTCAGTAGATCAATATCTTTTGTCTGTATTGCATACTAGTCATATGATTTGTAAAACGTGAAATTGCCATAAGCATGTATTATTATTATTCAGGGCATCGTGATATACTATTTAGGCCTGAGATCTGACCGATCATCCTTAGCACCCTCCATTCACTTCCATTCTCTTCTCTTCTTATTTTTATTTCTTATTTCTTTTGTTTTCCTCCCGGCGTACCTAGTATTCGCCTTCCTCGAGGACGAGTAAGACGTAAGCTTGGGGGATTTTGATGTGTCCATATTTTTCACTATTTTCATATCATCATTTCATTACATTATATGCCATTTTCGCATCCAAATCCCATATTTTACTACGATATCGTGTTTCTGACGTTATATTCTAGTTTCGTAATGTTTTATGAGTTTTCAGAGATTTTGGAGCGATTTGGGACCCGACTTGGGTATGGACACTTCCGACACGTTCGTGAGCTCATTGGCGAGGCTCTGCAGGAGTTCTCCATACGTCTGGAGCCATTGGAGGAGAAGAGAGGGAGCAGGAGGAGAGGAGAGAGCAGCTCAGCAGCCTCAGGAGATGATTTCACAGACTGCTCGGTCGAGCAGTACAGATGCTCGGACCGAGCAGATGCAAGGGAGAAGAAGGAACAGATACGTAAATGGCTCGGACCGAGCAGTTCATCTGCTCGGTTGAGCAACCTTTCCTCCCAAAGCTGAGGCAACCCAGTGCACGGCCAGATCAGCTATTCAGCGACCGATTCAGCTTCTGCTCGGACCGAGCTGAGCTGACTCAGCCTGTGCAGGCAGAGTGAGGATTTTGAAGCTTTTAGATTCCCTGTCAAGATCGGTCGAGCAGCATAGCTGCTCGATCCGAGCGACCGACCGAGCAACGCATTGCTCGACCGAGTCACCCACTCGGTCGACAATGCCAGGGCCATTTTTGGAAACAATTTTTGATGTGGCTGTTGCGCGATCTGGGCAGTGAAGGCTGCGGAGCTGAACGACGATTGGTAGAAGTGATTCATTTTAGAGTTTGGAATAGGTTTTTTTGAGATCAGAGCTTAGGCGGTTTTGGCTGTTAGTTTTTAGATTAATCCTTGTTAAAGAATATTGGATCGAAACTATTGGATATCTATTTTGGTTCTCAATTACGATCGCGTATTTTGGAATCTGGAATTTTGTTGGATCTATTTCTCGTCTATTTTCTGCATCTCTCGCTGTAAGTCTTCTATTTCTATTCCATCGATTTGCTATGATGTTTTCGTCTCTAAAAGTTGTATTTTTATTCGTGAATATTGCCATGTGTGAGTAGATCTTTCTAGGGTTGATGGGTTAGCCCTAAGATCCTAGGATGAAGACGTAGATCTGGATCTCTATGTTGAATTAAGGATTTAGGGAAGTATTTCGGTCGATCATACCGAATCCCTAGATAACCCGTACTGAGATCATGCCCATGGTCTGTGGAATTGATGTGCTTAAGGGGTATCTTTGGGATTCGAATAGTGAAATCGGTGGATCCAACCAAGGCTCGTGACCATGCCCGGCTCGTGCCTTGAGGGGATGCACCGACGAACTATACCGCTACGTTGACTGCTACCGCCATTGCGTCAACGAGAGCTACCGAAATACCTCACAATTCTAACCCACGAGAGTGGTATGAATTGGAAGATTAATCCCCTAACCCTAATGCAACGTAAGGATTCTATTCCAATATTGACCCCGACGATCTTAGTGGTGATCCCTAATGCCCTAGTCCTTTTCATTAGTAAAACAACAACAACACCCCAATCAACTCTTTCAACCTGATAGCTATCTCACTTCGAGATTTAGAAGTAAACTGAGAACCCATATACACTATCACCGTCCCTGTGGGATTCAATATCATTTATACTACAACTTGACACTGTCTGCTTGTGGATTAAGCCCGGAATTGAAACCTAGGGGACATACCACGCCTGGCGATCATGACACCGTCAGGTGGAATCTAGGTGTAGGTTTCGGGTGCGTCACTGCCCATGTTGTTGCTGAGGATGGGGTGACAGTCTCTGAAATTGTGAAGGTTGCAGCCCTCCACTTGGATTCCCATAAGAGAATCCCGGATGATTACGAGCAGCCGGATGTTACCGTTGATTTCGTCCCTCTCCTTGGACATCTGCACAGACTTTGATAATTCGGCACCATCATAATGTGCTTTACCAGGAATATAACCCTGCTCTGCATAATCCTCTGCAGGATGATAAGTAGATGTGCTGGTGGATGCAGTGATGGAATCCAAGTGCTGTTCAATTCTGGCCACATGCTTGTACAAGTTCTTGATATGAGAATCCAGATGGCTGGCAGCCTTGACCTTGGGGGTCCGGGTCACAATCCGTTCTTCACTCCGTTGCTGATCATTGGCTGCCATATGCTCCAGCAGGTCTATATCTTCTTCAGGAGACTTGTCGAGTAGGGCGCCTTGTGCCACAACATCTATTATCATCTTGGTCCTGGACTGCAACCTTTTGTAAAAACTCTGCACCAAATCCCAAGGTTGGATCCCGTGATGAGGGTATTGATGTTGGAGGTCCTTGAACCTCTCCCATGCCTCATAAAGCGACTCTTGTGGGAGCTGTTTGAAATTTGAGATTGCTCCCCGGATCCGTATTATCTTCGAAGGTGGATAGAATTTATCTACGAAGGCAAGTGCTAGCTTCTCCCATGTGGTGAAATGGTTGGGAGGATGGGCCCGTAGACAGTACGAGGCTTTATCCCTCAGGGTGAACATGAAAAGCCGCAGCTTGACAGCATCATCACTCACATCCATAGCCTTGAAAGTGTCACACTTTGCAAGGAAAGTATCGATGTGGTGGTTGGGGTTCTCGTGAGGATGCCCATGGAAGGGATCATACTGCATCAAATTTATGATCCCTGTCTTCAGCTCAAATCTTGCCGCCGCCAGTTGCGGTCTAAGGATAGAAGAATTGTTTCCAAATATCGGCTTCATATGGTCCCTGATGGACCCGGTGCGAGGAGGAGGAGTATTATTGTCTGCCATCTGGACAGAGGGAGATGGATTTCTGCTTGAGGCCCTCAAAGCCCTTGCCATTTTCTCGATCTCGGGATCGAACAATAACTCTCGATTAAATGTCCCGAAGCGAGTGTTCATGCACCAAAACAACTCAGAAAAATATCATTAGTAGCACAGTAATAAATAAAAGAATAAAAATGGTGGAGAGATAAGGAATGATTAGAGTTGCTAGCAAACTTCTCAAAGTAAAAATAAACTGAGATAACACTATTACCGTCCCCGGCAACGGCGCCAAAAACTTGACGCACCCGAAACCTACACCTAGATTCCACTCGGCGGTGTCACAGTCGCCAGGCGTAGTATAGCCCCTAGGTGTCAATTCTGGGCTCTATCCGCAAGCAGACGGTGTCAAATTATAGTATAAAGGATGTCGGACCCCACAGGGATGGTGACAATGTATTTGGGTTCTCAGCTTACTCTTATATCTTGAAGTGAGATAGCTATCGGGTTGAGAGAATTGGTTTTCGTATCGTTGTTGATTTAATAATAAAAAGGACTAGGGCATTAGGGATCACCGCTAAAACCGTCGGGGATCGATGTTGGAATAGAATCCTTACATTGCATTAGGGTTAGGGGATTAATCTCCCAATTCGTACCACTCTCGTGGATTAGAATTATGAGGTATTTCGGTGGCTCTCGTTGACACAATGGCGGTAGCCGTCAACGTAGCGATATATTTCATCCACGGATCCCCTCAAGGCACGAGCCGGGCATGGTCACGAGCCTTGGTTGGATCCGCCGATTTCCCTATTCGAATCCTAAGGATACCCCTTAAGCTTATCAATTCCACAGACCGTGGGCATGATCTCAGTATGGGTTATCCTAGGGATTCGATAGGATCAAGCGAAATACTCCCATTTTATCCCCAATTCAACCTAGGGATCTGGATCTACATCTCCCCCCTAGGGTCTTAGGGCTAACCCATCAACCCTAGAAAAGACTACTCACTCATGACGTTATTGACGAATAAAAATACAATTTTAGGTGATAAAACATCATGGCAATTTGATAGAATGAAAATCGAGAAACTTACAGCGAGAAATGAAGAAAAATAGCGAGCAATAGATCCAAAGAAGAATCAAAGATTCCAATACGAAAATCGCAACAGAACACCAAAATAATAATCCAATAATCTTCAAGAAATCGTTCTAGATCTAACAAGTATTTCTAATCCCTAATCTCCTCTCCAAAATTAATTCAAAAAACTAAGAATGAATCGCCCCCAAATGATGTCGCAGCTTCCCTTAGTTCACTCCCCCAAAACACGCAATAGCTGCTCCCAAACTCTTTCCAAAAATGGCCTTCAGCATCGTCGACCGAGTGGGTGACTCGGTCCTGAAGGGTTTTCTTGGACTCTTAGGGCACAAAAAACTCTATTCCCGTCCTAAGTCGGATGGAACATAGACATAAAAAGAATTTGCAGCGGAAGAATAAGTGTTAATCTAATTAACAAGCAGTTAAACAATTTAACTTAGCCCTAAGGTACAAGACCCTTAGCCAAGATCTATGCCGACTTGAAATGGATCTGACCATCCCAAGAAGGATCTAGCCTACTGCGATTAAATTAAACTAATGCTAATAAAATACATACCCGAAATCTCAACCCTGGGGCAGGCGAGATGTTCTGCACAGTCTTCCGAGCCGCTCCCCGTCTCACGCCGAGCCGCTCCTTGAACTGCTCCCCGAACTGCTCCTCGAACAGCTCTGCATCCCGAGGTGATCAATCCCGTGTCGCCGAGCCAACCACGCGCCGAAGAAAGTTTCATGCGAGTGAAACCTTCGCCAAGATTTCGGATCCGAATCCAAACTCCTTCGTGGCTTTGCAAGAGCCCTCAGGAGTAAGGCAGAAATTTAGGGAGATAGAAGAATATTAATTTAAGCCTAGATCCGAGCGTGCTCCAACATTTACGAGAGCCGCTCAGATCTAGAGCTTGGGACGAGTTTGGAGGAAGGGGGAGGCCCCTATTTATAGAGGCGGCAGACTCTCCCCTTTTTCGCACAACCGATGTGAGACTATTAATTAGAGTTAATAAAATCAATTTAGTTTGCCTTTCACAAAATGCAAACTTCCGTGAATTTTAACTCCCTCACCGTTGAACTTCAGGATTGATACAACCTATCAATTCGAAGGGTGTTCAACGGTGAACGCAGAGGAAAAAAACTGTTCGTCAATCGGAGTTCGTTTGACCCTCCAATTGATTGTCCAAAGATCAGCCCAAGGCTAGTTTTTTGCAAAAACTGAGCCGTCAAATAATTCTGCACAATAAGGGTTCAAAACCCTAGAACTGGGGCCCACCAGGCCAGCTGGGCGAGCCCAGACCAGGTCAGAACCTGGTCTGGGCACGCCTAGACTGGCGCACCCAAACTGGGCGCCTGGCCCAGGCCAGGTCAGGCGCCCAGGGCGCCTGGGCCTGCGCCCAGGCGCCTGGGCACCCAGGCCCTGGTCTGGGCCGGGCGCCCAGGACCGGGTGCCCCTGGGCTGTGCATGGGTCTGGCTAGGCGCCCAGGCCAGACCCAGTCTGGCCTGGGTCAGCCTGGTCTGACCCGATCTAATCCAATGGGCTGTTTTGAGCATATCTCGTGCATCTAGTGTCCGAATTGGACGTCGTTCGAACCTGGGCGTAGACCGGGACATTCCCGTCTTACCCGTGAACTGTTCCTTGCGTTTATATCATTAAATATTGTTTTAAACAATTTAAAACACGTTTAATCTCTTTTGCATCATATGAAAATTAGTCCCCTATCTAGGCTTAAATATCATTTGCATCAAAATACAATTTTCTCTTCCTTTGCTTCAAATGCAAATTATTCTCCCCAACTAATTTCCACATATTACAAGACGAAGGTCGCACTCTTTGTGTGACCCTACGGCCTGACCCTACTACAGGTTGGGCTCGAAGCTCTATACGGCAAAGACCACGAGCAGTGGCTGACGTCCCTGTTTCAGAATCATCATAATGTGGTTAGCTCATCAACATAAGAATTGTCGGGACCACCCTGACCATGTCTGTGATGAGTTCTACAGTTATAATCTCTTCGTCTAAACTATGTCGTGTAGATCAAGTCTAGGGTACGGTCAAACTGTCAACCCCAATAATTTGACTCCGGTTGATTTCTATTGATCTTTAGTCAACTAATGTTGGACTTCTTCCAACATACTCTGCGTAGAGATTTAACTAAAGACCGAACTAACTCTACGACACTAACTCCCATTGACCAGGAGAGACGAATCCTCTCTTGGTCATTACTCTCCTCGTACGCTTTAAGTGACACCCAATCAAAGACCTTTCGACAGGCCTAGCCTAGAAGTTAGGTCAGTGATCTAAGTGGCACCGTTCATGCACAGGTTCGTAAAATGACCTCAAGTCAAAAGACCAACTAGCCTATCATCACTAAGAGTTATTATTGACATGTTGGTCAATGTAACCATTTGATAACTCTTGTGGATCGTTCAGTGAACTCATTCTCTAATGAGCACCAGTGTCTCGTCTCTGACTTCGCCAAGTTGAACGATCATGAAAACATTGCCACCGCTTAACGGTGAAGACTAAGACACAATGGTCTACCCAATGTTTCGATATCCTTGTCTCGAAACATCTACGACCACGAACCATTTTAGACTTATGCTACAAACGGTCAAACATTTCTCCATGATCGAGATACTTATCTCGATACATGTTTGACCTTGCATAAAGTCTCAGGACTTTACCTAAGTTAATATCTAATGTTAACTACATTATAATATAACTTAGATAAATTATTACCAAACAACTTACTGTTATTTTGAACAAGACGTTTGTGCTATTCACACAGAGATAAATCGCCTCGAGGGCATCATATCTCTATAGGTTGAGCAGTAGGTTGCTCGGTCGGTTGCTCGGGCCGAGCAGCTGCATTGCTCGACCGAGCATGGCAGTGAATCGCACTCCTCCAAAATCTTCACTCTGTCTGCACGGCCCGAGTCAGCTCTGCTCGGTCCAAGTAGACAGCTGACTCGGTCGCTGAAGAAGCAGCTCGAGACGTGCAAGGATTAGTCGGGCTTCGAAATGAAAGGCTGCTCGACCGAGTGTTGGATATGGACGACATGTATACACCCATGAGGGGATGTATGAGGGTCTATGGACCTCGGATGTCGCGTACATGAAAGCATGTGCGAAGGGAACCTTTTCATGTATGAAAAGGACCACTCGATAAGTGGTAAAAGGCACTTTATAAGTGCATAAAGGCACTTGATAAGTGCATAAGGAAGAGGATAAGGAAATGTGTTAATATAGGCTAATAAGCTTATATTTAGTTATTTCCTACAATAACTACCCCTTAGGCCTATAAATAGGACCCAATGGTAAGGCTTTTAAGGCTAATCCTTCATGACATAAGTTTGCATAAGGCAATCTTCTTTCCTCTTCTGCCTTCCATTAAAGTTCTTCATCCAAATAGAGATTTAGACGGTGAAATGCTGCTTCGATCCTCTGTGACGAAGTACCGACCGTTGTGGCGAATCCAAGGGCAAAGTTCAGAGATTACAGCGAAGCATACGCTAACGTAAGTCTCTTCTCTCTTTCGATCCTCCATCATCGAATGATGGGATCCTGCATTGGTATCAGAGCCACACGGGTTCGCTCCAGTCTCACCGATGAATGATGTGTTGTCTCTTTCACGAATGAGTTTCCTTCCATTATGGATATGGTAGGAGCGCATCGTGATGGAGAGAATGCAAAAGTTGTTCTTTTCACGTTAGGGTCTTTTGCCATTACGGATATGGCAAGAACTCTCCGTGACGGGAAGAACTAACCGTTCATCTCGCCAAAATCGCACTCCTCATGGATGCTGAGTCTCCATTCAATAGGGAATGTGAACTCTCTTCATGTAGAGCGTGAAGTTTTTGGTCTTGAAGGTGTGTTATTTTTTTGGCACAAGGCCATTAAAGCAAAACCACTTTCTCGATGAACGGGTGTCTCATCGGAGAAGATGGTGGTTCCAAAACTTTTCATCGGAGAAGATGAACACGTATCTCTTTGGTGCATGATGCACCCCCTCCCCATTGGGGAAGGGGTTGGCTTCGGCCAATGACAATCAAGACCACCCCCCATAGGGGGGGTGTGCGGCCAGAATCCAAGGAGGCCGGCCCTGGCCACTGCCAGGGCAGAGGCCGGCCCTGGCCTGGCCTCTGCCAGGGCCAGGGCCGGCATTGGCCCTGGCCCCAGGGCAGGCCCTGGCCTCTGCCAGGGCTAATTCCGGCCCTGGCAGAGGCCAGGGCAGAGGCGCCCTGGCCTCTCCCAGGGCCAGGGCCAGGCCGGCCCTGGCCGAGGAGCCCTACGATCCCGGCGGCCTCGGCCCCGGCCACCTGCAAGGCCGGCCCCTACGGTGCCGGCGGCTGTTGCCTACGGCAAAGCCCCCTGCAGGGGGGAGGGCCTGGATCCCTACGGGAGGAGAGAATCCGGCCTTGGCACGGCCACGGCTCGACCCCGGCAATGGCCGGGGCAGGCCACTACCTCCCGCTGCAAAATACGTTTGCAAAATACGTTTTTCAAAATACGTTTTTTCAAAAACGCTTTTCCGCTGCAAGTATTATAAGAGTACAATTGTTTGATAAGTGATGGGGAAATATTGAAAGTTGTTCTAGATGGTGATTGGCATCGTATTGACCTTTCCGATTCTAGAGCAACATTTTCAATATTTTTCGAAAGTAACTTATCAAATATAAAAATTTTTATGCAATGTTTTTGATCGAATTTTTCTTATGTCTTTTGCAGCATTTTAAAACTAAAATGTCTTCCGCTACTAAGAACATCGTCGCTGAGTTAAACAAAGGTGAAAAACTCAACGGCGATAATTACAAACTATGGTCCATGAAGATACAATATGTTCTAGAGGAGCAAGACGTGCTTGAAACTCTGAAGAACATTATGATTGAACCTGAGTTAGGCACTACGGCCCAACACAGAAGAGACAAGGAAGCTTTTGATGCTTGGTCTCGAAAGAACAAGATTGCTCGCATAACGTTGTTGTCAAGTATGGCCGACGACATAATGCGAATCTTCCGAGAATATGACCTAGCTATGGACATATGGTCCAAGCTAGAAGAGAAGTTCGGTGGCACCTCGATGACCAAACTTCGCTCTTTAACTATAAAATTCGATTCGTACAAAAAGCGTCGAGATCATTCCATGGGAATGCATCTGCGATACATGGCGAATCTTATTTCAGAGTTAAAGGATGCAGGTCATATGATCACTGATGAGCAACAAATCCAAGCGGTCATACGTTCCCTACCAATCGAATGGGACAACATGAAGATGCATCTCACTCATAATGAGAGCATCAAGAACTTCAACGATGTTTCTAAGCACCTCGAGTTAGAGGAAGAGCGGCTTGCGGCCGTCAAGCCAAGTGCAGAAGTGCACATGGTTACTAGTTCCTCACACAGGGGAAAGGAACGTAAACATCACTCGAAGTTTGATCATGACCAACAAAAGCAACCAGTGTCTACCAAGAAACCCAAATAGAAGGGTGGGAATAAGAAATGGCACAAGAAGAAAGACTTGAAGAGGATCAAGTGCAACAAGTTAGGTCACTATGCCCGTTCATGTACGGATGGAGGTGACAAGGTAACTTGTAATAATGCTAGTTACATATGTGTTTCTATTTCAATATTTCTTGTAGAATCTAATCCTTTTTGGATAATTGATTCAGGTGCCACCGACCACATAGAAAGGGACAGACGGTCCTTCGTGGAGTATCACTGGATACCCCACAGAACGACGTGGATATATGTAGGAAACAACACACGTGTTGAAGTGAAAGGCATTGGGATGTGCAAGCTCCTCTTGGACAACGACCGCACTATCTTACTACATGATGTTCTCTTCGCTCTGGATATTCGAAGGAATATAATATCTGTGGTCGTCTTAATGGGTCTTGGTTATAGTTGGTTTTTTCATAATTTTACTGTGGATTTGTCTTGTAATAATTCTGTAATTGGTTCTGGGTATGTTTTTAAAGGATTCATTGTATTAAATACGATGTACGATTCCTCGAATTTTAATGAAAATTTCCTTGTTGCAAATTCTTCGATTTATGAATCAAATGTAATTTGTTGGCACGCAAGGCTTGGTCACATTGGACCAACACGTATGGATAGACTTGCCAAATGTGGCCTTCTATCCAATGTTTCAAAGGTCGAAATGTCGATTTGCAAACATTGCCTTGTAGGGAAATCTTGTCGCAAGCCATTTGGAACCGGCACAAGGGCCGAGGTTCCATTACAGCTCATCCATTCGGACATATGTGGTCCGATGAATGTCAAGACAAGACGCGGGAAGTCCTACTTCATCACTTTTATTGATGACTTCACCCGATTCGGACATATCTATTTGATATCCCACAAAAGTGAAGCATTAACCTGCTTTAAAAACTATATGAGTTTAGTGGAAAATCAATTAGAACGCAAGATTAAGGTCTTGCGAACCGATAGAGGCGGTGAATATCAATAAGCAAGTTTAAAGAACTTTATGATGAAAAGGGCATAGTTCATCAGGTAACTATGCCTTATACTCCTCAACAAAATGGTGTTGCCGAAAGGAGGAATAGGACTTTAATGGAAATGGTCCGTTCAATGATGTCGCAAGCTAACTTGCCAATCACCTTTTGGGGTGATGCATTATTGACGGCTGCTTTCATCTTGAACCGCGTACCCTCGAAATCAGTTGGCTCCACTCCTTATGAGTTGTGGAACCAAAGGTCTCCTGACTTAAGCATTTTAAAACCTTGGGGGTGTGCATCCTATGCACATATTTCCTCCCATAAGTATGGCAAACTTGGGCCAAGGGGGAGAAAATGTATCCTTATACGATACACAGAAAAATCCAAAGGTTATGTTTTCATTGGTCAGGAACACAATGGAAGACTGATTGAATTTGAGTCAAGGGATGTTACTTTCTTGGAAAATGAGTTTCCAAGACAGGGCGAGATAAGTCAGGACTTATCTCTATTTGAGATTTATGATCAAGAAGGATTACCTCATTCGATTGGGAGAATTCTTGGTGAAAACGAAAATACGTTTCAACCTTCACCAAGGGATGATACGAATGTTGCGAATCCTATTCCATATAGGAATAATGATCCAAGTGGGAGCAATTCTAATCACATTCCAAGTGGGAGTAATATTAGAATTGATCCTACTTCGAGTCAACAAGGACTCGAAGAATCTCAAATGCGACGTAGTAGTCGTACAAGGTTAGCTCCTCTAAGATTTGAGGATGAATTCCCACAAACCTTTGTGACTTTACTACAAGATGATGACGAGTCTGCTACTTTCAAACAGGCTGTATCATGCCCTGCAAAAGACAAATGGATGGAAGCGATGAAGGAGGAATTAGAATCCATGAAAGTTAACCGAGTATGGGACTTGGTTGACTTACCCAGAGGATGTAGAGCTATTGGGAACAAATGGGTTCTCAAGATCAAGCATAAGGCTGATGGTTCTATAGACAGATATAAAGCTCGCCTTGTCGCGAAAGGTTTTACGCAACAGGAAGGGATAGACTACGAAGAGACCTTCTCACCTGTTGTTCGTTTTACCTCGATTCGCTTAATTCTGGCTTTGGTAGCTTGCTTAGACCTCGAATTACATCAAATGGATGTAAAGACTGCCTTTCTCAATGGAGAATTGGACGAGGAGATCTATATGGAACAACCAACAGGGTTTGTAAAAGAAGGAAACGAACATAAGGTTTGTGAACTTCGTAAGTCCATATATGGTCTTAAACAATCCTCGAGGCAATGGTATATACGATTTCAAGAAGTTGTCTTATCAAATGGTTTTACCATGCTTGATGAGGATAACTGTGTATATATCAAGAGGATCAAAAGCAAGTATGTTATTATGTCTCTATATCTAGATGACATTTTAATAGCCGGAAATGACAAGGGCTTTGTGATGGATATCAAGGCTTGGCTTTCATCAGTATTTGAGATGAAAGACATGGGAGAAGCCGCATATATCCTTGGAGTTAAGATTTCAAGGAATCGTTCGAAGAAACTTCTTTCTCTTTCACAAGAGACTTATATAAAGAAGGTTCTAGAATGTTTTAATATGCAGGACTGTAAGTCCATTGATACTCTTATAAGCAAATGCGATAATTTATGTTTGAAAATGTGTCCTAAAAACCAAAAGGAAAAGGAAATTATGGAAAAAGTTCCATATTCCAGTGCAGTTGATAGTCTTATGTACGCTATGATGTGTACAAGACCGGACATCTGTTTTACCGTTGGAATGGTAAGTCGTTACCAATCCAATCCAGGGCAAACACACTGGAAAGTGGTTAAGAGGATAATGCGGTATCTTAAAGGTACTGCAGACTATGCTTTATGCTATCAAGGAAATGCCTTGAGGCTCGAAGGCTACACTGATGCTGATTGGTCGAGTGATCTCGATGAGCGACGATCAACCTCAGGACATGTTTTTTTACTCCGATCTGGTGCAATATCCTGGAGTAGCAAGAAACAATCCTGCATCGCACTTTCAACAATGGAAGCCGAATTTGTAGCATTTAGCATGGTGGTCCAAGAACCTGTTTGGCTTAGGAGATTCTTAGACAAGCTAATTGGTGCAAGTGACTCTAGTGTTGTACCAATATACAGTGACAGTCAAGCATCTATAACCTATGTCAAAGATCCAAAATTCCATTGTAAGACCAAACACATTGATATCCGCTACAAATTTGCAAAAGACTATGATAAGAACAAGAAGGTAGACATTAGATACATATCTACGCATGAGATGATAGCGGATCCGCTTACGAAGGCGATCCCCAGAGATGTGTTTTACAAACACTTATCATCTCAAGGATTGCGTAAGAGCTGAGTTGTATCAATATATATTCCCATGTCTATGAAAGATCAAATTTAATAAAAGAATAAGTTCTTTTTAACATTGCATATGAGTTTCTTGAAAATGTTTGTGTACATTTCTTTTAATCTCAGCTATGTTTTTCTAGTATGTCGGACAGATTGAGGTTGGCTCTCTCACATGAGCAACCGCCTTTATTTTATCAGATGGATAAGATAAAGATGAGACCAGTTTAAAGTTAAAATCGTCAGACGGAAGATTTAGAGTCATGACTTAAACAAAATGGTCGTATGAAAGATCTGCATCATATGGATGCTTACAAAAGAACTAAGAAGATTTTTTAAAATCTTATCTGTCTTATACGGGATGTGGGTCCAGGAAATTACTGAGTAGTAAAAGGGACTCAAAGTCAGACATTGTGGTGTCTGATCATCATCCTTACAACATCATTAAGACATACGCTCCCTGGGAAAGGAGTGATGTTGTAATATGTATTCATACTACGTATGCATTTGACCATTGGGTTAGAATAGTAATTGTGTTTACTATTATGTGAGACCCAAAGACCACATGGGTCTTCAACTTCTTACCCTTATGGACTCTAAGTGGTTCCTTTAGATTTGACTGGGTGATCGCTGTCTTAGCATGTTGCTTATGGACTATGGTCAATTTTGTCCGGCGGGGCATGTTAGAAAAGCGAGTCAAGTCAAGATCGAAAGGATCGCAAGAAGAGGAAGATTAATTTCCTATTCACATTTGAACTTTAGAGATTCAAAGATGACCAGTCAATTGTAATCCAGATGAGATTCAATTGTTGAATATAAAGTATAAGAAATGTGAAGAAATAATCTAGGGTAAACCATGCGTTGATCTACTCAACTTTGCACCCCAAGGAGTGTTATGTATCTCTAACAAGTGCACAACAGCGGACTCTATGCGCATGACGGTCACACGGTCTATTTCTCAGTATGATAAATAGAAGAACTAAAGGAAAAGATGTTTCCTTACAATCCCCTCAAGTGTGAGTGGGAGATGTTGGATATGGACGACATGTATACACCCATGAGGGGATGTATGAGGGTCTATGGACCTCGGATGTCGCGTACATGAAAGCATGTGCGAAGGGAACCTTTTCATGTATGAAAAGGACCACTCGATAAGTGGTAAAAGGCACTTTATAAGTGCATAAAGGCACTTGATAAGTGCATAAGGAAGAGGATAAGGAAATGTGTTAATATAGGCTAATGAGCTTATATTTAGTTATTTCCTACAATAACTACCCCTTAGGCCTATAAATAGGACCCAAGGGTAAGGCTTTTAAGGCTAATCCTTCATGCCATAAGTTTGCATAAGGCAATCTTCTTTTCTCTTCTCCCTTCCATTAAAGTTCTTTATCCAAGTAGAGATTTAGACGGTGAAACGCTGCTTCGATCCTCTGTGACGAAGTACCGACCGTGTTGAGTATTGACTCCCCGGATTTGGTTTTGGATGATGAACAAACATAAATATATCGTGAACTAACTCTTTGTGAGCGCAGTTATGGAGATCGTCGCCAAAATTCCACGTATATCAAATGCGACGTCTCAAGACTTCTTAAAGCACGTGATCGTATGCCTAAAGCTGTGTTGAAGCTTAAGGAACATTATTGAAGTCATGAAGATTCGATTGAAGCTTTTGAAGACGGTTCGTCAAGTTTATTTAATGTCTTCTAGCTTCTTTTCGTAGAATATTAAGCCTTGAGTAGGTCTTACGTTTTAATCTTCATAACGCTCATATCTTAGAGCTAGGATCTTAGTAGAAGTCCATACAAACTTTCCCGAAGCTTCGCGCTTCGATTCGCGACTTCTTGTGCATGTTAGTTGGTTCAAGAAGAAGAACCAACCGACTAGATGGTGATCTAGTCAGTCGGTAAAGCTTCTTGAACCGACTAGTTTGCCTCCTTCAATTCTACCTCACTTACTGTTTACAGTTAGTCGGTCAAAGAAGGTTCATCGACCGACTAGTTGTGAAACTAGCAGGTTAGGAATCCTTCTTGAACCAACTAGTTGAGCTTCTACTGTACAGCCCAAGTTACTGTTTGTCGTTAGTCGGTCAAAGAACATTTGTCGACCGACTAGTTGATGAACTAGTCGGTTAGACTTTTTTCTTGGACCGACTAATTCAATTTGTACTCAGACTATTTGTTTTATCTCTTAGTCGGTCTATGAACACTCACCGACCGACCAGTTGTGAAACTAGTCGGTTGGCAAGTCTTCTTGGACCGACTAGTTCTTTAAGTCTGAACATCATCTATTCACTGTTCACCTCTTAGTCGGTTCATGTTGTTTCACCGACCGACTAGTTGATGAACTAGTCGGTCAGTGATCCTTCTTTGACCGACTAGTTTGCTTCAGAATAGAGTCGTTGGAGCATTAAATGCCACGATTTTTGCTCTCTCTCTTTCCTATATCCTCTATATACTTGGAGTGATGCATTCATTGTACTCAAGGCTGATATTAAGTGAAGTTTAGAGATCAAAGAGATAGCATTAAATCTCATTCAAAGCTCATTCATTTCTCATCTTGAATCTCTCCCTCACTCTTATTTCAAAAGAGAGATTCATTGATTGTGAGCCTTCCAAGCCAAGAGCTTGATCCAAGGTCTCCAACATCCACCTAGGACTCCATTGCTGGTCATCTACTTGGAGCTAGGGTTTGGTGCCTTCATCTTCCTCAAAATCATCTTTGCCCTAATTCGTAAGTATTACTCAGGGCATAGTTATTTTGTGGTAAGCATTTCTATTTCAATTTACATTGATATTGCAAGTGATTCACTCTCGCTTGTGAGAGTTTATTTGTGATCACGGTTTATGGGAGTCACATTTTGATTTGTGTATGATTTGATCTTGTAGAGGTTTCTACAAGTATTTCATAGTGCAAATTTGAGTTAGGGTTTCTAACTCAAGTATCCGGAGGGGATCCGGGTGGTTGGGACGTAGGATCACCGGGAACAAGTCGGGGAGACTTGGGTGGATCCGAACCCGTTAATATCGTGTGTTTGCGATTGTTTTCTTTGTTGTCTATATTTACATTTCCGCATTTCCGTATGGTTGGTAGAGTTTGCAAGATAATTCGGAATTATCTTATTAATTATTTTAAAGTACTATTCACCCCCCTCTAGTACTTGTGCAGTAGCTTATTAGGGCATTACATTTGGTATCAGAGCCAAATCTATAGCTATGTCTGCCAACGACAAGATGACCGTTCGTCCACCTTCAGATTACATCACCTTCAGGAACCGTGAAGGAGCGTCTTCGGTGATGGAAGGACACTCCTCGACGAGGCCTCCCTTCTTCAACGGTACCAACTACAGGTACTGGAAATGTCGGATGGAAACCTTCCTCCGGAGTGCTTCATTGTGGAGAGCCACGTTGACGGAGTACGTCGAGCCCGTCGAAGAAGATTTCGCGAAGTGGACTACCATGGAGGTCGCCGTGGAGGTAAGCAATGCCAAGGCAATGAACGCCTTGCAATGTGCCTTGGATCCCGAGGACTTCAATAAGATATGCACATGTAAGAGTGCATATCAAATATGGAACTCCCTCCTCATCTTGCATGAATGAACGAGTAGGGTAAGAGACTCTAAAGTCGTTGTTGTTAATAAAGATTACGAGTTATTTCATATGAAACAGGGTGAGAAGATGAAGGAGTATTATGCTCGCTTTGTCGACATCACAAATGAGTTGGAGGCTC
Source organism: Scilla litardierei (assembly GCA_030789695.1). Classification (NCBI taxonomy): domain Eukaryota; kingdom Viridiplantae; phylum Streptophyta; class Magnoliopsida; order Asparagales; family Asparagaceae; genus Scilla; species Scilla litardierei. Next base: position 33,062,118 of record CM061133.1, read on the forward strand.
TTGGGAAAACCTACATCCAAAAGGAGAAAGTCTCCAAGATCATTGACGGACTTCCTTCTTGTTGGGAGAAACGTACCTTCGCCATCGAAGAAGGTAATGATATGAGTAAGTATACAGTTATTCAACTAATGGGTACCTTAATGTCTTATGAGGTACGTAAGGATAGCAAGCTAAAGTTGCAGGACAAGATGAAGTCCTACTTGAAGCAAGACGAGCCAAAGAAAAAGGAGATTGCTTTCAAGGCCGCTCCATCGACATCCACATCTACCGATGATGAAGACTCAGAAGACGAGTTGGACTTGGAATCTATTGCCCTCATGGCAAAGAAGTTCAACTGGTTCTTCCGAAAAGGTAATTTTAAGAACAAATCTAAATTTAGTTCTTCTAACGCCTCCTCTCCTTTGTGCTTTAAATACAACAAGCCAGGACATATGAAAGCGGATTGTCCTCAAAACAAGCAAAAGGAGAAGTGGAAGGCGCCGAAGTTTGAAAAGTCCAAGAAGTACAAGAAAGGGTACAAAAAGGGGCTTGTATGGACATTCACCGACTCCGAGGATTCCTCTAGCGGAGAGTCGGATGATGAGCAAGTGGAGCAAGCACATATGTGCTTCATGGCTAGAGAGGAGCAAGATAAAGATTCCTCCTCCGATGATAGCGATAACGAAGGCGATGAGGTAACCATGGATGACCTTAGAAATGCTAATGAGCAAATATGGTCTAAATACACTAAATTAGTTAATAGATATACTAAAGTAAAAGATGATTTAGTTAGCATCCAAACCTCGCCTAAACCTATCATCACCACCAACGACACCGTTGTTGAAGAGTTGAGAAATGAGATTGTAAATCTCAAGTCTCAACTTGAACATGTTCATATTGAGGAATCGGATGAACATGAGATAGTGGATTTAACTTCTCGGAACTCAACTTTGAGTATCGAGAATGAGAATCTCAAATCTCGTGTTTATGCACTCACATCGCAAGTATCCATTTTGGATGCTTCTATGCATTTTCTCACCGAGAAATATGAGTGCACATTAGGCCGAATTAATAAATTCAATAAGGGTAAGGACCATTTGGATAAAATCCTAAATGGCTTACTTCCGGCCAATCACCACATTGGCTTGGGGTATAAGATGGGAAGTTCATCCAAATCGGCCACTACCTTTGTTAGGCCAACTTCCGGTGACTCAACGAGTGGGAGCAAACACTCTATTGGTAGTTCATTTACCAATGGTGCTTCCACCTCGTATACACACTCGTTTGGAAAGAAACCAACTTTGGGTGGACCTCCAAAGAAGGGTCATGCTTACATGTACACCAATACCATGCCACGTAGGAACACACGTCATACTCCACCGGCTCACACATATGATGATTTCTATGTTACACATCCACGGGCACGTGCACACCATGTGAGACACCCTCACGTACGTGTTCCTCCACATGCATATGTTCATCCACACCATCATATGAACCATTCTCATAATGCACCATTTCATCATGTTCCTTATGCCTATCCATGACATGCATCACATAGAAATCAACAACGCATGCATGTTCCCAATAGGATTAGGGCTCCCAAAATCTTCACTATTTGGAGCCCAAAGGACACAAGCATGAATGAAAAAACAAGTTTATATGAATTCCTATTTCATGAATGTTGTGCATAGTGATAATTATGTGGGGAAGTCTAAGTCCAATTGGACTTGGCTTCCAAAGGTCTAATCTTTTGGACCCAATGACCTTGGGTACCATGATACGATATTTTCTATCTTTAGCTACTAAAGAAAAAGAAACGGAGCAACAAATTCAAATTTAGCTCCAAGAATAATTGGATACTCGATAGCGGGTGTTCAAAACACATGACGGGTGACGCTCAATTGCTCTCCGGAGTGGTGCCCATTGTAAATGGAAACCAGGTAGTCTTTGGAGGCAACGAGAGCGGAACCATCATAGGTGTTGGTAAAGTGGGTAATCCTTCTAAACCTCTAATAAGTGATGTTTACCTTGTTAAAGGATTAAACCACAATCTTCTTTCAATAAGCCAACTTTGTGACAAAGGTTACAAAGTTAGCTTTGCGAAAGGAATGTGCCATATTTTAAGAAAATATAATAATGATTTATTGTTTTCCGGCACACGCCATGAGGATATATATATCCTAGATCTTCCAAGATCACATGAACAATGTCTCATTGCCAACACAAGTGAACAACACTTATGGCATCGACGCTTTGGTCATGTGAACTTTGGAACACTTTTTAAACTTTCCAAGTTAAATTCTATTAGAGGCTTCCCTAAGCTTGTCTTTCAAAAGAAAAGCTTTTGTGACTCGTGTCAACGAGGCAAGCTTCCAAAATCGTCTTTTAAACCTAAGAAAAGCATTTCATGTAAGCGGCCACTAAAGCTATTACATCTAGATTTATTTGGGCCAACTAGAGTTGCTTCATTAGGAAAAGCACGATATGGACTTGTCATCGTTGATGACTTTTCTAGGTTTACTTGGGTATTTTCCTTAAGTAATAAAAATGATGCTTTTGAAAACTTCACAATATTTGTTAAGAAAGTACAAAATCTCATTGGAACCACCATTGTCACTATTCATAGTGATCATGGAGGGGAATTTGAGAATGAGTCTTTCTCAACTTTTTGTGATGATGTTGGTATTACACACATCTTTTCATTCCCTCGCGCACCTCCTTAAAATGGTGTTGTTGAGAGAAAGAATAGGACGCTAGTGGAATGTGCTCGTACTATGCTTGATGATAGCCAACTTGGCCATCAATTTTAGGCGGAAGTGGTACATACCGCTTGCTATGTGTTTAATAGGATACTTTTGAGGCCCGGCACCAAACAAACTTGTTATGAATTGTTGTTTAGTAGATTGCCTCAAGTTAAACATTTTCGTGTTTTCGGTTCAAAATGTTTTATTAAAAACACGTATGGTAGCTTGGACAAATATGATCCAAGATCTGATGAGGGGATTTTTGTTGGATATTCCTCACGTAGCAAAGCCTACCGGATATACAACAAATGAACCTCAACGATCGAGGAATCACTTCATGTTTCATTTAATGAAGGTTTTGTCCCTACTAGAATTACTAATGATGATGACTCCATGGATGTCTTATGTGATTCAATTGGTAATTCTAATTCTATTGATTTTATTGATACTAACCCGACTAATGAATCTTTTGAGAATGTTCCTAGTGATCAGGGAATTCCCAAATGGCTTCATACCGTTCGTGACCATCCTCATGAGCAAGTCATTGGCAATATCCATGATAGTGTCAAGACGCGATCTCAAGTCAACTACTTCGCTCATTGTGCCTTTGCCTCCTTAATAGAGCCAAAGAATATTAACGAAGCGTGCGAAGATAGTGCTTGGATCTTAGCCATGGAGGAGGAACTCATTCAATTCGAGAGGAATGAGGTTTGGGAGCTTGTTCCATTGCCATCGAAGAACCACACCGTCATAGGGACGAAGTGGATTTTCAAGAACAAGATCAACGAAAACCAAATCGTCGTCCAAGACAAAGCTCGGTTAGTAGCTCAAGGCTATCGGCAAGAGGAAGGTATTGATTTCGAAGAATCCTTTGCTCCGGTAGCTAGATTAGAATCCATTAGATTATTGTTATCTTTTGCATGCCATAAAGATTTTAAACTCTTTCAAATGGATGTTAAAAGTGCGTTTTTAAACGGAGATGTTGTTGAAGAAGTTTATGTTTCTCAACCTCCGGGATTTATAAATTAAAAATTTCCAAATCATGTTTTCAAACTTAAGAAAGCACTTTACGGTTTGAGGCAAGCTCCTCGAGCTTGGTATGTCCGTCTAAAGAATTTTCTTTTGGATTTAGGATTTAAAATGGGAGAAGTTGATTCTACATTATTTGTTAAGTATTCGAATAATGATATAATTTTAGTTTAAATTTATGTTGATGATATCATTTTCGGTGCTACTAACTTCACTCTTTGCGAAGAGTTTTCTAATGTTATGAAGGATCAATTTGAGATGAGCCACATGGGTGAGCTCAAATATTTCTTAGGTCTCCAAATTCGTCAAATGAACGATGCAATCTTCATCCACCAAACAAAGTACACGGTGGAGTTGCTAAAGCGATTTGGAATGGAGAATGCCTCCGGGAAGAAGACTCCAATGAGCACTCCTACGCATCTTGATAAAGATACGGGCGGAAAAGATGTAGACATTCGTCTATATCGAGGTATAATGGGTAGTTTACTTTATCTTACCGCAAGTAGGCCCGATATTATGTTTGTCGTATGTCTATGTGCTCGTTATCAGTCTCAACCTAAGGAATCTCACTTAGTAGCGGTAAAACGTATTTTCCGTTATCTAAGTTATACACTTGACTTTGGATTACTTTATCCGAAGTCTAGCACATATGAGTTAATCTCATATAGTGACGCAGATTATACGGGATGCAAATCCGACAGGAAAAGTACTAGTGGAACTTGCCATTTTATAGGAAATTCTCTTGTCTCTTGGTTTTCCAAGAAGCAGAATTCCGTATCACTTTCAACCACCGAGGCAGAATATATTACCGCCGATGCTACGTGTGCTCAGGTTCTTTGGATGAGACACACCCTTAAAGACTTTGGTATAAACTGTGATACTTGCCCTATCATGGTGGACAACCAAAGTACAATATGTCTCTCTAAGAATCCGGTACACCATTCCCGTTCTAAACACATAGATGTCCGTCACCATTTCTTAGATGATCATGTTGCTAAAAAGGACATCATTTTAGTGTACGTTGAAACCCAGAAGCAAATCACCGATATTTTCACGAAACCACTCAAGGAAGACTCCTTTGTGCTGTTGCGTCGAGAATTGGGGATTATGGGTGAATCCGAGATTTAGGATTCATTTTATTCAATAATCTTGCATGCTATTCAATTTCGTTATATATGCTCATGCTTGATGTATTGGAATTTTCTGGATTTTTCGTTGAATTTTCGGAATTTATGCTCGATTTATTCATGAACGTCAAATTTATGATTTTCGATGTTTAATGGGGTAGTATAATGATTAATGAGAGTATTACGATGTTTCGTCCAAGTGCGATTAGGAGAGAACTCAAAATTTCAAATTCTAAAATTTTTGAACTCTGTTAGTCGGTTCATGTTCATTGACCGATCGACTAGATTGCGTTCTAGTCGGTCAGTGAATGAACTCATACCGACTAACTCAAGCCCTAAAATTTGGCTTCAGTTACTGTTTGCACTTAGTCGGTTCAAGCTCATTGGCTGACCGACTAGATCGTCATCTAGTCGGTCAGCGCTTGAACTGTGACCGACTAAATGCAACGGGGACTGCTTGGTCTTTTCGCATTTCGATCGACTTATACTCCATCTAACCGACTTATTCTCCTTATAGTCGGTGTTATCTCTTCTCCAGCTCAAAATCCCCCCGAAAACCCTTCGACTTCCCCTCTCCCTCTGCCGCTGTCCGTCGATCTCTGGCCGTCTTTCCGACCAACTCCGGCCGTTGATCTTCTCTCTCCTCCTCCTAGGGTAACATCTATCCTCTCTCTTCGCTCCTAGGGTTGGATTTCTGCCCCTAGGGTTAGGGTTTATCTCGATTTCTGTTGCTAGGGTTTCGGCCTAGGGTTGTTCTTAGGGTTGTTAGATTTCGATCTCGTTTGATTGCTTTGCCTCGTCACGCTTATGGCGAAGACAAGAATTCCGATCGACCCCTCGCGTCCGTCACCCATGACCGTCGAGTCTCCGCCTACGGACCCCCCGTAACCCAAACGCCATTCTAAGACCACCCATCCTTCATCGTCTTCGCCTCCTCTTAAGAAGAAGAGGACGGCGATCGCTAAGCCTAGATCTCAGCCCAAGCCTAGGAAGCAACCCGTGTCTCCAGCTTCATTCCGTGCTCCCACTCCTCCTGATTTCGACACGGAATACATTTCGGAGACCGAGCATACCGCTCGGGATCCTAGTCCTCCACATCGATCTAGCACACATCAGCCTAAGGGGAAGGCTCCGATGCCAGTTGGCGGTGTCGATATTTCGTTGTGTCGCGACGACCCGTTGTGTCTCGCGGCTTACAACCGTATCGAGCACTGCCCGCTACTATTGGAGCACTTCGTTTAGTTCTCTGACTTCCCTCACCTAGCCGATCTTCTTTCATCTAGTGGTCTTATCGATTATCTTCGGTATGACCCTAAGGCGAATCCACACCCATACCCCCATCTAGTCAAGCTTTTCTAGGCGAATAGGGTTTGCAGTCAGTACGATGAGACCCATTCCATTGAGACGACTGTCTTGGGGACACCGATAGTCCTCACGGCAGAAATCTTAGGGGATTTGATAGGTGTCTCCTCGTCTGGCCTTCTTCCTTCTGATATCTCTGTTAACGATATTTCTGAGCTTGATCAGGTGATGCTCGCCGAGATTTTCCATGTCATCCCTCCTGCCATGATTGGCGTCCCATCCAAGTCATTCAAGCCAAATGCCTGGGTTCTAAATCTGATCTTGAATTCGTGCCTCCTTCCGAAGTACGGCTCATCTTCTTTGCCTTCCCAGCCATTCCTCAAACTCATATACGCCATCTTCATGGGGAGTGAGATCAATTGGGCACGGATCATTCTCGACAAGATGGACTCCTTCGAATGTATTCGAAAGTCCATCAAGTCGGCCCACATTCTATACCTGTGCCTATTGACTCTCGTCTTCCGTCACTTCCGTGTCCCTCTTCCTTCCGATGAGGAGCGTCCCCTCGGTCCCCCTCTGAATGTGACGGCCGTCAAGAAGTCTCTTGCGGCGCTTCGTCATGTTTAGAGGACAACCCCGTCTGCTTCAGCCTCTGCTTCAGCTGCTTCTACTCCCTCTCCTACTCTTGCTGAGCTTGCACGTTTGTTGAAAGGTGTGGAGTCTTGTTGTGCTCGATCTGAGGAGGTTCTTTGGTATTGAGATCCCTCCGTCAGTTTCTGATAAGGATGAGTTGGATGAGGATGATATCGAGGAGCTTACTCGTTCTGCTGCTGCTCGTGCCCCTGAGGGTACTTCTGGTGCTGCTGCTACTTCTGCTGGTGATCCCGAGAGCACACCTACTGCCACCATTCCTCCGGTGGATGCTTCATCTGTTGCTGCTCCCAAGACCACTCCTGTCGTGCCATAGATCTCTACTCCTGCCATCCCAGTGACCACTCCTTCTGCAGAGCCTGCTGCTGCTGCAGATCCTCCCGCTGCCTCCTGAGCTTCTCTGAGGACTCTCCTAGTGCACATTGGATGATATTTGTAGTGTGTGAGAGTTGGGTAGGATAGTGTGGGTGGTTATGATATTTTTATGTATTTTTGATGTGTTGATGCTACACTTCTGTTGTATGATCTTTTTGATGTCAGTGTGATATATGTTGTATTTTGTGCCTCGATCAGAGGATCGCTTTTTATGTATGTTGGCGATGTATCTTTTTGCTGTATCATGTTTGATATATATATATATATATATATATATATATATATATATATATATATATATATATATATATATATATATATATATGTTGACTAGGATCCATTCGGATGGATCAAACATGCGGATCCATCCAAGTGGAATTTAAAGTTAGACAATGTAAATAGAAAATCCGACCGTTGGATGTCTTCTAACATGTCTAAACTAGCTCCAAACAAAATTTCAACTAATTTGGACATGTTTTCCCCATGCATCAAGTGGTTGCAAAATTAGCCGATTTTATAACTATTCAAAAACATCGATTTTGCAACCACTTGATGCATGGGAAAAACATGTCCAAATTAGTTGAAATTTTGTTTGGAGCTAGTTTAGACATGTTAGAAGACATCCAACGGTCGGATTTTCTATTTACATTGTCTAGCTTTAAATTCCACTTGGATGGATCCGCATGTTTGATCCATCCGAATGGACCCTAGTCAACATATATATATATATATATCTATCTATATTATAAAACAGGGATGTTATCATGGGTTTTTGGATAAGATTTTTTGATAAGAGATGAGAAATTGGGTATATATAAGAGATGTTGTTAAGAGAAAATTGGATAACACAAGAGAAATTGGATAAGATATGAGAAATTGGATAAGTTAAGAGAAATTGAGTTTGAAATTTTAAGTTTGAAACAAAATTTTTGGGGGGAAATTAAATTTTGGGGGGAAGAAAAGTGTTTTGGGGGAACCAAAACTTTAAAATACAAACTTTCTCCAAAAAAAGCCTCAGCTGACCCTTATCTTCCCAAAACGAAAACCAAAAAACTATGGCCGCCCAAACTTTGGGCGGGAGGAGAACTCTCTCTCTCTCTCTGCCTCTGCCTCCCTGCCCCCAAAAACCATGCAAGAAAAGTAAAAGCATGCAGATGAGCTAGAAGAAGAGGAGGAAGAGGAAGGGAGGAGGAAGAGGGCGATCTCATCTGCAGGTACTGCAGATTTTGTTGCGACAAAGAGAGAGGACGCCTTCAAGCAATCATCGTCGATCAAGGTCAGACTCTGATCTCCTTCATCATACGTTTAGTTTAAGATTTAGAGAGCTTCCGATTCGAACTTGATTTAGAGAGCTTCCGATTCGAATTAGGAGTACATATTTTGGGTTAGTATTTCACCGCTCTTTTTCTCCAGTAACATTGGTCCAACGAAATGCAGAGAGATGTGCTCCAATGAAGTTGCCGCTTCATCTTCACCCTCATCAGCAGGAAGAATTCGGGCTAGGGCAGAATCGAATGTTGCCCTTCATCTTCACCCTCATCGGCAGGAAGAATTCGGGCTAGGGCAGAATCGAATGGGGCCGAGGGTTTCAGTGAGGATGCAGGAGATTATGGAGAGTATGATGGATCCATCGCCGGAGACAAGGGTGCTGATGGCAAGGCATTGTCGCTTGAATCAGAGAATGAACGGTGATCTCTCCTTCATTTATAACCCCTTAACGGCGTTTGAAAATTTCAGTCATGTTTTAGTCAAGTTTAAGTTTGAAATTGGTTATTGAAACTTGAAAACTTAGAGAAATTTCAATAAGTTTACAGAGCATTGATATAGAAATTTCAAGTTTACGGAGCATTGATATAGAAATTTCAGAGCAAATTGATGGATATTGAACTGCTCTCAAAATATATAGTATAGTTGTTTTAAGTTTACAAAGCAAATTTCTATATCACTGCTCTCAATATACTGTTATATAAAATGACAGAGTATGGGTTGCAAAATTTAAAATGATTGCAAATTGGATAAGTATTGCAAATTGGTTGAAATTGGATAAACAGGACTCCCATTCTCCATTATCCTGTTTTTTATGGGTTGCAAAATACTTTGCAAGAACAATTTTAACAGGACTCCCACTCCCATTCTCCATTATTGCAATCATTTTAATAGGATAAGTATTGCAATCATTTTTTATGTGTTGCAAAATTTAAAATGACTCCCACTCCCATTTTTTATAAGCCATACTCTGCAACCCATAAGTATTATAAGGCATACTCTGCAAACATTTTAACAGGATAAGTATTGCAAACCCATAAGCATAAGCCATACTCTGCAAGAACAATTTTAAAAGCCATAATGATAAGTACTGCAAACATTTTTTATGGGTTGCAATTTTAACAGGATAAGTATTGGAGTCATTTTAACACGACTCCCACTCCCATCCTCCATTCTCCATTATCCTGTTTTTTATGGGTTGCACAATACAAACAGTTCTTGCAGAGTATGGCTTATATCCTGTTTTTTTCTCAATATCAATCCTGTTTTTTTCTCAATATCTACCCATACTCTGTCATTTTAAAATTGGATAAGTATTGCAAATTTCTATATCCTGTTATATTAAAAACACTAAATTTCTGTAAACTTGATATTCCATATGGGTTGGATATGGATAATAAGCATATTACATTAATATGGGTAATAAGCATATTAGAGAACTGAAATCCAGTTGCATATCCAAGTTGCATATCCAAGTTCTGGATTTCAGTTCCGAATATGGGTAACACTGTTTGTAATACATTTCAGTTCTGGATTTATTATATTGAATCCATTTTAAGTCAGATCTAATTTGATATGTGATACTGTGAATTTGCTAAGTTCTGGAGTTAATTGATTAACAAATTGTTTTGATAAAGCAATGTGATAGTTGTTTTGATAACATACTGTGATAATTTCCAGTATGATAATTTCCATATGGCAAACCCAAATGATAATTTCCCGACTGAAAACCCAAATGATAATTTACAGACTGAAAACCCAAATGATAATTTCCATCTTCATTTGTGATACTTTCCATATTCATGTTTGTTTGGATGTCCATATTCAAGTTTATTGGTTTGTTTGAATGTCAATACCACTTAATAATTGCCATCCTGAATTTGTTTGGATGTCCATTTTTAGTTTTTTTAGATTGAATTTTTTGATGCTCATGTTTTGATGAATGAAAATGATTATCATTCAGTCTAAACATTCAGTCTAAAATTGTCCTTCAGTCAAAATGTCCATACCACTTATTTCATTTGGGTGTATTGGTTAGAATTGCCATCCTTTTGATTGGGATGGACAAGATGAGAGTGTTTTTTGAAAAGCAATTTGGAATGTTGTAATCTGGGATGTTCAAGATATAAAGTTTAGGATATAAAGTTCAGGATGTTACTTGAATCATATCAAAAACTAATGTTAACTGCAAGCTTATATGATGTTACTTGAAACTAATTTTATCCAATAGACATACCCCTTATTAACATTATATGACGTTTCTTGAATCATTTTGGGCTGGGAGAAGTCTCATTCTGTTTGGATGTCCTGCATTTGTTTCATTCTCAACTTGAATCTATGATAATTTCCATCTTCAAGTTTGTTTAGACTGAAAACCCAAAGGATAATTTCCATCTTTATTTGTGATAATTTCCATATTCATGTTTGTTTGGATGTCCATATTCAGGTGTATTGGTTTGTTTGGATGTCAATATCACTTCATAATTGACATCCTAAATTTGTTTGGATGTCCATTTTCAGTTTTTTTGAGATTGAATTTTTTGATTCTCAGGTTTTGATGAACTGAAGGATAGGATACACTACAATAATTCTAGGAAGCACTGACCACTGAATCTAAGCCTGATATGTTCTTCTTTTTTCAGCCAAATGCTTCAAATATGTTGGGAAAATAATATATCTAAACTTATATATGATTTGTCAACAATGTTTGATTCCCATTCTAGGTGGCCGTGGAAGATTTGTCATAGAGCATAGGTGATTCCCATAAAAGAAGTCTTACATTGATGAATAAATGTGCCTTAAAATGTATGATTTGCATGTTTTTTGTAGCTGCTTTTCTAATAAAAAAAGACTACATGAATTTTTGTTTCCGATAATTAATTCAGCATCTATTCTCTAATTTGAAGAAAAGTTAGATAAATGAGACACATGGTCACTGTTAAAGTATGAATTAGGGATGAAGAACTGAGAGTAAGTCGATAGGAGTAAGCGCATATGATTTCTTCAATTAGGATTGAAGTGCACACTGGAGACTTTTTAAGTGGTGCTTACTTAGAGGGCTAATAACTCTTCCAAGGAAGTGTATTTGTATTTTTCTGATATCTACTTACTTCTGAAGGTAATTAAATTGTCAAAACAATTGTTAAGTCCAAATATCCCTAGACTGCTTTCCCAAAACATAATACCCAAGTTATGTACATGCGTTAATGCGGGTACCTACATATACACAAGTAGGATTCATTAGATTATGTGGTCTGTGCAGTATTGTTAAATATGACACAACCCTACAATTTTTAAAGAAATAATTAAATCAGCAGCTTTTCTCTAATTTGAAGAAAAGTTAGATAAATGAGGCACATGTTCACTGTTAAAGTAGGAAATGGGGATTAAGAACTGAAAGTAAGTCGATAGGAGTAGGCGAATATGATTTCTCCAAGTAGGATTGAAGTGCACACTGGAGACTCTTTAAGTGGTGCTTACCTAACGGCTAATAACTCTTTCAGGGTAGTGTATTTGTATTTTCTGATATCTATTTACTTCTGAAGCTAATTAAATTGTCAAAACAATTGTTAAGTTCAAATATCTACTTCCCAAAACATAATACCCAGGTTATGTACATGCATTAATGGGGTACCTCCACAAACACATTAGGATTCATGAGACATGATGTGGTTTGTGCATTTCTGTTGAATATGACAGAACCCTACAATTTGTAGGAAACTAAATCTAGGGGAATTTTAAGTGAACTAAATTCTCTTGGGATTGCATGTCTTTCTTCTTATCATATTCATGTAGGCTGAGATTTGCAATAATGTGTAGCTACCTCATGATATATTCATGTAAGTATGTTTGTTTGCTGAAAGTTCAGCAGCTTTTAATGCTTCAATTGAGAAATTAAATATGTCTGATTCTTGAAATATTTGAAGGAAAATAGAAACCTGTGAAATTTTATTAGCAGTGACAACAACTACATAGCTTACCCTAATGAATCCTGTCAAAATGTGAAGAAGAGGCTAAAAGGAATTGTTCATTCTGTTAGGAAAGCAGATGCCAACTGTCTCTCTCTGTCTCTTAGATCTTCTTGCATGCATACAATCACAAACCTAAAAGAAATATGATGATGGAGTTACTCATGACATTACATTGGCTATGGTTCATGAAAGAGATTGATGGTGTAATCAGGACATTAAAAGATCGATGTTAACTAAATTTTGGGAGGACTAAATTTTTTGGGTGAACTAAATAAAAATAATTGCTCTTTTATTATTGTTGTTCGTTGAAAGATAAGGATCCAAGCCTTTGAGGGGGGCAATATTTTAAAGGAATAGTGTACATATGGCATAGTTTGAATCTTGAGGGAACTACATTTTGCGGGTGGAACTAAAATTTTTTGGGGAACTAAATTCTCTGGTGAGAATTAAATTTTGGTGAGACCTAAAATTTTTGATGGAACTAAATAACAATTATTGTGCTTTACTTATTGTTGTTCGTTTAGAATCGGGCGATTATGATTTTGAGGGAGAATATTTTAAATGAACAGTGCCCTTAGGCACATATGTATGTTAAATCGGGAAGAAAATAATTTTTTGGGGAACTAAATTTTTTGGGGGAACTAAATTCTCTGGGTGAAGTATATTTTGGAGGAACTAAAATTTTTGGGGGAACTTAAAAACAATTATCGTGATTTAATGTTGGGGAGAACTAAGATTTTGCGGGGGGGGAATCTTAAATGAACCGTGCCCTTTGGGCACGGGTATTGACTAGTATATATATATATATATATATATATATATACATACATACATCGATGTTGACATTTCATTCTCTTGCGCACATTATATTCTTTATATGTCTCTGATGATTGCTTTCGTCGCTCGACGATAATAACTTGGTTAAATAGAAATTATTTCTATGAAAACATAGAATTGTTTTCCATGCACTAAATTAACCAAGAATGTTGATATTGGAGAGTATATTCCATAACTCAATTCGTAAAATTAATTTGAGTTTTGATAATTTTATTTATCGATTTTCGACTTTGGTCTCATTGACACGCTTTGATTTCCTTCGTATTTTCCTTTGGTGTCATTTGGACCGTGGTCGTATTCTACGACTCCCGTGCTTTTATTTGAAGCCATTGTTGTTGTCGTTGATCTCCTCCCTCTCTTTTTGCTAATGCCAAAGGGGGAGAGATATAATAATGACATGTGCTAAATGATAATTTAAAGCATTTTTCCATGAATCTAATTTGAAATGTTAGATTCAGGGGGAGTGAAGATATATAAATGGATTTTCAAATCTGAGATTTCAATACTTGGATTCACATTTATTTCTTCTCTCTTCTTCTTGATGCATATGATTATTATTCTATTTGGAATTAACGTGTCATCAATGCAGGGGGAGTAAGTAAATTTCATTTGAATCATTATTTATTATTATTATTTATATTGGTTTGTCATAACCAAAAGGGGGGAGAATGTTGAGTATTGACTCCCCGGATTTGGTTTTGGATGATGAACAAACATAAATATATCGTGAACTAACTCTTTGTGAGCGCAGTTATGGAGATCGTCGCCAAAATTCCACGTATATCAAATGCGACGTCTCAAGAATTCTCAAAGCACGTGATCGTATGCCTAAAGCTTCGTTGAAGCTCAAGGACCATTATTGAAGTCATGAAGATTCGATTGAAGCTTTTGAAGACAGTTCGTCAAGTTTATTTAATGTCTTCTAGCTTCTTTTCGTAGAATGTTAAGACTTGAGTAGGTCTTACATTTTAATCTTCATAACGCTCATATCTTAGAGCTAGGATCTTAGTAGAAGTCCATACGAACTTTCCCGAAGCTTCGCGCTTCGATTTGCGACTTCTTGTGCATGTTAGTTGGTTCAAGAAGAAGAACCAACCGACTAGATGGTGATCTAGTCGGTCGACAAAGCTTCTTGAACCGACTAGTTTGCCTCCTTCAATTCTAGCTCCCTTACTGTTTACAGTTAGTCGATCAAAGAAGGTTCACCGACCGACTAGTTGTGAAACTAGTCGGTTAGGAATCCTTCTTGGACCGACTAGTTGAGCTTCTACTGTACAGCCCAAGTTACTGTTTGTCGTTAGTCGGTCAAAGAATATTTGTCGACCGACTAGTTGATGAACTAGTCGGTTAGACTTTGTTCTTGGACCGACTAATTCAATTTGTACTCAGACTATTTGTTTTATCTCTTAGTCGGTCTATGAACACTCACCGACCGACTAGTTGTGAAACTAGTCAGTTGGCAAGTCTTCTTGGACCGACTAGTTCTTTAAGTCTGAACATCATCTATTCACTGTTCACCTCTTAGTCGGTTCATATTGTTTCATCGACCGACTAGTTGATGAACTAGTCCGTCAGTGATCCTTCTTTGACCGACTAGTTTGCTTCAGAATAGAGCCGTTGGAGCATTAAATGCCACGATTTTTGCTCTCTCTTTCCTCTATCCTCTATATACTTGGAGTGCTGCATTCATTGTACTCAAGGCTGATATTAAGTGAAGTTTAGAGATCAAAGAGAAAGCATTAAATCTCATTCAAAGATCATTCATTTCTCATCTTGAATCTCTCCCTCACTCTTATTTCAAAAGAGAGATTCATTGATTGTGAGCCTTCCAAGCCAAGAGCTTGAAGGTCACCAACATCCACCTAGGACTCCATTGCTGGTCATCTACTTGGAGCTAGGGCTTGGTGCCTTCATCTTCCTCAAAATCATCTTTGCCCTAATTCGTAAGTATTACTCAAGGCATAGGTATTTTGTGGTAAGCATTTCTATTTCAATTTACATTGATATTGCAAGTAATTCACTCTCGGTTGTGAGAGTTTGTTTGTGATACCGGTTTGTGGGAGTCACATTTCGATTTGTGTATGATTTGATCTTGTAGAGGTTTCTACAATTATTTCATAGTGCAAATTTGAGTTAGGGTTTCTAACTCAAGTATCCGGAGGGGATCCGGGTGGTTGGGACGTAGGATCACCGGGAACAAGTCGGGGAGACTTGGATGGATCCGAACCCGTTAATATCATGTGTTTGCGATTGTTTTCTGTGTTGTCTATATTTACATTTCCGCATTTCCTCATTGTTGGTAGAGTTTGCAAGATAATTAGGAATTATCTTATTAATTATTTTAAAGTACTATTCACCCCCCCTCTAGTACTTGTGCAGTAGCTTAGTAGGGCATTACAGACCGTTGTGGCAAATCCAAGGGCGAAGTTCAGAGATTACAGCGAAGCATATGCTAACGTAAGTCTGTTCTCTCTTTCGATCATCCATCATCGAATGATGGGATCCTACACCGAGCACTATAAGTGCTCGGTCCGAGCAGGCTGCATATCTGCTCCGTTGTTCTTCTTTGCATCTGCTCGACCGAGCAGCTGCTCTGCTCGGTCGAGTCACCTGGGAAACTCTCTCCTGCAGCATCTGAAGCTTCTCCTCTTCTTTTGCTCTCTCCTCCACTCCTCCCATGGCTTCCAAAACACGGCGAACTCCTGTAGAGCTTCGCCAACGAGCTCACGGACGTGTCAGATGTGTCCATACCCAGATCGGGTCCCAAATCGCTCCAAATCCCTGAAAACTCATAAAACACTACGAAACTCAAATATAACGTTAGAAATGCGATATCGTATGAAAATACGGGATTTGAATGCGAAAATGGCATGGAATGCGATGTCATGATGCTATGAAAAAAGTGTAAAATATGGACACATCACATGTTCTACCCCCCCACCCCACTATCGCGATGCAATGATAGGCCAACCCAACATACACCGATGTCAGTGGTCTCCGATGCATCGGTGTACATCGGGCGCATTACGCTCGACGAATATCCCCAATCTTCCTCCCACCCACAGTGGTGTTCGGAGATTAGACCTACATTGGGAGAGCTCTTAATCGATGCCCGTTGGCGTTCCGTCACACCAATTAGTATGGATCGTCGTATGGATCGGATCCCCGGATCGATCCCGACTTTTTGATCGGCGGCCAATCTGATCACCCCGAAGGGAGGGGTTCGAATCTACGATGATAATAATCATCCGAATGTACCCCTAATCTCAACTAACCCAGCAATTAAATCAATTAATTAGTTCAACCCATGACCCAAATCCACTGGGGTTTATCCCATTGCCCTAGATGAAAACTGCTCACTACCCATTGCAATAGAGGGAGTTTCTAGCAATGGGTAAGCGTTCAAAGCCTTTGATTCATATTATAACAGCAATAGATAATAAGACATGAAAATAAGAACAATGGGAGAAGAATTCTATTAAGCAAAGATAGATTATTACACTAATAATCAATTAGAACAATAAAAACAACTAAATAAAGAAGTTTAGAATTCTTACAAACTTGCCCAAAACCCTAGAAATAACAGAAAAACAGATAAAAGATGGATTCCCCTCGCAGGAGGATGAAGTGGCGCTTATATACACGTGCCCAAAAGACCATAATAACCTCAGATCTGCCCTAGCAGCCGTAGAAAATAGGTCTGACGTGACCGCATCAAGAAACAACGTGGTCGCATCGTTCCCTAGAAGAGTAGGGGACTGGAGGCTTACCGACGCGATCGCGCCAATAGATACGTGACCGCGTCAAAAATGATTACGTGGCCGCGTCGTATATTGCCGTGGCTGCATAGGTCTGCTCTGGAAGCCGTAAATTTGCGGCTACGTCGTCTTCGTTCATGCGGGTCGCAAAAGTCTCTGATCTTCAATCTTTTCTCCACTTTATGAGTCTTCGACGTGGCTGTTTGGTTAAAATTGATGCGGCCGCATGGATGATTCTTCTTTGGCAGTTTGAGGCATCCGTGTGGACATGGTGACGCGGCCGTGTAGAATCAATTCTTCACAACATCTTCTCCTTTGTGTCAATTGACTCTTTGGCTTTGCTCCTTTAGCCCCTTTACACTAAGATCTTGCTATATGATTCCTAATCGGCATATATCTCCTGCAAAGCACGTGAGTGACCACAAAAGCAAAAGAAGAGACAAAACGAAAAAAACGAGGAGGAATAAAGAATGAAACAATAAAAAACGTGCTTGAAAAAGAGTGGAAAACTATATACAATAAACACTCATCAAAATCCCCCAAGCTAAACTCCCTTGTCCTCAAGGAAGACAAGAGAGAGCGTAGATCGGAGGAATGCAGTCAACATGCTAATGATGCGATGAAGCTTCGAGAATTTTCAAAAATCGAGAATATAAACGTGAGTGAAATGAAAATTCGAATTCGAGAAACCAAAATGCTTGAAGATCTTTCCGTCGATGAAAATATGTTCCTAGGACGTCATCCCTACTCAAATCGCCAAACAATACACTAGGCGATGGATAAACTCACATTCTAAGACATTTCCTCTAACCTGGCCTTAGATTGAGCGTGTAGCAACCTAAGCTATACAATGGTCGAAGAGGGGATAAGCATGGGATAATGTGATATTGGTCAATCGAGGAAGTGGCGCTCACGACACGATACGGTTCCTTGATTCAAGAAGTTGCCAAGTTCATCCATGATTTTATATATACATACATATAGAGAAAAAGGAGCTCTATATAAATATTATTTTTTTGGAAATTGCAGATGGGCTGTGTAAGGAGCGTTGGGTCGGTGACTCTCAGGTCGACGACCTAGGGCACCGGGCCAAGAAGGACCCCTTGGACCTACTAACTCAACCCAAATGAAATCCTTATTCATACGCACTCCCCCAAGCTAGGCCTTTTTACGCGAGGCCTAGACATTTACTATCGTGGGGACTTAATTACTTAGCTTTGCTGAGGGAACGGTGCATATAATTATTTTTTTCTATTCACAAATTTTTTTAAGAAAAACATGGGGTACACTAGGCAGATTCAATCCTTAGTACTAGGTGTAGTGTGGTTATCCAAGTCTCGAGGGACTATAAATCATTATACACAATTATCAGCTCTATGGTCTATGCATAGAATGGGTTAATTCCAAGGTGTCAATCTAGGTCGGTTTCAAGTACTCCTATCTTAGGGGTTGCGAGGACGGCCAAAGCTAGGGTATTACAAGGGATTTGAGTTTAGCTAACAAACTATTCACATATTCAAATCGACATCATGGAGATCGAGCATTAAAGTTCGGGAAAAAAATTTCAAATCAGGATTCAGCGCATATAAAAACTCATTTTCGAAAAATTCTCGAGGCGAATGCAAGTATATACAAATGTATGCATGAAAGTGCAAGATGCATGATGCGATGCGAATATTTTTGGAGTTTTTGATTTTTTTTCATTTTTTTTGTCTTTTTGAATGCATATATCGAATTTAAACATGATGCATATGAAAAAGAAAGAAAGATGGAAAAAATAAAAAAGAAAAAGGAATAGAAAACGAAAATAGCGATAAAAATAGGAAAATAAGACGAAAAAAGAGAAAATTAGCACGAAAGAGCTCCTCTCCCAAGCTAGACTAAGCGTTGTCCTCAACGCAAATAAAACACAGAAAAACCCGTGGGGACAAATAAGATGATGTGAAAGAGATCCATGAACATCCTCCAAGCTGTATAAAACCGTGTCTGAAAATGATGCAAGTATGCAATGTATGGGCTAAATGATGAGTGGGTGCAAAAAATGTGTGTGGTGCTCCAATCAGGCTGAGCCACTGTCAGGCGGTGGCTGGGTGGGTGTGGTGGGTGGAGTGGATGGGACAATAGAATCAGTTGAATGCTCAGCTGCCGTGTCAGCGTGTGGTGGGGATGGAGTGGTATGGACAAGCTCAGATTTTATGGGTGGAGATGGAGGTGGAGGTGGAGGTGGAGATGGGGTGGTCCAATCGTCGTCGGAGGACGACGAGAGAAGGATGATGGTATCGTCACGTGGTGGGGAAGTGGGATGAGGTGATGGGGAATGTGTAGGGGATGGAATGGGAACGGACTCCGTGATGGGTGTAGGAGAGGTGTGTGAAATCACGGGGTCGGGGTGAGGTGATGGTGGAGGGGTAGGAATGTGCTTGATGAGTCCACATTTTCTATCTTTTTATTGTATCATTTCATTGAATTTCATGTCATATCCGCATCCAAATCCCGCATTTTCAAACGATTTTGCGCTTCTAACACTATATTCGAGTTTCATAGAGCTTTGTGAATTTTCAGAGATTTTGGAGTGATTCGGAGCCATTTTGGGACATGGACACTTCCAGCACATCTGTGATGCCGTTGGCAAGGCTCTACAGGAGTTCGCCAAAGTTCGGAAGCATATGGAAAGAGAAGAGGAGAAGCGAGCTAGAGAAAGGAGTCAAAGCCCAAGCATATGCAATTTTTCCAAGCGACTCGACCCGAGTAGCACCAGCTACTCAGTCGAGCTGACACATGAGTCCAGCAGGAGGAATATGATCATCCTACTCGACCGAGCAGAATAACGACTCGGCCAGTGTAATGGCCCAGAGTGTCATATACGTAGGGCCTATGCTTTTGTGTGAGTATAGGGTGTATTTCTATGTACTATGTATTGTGTGTATGCTTGTATACAAGTGAGTATATATGTGGGTGTCCTTTAGATGGTTGATTGTGCATGTAGCGTTTCCGGTGACTCAACGAGTGGTACCAAACACTCTATTGGTAGTTCATCTACCAATGGTGCTTCCACCTCGTACACATCTTCTTTTGGAAAGAAACCCTCTTTGGGTGGACCTCCAAAGAAGGGCCATGCTTAAATGTACACGAATACCATGCCACGTAGGAACACACGTCCTACTCCACCGGCTCACACATATGATGATTTTTATGCTACACATTCACGGGCACGTGCACACCATGTGAGACACCCTCATGCACGTGTTCCTCCACATGCATATGTACACCCACATCAACGTATGAATAATTATCCACATTCACCATTCCATCATGTTCCTTATGCCTATCCACGTCATGCATCACGTAGAAACCAACAACGCATGCATGCACCCAATAGGATGAGGGCTCCCAAAATATTCACTATTTGGAGCCCAAAGGACACAAGCATGGATGAAAAACAAGTTTACATGAATGCTTATTTTTCGAATGTTGTGCATAGTGACAATTATGTGGGGAAGTCTAAGTCCAATTGGACTTGGCTTCCAAAGGTCTAATCTTTTGGACCCAATGACCTTGGGTACCATGATATGAAATTTTATATCTTTAGGTACTCAAGAAAAAGAAACGGAGCAACAAATTTAAATTTAGCTCCAAGAGAAATTGGATACTCGATAGCGGGTGTTCAAAACACATGACGGGTGACGCTCAATTGCTCTCCGGAGTGGTTCCCATTGCAAATGGAAACCGCGTCGTCTTTAGAGGCAACGAGAGCGGAACCATCATAGGTGTTGGTAAAGTGGATAATCCTTCTAAACCTCTTATAAATGATGTTTACCTTGTTAAAGGATTAAACCACAATCTCATTTCAATAAGCCAACTTTGTGATAAAGGTTACAAAGTTAGCTTTGCGAAAGGAATGTGCCATATTTTAAGAAAAGATAATAATGAATTATTGTTTTCCGGCACACGCCATAAGGATATATACATCCTAGATCTTCCAAGATCACATGAACAATGTCTCATTGCCAACACAAGTGAACAACACTTATGGCATCGACGTTTTGGTCATGTGAACTTTGGAACACTATTTAAGTTTTCCAAGTTAAATTCTATTAGAGGCTTCCCTAAGCTAGTCTTTCAAAAGAAAAGCTTTTGTGACTCGTGTCAACGAGGCAAGCTTCCAAAATCGTCGTTTAAACCTAAGAAAAGCATTTCTTCTCAGCGGCCACTAGAGCTATTACATGTAGATTTATTTGGGCCAACTAGAGTTGCTTCATCAGGAAATGCACGATATGGACTTGTCATCGTTGATGACTTTTCTAGGTTTACTTGGGTATTTTCATTATGTAATAAAAATTATGCTTTTGAAAACTTCACAATTTTTGTTAAGAAAGTACAAAATCTCTTAGGAACCACCATTGTCACTATTCGTAGTGATCATGGAGGGGAATTTAAGAATGAGTCTTTTGAGACATTTTGTGATGAAATTAGTATTACACACACCTTTTCATTCCCTCGCGCACCTCCTCAAAATGGTGTTGTTGAGAGAAAGAATAGGACACTAGTGGAGTGTGCTCGCACTATGCTTGATGATAGCCAACTTGGCCATCAATTTTGGGCGGAAGTGGTACACACCGCTTGCTATGTGTTTAATAGAATACTTTTGAGGCCCGACACTAAACAAACTTGTTATGAATTGTTGTTTGGTAGGTTGCCTCAAGTTAAACATTTTCGTGTTTTTGGTTCAAAATGTTTTATTAAGAACACGTATGGTAGTTTGGACAAATTCGATCCAAGATCCGATGAGGGGATTTTTGTTGGGTATTCCTCACGTAGCAAAGCCTACCGGATATACAACAAACAAACCTCAACGATCGAGGAATCGCTTCATGTTTCATTTAATGAAGGATTTGTTCTAACTAGAATTAGTAATGATGATGACTCCATGGATGTTTTATGTGATTCAATTGGTAATTCTAACTCTATTGATTCTATTGATGCTATTGATACTAACCCGACTAATGAAGTTGTTGAGAATGTTCCTAGTGATCAAGGAATTCCCAAACGGCTTCATACCGTTCGTGACCATCCTCATGAGCAAGTCATTGGCAATATCCATGATAGTGTCAAGACGAGATCTCAAGTCAACCACTTCGCTCATTGTGCCTTTGCCTCCTCGATAGAGCCAAAGAATGTTAATGAAGCATGTGAAGATAGCGCTTGGATCCTTGCCATGGAAGAGGAACTCATTCAATTCGAGAGGAATGAGGTTTGGGAGCTTGTTCCATTGCCATCGAAGAACCACACCGTCATAGGGACAAAGTGGATCTTCAAGAACAAGACCGTTGAAAACCAAGTCGTCGTCCGGAACAAAGCTCGGTTAGTAGCTCAAGGCTATCGGCAAGAGGAAGGTATCGATTTCGAAGAATCCTTTGCTCTGGTAGCTAGATTAGAATCAATTAGATTATTGTTATCTTTTGCATGCCATAAGGATTTTAAATTATTTCAAATGGATGTTAAAAGTGCGTTTTTAAACGGAGATGTTGTTGAGGAAGTTTATGTTTCTCAACCTCCGGGTTTTATAAATGAAAAAATTTCCAAATCATGTTTTTAAACTTAAGAAAGCACTTTACGGTTTGAGACAAGCTCCTCGAGCTTGGTATGACCGTTTAAAGAATTTTCTTTTGGATTTAGGTTTTAAAATGGGAGAAGTTGATTCCACATTGTTTGTTAAGTATTCGAATAATGATATAATTTTAGTTCAAATTTATGTTGATGATATCATTTTCGGTGCTACTAACTTTTCTCTTTGCGAAGAGTTTTCTAATGTGATGAAGGATCAATTTGAGATGAGCCACATGGGTGAGCTCAAATATTTCTTAGGTCTCCAAATTCGCCAAATGAACGATGCAATCTTCATCCACCAAATGAAGTATACGGTGGAGTTGCTAAAGCGATTTGGAATGGAGAATGCCTCCGGGAAAAAGACTCCAATGAGCACGACTACACATCTTGATAAAGATGCGGGCGGAAAAGATGTAGACATTCGTCTATATCGAGGTATGATAGGTAGTTTACTATATCTTACCGCAAGTAGGCCCGATATTATGTTTTCTGTATGTGTATGTGCTCATTATCAGTCTCAACCTAAGGAGTCACACTTAGTAGCGGTAAAGCGTATTTTCCGTTATTTAAGTTATACACTTGATTTTGGATTACTTTATCCAAAATCTAGCACATATGAGTTAATCTCATATAGTGACGCAGATTATGCGGGATGCAAATCCGACAGGAAAAGTACTAGTGGCACTTGCCATTTTATAGGAAATTCTCTTGTCTCTTGGTTTTCCAAGAAGCAGAATTCCGTATCACTTTCAACCACCGAGGCGGAATACATTACCGCCGGTGCCGCGTGTGCTCAAGTTCTTTGGATGAGACACACACTTAAAGACTTTGGTATAAACTGTGATACTTGCCCTATCATGGTTGACAACCAAAGTGCAATATGTCTCTCCAAGAACCCGGTACACCATTCCCGTTCGAAACACATAGATGTCCGACACCATTTTTTAGATGATCATATTGCTAAAAAGGACATCATATTAGTGTACATTGAAACCTAGACGCAAATCGCCGATATTTTCACGAAACCTCTAAAGGAAGACTCCTTTGTGCGGTTACGTCGAGAATTGGGGATTATGGGTGAATCCGAGATTTAGGATTCATATGTTTTCAATAATCTTGCATGCTATTCATTTCTATATATTTGTTCATGCTAGATTAATTGAAATTTTCTGGATTTTTGTTGATTTTTCGGAATTTTCGCTTGATTTGTGCGTAATCGTCAAATTTCAGATTTTCGATGTTTAATGGGGTAGTTTAATGATTAATGAGAGTATTTTGATGTTTCGTCGAAGTGCGATTAGGAGAGAAATCAAATTCTCAAAATTTTCAATTTTTGGACTCTCTTAGTCGGTCCAAGTTCATTGGCCGACCGACTAGATTCAGTTCTAGTCGGTCAGTGAATGAGCTTAGACCGACTAAATCTTGTCAGGAAATTTGGCTTCAGTTACTGTTTACAACTAGTCGGTTCAAGCTCATTGACCGACCGACTAGATCGTGATCTAGTCAGTCAGTGCTTGAACTGTGACCGACTAGTTGTGACGGGGACTGTCTTGTCTTTTGCTCTTCCGCTCGATTAAAACTCATCTCTAACCGACTTAATTCTCTATTAGTCGGTTTCTATCTCTCTCCAGCTCGAAAAACCCCCGACCCCTTCGACTTCCATCCTCTCCCACCGTCGATCTCCGGCCAATTTCCAACCATATCTCCGGTCGATCTCCCCTAGGGTTTGTTCTCTCTCCTCTCCTGGCTATCTAGGGTTTGTTTCTTAGCTCCTAGGGTTATGGTTTTCCTCCTAGGGTTAGGATTCTCTCGGCTAGGGCTTCATTCAATTTCGGCTAGGGTTTCTATATCTAGGGTTTCGATTGCTTGATTGATTGCGTCATGTCATGCCGCGCTTATGGCCCGTACACGCATTCCGATCCGTCCTACGAGCCCATAGTCTATGACCGTAGAGCCATCCCCTACGGATCCCGTTCAACCCTCGCGAACCCCTCCTAGACGCCGTTCGAAAACCACCCAACCTTCTTCATCTTCGCCTCATCTTAAGCGTAAGAGGACAGTGACTTCGAAACCACGTGCCCAATCTCAGCCCAAGCCTAAGCCTGTGACTTTTCGTGCTCCCACTCCACCCGGTGCTTCGGATTCCGACACCGAGTACATTCCTGAGACCGAGACCCGTAGGGAACCCTCACCTCCTCCTAGGCAGCATGAGTCTAGCTCTCGACCCCGTACCCGTTAGCCTAAGGGAAAGGCTCCGATGCCGGTTGGCGATGTCGATATCTCGTTGTGTCGCGATGACCCTATGTGTCTCGCGGCTTACAACCGTATCGAACACTGTCCGCTGCTTCTGGAGCATTTCGTACAGTTTAGTGACTTCATAGGGCTAGCAGATCTTCTGTCGTCTTCGGGTCTTATCGATTACCTTCGATATGACTCTAAGGCAAATCCTCACCCCTACCCTCGCCTAGTGAAGCTTTTCTATGCCAATAGGATCCGGGGTCAGTACGACGCGACCCACTCGATTGAGACTACTGTTTTGGGGACACCGATAGTCCTCACGGCAGAAGTCTTAGGAGAGTTGATTGGTTGTTTGTCATCTGGCCTCCTCCCCTCTGATATTTCTGTTGATGACATCTCTTCAATTGATCAGGTTATCCTCTCCGAGATCTTTCATGAGATTCCTCCCGCCATGATTAGCGTCCCCTCCAAGTCATTCAAGCCTAATGCCTGGGTCATGAACTTGATCTTGAAGTCGTGCTTACTTCCTAAGTACGGATCCTCTTCTCTGCCATCCCAGCCATTTCTGAAGTTGATCTATGCCATCTTCATGGGTAGCGAGATTAACTGGGCCCGGATCATACTCGATAAGATGGATTCTTTCGAGTGTATCTGGAAGACCACGAAGTCTGCGCATATCCCATATCAGTGCTTGTTGACTCTAGTTTTTCGCCACTTCCTTGTCACACTTCCTCCTGACGATGAGCATCGACTTGGTCCTCCTCTAAACGCGACTGCCGTCAAGAAGTCTCTTGCGGCGCTCCGTCACGTTCAGAGGACGACACCTTCAGCGTCTGCCTCTGCTTCTGCCTCAGCTGCTCCCTCTACCACTCTTGACGAGCTCGCATGTTCAGTGAGACGTGTGGAGTCTCGTTATGCTCGTACCGAGGAGATTCTTGCTCGCATTGCTCGCCACCTTGGTGTTGAGATCCCTCCGTCAGTCTCTGACAAGGAGGAGTTGGACGAGGAGGAGATTGAGGAGCTTGTGCGTGTTTCTACTCGTGCCCCCGAGGGCACTTCTGGTGGTGCTGCTGCTTCGTCTGCTGGTGACCCCGAGAGTACACATGTTACCACCGTTCCTGCGGTAGATACTACCACTGGTGCTCCCGAGGCCACTAATGTCGCTGCTCCAGAGATTTCCACTTCTGTCGCTCCCGTGGACACTACTGCTGACCCGGTGACCACCACTCCTGCTGCAGAGCCTGTTGCTGCTGCAGATCCTTCCACTGCCTCTTGAGCTTCTTTGAGGCCTCTCCCGATGCACTTTAGATGAGATATCTCGTAGTGAGAGAGTGTGGGTTAGGATATTTTGGGTGGTATTATGATTATACTTTTTGATATTTTTGATGTATGATGATGTATCCCTGATGATGTTGTGTGTTTTGTGATACTCTTATATATGTGAGATATGATGTATTTTTGTGCTTCGATCGTTGGATCACTTTTGTATGTTATCGATGTACCATTTTGTTGTACTCATGTTTTATATATATATATATATACATCGATGTTGACATGTATTCTCTTGTGCACGTTTTTTTTTTCTTTTTTTTGTCTCTGATGTTTGATTTCGTCGCTCGACGAAAATACTTGGTTAAATAGAATTCATTTTATGAAAACATAGAATTGTTTTCCATGCACTAAATTAACCAAGAATGTTGATATTGGAGAGTATATTCCATAACTCAATTCGTGAAATTAATTTGAGTTTTGATGATTTTATTTATCGATTTTCGACTTTCGTCTCATTGACACGCCTTGATTTCATTCGTATTTTTCTTTGGTGTCATTTGGACCGTGGTCGTATTCTACGACTCCCGTGATTACATTTAAAGCCATTGTTGTTGTCGTTGATCTCCTCCCACACTTTTTGCTAATGCCAAAGGGGGAGGGATATAATAATGACATGGCTAAATGATAATTTAAAGCATTTTTCCAAGAATCTAATTTGATATGTTAGATTCAGGGGGGAGTTAAGATATGTAAATGGAATTTCAATTCCTAAATTTCAATATTTGATTCTCATTTTATACTTTACTCGTCTGCTTGATGCGTATTATTATTATTCATTTTGGAATTAATGTGTCATCAATGCAGGGGGAGTAAGTAAATTACATTTGAATCATTCTTTTTTATTATTATTTATGTTGGTTTGTCATCACCAAAAAGGGGGAGAATGTTGGATATTGGACTCCCCAGATTTGGTTTTGGATGATGAACAAACATAAATATATTGTGAACTAACAATTTATGAGCGCAGTTATGGAGATCGTCGCCAAATTCATTTGAACATCCAAAGCGACGTCTCGAGACTTCTCAAATCACGTGATCGTATGCCTAAATCTTCGTTGAAGCTTTTGGACCATTTTAGAAGTCATGAAGATTCGGATCGAAGCTTTCGAAGACGGTTCGTCAAGTTTTATTTATAGTCTTTTAGCTTCGTTCCGTAGAATGTTAAGCCTTGAGTAGGTCTTACTATTTAATCTTCATAACGCTCCTATCTTAGACATAGGAACTAGTAAGAATTCCATACAAACTTTCCCGAAGCATCGCGCTTCGATTCGCGACTTCTTGTGTATGTTAGTTGGTTCAAGAAGAAGAACCAACCGATTAGATGGTGAACTAGTCGGTCGGCAATCCTTCTTGGACCGACTAGTTTGCTTTCTCAAATCATAGCTCTTTACTGTTTACAGTTAGTCGGTCTACGTTGACTCACCGACCGACTAGTTTGTGAACTAGTCGGTCAGTGATGCTTCTTTGACCGACTAGTTGAGCTTCTTTGTACATGCCTAGTTATTGTTTGTCGTTAGTCGGTCCATGTACATTTGGCGACCGACTAGTTGATGAACTAGTCGGTCAACTTTTGTTTTTAGACCGACTAATTCTATTTGTTCTCAGACTTTGTGTTTTATCTCTTAGTCGGTCTAAGTTATCTCACCGACCGACTAGTTGTGAAACTAGTCGGTCGGCAAGTGTGCTTTGACCGACTAGTTCCTTAAGTCTGAACTTCGACCTATTCCCTGTTCACCAGTTAGTCGGTTCATGTTGATTGACCGACCGACTAGTTGATGAACTAGTCGGTCGGTGGTTGTTCTTTGACTGACTAGTTTGGTTCAGAATAGATCCGTTGGAGCTTTAATTGAAACGTTTTTTTTTTCTCTCTCTCTCTCCTCTAACCTTTATATACTTGATGAGCTGCATTCATTGCACTCAAGGCTGATATTACGACAAGTTTAGAGATCAAAGAGAAATCATTCCCTCTCATTCAAAGCTCATTCATTCCAATCTTGAATCTCTTCTCACTCTTATTTCAAAAGAGAGATTCATTGATTGTGAGCCTTCCAAGCCAAGTGCTTGATCCTAGGTCACCATCAACCTCATAGCTCTCCATAGCTGGTCTACATCTTGGAGCTAGGGTTTTGGTGCCTCTTCATCTTCCTCAAAATCATCTTTGCCCTAATTCGTAAGTATACTCAAGGCATAGGTATTTTGTGGTAAGCATTTTATTTCAATTTACTTTGATATTGTAAGTGATTCACTCTCGGTTGTGAGAGTGTGTTTGTGATCCCCGGTTGTGGGAGTCACAAGTTGTTTTGTGTATGATTTGACTTGTGAAGGTTTTTCACAAGTATTTCATAGTGAAAATCTAGAGTTAGGGTTTCTAACTCAAGTATCCGGAAGTGATCCGGGTGGTTGGGACGTAGGATCACCGGGAACTAGTCGGGGAGACTTAGGTGGATCCGAACCCAGTAATATCGTTTGTTTGCGTTTGTTTATATGTTGTCGATTATTTACTATTCCGCATTTCTACATTAATTGGTAGAGTTTGCAAGGTAATTCGGAATTAGCCTCTTAATTATTTTAAAGTACTATTCACCCCCCTCTAGTACTTGTGCAGTAGCTTAGCAGGGCATTACACATACAAATGCAGAAACTGACACACATACTCAGCTTAGAAGCACGCCCACGCACAGAAACTGTGACACATCCAAGCCATGCAAAAACAGACACAGATCAAAGCAAAGAAATATGAACCAAGCCCAGAATGTGCGACACATTCAAGGTCAGAAACTGACACATCCATGATCAGAAGCACATCCAAGCACAGAAACTGCAACACATCCAAGCCCATCAACGGATACACATCCAATGATTGTAACTGAAACAAATCCAATATCAGAAACTGAAACACATCTAAGCTGAGAAGCACCTCCAAGAACAGAAACTGGAACACATCAAAGCCCACAAATGGAAACACATCCAAGCTCATACACTGAAACATATCCAAGCTCATACACTGAAACACAACCAAGCTCAGTAGCACATCCAATACCACCATCAAGCTCATAAACTGAAACACATTCAAGCTTAGATAATGAAACATATACAAGCTAAGAACTTAAACCCTAGAATGGCAGCTCTGTCAAAAACACATCTAAGATCAGAATCCCATTTAACATACCAAATAAAGCAAGCATATTAAAACTACAACAAAGTTTTACGAATTACAATATCATTGTGAATACACAATGACAAGTTCATACAGTACACATGCTTGACATTGTATCCTCCCCATCAAACACTCTTGTTAATCAACAGTAACAAACAAAACATCAATCCTATGAGCGAAAACAAAACCAACTTAATTGTTTTGTAATCGGATAGGATGTTGTCCATCTTCACCATGTTCCGCTCAAATTGACCCACGAGCGTGGCCAACCGCCCATCTATCTCTAAAAGCCTCCTACCAGAAAACGTTGTGGAAGAGGATGCATGGGTGGGGCTTCTTTCAAGCTCATCCAGTAACAGGAGTATCACATATGTGGACCAGTCCGAGTGAGGGGGATCCTTCCATTCGTAGTATTTGCATTGATTCCCTCAAGATGGACAGCACCAAAATCTCCGGCCATGGTTTTTTCAGGTCCATTATGCCCTCCTGGGAACCCTCATCCTACAGTGGCAAAACCTGCTGTCATCTGCATCTGCATCTGCGTCCAACTCACCACCTGCCGCAACTTTGGGTCTGGATTGAATAGAAGTGCTGGACCCGGTACTCATTTGTAACTAGTATGAAATAAAGATAGACAATGGAGGCAGGCAACAGACATACATATTACATAGAAACATGCCATAAGAATTGTGTTACCCACATCTAATCCAAATAAAATATTAAAAAGTCAATGTGATACTGCATGATCTCTATTTCATGATATATAGCCCTTAGGAAAAAAATCAATTAATCATGGTAATAAATTGGTACTAGGCAGTTGCTCCATCATAGGGACAAAGTGTTCAAAATTCTTTCATTGAAGATAGCCCTATAAGCAAAAAAAATTCAATATACGTATTAAATATTATACGAAACTGAAACACTTCCTAGAGCAGAAAGTGAAACACATCCTAGCCCAGAAAATGCAACACATCCAAGACCAGCAACTAATACACATTGAAGCTCAAAAAATTCAACACATTCTAGTTCAGAAACTACAACACATCCATGCTCATAAACACATCCAAGATAATAAACTGAAACACATCACATGCCAGAAACTGAAACACATCCAAGGCAAGAAACTGAAACACATCAAAGAACACTTTAAAGGTCATAAACTGAAACACAACCTTGCCCATAGACTCAAAATGAACCTTGACTACGAAAAATAAATATTTTGCACTCAGAAATTTTAGTTTTTCTTCATTTTCCATCCTTGGTTCCAAGTAGTTGCTCCTTCATTCACAACCCAACTAGTGCAAAGATATAGCTAAGGAATTGCTACTCATTCAAGTTCACAAGCCCAGAAACTGATACACATTGAATCTCAAAAACTGAAACACATTCAAGATCAGAAACTGAAACACATCCATGCTCAGAAGCACATCCAAGCTCAGAAACAGAACCACAGTGTTGGGGTATAAAGGAGCCATCAAGCCATATACCAAGGATTTCATACGAATATAGGGACAAAGTGTTCAAAAATATTTCATCATCATAGGGCTATAGGAAAAAAAATTCAATATACATATTAAATCATATATGAAACTGAAAATCTTCAAAGAGCAGAAACTGATACTTATTGAAGTCAAGAAAATGCAACACATCCAAGCCCAAAACTGTACACATTGAAGCTCAAAAAATGTTACACATTCATGACAGATACTGAAACACATACAAGACCAGAAAATGAAACACATCCAAGCCCAGTAACTGATACACTGATAAGCAAACTGAAGCACAAAAAATGAAACAAATTCAATATCAGAAACTGAAACACATCCTAGAGCATAAAATGAAACAAATCCAAGACCAGAAAATGATACACATTGAAGAGAAAAAAATTAAACCCATTCAAGATCAGAAACTGAAACACATCCAAGGTCAGTAACTGAAACACATCCAAGGCAAGAAATTGAAACACATCAAAGAACATTTTAAAGGTCATAAACAGAAACACAACCTTGCTCATAGACTTAAAATGAACCTAGGCTACGAAAAATAAATATTTTGCCCTCTGAAATTTTATTTTTTCTTCATTTTCCATCCTTGGTTTCAGGCAGTTGCTCCTTCATTCACAACCCAACTAGTGCAAAGAAATCGCTAAAGAACTGCTACTCCTTCAAGCTCACATACTGAAACACATCCAAGCCCAGAAAATGAAACACATCCAAGCCCAGAAACTGATACACATTGAATCTCAAAAACTAAAACACATTCAAGATCAAAAATTGAAACACATCCAAGCTCAAAAGCACATCCAAGCTCAGAAACTGAAACATATTATTGGGGTATAAAGGAGCCATCAAGCCATATACTACGGATTTCATACGAACATATGGACAAAGTGTTCAAAAATATTTCTTCATCATTGGGCTATAAGAAAAAAAATTCAATATACATATTAAATCATATATGAAACTGAAAATCATTAAAGAGTAGAAACTAATACTCACTGAAGTCCAGAAAATGCAACACATCCAAGCCCATAAACTATACACATTGAGGCTCAAAAAATGAAACACATTCATGATCAGATACTAAAACACATACAAGACCAGAAAATGAAACACATCCATGCCCTGTAACTGATACACTGATAAGCAGAGTGAAGCTCAAAAAATGAAACACATTCAATATCAGAAATTGAAACACATCTAAGACCAGAAAATGATACACATTTAAGATAAAAAATTAAACCCATTCAAGATCAGAAAATGAAACACATCCAAGCCCATAAACTGAAACACATCCAAGCCCCGAAACTGATTCTCATTGAATCTCAAAAAATGAAACACATTCAAGATTAGAAACGGATATGCAAACTGAAGGTCAAACAATGAAACACATTCAAGATCAGAAACTTAAACATATCCAAGCCCAGAAAATGACATAAAACCAAGACCAGAAAATGATACACATTGAAGATAAAAAATTGAAACACATTCAAGATCAGAAATTGAAACACATCCAAGCCCATAAATTGAAACACCACCAAGCCCATAAACTGATACTCATTGAAGAACAAAAAAATGAAACACATTCAAGATCAGAAACTGAACCACATCCCAGCCCAGAAAATGCTACACATCCAAGCCCAGAAACTGATACAAAAATTGAAGCTTAAAAATGAAACAAAATCTATCCAACATATTTGATACGATATTCCAAATCTCTGTTATCCAAGTCTTGACCAGCACAGTGTTAAAAAATGGGGTCACAATCTTCTGCATCTTGACCTGAAGCTCCCCATTGATCGCCAATGGGTCGTCACCAAATAGATGCTTCAAAAACGGGCTGAACTCGGGCTTGTCAAACAAGGCCAGATCCATCAGTACGGCCCTGATGGCATCCAGATCTGTAACCACCAGCCAGGTCATGGTGTCGTACCAGTAGAGGTACGTCTTTCTGTAAAGCTCGGCCCAGTTCATGTAGTGGGGGAGGATGCGGCCTACAACGTCGTGGTTGAACTCGTTGATCGGATCCTTGATGGCCGCAACGTGGAGGTTGCCTAGCTGGTAAAGGTTACCCGTTAGCATGCTGCAGGGCTGGCCTTGGATCCCTTGGCAGGTGAAGCGGATCTGGATCCGATAAGGGATATGTTGGTTGGTGTCAGGCATAGATCCCAATCCAAAAGTTCTGGATCTGGTAGCAGAATCGACGAGGTCATCGGATCTGGGCTCCTGGAACCTAGAGGCAGTGACAATCAGAGATGATGATACCGTTATCGAAAACACTGCCGCTGGGACGACAACTGCCCTGACTGGTAGGGGGTATGTGCTAATGGATCCCACATCGAATTTGAGTTTGAGTATGGGATCAGGTGAGAGCTTATTATGGCAAGGAAAGTGAAGGAGGTCCGGAACAGGATGATCAACCCTTTTGGGAAGTGAAGGGCCAATGTGGCCTGAGTAGGACCTTCTGGTGGAGCCGAACCACTTGCCCTGCTTCTCCTGAGGTTCCAGATGCACTCCTCATCTCATGGCCTTTCACGTCTCTAATTTAGCAGAATGAGTCATTGCCGATGTGGTTGACGACGTGGATGTCGACTCGTTCCCATAGATGGTGGTACATGTTTCGAGGTGTTTTCTTACCACAGGTTGGTAGTACAGTAGTCCGAAGGTCGTCGCTGGTTCGGGGGATGAGGAAGACCTTCGGGATCGATCGGCCTAGCAAGTGCTAGTATGCGAATGCTCGGAACCGAGCGATAGGTAGCCGAAGTATGCTTCAGCCGAACGATGTCTCCCGTGATCTGTAAAACGAGAAGATTATCAGGGGGTCAGCTCTGGGGCCCGACTGAATCCCTTTCGATGCTTAAGTCAGGGTAAGACTCAAAAAAGGACTCGATGGGGCGAGGTCTGATCCGTTGGGGGCCGTCCGAGCTATGGAAGAGGATATATTATTTGGTGGAGTATGAATTTGGAGTTTGTATTAGGCTACCTCCATGTTGAATCTCGGAGATCCTTTTTTGGTGCATGCTGCCTCTAGGCCTTCATATAGGTGAGCCCTCCCGGTGTAATGGGCATTGATGAGACGTTATTGCCGACATTGATAGGGACATGTTGATTAGGAAGTATTCACCCTAATAATTGCATCCATTTGCTGAAGGGATAAATGTCATGAAGGCCATAATCGCTGGATTGATGTCCATGAAGGCGGGCCATAATTACTGGATTGATGGCCGCCATACATTGGATGAGTGCAGTCATAATTGGCGTAACAGTCTCCTCAATTACGAAGAGACGGCGGTCCATTGGGCATTCGTCGCGGGCAGAGATGCCACGACCTGCATGTGAGGCCCTTGGATTGGAGCCCATGGCCATGGTGGGCCGAGTGATCGGTCGCGATCGACTTGTTTCTCCTCGGCCCCGATCGAAGGGTTGTTACATCCCCGACTGCCATTGATGTTTTATCGCCTTCTTGGCTGAAGCAAGGTCTGATGGGGTCGATGCTTGGAGTTCAGTTGCATCACCGGCTACTTCATCCAAGTAGCCTGTGAAAAATCTTTCCTCGATATAAAATGACATCCTTGTTTTCAGGTTCAACATGGTAGATGCAGCCTCGAATTTGGATGCGAGGACATCAACAAACAGATTCAGAACGGTGAGATGCTTCAGCCCTGTCGATAAGCTCCCCGCCCGATCACATCCCTGTCGAGCTTTCGTCGAGGTGCTTCCATCTGTCCAACTTTGTTCGAACTCCGATCTACCGAGCTCAAATCTTCCATCCAAGCTCCGAGGTCCGTCCGAGCCCTGCCAAAGCTCGATTTCTCCAACTGAGCTCACGATGTTGCCATTCCATCCGAGCTCGCGAGTTTGCCGGTCCGTTCGAGCTTACAGAGTTGCTGGTCAGACGAGCTGCCCCTTATCACATCCTTCCAGGCTTCAGAGTTGCCTCAGCCTTCGACAGACCGGCACGCGCTATAGTCCTTTCCGATGTATCAAAAAAAATATTACTTTTCAAAATTCTAGTCAGATGATCTACTAATCAAATCACCAGAACTCTTTAGTCTGTTCATAGATCTCTTTAATCCTCTACATTTGCTGGAAGTTTGACTCATCCCTTAGTGTAACGACTGGTTTTTGTGTAATTGGATTATCTATATTAAAATATATGCTTGGTGGATTTTCTCCTTGGATGTGTGGTTTTCGTCGCCATAGCTTTCACTTTCGATCGTTTCATCATGATTTTCTAGCTTCTTCCTTCGATCGTCGATTTCGGAGTAAGTCATTCGTGACGAGCTCCAAATCGCTCATATCTTAGAGTATAAATCGATCCTAGAAGCCATAGAAATCTTCCCGAAGCTTCACGCTTCGAATCGACACTTTTCGTGCACGTTAGTTGGTTCAAGAAGGAGAACCAACCGACTAGATTTCAATCTAGTCGATCGGCAATCCTTAATGGACCGACTAGTGGGCTTTGATTATAATTCAGGAGTTACTGTATCTGTTTAGTCGGTCTAAGTTCATCTTTCGACCGACTAGTTGTCAAACTAGTCGGTTAAGTTTTGTACTCAGACCGACTAATTCCTAGTTCTTCTGTACAGCCGAGTTACTGTTCATTCTTAGTCGGTCTAAGAACGTTCATTGACCGACTAGATGCCAAACTAGTCGGTCAGCTGTTGTTCATTGACCGACTAAATCCAAATCCTATTTTCGTTCAGAAGTTACTGTTTACACTTAGTCGGTCTGCGTTGGTCGACCGACCGACTAGTTGTCAAACTAGTCGGTCAGTGGTTGCTCTTTGACCGACTAGTCTGTGTTAAAACCCTAATTTCTGGGCAGCCGCCAGCCCATCCTATTTATACCCCTCCCAAACGTTTTCTTCTTCCTCCACTCGACCCAAAACCCTAGTTTCTCCCCCATTGAGCCCCCATCTTCCTCCAAGCCTTATTCCTTCATTCCAAGCCCAAGATCCATCATCTAAACCCTCCATCAACTCATTCTACCTCTCATCTTCCCCAAATCTCCATCAAATCCCCAAAATCCCCCAAAAACCCTAGTTCTCCAAACTTCTCCATTCGTTTCCAGATCTGGTCCTTAGGTTCTCCGGGGTGTTTCTTCCGCTTCCTCTCGGTAAGAAATCGATCTCTTGACGTTTTTACAACCTATTTGTATTTTTATGAAACCCTGATGAATGAATGTTGTTTTGATGATTGTTTCCCTATAACAGCGACTTCCCCGTAGATTAGCATCTGCGAGACGAACCTTCGTGATCGTCATTCCCGGTGCTAGGCAAGTGAAACTTGCCACTTAGGGTTTAGGCCATGTTTTAGGCCATTTGCTTGTTGTAGGCGTAAAAGGGACTAAGCGACGAAATGATACTCGCCTAGGCGCAAATTGGGGAATTAGCTTGACAACGAAGCTAGTTCCGACATATATCATGTTGCACAATTACCATGTCATATTTACTTTCCATTAACGGTACGCAAATTAATTGTCATGTCATTGCATTCTTTAAGTGTTTCTGTGATTGCGTAGCTTCGCTACAATGCTTGTGTTCCTGGCTCGTGTTCCAGAAGCGGGCCATGTGTTGGTTGATAGCCAATGCTCGAATTGCTTGTTTCCGGCTAGGTGCACCCCCTACGCCAAATGTTTAGAATGCGAGCTCCTGTGCGGGGCAACCCCGGCTCATTTACTGAGCTCATGTGCGGGGACCCTGGCTCGATTACGTGTGCCAAATGTTTATGAATCGTGAACTAGAATGCGAGCTCCTGTGCGGGGCAACCCCGGCTCACTTGCTGAGCTCATGTGCGGGGACCCTGGCTCCATTACATGTGGGTATTGGGGGTAAGAGTTAAGCGGCCATTCAACTGGGAGTCTGCCCGATCAGCAACTGCAGTGGTAAGGCGTAAACTCTGGGTTTGGGGTAGTTGTTAAGCGGCCACTCAGCGTGAATGTGAAACCGTTCAGCTGTAAGGCGTAAACATCTACAAAACAACGTGAATAGTGAATTGATTGAGATTGTTAGTAGCTTGGCTACTCTTGTCTTGTCTTGTCCCGATAATTGTTCTCTTGTACAAATTGTCTTGCCATGTCTTGTTTGTACACTCATGTTATAACTGCCATGTCATGCATACTATAACTGCTAGGTTGCTAGTTTACCTTCCTTTCAGTTTCCTTGCACAAGTCTTTCCAGACTTGCTGACATGTGTCCCTCTCTCTTTTGGGTGTCACATGTTAGACCCAGAGCCAGAGCCTTGTTGCAGGGGATATGGTGTTGCTGATGCTGATGTTTGCTGTGGTGGTGAGTGGACACCAGGGGCCTGTCTTGAAGACCGCTTGTGTTCTCTTCTTTGTTTAGGTTTGCTGTTAGTTGTTGGTGCGTGGCACCCTCGTATGTATGTTATTCTTTGTTGGCCATGTCTGGGCCTTAGACCCTTTTTCTTTTAGCCTGGTGCCTTTTCTACGATATTGTAATTTGTTTATGGACATTTGGAGATTCAATAAAATGTCGTCTCATTTCCTTATTATCATTGTTGTTTCGTTTCGCTTTGCAAGGACTTGCCATAATAAGTGTTTTTATACGCTTATCAGACTTGGAGCTTCACGGCTTCAAGTCTGTGCGGACCTTCTCACGTCTCGCCTCCACATTTTTGGGAAGCGGGGCGTGACACTTAGTTTCAAATTGTCACAAATCATTGAGAATAATTGACTGAGAGCTTTTCATTTTCAATGTATAATTTGAGGTAATGCTTTTTTTATCATGTGCATCACTTAGCTTAGCAAAGTGTTTCCATTCATTAGCAAACTGTATAATTTGAGGTAATGTCTTTCAGAAAGAACACTGCACATCCTTTGTGTTAAGTCTGTTGTTTGTCATTTGTGACACAATGGTTCATGTGGAATGTTGAACAATTTGTCATATGAAATGTTGAACTTATGGTTCAACATTTGTGACCGTCACACAATGTGTGCTTATGAAATGTTGAACATTGTGTCATATGAAATGTTGAACTTGTTGTTCAAACATCTGAGATCAGTCTTCGTGGATATTCTATGTAGCTGTTTGAATTTCGACTGTTGAAGATAAGACCTCGTCGTAATAGACTTGTTGTTATTGGAGATAAGAAGTTATCGTGTTTTTTGATCAGATTCATATCTTCTCTTTCAGTGCGGGATAGGTGTTTATCATGGTTATATTTGTTGAAGCTGTTGAAGAATGGTTAAGGATATTTGTTTGGCTTCAAATCTGTTTGTCTGTGAGATCTATATATTAACTGATCTATCTCGCCTAGCTGTGCTCTGTGTTGTTCGGCCAATCTTCTGTGATTCTACCGGAGGAATTGTTATTAACAACCTAACAACTTCGAAGTGTGAGCGAAGTAAAAGTTGGAAGTTGGATTGGCGTGCAGTTATCGCTTTGGAAGATCAGCTTTTGCGAAAGTGATAACAAGCTCCGGGAGGAGGCTGACGACTACTGAGGTAGGGGATCAAGGGAGTTGATCTTGGTCAGTATTGCAAGGGGATCTTGCACGCAAGGGGAGCTTGCGCAAATTACTCCACGGGGTTGATTGAGATCAACCCTTGCGGTTTGTATTGAGGAGGAGTTTGTTTCCCCTAGTATCAAATAGTATTGGTGATTGTAATTATCATTATTTTTAGTGTAGTAATTTGAATTTCTGGGCGAGGCCCCGCAGATGTGGGTGTGCGCACCGAACTGCGTTACCAATGTCCATGTGTCGTGCTGTGTTGATTATTATTCCCATGTGTTTACTATTTTAGATTGCGTACTAAACTTCAATTGGTATCAGAGCAGGTCATCCGCATTCTTTGTTTGTCAAAGGGGGTGTGATTCTGCTGTTTGAGTATGTCTACCATGAACACGAAGGAAGGAGCTTCTGTGACTCGGCCTCCGCTGCTCACTGGTACTAATTATACGTATTGGTAGTCTCGGATGCGTGCATTTATCAAGTCTCTTGATGAGAAGGCTTGGGTGGCCACTATTGAAGGCTGGACTCCTCTTACAGTTGATGACAAGAAGGGAAATGAATCGCTCAAGCCAGCCCAAGACTGGAGTCTCGAGGAAGAATGTGTGGCACTGGGAAATTCGAAGGCTGTGAATGCAATTTTCACCGATGTAGATGAAGAACAGTTCAAATTGATCTCTACTTACAAGTTAGCAAAGGAAGCATGGGACATTCTCCAAAATATTCATGAAGGGACAAGCACTGTAAGAGCTTCTAAACTTCAAATTCTGGCTTCTCAATTTGAAAATCTTAGGATGAACGATGATGAATTTGTGGCTGAATTCAATGAAAGATTACGTGATATAGCTAATCAGGCTTTTCAATTGGGAAAGAAGTACTCCCAAAAGAAATTAGTGGAGAAAACTCTGAGGTCTCTACCTGAAAAATTTTCGGCTAAAATTGCTGCTATCGAAGAAGTAAGGAATACATCCAATATGAGATTGGATGAATTGATGGGATCCCTTCAAACCTTTGAGATGAATTTGAAGCAAAATAAAAGGTATAAAGGAGTGGCTGTAAAGGTGGAAGCTACAGAAGTTTCACATGAAGAGAATGACACTGAACTTGAAGACGACATAGCATTGTTAACTAAAAACTTCAGTAAAATGATGAGGAAAATAGGAAGTCGGGGACAGAACTTCAGAAATTTCAACAAGGAAGCTCGTCCTAGTTTCTCTCCTACAAGTAGAGGTAACAGCCGTCCTATACAGAAGTTTGAACCTAAGAGTAGAGGCAAGGGAATTCAGTGCAGAGAGTGTGAAGGATTTGGACATATACAAGCTGAATATGCAAACACTATCAAGAAACAAAAAGGAAAATCTCTGGCAAGTTCCTGGAGTGATGAAGAGTCCGAAGGGTGTGCTGGGGACGAGGATATTGTCAGCAATTATGTTGCTTTTACGGCCATTCTGAATGATCAGCATACTGATGGCATCACTAGCAATGCTGGACCAAGTGTGGGCACGACTCGCATCATGTTGGATGATAAATGTAAGAATGTCAAGAAGAATGGTACAACATATAGTGCAACATCAGATAGTGAATCTACTTCAGATACGGGTGAGGATGAGGAAGTTGACGAAGTTGATATTCGATCTGCATATCAAACTATGTTCACAAATTGGATGAAGATTTGTGAGATCAATAAGTCCTTGAAGAAAGAAAATGTTAGACTGAAAGGAGAAAGGGTAGAGGCTATAGCTGAACTATCAGAGATCAAGCTAGATTTCAGAAATCTAGAAGGACAACTCAGGAGAACACTGCTTAGAGCCGAGAAGGCAGAGAGCGTTCTTAACAAATGGAACTCCGGTAAGACTAAGCTTGATGACATTCTAAGCATGGGAAAAGTATCCGGAGATCGTACAGGCGTAGGGTTCAATAGAGGAGGCTATCTTCAGTTAACCAAGGAAGTACATGGTCGAACCGTCAAAAGTCAGAACAAGAATAGACACTTCAAATAAGGTAGTCAAAAGGATGAACACAAAAAGAATGCAACACTCAGGCACTATGTGTGTAATTACTGTCAATGCAAAGGTCACACTGAAAATAGGTGCTTCAGTCGTATGAGACACCAACGTGAAGGAAGAGACACAGGACATCCGGGGAAAAGACTCATAAAAAATGGGTAAGGAAGTAGAAAATTCATAGTCTTGTTGCCTACACTTCCATGGTTGCCTTCTCGAAAAGTATGTGGTATTTCGACAGCGGGTGTTCCCGACATATGACAGGAAATCGGGGTCTTCTATCAGAATACACTACAGGAAATAAAGGACATGTGACTTTTGGTGATGGCCAGAGAAGCAAAGTCATTGGGAAGGGAGAGCTGAAGATGACTGGATCTATCACTCTGAAGGATGTCATGCATGTTCAAGACTTAAAGGCAAATCTGATTAGTATAAGTCAATTATGCGACCAAGGATTGTTTGTTCAGTTCACTGAGGACGAGTGTGTAGTCCTGGATGAAGCTGGGATTAACATTCTAACTGGAAAACGATCGGCCGACAACTGCTATCTACTTTAGGAAGCTAACAGCTGTCTCACTGCTAGTGTTGAAGTCTCTGAACAATGGCATCAGAAACTAGGTCACGTAAATTACAAAACCTTGATGGAAATTACCAGAGTTGGAGCCGTTCGAGGGATACCCGTCATATCCAAGAAAGTAGAAGGGGTTTGCGATCCCTGTAAGCTAGGAAAACAAAAGAGAACTAGTCATAAACAACTTCAGACCATCACCACCTCTAAGAACATGGAGTTGCTTCAAATGGATCTGATAGGACCTACAACGGAAGTCAGCATCGGAGGTAAGAAGTACATTTATGTTTGTGTTGATGACTTCTATCGTTTCACTTAGGTAGATTTTCTCAAAGAAAAGTCAGATGCCTTCAATGCCTTCAAGAAGCTCTACACCCGCCTTCAGACAGAAAGAGGAGTCACTATTGGAAAGATTATCAGAATTCGCAGTGACCATGGTAAGGAATTTGAAAATCACCTGTTTGCTGATTTCTGTGAAGCAGAGAGAATACGACATGAGTTTTCTGCGCCTAAGACCCCTCAACAAAATGGAATTGTTGAGAGGAAGAATCGCACTTTACAGGAAATGGCTCGCGTGATGTTGAACACCAGGAAAGTCAGTACTAAATGGTGGGCAAAATCAATTAACACTGCTTCCTACACCATAAATAGAGTGTATCTGAGACCCAGAACGGAGAAAACTCCTTACGAGATTTGGAAAGGTAAAAATCCCAATGTTTCTTACTTTCATGTATTTGGAAGCAAGTGTTATATTTTGCAGGACCGAACTTCTAAAGGAAAGTTCGATGCTAAGAGTGATAGAGGGACATTTCTCGGATACTCTATTACTAGCCATGACTTCAGGGTACTGAATCATTGCACTGATGTTTTGATGGAGTCTATCAATGTTGTTGTAGATGACTTTGAGCAGGGTGAAGCTGTTATTCATGGGGGACCTGGTTCTCAAGGAGAGAGTAATGAAGAAGATGAAAATGTTGAACAAAATATTACAACATTTGATTCAACACAAGTGAATACTGGTCAGAATGGTACTTCTCAGGGAACAGTATCCATTGAGGAATCGCAATCAGATGGAAATGAAGTACATTCCTCAAGGGGGATTACAAAAGTTATACGAAATCATCCTCCTGAACTTGTCATTGGGAATGTTGAAGATGGTCTTCGCACTAGAGGCACTAGTCAGGTAAATTATCGTGATCTTGCTGGATATGTTTGTTTTTATATAGTGTTCAACCTAAGAATGTTAAAGAAGCATTACTCAATGACTTCTGGGTGATGGCTATGCAAGAGGAGCTGAATCAATTTCAGCGTAATGACGTCTAGAGTCTTGTTGAGAGACCAAAAGGAATATGTCATTGGAACTAAGTGGATTTTCAAGAATAAAACGGATGAGAAAGGGAATGTCACACGCAACAAAGCTCGTTTGTTAGCTCAGGGATACACTCAGATCGAGGGAATTGACTTTGACGAGACTTTCGCTCCGGTAGCCCGTCTGGAATCTATTAGATTACTTCTCGTCGTGGCTTGTTGTTACAATTTCAAGTTACATCAGATGGATGTGAAGAGTTCCTTTTTAAATGGGATTTTAAACGAGGAGGCATATGTTGAACAGCCAAAGGGATTTGAAGACCCGTTCTTGCCTAATTATGTCTATCGATTGAAGAAAGCTCTTTATGGGCTTAAGCAGGCTCCAAGAGCATGGTATGAGAGACTGACCAGATATCTTCTTCAAAAGGGCTATGAGTGAGGGGGAGCTGACAAAACACTGTTTGTCTAGAGATCCAGATCTGCGGTCATTGTTGCACAAATTTATGTAGATGACGTAGTCTTTGGATCTACTTCACAGTAACTGGTACGTGAATTTATCGACCTCATGCAAAAAGAGTTTGAAATGAGTATGGTCGGTGAGTTAAATATGTTTCTTGGTCTTCAAGTTAAACAATCTAGCGATGGACTGTTTATATCTCAGAGTAAGTACGCTATGAATCTGGTTAAGAGGTTCGGCCTTGAAAAAGCTCGCCAAGTTCGCACGACTATAGGTACCACGGAGAAGCTTTCAAAGGATGTTGGTGGAAAACAAGTAGAGGTCACCCTATACAGGAGCATGATAGGTAGCCTACTGTACTTGACAGCAAGTAGACCGGACATATGTTTCAGTGTTGGTGAAGCATGTCCAAAGGAATCTCACATCACAGCTGTGAAACGCATAATCAGGTATATAAGCGGAACTGCTGAATATGGCATTTGGTATTCTAAAGATACAAATACTCTTCTATCTGGGTATAGTGATGCAGATTGGGCGGGTAATGCTGATGATAGAAAGAGTACCACATGAGGATGTTTTTACGTTGAAAACAACTTAGTCTCCTGGTATAGTAAAAAGCAGAATTCTATTTCCTTGTCAACTGTTGAGGCTGAATATATTGCAGCAGGAAGCTGCTGTACTCAACTCCTGTAGATGAAACAAATGCTAACTGACTACGATGTTGATCAAGATGTCTTGACCATTGTCTGTGACAACCAGAGCGCCATAAAAATTTCCAAGAATCCTATTCAACATTCAAGGACCAAACATATCGACATTCGACACCATTTCATCAGAGAGCTGGTTGAAAAGAAGGTTCTCGTCATGGAATATATAGATACTGCCAGTCAGTTGGCCGACATCTTTACAAAACCCTTGGACTCAAGCAGGTTTGAGGAGTTACGACAGGCTCTTGGGATGTGTCGTATCTAATGTTGGACATAATGTTGCACATAATGTTGTACATAATGTTGTACATTATGTTGCAACTACGAAGGGAGCTCTGGTGTCTTTATTGATAGTGTCTGGTATTCTATTTTACTTCCACCGCATTTATTTCTCCTCTTTGGCTCTCTCAGTACTCATCATTTCTTTTGATCGTTTCAAAAAGAAGGGCTTCTCTGTGGAAGTTAGGGTTCTTGTTTCTTGTTCTTCATAAAAGGTTTTTCTTGCCATTCTTAAAATTAAAATGGGTCATGCTCGGACTGAGAAACCCTCCCCAAATCCTCGACGTTCTTCCCGTCAAGCTGCATCTCCTCAGCAGGTTCCCGTCTCGTCTTCATCTTCACGATTCAAACGAAAAGGGACAATGTCTCGCGCTCCTAGGGCCTCATCTACTGGTATTTCATCTACTTCTTCATCTCCATTGTTTCCTGTCAATACGCAACTAGGTTCTATCTCGAATTTGGCTATGGTACCTTTTTCCCCAATTATTGTTTATCCTTGCTCTCGGATTAAGTCTCAAATGTCTCTATCTGAAGAAGATGAATCGTTTCCTCGTCTGGTAACTGTGGAAGACTGGTTTTGGTATCTTCACCGAACAGATCGTAAATTGAATGTTTCTTGGATGGATTTATCTGAAACTCGTTTTGGTTCTGTCAATCTTAAAGATGTGGAGGGAAAATTGATTAGCGTGAGAGTTCCTTTTGATGACTTGACAGTGTTGAAGACTTGGAATCCTCCCGAATCTTCTGTAAAAATTTCTGAGATTGTAGTGTTGGATGACTCCGACTCAGAGTCATCCATGTCTGGTGAAGTCCCTAGTAGAGATATTGAGAAGGATGTCTTGTCTTATCATGACAATGAGGGTGTTGTTGGTCTGGATATTGGTGAAGGATCTTCTATTCATGCTGCTTTGATACTGCACAAAATGTTGATGGTCATAGTGACATGTGTATTTCTGATTCAGCTGATGCTAGGCAGACGGCTTCACAGAATGTTATACATAATGCCTTTCACTCAATGGATGAGAGAAATGATAATTTGATTTCTAAAGGGAAGGAGGATGGGGTTGACATGGAATTAGAAACCCAAGCATCAAAAGTTGTTGATGAATCTATTCCAGTAATGATAACCTCTGATCATGTAGAGGAGAGTGTTCCTTCTGCTGGGCTGACCACTTCTCCATGTGAAAATGTCGAGCCCTCATCTAATGTTGGTACTAATGTCAGATCAATTGCTAGTGCTCAAGAAGAGGAT
The DNA here is from genome assembly GCA_030789695.1 of Scilla litardierei. Taxonomy (NCBI): domain Eukaryota; kingdom Viridiplantae; phylum Streptophyta; class Magnoliopsida; order Asparagales; family Asparagaceae; genus Scilla; species Scilla litardierei. Next base: position 33,107,039 of record CM061133.1, read on the forward strand.
CCCATGATGTCTGCTGCTCCTTGTATGGATCCTTTTGTGTCTCACCCTCACAGATCTAGATCTGAGTCCCTCAAGCGCAAAGCTTCATCCAGATCATGCAGTACCTCTCCTTCTAAGAACATCAAGGGGTCTGGTGGTTCAGGATCCTCTTCCCCTTCTAGGGTGTCTGCATCTAGGGCTTTATCCAAGAAATTCTTCGATAAGCTTTGTCAGAATCGATGGCCTGTCTACTCTGAACGGCCTATCTTTGGTGAAAAATCTATTGCTGTCTCTTCTTTTGGACAGACTCACTTCTTATCCTTTCTTAAGGAAATTGATCTCTTTCAAGTAGCAGGGTGCTTTAAGACTTTTTATCCAGTCTTGGTCCAAGAGTTCTGTTGTAATCTACACAAGTCTTCTGCAGATTCTACTTCGAAATGGGGTTTCAGGACTTTTATCCGAGGCAAGGTTATTCCCTTCTCCCCATCTGTCATCAACAACCTTTTGAAGTGGCCATGCAATCAAAATCTTCCGTCTTATGGTGAATCTGTTGGTGAAGACTATGACTTTTTATCCAGACTGTCATTGGTGGGCAATATAAAGGTTGGCCAAAGACTTTTTCCTTCCCTTCCTCAGCGTTGACCACAAAGTTCTTTCTACGTTATCGCATAGCCACTCAGAATTGGCTGCCAACTTCCAACATGTCGATAGTCACCAAAGCTATGTGCAGATTGTTGTTTACTGCCGGGACTAAGAAGCCATTCAACTTGGGCCGAATTATCTTTGATTCCATCCTTTCACTTTCGGAGTCTTCTGCACCTAATACCGCACTTCCTCATGCATCCCTCATTTCCATGGTGCTTTTCTCTCATGGGATTGTCCCTGACTCCTCTGAACTTCCTGTGATGTGTGACTTGATCAGCTTTACTACAAATTCTGTAGTAAGCAAGATTGATGATATATCTACCATTCCTTCAGCTTCCGTCGCATCTATGCCTTCATCGTCTACTTCTCCACCGTCTGCCTCAAAATCTGCTAGCAAAAGGACTTTATCATCAAAGGTCTATGTGCAAGATTTACTGGATGACATGTTAGTGCTTCAGAGGGCTGTCAAATCTGTAGATGATCGGCTGGATATGATTGATGGTCAGAGAGTTCTTCTTCAAGCTCAGAGAATATTTCTCCAGGAAAGGATTGTTCAGCTCCAAGCTAAAGTGTCTTCTGACAAGGTATGAACTTTGACTTTTGGTGTCACAAAGGGGGAGAATAGGTTGATGTTTTGATGTGGTGATATGTGTTGTGGGTGGTGAATTGATGTTGGTGCTATTATTGTCTGATCTATGATCTGTGATTTCTTGAACATCTTGGGGGAGTATTTTTTGTTGTATGATCTACCTGTTGAAGTACAGTGGTATCTCTGATGTTCTTGTTAATACTGGTACGTCAACTTCTCGACTTTGTCTCTTCAGTCTGTCTATTATATGCATATGACGGTGTCAGATTTTTTTTTGGTTTGATTGTGCCACTAAAAGCCAAAGGCGGAGATTGTTAAGTCTGCTGTTTGTCATTTGTGGCACAATGGTTCATGTGGAATGTTGAACAATTTGTCATATGAAATGTTGAACTTATGGTTCAACATTTGTGACCGTGACACAATGTGTGCTTATAAAATGTTGAACATTGTGTCATATGAAATGTTGAACTTGTTGTTCAAACATCTGAGATCAGTCTTCGTGGATATTCTATGTAGCTGTTTGAATTGCGACTGTTGAAGATAAGACCTCGTCGTAATAGACTTGTTGTTATTGGAGATAAGAAGTTATCGTGTTTGTTGATCAGATTCAGATCTTCTCTTTCAATGCGGGATAGGTGTTTATCATGGTTATATTTGTTGAAGCTGTTGAAGAATGGTTAAGGATATTTGTTTGGCTTCAAATCTGTTTGTCTGCTGAGATGTCTATATTAACTGCTCTATCTCGCCTAGCTGTGCTCTGTGTTGTTCGGCCAATCTTCTGTGATTCTACCGGAGGAATTGTTATTAACAACCTAACAACTTCGAAGTGTGAGCGAAGTAAAAGTTGGAAGTTGGATTGGCGTGCAGTTATCCCTTTGGAAGATCAGCTTTTGCGAAAGTGATAACAAGCTCCGGGAGGAGGCTGACGACTACTGAGGTAGGGGATCAAGGGAGTTGATCTTAGTCAGTATTGCAAGGGGATCTTGCACGCAAGGGGGAGCTTGTGCAAATTACTCCACGGGTTTCATTGAGATCAACCCTTGCGGTTTATATTGAGGGGGAGTTTGTTTCCCCTAGTATCAAATAGTATGGTGATTGTAATTATCATTATTTTTAGTGGAGTAATTTGAATTTCTGGGTGAGGCCCCGCAGATGTAGGTGTACGCACCGAACTGCGTTACCAATATCCATGTGTCGTGCTGTGTTGATTATTATTCCCATGTGTTTACTATTTTAGATTGCGTACTAAACTTCACTTTGCAAAATCTAGGAAACGAATGCTGACGGTTCCCGTTCCTCCATTAAACCCCAACACTAATTTGATGACAGGAAAAGGCCCAACCTTAAAATTAATGAACCAAAATGTAAACACTGCATTACTGGGAACTAAGTTAAACATAAATCTTGAAAATATAAATATGAAAATTTTTGCTTGCTTTGAACTGTTTATTCGAATGTACAATTCCACCGCTTGCATGTTAATTCTGTGCCAAAGCTGTCAACTCAAAGTTTGGTATGAGTTTAAACTCAGCAATAATGGGGAGATCTTATGGGCACCAGCTATGAGCCACGGGCGCCTCGGCAAAGGATCACGGGCAATACGACAGGCGGTGGCGTTATATCCTTTATTTCATATCAACCTCAACTGTCGTCTGCGCTAGCTGCCTAGTAAATCGATGAGAAGGCTGACGTTGTCATGCGTAATAACCGCTTGAGGCGATATCATGAAGGCCTCTTCATTGGGGGAGTGGACATATTTGATCTTGTCCAGAAATGGGTTACGACTAGGGTTCCCTGGGCCTTCTTTGTATCCCGACATGTATTCCCGATGCCACCAAATCCTACAGCTCTCCGACATGTTCTTGCTCACCGCTCCATGCTCGTAACACCATGCTCCCTTGGGGTTTTGTTGGAGGAGGCGTGACGGATGGTGCTGCGGGTTGCTCGTTAGCCACATTTGGTGTAGTTGCCTTGTCCAGTTTGATATGCACACAAAAAAACCAAAAAAGTTTAGCAGACTTAATTACTAAATAATGAAGCATTAACAAGGATGAGACTTTTCTTTTTCGTTTGGGTCTATAAAGGATATGAGAGATCAATGACCATTATGGCCTAAGGCATAATTTTTCTTCCCTTGTTTCTTTGTTGCTGGCCTAAGGTATAACCAGCCCGATGTCATTGCTGGCAAATGGGCAATTCCCTCAATATTTCTGTGTCTGCTGCTAATCTCATTTGCTTTAATCATCTTATCGTTATCATTGGACAAAATGTGCTGTTCTCTGTTCGACCTATTGATTGGTCCACTGTAACATTAGGTTGTGGTGATTGTTGTCACTAAATTTCAATCGATGATTCATCATCATATCATACATGTGTGTATCGATGCATCTGGTTATTGAACATAGTGGTGAGTAAAACAGAGCTGCTTATATTTCTATTTATTGCGCCTCCTGGTGCATGTTTTGATTAAGAGTGTAAAGAGCAAGGTAAAACCATTCCAAAATAAGGAAGTCGAAAAGAAATAAAAAAAAGCAGAAACCTACCTCACTTCTGCAGTAAGCGGTGAATGTTTCCACGCCTTTCTACATACGTCTCAGATGTTCAATTAACTCACATGTCCATTGGATGCATCAATGAATGCTGAATACCATGGGCTGGGAACAACTCAAAACAGTTTAGATACAACTCAAAACAGTTTAGATAAAAAATCGAAGAAGAAAGCAGGAGGAGATCAAGAAGAAGAGGTGAACGTGGGCTTGGAACAGAGATGGAGGGACTCGGGAGCAAGGAGAGAGGGATCTTATAGGCAGCAGCTTGGAGTCACGGGCCGTCGGGCTCCTCGGCAAAGGATCACGGGCTGCTTCGATCATGCGTGCACGTGTTACAGTATCCTCCGAATCTCACAAGGATCGATGGCTCAGGCTGTCATTCAAACAAACTGGGAAGCCCTCCACTGTATTTTGCACTCCCTCCCCATCACTTATAGAGCCAGATCACCCTTACATTTCAGTTGGTGGTCACGTGTTTTTTTCATCGCAAAAATCTGACTGAAGGATATTATTGGGAGCAGCTTGGAGTCACGGGCGCCTCTGCAAATTAAGGATCACGGGCTGCTTCGATTATGAGTGCACGTACGTGTTACTGTATCCGAATCTCTGAAGGATCGATGGTTCACACTGTACGTTGAGCGTTCAAACATACAGCCTCTTCCACCATAATTATTCTTATACTGCAATGCCACAATAATTATTTAACTTGTACTTAATGAGATTTGTAACGGCTAACTGCATTTTCCAGCATCCAGTAGTGTCGTTTGTTTTTAGTATTTGCTTGGATGAAAATATGGAGCGAGGAGGTTATATAGTTGAGGTCTTGGCTGGCAGGAGAGCTTAGTTTTTTAGAATGCGCTTCAATTTTTGAAACCCGTGCTGGTCTGTCAACACGGACGTGTCAGTAAAAAAACAAAGAGATGCCTGTCAACATGAACGTTATCACGACCGTGTAAGAATCTGCATGAGTCAGCTAATACATCTTCTGACACGTACGGCCGTGCTAAAAACCGTGCGGCTGTGTCACATTCCAGATTCTACAATTAAAGCATAAATCAACATTCCAATGCAAACATGTTATACATGTGCTAAAGTCCGTCTACTCATTCTTCAATGTATCTTCGTCCTCGGCACTTCTTCATATTCCGAAACCCCATGGTCAGAAGCTTTGATGATCCGTTTGAGGCACGACTCTTTAAGCTAAAATGAAACAGAGGTTGGCATTCATACAAACTTCCATTCTTGAGGCTCTCGAATCATGTTGGATTTTCTTAAATTCCATTTTTTTTAGATGGGTTGAGCTGTTCAAATCATAGTTTTAAAAACTCTATTATGGCATTTAATGAAGCCAAAGTTTCTAAAATGTCAGTTTGGAACAAAACTTAAATTTCAGAAACTAAAGGCATGTTTATCTTTGGAATTAAGTTTTCTACAATATAATTTTCTAGCACAGTTTCTAAAGTTTAGTCCCCTTAAATCTTAAAAAAAATCGAGATGCTTTTGGCTAATCTCTAAACTTTCTGGACTTGATTCCACTTAGATGAACAGATTAAGTCAAGTTTGAATACTAATACGAATATGTATGCAAACACTAAACCATATCGGTCTCCAATGGAGAAATTCATCAACAAATCAAACAGAAATTGGACTATATCACTTGGACTCCAACTTGGGTGATTATAAATCCCAGCTAGAATAAACCTGAACCTTAATACCAATGCCAGTAAATGTATACACGATAGCATATGAGAGGCTCTAAGCTCATATACATAAATGTATACACTATACCAAAAATTTACTGATGGCACACTTGGAATTCACATACACAATACATGCACCTTTCATACGTTTTATGGTGTATGATCTCTCATGGTGAACACTGTCAAAGCATTAAACCCAACATCACTTTGCTGGCAAAAAAGCCCAACCTTAAAATGAACCAAAATGTAAACACTACATTACTGAAAACTAAGTTTAACATAAATCTTGAAAACATAAATATGGATTATCTTGATACAATTTTTGCATGCATTGAACTGCTTAATCAAATGTACACAGGGCCGGTTCTATCACTAGGCAGCTAAGGCGGCCGCCTTAGGCCTCCGATTTTGAGAGGCCTCGTATTTAATTTTTTCCTAAGCCTAACAGGCAACATCCCGCTCAATTAAAATTTCTAGGCCCACTTCCTTTATTTTATTTATTCAAGGCCTTGTTGTGATGCTTCCCCGCCTCAGGTCCAAGCCCGCCTCTGGTCCAGCAATGCCAAGAGAATCCCAAGAGGCAATAAACTTTGTCAAAGGCTGAAGTCTCAATTCTCAAACGGCAAAATACTAAAAAAAATCTCAATCGGCAACTCCTAGGCCTCCTGCTCCAACACAAGTTACGCAACATCGCCACTCGCCACACCCACCACACCGTTGCTCCCAGTCTCTCTCTCTCTCTCTCTCTTCCTTCGTGGTGTTGCTGGCAACCTGGCGCCCTCTCCTTCCACTTGTCCGGACTCCGGAACGATCACCTTTGACAGTTTTCTCTAGCCTGCAAGAATCACAAATTTTGCAAGAATCACAAATGTTTAAATAACCTGAATGAGATTCAGTTATATGAAGGCTCCTAAAGTTTTTGCATTGATACTTAGGCCTCATATTTTGTTTCGCTTTAGGCCTCATTTATGTTTGAACCGGCTCTGAATGTACAATTCCACTGCATGCACAGTTAATTTTTCTTTTTGTTTTCATCTTAATTAATTACTGTAAAATTACAAGTTCTGGATGAAAAGACTGCGAGGCGACAGGAACCTTGTTTTTAGGGCCGAAATAGAGCAAGTCATGGAAAAGATGCGCGATCTCCTCGCAGCTTGAAGGCCGAGCACTTTGCAAGAGATTATTCCTATGCCACCCATGCCGATGACTTCCAGAAACCGGAAGCATGCATGCGGTGGTTACCGCAAGCACAAATTGGTTGATCATCGGGAAAAGTACATGGATGTAATGAAGTATTAGCTCAACTCTCTTCACCATCGATCTGCAAAAGATAATAAAACCATTGAAGGAGAAGACGCAGGGGGCTGTTGGAATGAAGGAGTGAAGGGAGGGGTTTATTTATAGACATCATCGCAAGTCACGGGTCCTGCATACAAGGATCACCCATATCTCTGTCAACTGACATATAAGCTGTACTTAAAGAGATTTGCAACGGCTAGCTGCATTTTTCAGCATCCAGTAGTGTCGTTGGTTTTAGCATTTGCTTGGATGAAAATATGGAGCGAGGAGGTTATATAGTTGAGGTCTCGGCTGGCAGGAGAGCCTAGTTTTGTAAAATGCGCTTCAATTTTTGAAGCCAGTGCTTGTCTGAATGCTAAAATAAAATTTAATTAATTAAGGTTTGAAGTTACCCTGGAATCTTGTGGCTCTCGGATGTGACTATCGGTCCATGAGCTGAACCAAATTAAAAACGCAAGGTTACTTTGTTCGAGGAGGCTGTCTGCAGGTTTCTGCATGCTTGTTTGGTTTGCTGTTGAATGTTTTAGAATCAAAAGCGGAGAAAGGGGGGTCGGTGGTCCTTCAATGGACGAAGGGGAGATGATCGCGGCCTCGGATCAAACCGATGAAGGCGAGGAGGAAGCGCGGCATTGCTCTCCTTTTAAAGAGGTTCGAAAATCTCGAACCGAGGAAGAAGATCAAAATGTTTGGATCTTGCCAGCCTGTTTGCTTGGATCTAGCGGAGTACCGCCTGCGCACGCCTTTTTCTTGCTTTCTCGTGATCCCTGTTTGTCTCCCCGCTAGCGTAATCCAGTTTGGCTGGAACTTTGTTGGGAGCAAGAGTTATGCTTGATTTCTACTAAGCTTATGGTTTAAGCTCTGCAATCTAGATTTTTCTTCTTCTCTTTCAATGAAAAACAATTAGCATGTCCTTCACTAACCAGATGTTGGTGAAAATGATTGACATACATTGTTCTTATGATGATCATTACATCAAGGATGTTTGAGTTTTTTTTTTTACGGAGGAGCAGGCGGAGACGGGGGGCGGTGGAGAGGGGACAAATGGAGGCGATGGCGTGCTGCCAAGGCTTTCTCAGGGTCCGTCCATTGGGAGTATGATATGGTTGGTTTGATATAGGTTGACTCCATGATGTTCCAAAGCTCGTAGTTGACGGATTAGCGTTGGATCATCATCGTCCTCTTCCAATATCCGTAATTTGATCCGATGAATAGTGGAGGTCAAGTTGTGGAGTGTCCTTCGGGGAATTACAAAGTGTGGGTCGTGGATACCATCGGGTTCCTTGCTCTAATACCAACTGTTGGATCATGTGGATGGACAACTTAAACACTAAATAGTTATGATTAGTGATAAGCTAACAACAAACCAATTCTTAATAAAAATGCAACGGAATAATAAATAAAATTATATGAGAAAGAACAACCAAACCAGAAAAGACAGGCGCAAACACCAGAGATTTATCCTAGTTCTGTTTCCTCGACATACTCCAGTCCCCAAACTTCCGTATTAAGATTTACCAATAATCCCCTATTGCAAACAACAAGAGAAACCTTACAACTTGAAAACCACACTTGCCAATTGTAAACCACAATCCCAACATCCTAAGATTGGAAACCTCTCAAACCGAGGTAACACCACCTCAACAAGCAAAATAGAAACTTTGTAGAGAAAAAGGTTACAAACACCTATAGCCTTGAAGAATTGTGTATGTGGATACAATGGTGGCTAAGGAGAGTGATTTCGATTCCATCGGATTTAATCTTTGCATAATAGAAAAATGAGACCTTTTCCTTTTCTTTTGGGTCTATAAAGGATATTAGAGATCAAGGACCATTATGGCCTAAGGTATAATTTTTCTTCACTTGTTTCTTACGTCAACAACCGAGAATAAATTTTTATTTGTAGAAGGAAAAATCTATCAAAAAAACTACAAAATAACCCATTTAAACATCTAGCTAACGGCTAGTTTTTGAATGTCAACGCAGCCAACGGTAACTTGGCTAGTCGACTAGTAAACCCTATTGGTCGACTAATGGCTCTCAGAAAAAGCTGGACAGGTTTACTTGTTTTCCATAGTTATGTTTACTTGTTTTGCTTTTGGTTCTAGTATGTGGCTATTTTTGCATTCTGTATTTCCAACAGAAAGTGTTACTTCACGCATTGTAATAGACCCCGAATTTGCTCTTAAATTTCGCGAGATTGCTACTATTGCGTGAAGGCCATCTGATAGGAGGTTTTGTCATTGTATCTCGAAAGTATATTGCCGGTTACCGTCCACAACTTTGCGGGATATAATATACTCTAAGGACAACACTTTTACATGTTGGGGTTTAAATAAGAGAGCGCCAATTCAATCTCCATATTGGTATGGTATTACTTTGGGCCGATCGGTCCAATTGGTTTTGATGTTGGATCTCCCCAAAAGGCCTCTTACTAATGGAGATTCAAATCCATATTTAAACCGCCCCCACATATCCCCTTGTCTAGCCAAAGTGGGACTATGTTTGATATCTCACAATACATGCCTAGATTAGTTCATGTCTTCTGTTTTGTTTGTGCCCATTGTTTTGTTTACATGTTTTGCTTTTGGTTTCAATGTCTACTTCTGCATTCTGCATGTCCAACAGAAGGTGTTACTCTTCGGATGGTAATTGGGCCTTAATTTGCTCTTAGATTTTGCCAGGATTGGGGTAGTAACAATTGAGGTAAAAAATTTTGTATTTCTCATTAATATGTTGCAATTTTTGTTAGGACAGCAAAACTAACAATCATTTATCTCAAGCATTTGTTACTTGTTCCTTTGTTGTGATCGCTAAGTGCTAACCATCTGGATGTCATTGCCGGCCAAATGGGCAATTCCCTCAATATTTCTGTCTCTGCTGCTCTCTCACGTCAACAGAGAGCCTCTTGATGACTATAGAATTGGAAGTGGACTGTATCAAACCAGCTAATCTCATTTGCTTTAAAGCATCTTACTGTTATCATTGGACAATATGTGCAGTTCTCTGTTCGACCTATTGACTGGTCCACTGTAACATTATGTTGTGGTGATTGTTGTCGCTAAATTTCAATTGCTGATTCATCGTCATATCATACATGAGTGTATCTATGCATCTGATGCATGTTATATTTAAGAGCGTAAAGAGCAAGGTAAAACCATTGTAATATAAAGAAGTCGAAAAGAAATAAAAAACCAGAAAACCGACGCTACTTCTACAGTAAGTGGTGAATGTTTCCACGCCTTTCTACAGGATTCAACAGGACTGCTGCGGCTCTATCACAACAGGACTGCTGCGGCTCTATCAGAACAGCATGGAGTACCGATGCCACCAAATCCTGCTTGTCTTGGATATTGGTGAAGGTCGAAGTTCGAAATAGAGAAGTCCATGCACATGACGGGAAGGCAACGGGAATGATAAGCGCCGGTGAGGCCATTGGCATACTGTTCTTCCGTTTCCACTGCCCACCACCGCTAATCAAACAGCAATTAGAAAGAAGATGGAAAAGAAGGCGGAGGGAAAAGAGAGAGAAGGGCTTGGAACGAGTAATAGCTGAGCTTGGTAAGATCAGGGTATCAGCAATGTATGATGCTTTATAGCCATTTGATTCGGGGTCACGGGCCCTGAATCGGCTTTAAAAAGCAGAGGGTGCATTCACAAGTACGTTGCATGATGTTCAATGCCAAACACAAGGCTATGATTGATCCAAAACATCCATCACATGGCGACAAAAATATACTCTATCCTTTTTTAATGGACGAAAACATAAATAAATAAATTAATTAATTAAACATCAAACTTTAATGTGGAGGCATACTTCAACAGGCACTTTATATATAACAATAATCCTGGCTAATAAGCTCAAATATACTACAAAATAACAACATATTGCTGCATCCACAAGTTGTCAGAATAGTAGTACACCTCAGTATAATGCAACTAAAGTCACACAAATGGCTCTTGACAGTTTCTTTCCCCAATCAAATTCTCACAGTGATCCTTTAACCGTCTCGATGTTCTTGCTGGCCAAAAGGGCAAACGCCCTCGATATTTTTGCTTCTGCTGCTCTTTCGTGTCTGCAAGTGAGCCTCTTATTTGATGACTAATAGAACTGGAAGGACTGTGTTGTATATACAAATCTACAAATCTTCGGCAGATGCTAACATGCAGACCCTTCTGGCCTCAGCTTGTTTTGTTGTGCCTGGAGCTCATTCTGCACCTGACAATAGTCAAGGTAAACAAAATTGCTGCACTGAAGAGTTTTACATCAAAGTGAGTGAATGCAAAGCAAGATAATTTCATATGTTGTGTAATGGCTCATATTTTCCCCTAGAAATCTTTGAAGATTTTTAATACTCTCTCCATATTTTTTCCCCATTTCAATTACTATTATTGTTGTTGTCTTTGTTGTTTTTCTTAATTTTCCAATCTCTTTTTCTTTTCTTCCATCTTCTTTTGCTCTTCCTTTTGTTTTTCCTTTTCTTTCTCTTTGAGCCCACAAACACAGGCCGGCCAACTTTTTCCACTTAAATAGACCCAACCCTCAACACACGCACCCACCACTACTACAAAAAGGACCTTTAATAGCACATCTTTAACAGCGCTTGTCAATTATAAGCGCGGTTAATTAGAGGCACATATAATAGACAGCGCTTCTTTATGCAAGCGCTGCTAAAAGTCAGATAATAGACAGCGTTTCTTTCTGCAAGCGCTGTTAAAGGTCAGAGAATAGACAGCGCTTCTTTCTACAAGCGCTGTTTTTTAGAGGCACAGATAATAGACAGCGCTTCTTTCTGCAAGCGCTGTTAAAAGTCGGATAATCGGATAATAGATAGCGCGCGATTAAAGATCGGCTAAAGATCGTAAAAAATTTCCGCCCCTCGTACATTTTACCCCCAAATTTTTCATCCCCCGCCCAATACTTTTTTTCTCCTGCATCCCCCTCTAAACCCTAGTGACTCTAGCCTCCTCCACCTCCTCCCCTCCCTTCTCCGATCCGTCGATCATCCGCCCCTTGATCGACTCCATCGTCAACAAGATCCTCACCCTGACGTCTCAAGTCACCTGGCCCTTCACCTACTCTCGAAAGCTCCCTCAAAATTCGGTGCCCAAAGATTGGTGGATGGAGGACATTGCCGACCTCGACCTCAGCCACTTCCGCCACATCATCTTGTGCGTAAGATCCAGCAAGGTCCTGCCCCAGGCGCTGATCGGGGAGGCCTTGCACGTCTACACGGTGAAGAACCTCCCCGACCCGAACGAGGCGGCCGTGGCAGATCCGCACCAAGGCAAGGCCCGGAGAGTCCTCAAGGCGGTCGCGAGCATGGTCTCGGTCGAAGATGGGGCGGTTTCGGGATGGTTCTTGATGAGGCTGCTCATGATCGCCCTCCTGGTCGGGGCTTCGGCTAGTGTGAAGGCCGATGGTCGGGGCTTCGGCTAGTGTGAAGGCCGAATTAGTGAGGAGAGCCGGGAGGCAGTTGGACGAGGTTTCGGTCAGGGACCTGGTTTTTCACAGGGGAGACGATAAGGAGGGGGTCCTCGATCTGTGGGGGCGGGGGGGTCGAGGCGGTGGTGGAGAGCTTCTTGGAAGGGTTTAGGACTAGAAGGGCGATCGACAAGGAGGAGAGGATGATGTTGGTCAGGGTCGGCTAGGTGTTCGATGAGTACTTGGGGGGTCCTTGCATCAAAAACGCACAACCTTTTCTTTTGACTGACCGGAGTCCGGTGGGCGTGGGGGGCCTGACGAGCCACTAAGCAAGCGTACCGGTTCTGCCGATTCCAGCCCGCCTCGTTTTCTCAGCGTTGAACCAAGAGGTACGTAGAACTAATTTTAATTTGTTCACGTTTGATTGAGCATAGGCAGTCGTAAACTCTGTTGTTTTTTCACAAATTTCAGCCCACAAACTGTTTGCTTAAATGTCCAACTGAACTTACACCGTGCACAATTCTCACGATCCTTTTTCTTCTTTGGGTGTGATTTTATTCCATGATGTGCAGGTAGATTCTCTGTCCTTTTATCTACATGTTTGCCTTGAAATCAATGTGCCTGAGATGGAAGGGAAAGAAGCCACGCTACAACGACTTGCTATCTGGCTACAACGACTTGCTCTTCGAAGCCACGCCAGAGCTTGCCGACTTGCTCCACCGCTCGTGCTTCGACCGAGAAATCGGCACCTGCGAGAAGAGCACGCGGTGGTTTCAGTTCCTAGCCTCACATATATATTAATATATCAGGGTAGAATATGAAGGGATGGATATACGAAAGGTCTCAAAGAGCCTATTCGTAACAGTTTCTCTTTTTCCCTGCGTCTCTTTTATATGATATTTTCAGCCATTGTTTTCACTAATTCTCACAGTTCTTGTTGAATTTGTTCGTGCAAAAAGTGAACATGCAGTTGCAGAGTCCGCGGGAACTCGAGTAATGCGACATGGTGTATGTCCTACTTCACAGAAAAGTGAATCCAGCAGGTCAGTCTGATAAAGTTGATTTGTTCAATTCGGTCCAACACGCCCGATTTTTCCCCAGTTCGTAGGAAGAACGATTCTGGTTCAATCATCTTGCTCAGCCACCATGAACATGCTACGAATTCTGCTGCTGTAGGGGGCGATGCTGTTGATCCGCAGCCACCTCTTATTGGCAACTGCAGTTTTTGCTCTGGTACTCTATGCCTTCTTTCTTTGATCTTGTTGCCAGGCTTCTCAACTCCATTTACTGTATTTCTTTTTGGAGGTATAATATTTTCAATGGTATGTAGTATGTACAGTGTAACTAGTACTCTTATGGAACCATACATGATGTGAGTTGTTGCCTAAAAGGGTTTCATTGAGGGTGAGTGGGTGAGTTGTTGCAATCAACCAACATTACAATGTTTGGTGGTGAGTCCAATCACCGCCTCCTCTCATGTTGGCCTCAACATAACTAAGGTCACCCATCTCTTGTGGTTAATGAAGGCATGCTAAATCTTATCTCATTTGTCCATAGACACAGTGATTACAGCATGTAGCATAATTACCATAGCTTTTGATAATATTGTTTCATAGGAGAAGGGAAAAAGCAGCTCACTTTAGGCTCTTTTTAGGGGGGATATGCATGCTTGGAATCTAAACATCATGATGATACTCAATACACTTGATTACAATAGCAAAGTTTTTCTAGCTTAATGTATTCTAAGTTCTGACAATGGAAAATCTTTTTTTTCCTAAGGTCTGCATCGTATTAAGAAGACAAAGTTGGAGTTTGGGTAGCTGAGAGCTCAGATGTCACTCACTGAAGGAAGAAATACTTGTAAAGATGAAGTATATGAAACTTGGAACAAAGCCAGACACATTCTACACAGAAGAAGCAACAAGGTTTTTTTTGCTCATCTGTTTATTCTTTATAGCTATCTAATTATGACTAAATTTTTAGCTTTCTGATGCTACAAATTTTGGGAAAGATTAGCAAGCAAAACAATGTTCTAGTTTCTTGTTTTATTTACAAAGTGTTGATAATTTCAGGACGATTTTATCTGATGTGCCGACAGACCTCATCATTCAGATCAACAACACTAAATGTTTATTCATAAGGTAACTCTCTTTTTCCACACCAACAGTAGAAAAAAGAAATTAATTTTCTTGACAAATTAAATTTCAATTAGTCATACAAAATTCTGGATAACAGATTTGTATTTTGGCTTAATCCCTTGCAAATTGCCAGATCAACGATCTTCAAGAATAGAATATTTTTATCAGTTAACCTTTTCCTTTCAAAATTGAATTGTTAAGATGATAAATAGTTTATCTAGGAAATAGTAACGTGTCTAGTGTTAGTCCCTACTTTAGTGTGTGTCCTTGGTTCATGTGTATGTGACACTTGCAAATTGCCAGAATAATCAATCCTCAAGAATATAATATTTTCTCATTTAAACGTTTCCATTAAACATTGAATATTTTTCTGTTCTATGGATCAAAGAGATAATCATGCATCTCTGTGTATACACAACCTTAGCATAAATATTACAATTTCTCTTAAGGTTGAGCCAAGGCGTTTTTATATATCAGGTAAGTTGTCTGATTTTGCCTCGTTGGTAGTAATGGTGATATGTTACTTTGGATCGATAACGGGTGTTCTGAAACATATGTTCGTAATGATTTTCATTGTAGAAAATGATGTCCCAAAATAGCGGAATCCTATAGTCTTTAAAATGAGTGTTTCATACCCAAAAGGTGGCCCACTGCGTACATGTATAATGTCTTCATGATTTGCAGTTCTCATTGATTTGTTCTCATTGTTGCAAACTGCTCAATGGTTGGATTTATTGTTAATCTTTTAATTGGTTGAAATGTTTGTAATCTGCTAAAAGATTGGTTAATAAATCCCCTTTGCAAAACGTACAATTTATAAGTATATATATCTTACCTTCAACAAGTCTCATTAGTTAATTTGATTCTTGCTGATCAATCTAATCTTTTTAGGTCATGATCGAAAATACTTTTGCAAAGCCATAACAAGGTTACTATCAAGATCATAGCAAACAAATGTACTGTTATCAAGATTCTACTTGACCATATATGTTAACAGCAAAATGAACCACAACCTAAATGAAATCCCCACTGTATTGCGCAAGTTCTGCAAATTTGCTGTAAACATATCCGTGCAAAACAGTGGATGGGAATACGTTCTTAATTGTGAAGATAAAATATGCTTTCAGTTGTTTTGCTGAGGAATTAACTAACTAGAAAACCTGGTAGGTTAATATGCATTCGCACAGTTGGGAAAGTATTGTTTTGTTTGTTGTATATTGTTGTTAGGTAAAAGGAATGCTCTCCATTTGCTTACATATTAGATTTCTATGTTTACTTTGTTGTGCATGTATGTGAACCTGACCTGCACAGGCCAATGAACTTATCCATAGCTTGCATATCACTTTGGATCAAAAATCACCTTCAATGCTCTATCCAAATACTTAAAAATGCTTAAACATATAAATTTTGTTAATGACCATATAAATTGTTGATATTGTAGAACGATGTATTTGATCAAGTCATTACAGAATGTAATGAGCACAGCTTACAGCTGCAGTCCTGGATCAGGTAGCTATGTTCTCCAGCATAATATACTATGCACATTTCTTGATGATCTGATACGTTGTGTTAGACTTACTCTTTAACAACCTTGTTCTGCAAGAACAGGAAAATTGAAGAGCAGAATTTAACATTCAAACAACTAGAAATGAAGATCACTTTGGTGCTGTTATCCATCACCTCTCCATAGCTCGCAACAAACGATGCTTAATAGCCTACATGTAAAACATATGACATCTGAATAATTTTTTCTTCTCTTAGACTGAATTGTTAGTTTTGCAAGTATCGATAAACTATGCCACTATCTAACATTTTTCTTATTTGTTTCACACATGATTCCTAGATTACTAGGTAAATTGCTTACAGTGATATGTTAGGAGTTCTTGTACAATCTCCATGTTGCCAGACTCATGAACATAATCTCAGAAATTTAATCTTTTGGATGCCAACTATTTTGTCTGGGTCTTTCTCATTTCTTGATATGTTTGGCCCAATTACCTATTGAAGCAATGGTTAAACCACTATGATTTCACGAAGTTAAACTATTTGGTGTGAGGGCAAATCGTGGCATGAGCAGAAATTAATGCTAATACCTGTCTCAGATATGTATAAAAAACATATCTGTTTGCTTTAGGCTTTCTGTGTTACTGAAGTTTCTATCCACCAGATTGACTGCATGTCATGATTTAGGTTGGTATAGGCTTCTGTAAGGATATAGGTAGCCAAACACACCACCTTGCCCTCAAGATTGGGGAGCATGTGTTCAACACGAGTGTGATGCAGATGTACGCTGCACATGCACACGAACACTTCTGCATACATGTGCAAGTGAATAAGAAACCCATCCCCCTAAAACACCCCCGACAGGAAAACACACCAACTAATGCCAAAAGATACTTACCATAAATTTTTTTTAAAAAAAACTAAAAATCATTAAAAATAAAAGAAACATCTGCTTGTGGCTTTATATCTTCCAGTTTTAAAGGAATATGACTATGTTTTTGACCTTGTAGGGATAGCTCTTCTGGCCTTTTTTTAATATTTCCCCCGCTTTTCTGGATAAAGTATTTTTCGGCTTTAATTCTGCAATGTGCTTGATGATTACCTACTTGATAAACATCGGTCTGGATTATGTTCGGTTGGAGGAGTTGGCTTAGTCTGCTTAATAGCATTAAAAATCATTCATTGTATTCAGCCGTGTGTTTTGCATGAGTTTATTTGGTATGATAGATAATGAGACATGAAAAGATATCTTGCAAAAAGTCTCCCTTCTGGGGAAAAGATAAAAAAGAGGTCATGATTTAATGAAATTAATATTATTGTATATTGGCTCCTTGATATTGCTCTCCCTCCTAACAGTAAAGCCCACTTTACCCCTCGTCTGGACTATAAACTTGAGCAAGGATGACTCACTACTAAAAAAGGAGAGTAGTGTGAATGCTTACGGTTTGTTGGGGTTATTTTTCGATACTTGTTCGTCAACTGACTTTATCACAGGTTGGATGTGTGTTTCTTGTACTTGACTCGCAACTGTAAATATGAGGTGAATGTAACAATTGCTCGGAAGTAATTCATGTTCCTGATGACAAAACGTATGCCAAAGCCTTGCTATGCATTGTTCAGTGGCAGCTATTGGTTTCAAATCTGTTTCAGACACAATGAGCACCAAGTCTTTAAGCATAGATTAGATTGTTTCTATCCATATGCAGCATGAAATCGAACTTAAATATTATGATTCATGGTTGTACAGTGACCTGCGTGGAAAAATCAGTTGTTAATTTGATATTTATATGGTGAATGTCTGAATATACTGTCACATGCATTGTAGATTGAGAATACATCATAATTCCTATATATGATTTACATCCTTCTTGATGATGACGTACCTTGGTAAATGTTGTGCAGATAGATACGATGAAAAGAATCAGGGTTCAGTGTCCAATGAAAGACATTCAATGCTTCTTATACCTAAACAAGCTGACTCGTTATCGGAATTGACGCTACCTGAGGTTGACACTTTAAAGTATCACTACCAAGATCATGTTGTTGATGTCAAAGCTATGCATTCTTCTAGGTCAGTGAGGAACTCTGTTGAAACTAAGAGTACCACATCATATTGTACGTACCAAATATCATCAAATGCTACAGTTAAGTATGTTTTTTCTGGCTTCATCCTTTCATTGCCATGATGTTTCTTAATAACATTTGCCAGTTGGTTTTCGAGTAAGATTGTGCATGCGACAACCTTCTCAAAAAAATTCTAGTCTCTCATTGGTAAGAAATTCATGTCATATAGAGTATTGTCCTATTATATTGTGTTTGATTCACTCTTAGAGTATTGTCATTCATCAGATGCGCATCAATGTGCATCCTTTCTCGAGTTAAGGATGGATAGCAAACTGCAATGGGCAACAAGACTAATTCAACAAGGACGAGCCAGTTAACCTATTGATTGATGTTTATAAACTCTGAAAATTTATTATGCAGAAAACTGTGGGTTCAGATGCCCATGCTTTAGAAATCTCCATGCATTGTTTACCCATAATTGATATCAATTAAAAAAAGAACTTGAAGGTTTAGTATTAACATCCATTAGCATTATACTTGTCTTTTGCCAATCACATTGTTTGAAAAATTGGCTGACACTGAGAAGTATTGCCTTGTTTAAACATTTTTTTCTAATCATGTAGCAATATTTGACGGATAAAGCTTCAAGCGCCGTGCTCGATCTACTGCCAGACGTGGCCGAAGGTGATCTAGCGTCGGTGTGTTCATGGGCCGATCAGATGAGATTCAGGTATCAATGGGCAAGCCCATACACTACATTTACACCTGCAATTACGAATACTCGAGTAAGTGTGGTCATCATGTTGTTTCTCTAAGCTACATATAGACAGTCTATGTCTAACTTGTTCATAAAACTGTGTCATACTTTTTTGGATGCTTCTTATCGTAGAGTTGTGCTCCTTGAGAAACTGCATTCTGGTAGGAAATTCCATGTGCGGTCGTTACTATTACAAGCATTGACATTGTGCATGTTAAATCAGGATAGATATTCAGTGTCATTTATAATGTATCTTGTAGTAATATCTTGGTTTGCAGCGGGAAGTAGGACTATTATTGGACTATTTCTTTCATCAAGTTGTGTAATTCTTTACACACCATTGTTGAGCATGAATGCTGTCTGTTGAAGAAAATAAATATCAATTCCTGATAAATATCGATATCATTTGTGCTCGTTCTGTTGTCAGGTTTTACTACAGGGAGTCCCTCGCAATGCTATTCCGGAAGATGTAGAACGCTTCCTGGGTGGTTCTAATTTTGAGCCTAACTTCCAGCTATTTGCAAGGTGAGTCTAGCCTTCAATTTATTGCATGCTGTGTGGCGACATATTGTCTCATATGGCGATTTCTCTCTAAGCCTGTGAAATTTTGCAGGCCTGTCGGCCTAGCTGGATTCACCAGTTTCGGTCTTGTCCAGTTCCCAACGTCTACCGATGCCATGGCTGCCTACTTGATGAAAAACAACGGCTTCTGCCTCAACTTTTCGCCATTTGCTTCTGCGCTTTGCCCCTGATTGAAATTTGTTCTCATCATGTTCATCTATTGCACACTCGGACGAAACAGAGTGTGCCCGAGCACTATTTGAGCTTGCTATTGCTCAATCTGCACTTGACATGCTAGAGCTCTTATGGAAGGTACATATGTTTTTCAGCTAAGATTCCTATTTGTCTTACTGTGCTAGTTATGTTGGAGCTGTCATAACTTGATTTGAAATTCAATTGCTGAATATTGTCACAAACCTCTATAAATTATAAGATGTTGCAATACATTTTTTGATGATGGTACGGTTGGTTCAGTGCATTACGCTATAAATTATATTAGTGGACAGCCCATGATTCAGTGCAAATAGTTTACATCCCTATTCACAAGATGGTTCATCTACCATGATATCCATGATTCAGTGCATTACGCTAAATGCTGGTCCATCTGCCTTGGTTTATGGACATCCCATTTCTTTTTCGTGGTTTCGGAACATATCACCTGCTAGTCCAGTCTCCCAGTCTATTCATGTATTACGATTTATAATATCTTGTATGTATTCATCTGCCTTACTTGGTTCATATAGCGTAATGCACTGAATCATGTCCAAATAGTTGGTGTCAAGAAGAAGATATATGGATTTTCAATTAGTTCAAACATCTTTATTCTAGTTTCTCAATTATCCCATCAATATTCTAATTCTCTGTCTATTTATTATTATTATTTACTTGGTTTTCATTTATACAGATCTATGCAGTCTACATTACTATACGAATCGTGGTTAACCTGAAAAATTGTTGGCGTGTCTGCAAAGGCAAAGCATTATACTTGTATGATTGATCTTCTGAGGAGAGCAAGACGATTGGCGGATGCACGAGCTCTTATGAGGGAGATGTCGATGGAAGCAGATGCCAGCATGTGGGGTGCTTTATTAGGTGCGAGCATAATATACAAGAGCAGCAAATTAGGAGAAGATGCAACAGGAAAGATTTTTGAGATGGAACCCGCTCTGGAATGTATATACTGATGTCGGGAAATGTATTGTTTAAGGAGTGATTTAATGGATAATGACTGATAATATTTATATGCGATAATGTCTCTTATTTGTATTACGGATCATCTTCCAATATCAATGCACATTGTCTAATTTATGTGATTGTTGAATAAAAGCCATTTAATTTGATTGTTTCTTGTAATGATTGTTTCTTGTAATTTAATATTATTGGTGGTTTATTTAAGCATTTTGAACATTAAATGGATCTATTTAAATATAAAACGTAGGGAGAAACAATAAAATGAATTGAAACAAGCGATGTCTATCTGGGACCTTTAACAGCGTTTGTTTAGAACAAGCGCTGTCTATGGTGGACCTTTAACAGCGCTTGTACCAAAGAAGCGCTGTCTAAGGTCCCAATAGACAGCGCTTGTTTAGTACAAGCGCTGTGACAGGTCCACCTTTAATAGCGCTTCTTTAGTACAAGCGCTGTTAAAGCCTCCCCAAGCGCTGCTAAAGGCCCCCCTTTAACAGCGCTTGCACAAACAAGCGCTGCTAAAGGCCCCCCTTTAACAGCGCTTGCACAAACAAGCGCTGCTAAAGGCCCCCCTTTAACAGCGCTTGCACAAACAAGCGCTGTTAAAGGCCCCCCTTTAATAGCGCTTGTAAAGCGCTATTAAAACCAGCCCCCCTTTAGCAGCGGCGAGATAGACAGCGCTTGTAAAGCGCTATTAAAGACCTTATTTAAGCGCTGTTAAAGGTCCATTTTGTAGTAGTGCACGCCACACCTCCCTCTCATTTACTCATCTCTTTCTATCGCCTTCCTTTCATCTCTCGCGGCGAACGCAGCAGCTGATCGGTTTCATAACAATAACCCTAACCGACGCCGCTTCTTACGGGATTCTCGACCCAAATCTCAACCGAAAGGATTTCCTCTCCTCTCTCACACGTCCTCTCTCAATTTGTATGCACTGATTTTTTCTAGGGCTTGAGGCATGCGAAAAATCTTTTCTTTCTTTTCAAAAATTCTCAGATTTCTAAATCTTTGGGGCTGCTGATCTCTTCTAAGGCTTCGGTTCTATTGGATTTCTTGCGATATCTTCGTTGAACGGTAGATTCGACCCCTCTAAAGCTTTCAATTAATTATTTAATTACGTTATACGCGGTGTGGTTCTCCGACGATCTTCGCCATAGCCGTGCTTTATTCTTTTCGGTTGTTTTCGGGTAAGGGTGTGAAGTATGATTAAAATCGAGGGGTTTTCCCCAATGATTCAATATAACTGGCAACCCGAGACGCATCGGCCTCCTTGCCATTCACCAGAAGCCCTTCTGCGGCACAGAGGTTAACCTTATCTTGCAGTTAGCATATTTCAAAATTTGTTTAATATGCCTGTTATAAGCGGTGTTTTAGATTTCTAGTGACCTGTAGTCAACGTTGATGTTCTCATCATCATTCATACTGTGTGGTTGATGACTCCTGATGTACACCATCTGGCGAGGCCCTAGCTATGCTCCCACTGGTCAGATTCTGTATGGATATTACCTTAGCTACATAGTTTTTCACAGGATTGTTACGAGAACGAGTCAAAATACAGTTTATTGGATACGGCATATTGTCCCTTCCACGATTCTGAAAGAAACATTGGAAATCTTCACCACTCCATGGTGATTCTTGTAGTACATTATAAACCTAGTAAGGATAGGGCAATGATGCATGTTCAGCTGAGGGGGGTGGAAATAAGACCATGGCACTAAATTTGTGTTAATGGCACTAAATTGGTGATTCTTGTTTCTTTATATATGGCATTTAGCTTAAAAGAAAATATAGAAAAACAGATAGCAGCATTGACAATGCAAAAGAGATGAGACCAAGCACGCCTGCATGCTTCAATTACTTTGCATATAGACCGGAAAGCAAATTAATTATAAAAAATCCAAAACATACCAAAAGACAAAATAACTTTCGGGCATCAAAAGGACAAAATCCTCAGTATGTCAACGAAAAACCTTCGGAAAATGAAAATGGACCTTTTACTCTTTAAAAACATAACTACAATAGGGTTTCAAACGAGCTAACAGCAATTTTCTAATAACCAATCATAATTGAGAGATGCAACAAGTCAATGTCAAGGTATAAATAAAATTTAAAATTATGGAGGACCTCAATAAACCAGAACCGTATATTCTTAAACAACATTCGTAAATTATCATCACATAAATACTCATCACATGCAAAATCATAAAACCACTAACATTGAGAAGCATAGCCTTCGTTAGATAGTTGAATAAATCTGTATAAGCCACTGAAATACATTTTGGGAAATTGCCGTTACCAATTTACGAGAAATTAGTTCTAACAATCCAATGCAAACGAAGTAAAATTTTTTTAATGAAATTGCAAAAGTGTGAATAACAGATAACAAATACAGCAAATATAACCTCTGTAGGTTGGAAGTTTACCTTTAAAACAGCTCTTTCATCATTCAGCTCATTTGGCCTTGATATATCAGTTCCCCTGTCCAACATCATTATAGTTAACAATAAGTCATAATAGATCAGAAAAGGAAATAGGACAAAAAGCAAACAGAACAATTAAAAAATAAAAAAATTAATTAAGGAAGAATGAGAAAGAATTCCAGCAACATGAGTTAGATGATAACTGCAATAAAAATGAAATGAAGCACTTAAGAATCATACATCCAGAATCTCAGCCGCCTTGTTCAAATCAACAGTTCCATCCTCAGCTTGCTGAAGTAAATTAAGAAATTTCTTTGTCAACAAGCCTGTCGAGAATGCTCACTTTTGTAAACTTTTTCCCCACACGAACAAATTAGAAACAGGGAAAATCATGCACAGACCTGCTTTACTCGGAACCTTTTTAACACAAGTTTTTCACTTTGTGACAATAACCAATACACACAGAAACATTTTTGGTAAAAGAACAAAATACACAGGACATACATTAAGAAGCCACAACATAATCTATGTGGCATAGGAATAAACTGTGGCTCGAGGAGGGAGAGGTGAAGCCAATAAGATCTGTATTCTGCTACAGCTCAATCGGGAACAACATCCGATGTGCCCAAACTCGTCTCCACCGCCAGAGCTCCCCTATCGCCGCCCCGTCGTCCCGAGGCATTACAGCTCATCAAGCAGGTTTTAAACGTGACACTTATTTTTCAAGCCGATTTCAGAATTTTGAATCGTTTGCCATCGATTTATGATTTTCTATTGATTTCTGCAGCCACCACAAGCCCGATAAGCTGAACCGATTTGGGATCATCGAAGTCCCCCATCAGACGGCCTATGTTATCGAGAGATTTGGAGACTATAATAGAACGTTGTCCGAAGGGATCCGCCTAGTGATTCCTTTCTTGGACACGATAACATTTGTCCACTCACTACAGGAGAAGTCCTTCACAGTAGTATGCCAGGCGGTTGTCACTAGTGACAATGTTGGCGTCGTAATCTTTCCTGAAGAACTCACCCTAACAAAAACTTCAGAAAAGATTACGACGTCAACATTGTCACTAGTGACAACCGCCTGGCATACTACTACGAAGGACTTCTCCTGTAGTGAGTGGACAAATGTTATCGTGTCCAAGAAAGGAATCACTAGGCGGATCCCTTCGGACAACGTTCTATTATAGTCTGCAAATCTCTCGATAACATAGAACGTCTGATGAGGGACTTCGATGATCCCAAATCGGTTCAACTTATCGTGCTTGTGGTGGCTGCAGAAATCGATAGAAAATCATAAATCGATGGCAAACGATTCAAAATTCTGAAATCGGCTTGAAAAATAAATGTCACGTTTAAAACCTGCTTGATGAGCTGTAATGCCTCGGGACGACGGGGGCGGCGATAGGGGAGCTCTGGCGGTGAAGACGAGTTTGGGCACATCGGATGTTGTTCCCGATTGAGCTCTAGCAGAATACATACTTTATTGGTTTTACCTCTCCCTCCTCGAGCCACAGTTTATTCATATGCCACCCATGTCGATGACTTCCAGAAACCGGAAGCACCCGTTGATCATCGCAAGCACAAATTGGTTGATCATCTGCAAAGGACATGGATGTAAAGAAGTATTAGCTCATCTCTCTTCAACATCGATCTGCAAAAGATAATAAAACCATTGATTATCACAAAGATAATAAGTATTAGCTCATCTCTCTTTCAAAATATATCTTTTAGAAATAAATTTTATAATTACAAACTGATTTTATTATTATTTTTTAAAATTTAAATCGACAAATTCAGAAATTGATTTTATAATTTAAAATTATAAACAACCACACTTAGAATTCAACTGCAATTTAAAATAACTACTACAAGTATAATATCAATTATCACAAATTTTTATAATTAATGAGTCATGGGCAAATTTTATTAGGTTCAAGTTGCAGAGGTGCTAATTATGCAAATTAATAACTGCAGAAATTAAATAAAATAATAGTAATGCCGAAAAACCTGGTTGTGCGTGAAAAATTTGACGGATGCAAGATCAATGCGAATCAGTGGCAGATCCGAGCTCGTCAGTGGCAGATCGGAGAAGATCGGGGCGAAAAACTACCGGATGTCGAGCGGCGGGCGTTTCCTGCTCCTCAGACGGCAGGGATCTGGGGCGGCTGGGGTGATCTTGGGCTGCTGCTTGAGATCGAAGAGATCGGATACATGGATCTCGAGGAGGGAAGCTCCGTTGGCTTCAGATCTGCGTCTCGAAGAAATCACTCGCGCTATTGCTGCCGCAAGCTTCAGTTGAGGGGGTTTTGGACCGGAACTGGGAGGAACTTGTCGCCGGAGTCGAAAGGATCCGGCTTAGTAGCTTGTTGTCGCAGTAGGTTGAGGTCGAATCCCAGAATGTCGTCGAGAAGGGTGGAGTAATAATGGCCACTGTGCTCAGGTTGCAGACGACCAAGCCAGGAAACTCAAAGATGATTGAAAACCTAAAAATCAATTTGATGGATGATGAATTTTTGTAGTTTAAGATGTTGGTGGGATTGAGAAGATGAGAGGCCTTTTCAATTTGGTGGTGCAGAGAGAAATTTCTTTGGAGATTGAGACAATAAAAAATATAGAAGAAAGAGGGGCACTCGGTACTTGGCTATCAGTTGGGAACAACGCAAAAAAAAATGTTTCCTTTTGTTTGTAACACGACAAAAAAAAATTGTTTGATTGGCTCAAAAGGAATCCGAGGTCTGCGCAAACAAAAAGAGGAAGCAGTGATCTTATAGGTGTGCGGGTCTGGGTACCCTGTTTTTTTTATGTTATCCGAACCCTACCCATTAAGGGACCGGTTCCTAAAATTTGGATCCGGAACCTACCCAGTTGGACCCTATACCCGGACTCTACCCGGACCCTATGGTTCCGGGTAGGTTCCGGGTACCCTGTAAAAAATCTAATTTATGATGCATTACGAACAATGATTTTCAAATGATCTGTGCATGACAATTACCTCAAATACACATGACTAAAGATCAATCTGGAAGTAAAATATTGTCTCTAGTCTCTTTCTTCAGTGATAAATGTATACTGATCAGTCATTTCTACTAGATAAAGCTAGACACATGGAAGAATGATTCACGTTTACCTCTACTGCTCTTTTGAACGCATAAGAGAACAATATGATCTTTGATTCAAATGCATTGTTTGATGAACTTACGCGTTGCTCAGAACTTCAGGATGCAAGTTGTACTCCCTAATATTATAAATTCAAATTTGATACATCCAGGGTGGATCACTCTTATATATTTTGATCATTAATATTATAATATATAAAAAAAATTAAATAAATAAAATATCGGTTCCGGTTCTCGGTACCCGTTCCCTATCAACGGGAACCGGACCCGGACCCGATACCCGTCAGTTCCTAATTTTCCTACCTGGAACCTACCCGGAACCGATAACTACTACCCAGAACATACCCGTTCGGATAGGTTCCGATCGGGTGTCTGGGTACCCTGTACCCATGCACACCCCTAAGTGATCTGATCAAATTAATAAAAAATGGAAGATGAAATTAATTGCTTGAGAAGCCTGCAGTGGGCTGGCTTTGCAAGCTGTTGACGCGAAAAAATGTCGACAGCTTCGGGGATAGGAGCGTGGAGGAGCAGCCACACAGATCGAGACGGCTTTCTTTTCTGTAGACGCGAAGAATACCACGGTGACGATGTGGTTGCTGTTGCTCGGATTGGATCGGAGAGAACCGGGCTCTGATACCAATGAGAGAATGAGCGAGGGAAAGAAATTTGTTGTAGGGGATTTCAGACATGGCTGAGAGTTATTTGATACTCAATAAGAGAAACTCCATCCTCTTTATATAGTGGCCACTGTCATATCTTCCATCCCTCAACCGCCCACGATTTCCTCAACAGCCATGTGAGACTTGGTCTCTCGGTTGAGGAAAATCATCAACCGAGTATCGGGTCGGTTTCCAGCAGATTTGGCCATATCAGGCCATAACCAACTTACAAGACACAGGGGGCTGTTGGAATGATGGAGTGAAGGGAGGGGTTTATTTATAGACATCATCGCAAGTCACGGGTCCTGCATACAAAGGATCACCCGTATCTCTGTCAACTGATATATATAAGTACATGTTCACATGCAAATTTTACGACTCTCTTTTGACATGCTAAAGGATTTAGTTTATAAAAATTACCTTAAACTATCCATCTGATTAAGTTTACCAAAACAGTTTCATTATCTCCCGAAATACTATAAATGTTAGTGGGGTGAAACTATGATATAGTTATAACAGAATATCTGAAATGGATCAAATTAATGAATAGACTGTGTCTCACGCATGCATATACTTTTAATTATTTAATAATTGAATTATGCTGTGAAGGGAAAAGTAGGGAAATATGTGTGGGGGTTAAAAGCCCATCTACCCTCTTATTTATAGCTTTCAATGGTGGGCCGGATACCCAATGGGCCTCATGGGCCTATTCATAACACTTCTCCTTATCCAACCAACATTGAATAAGAGGTGGATTCTTCAGGATCCGAGTTGGGATAACTGCCTTGTTAAATAAAGAACAGTTGATCCATAACTTCCCCTGTTTTAGGGATGTGTCTAGGGGTGGATACTTCAGGATCCAGAGTCAATGAGGTTGCCTCATCAAAACCTTGACTACGGAAAACCCTGTGGGAAAAAACCAGTAGCCAAGGGAAAAGAGTACAACTCTGCAGTTGATTCCCCCTCATCTGACCAAGCTTCAGGCTTGCAGATTTCCTATGAATCTATACATTAGTCTCATATGTATCTATGAGTTCATAGTCCTCTCATCCTGACCCAGTTTACATTTTCTCGCTCTCCTCATCCCAATCCTATATACAAGTTTCTTAAAGATACTAGTAGGCATGGATTTGGTAAGCAAATCCGCCAAGTTATTACATGATTGGATCTTATGTACCTAAATCTGCTTTTGCTTCTGAAGGTCGTGCGTCCAGAAGAACTTGGGGGAGATATGCTTTGTCTTGTCGCCTTTGATGTAGCCGTCCTGTAGGTGGGCTATACATGCTGCATTGTCTTCATGGAGAGGAGTATGTGCAAGTACGCCGGTTATCAGGCCGGTGGAGGTGAGAATGTGCTGGATCACAGAGCGTAGCCAGAAACTCTCATTGCTTGCTTCATGGATCGCTAGAAGTTCTGAGTGAGTGGATGAGACGGTTGTCATGGTCTGCTTTACAAATCTCCAGGATATCGCAGTGCCGCCATAGGTAAACATATATCTGGTCTGAGACTTCTCTGTATGAGGATCGGACCTGTATCCTGCATCAGCATAACCAACTAAACCAGTTGATGCCCCTTTCCTGTAGAATAGACCTAAGTCTATGGACCCTTGGAGGTAGCGCAGAAGATGCTTAACTCCGTCACAGTGCCGCTGTGTAGGTGCAGCACTATATCTGGCTAGTAAGTTGACTGCAAATGATATGTCAGGGCGAGTGCAGTTAGCCAGGTAAAGAAGTGCACCGATAGCACTTAGATAAGGCACTGCAGGGCCTAGTACTTCCTCCCCCTCTTCCAGCGGCAGGAAGGGGTCTTTATGCACATCCAATGATCTGACGACCATTGGGGTGCTGAGGGGGTGACACTTATCCATCTGAAACTTTTTCAATAAGTTCGATGTGTAAGTTGACTGATGTAACAGGATCCCATTGTTAAGATGCTCTATTTGAAGGCCTAAACAGAATTTTGACTTTCCGAGGTCTTTCATCTCGAAGGTTTCTGTCATGCTTCTAGAAATCTCGGCGATCTCTTCAGGAGATCCGATAAGGTTCAAGTCGTCCACATAGACGGCTATAATGACAAATCCTGTTGCCTTTGCTCTTATAAAGATGCAAGTGTTTGGAGCAACGATCTAGGATCTTGGTTTGATGATGAAAAACGTGTCGTTATATCTAATGTGTGTGCTTAGTGTGTTTCAGGGTTGGCAAAACAATATATTTTCACTTTTTGGCGGAATTGCTATTCGTATAGCATATTGGGAGAGAGGGAGTGTGTGTGCACAAAGAATTTTGACTTGGTCAATAGAGAGCAAAGTTGGACTTGGTCAATAGAGGAGAGATGTGGCCAAATATATCAGAAAGATTGTCTATTATCCTTCTCCTATTCAAACACCAACGTGATCAAATCAAATCTCCTATCTATGGTGCAAAAAGATAGAATCTAACTCATTTTTTGAAATTCCAAGCCCTATACTCTAGAGATCATCTTTTGCACAAACCCCTAGCCTCATCCTATATATATATATAATCTTGTGAAAAGAAAAAAAATTACGGCAACATAAATTTTCCAAGTGGGGCTTACAGCTATACAAATATAAAAGTAGGGTTGTGGAAAATCCCAAGAAGGGGAGGCAACAACAAAAAAACATAGTTGATATTATCTTTGCCGCAAACCTCTCCAAAGTGTTTTCATGCGGCTGAAAAACCCTAGCGACAACAACTCGGAGTAGAAGCCCACGAACGAGATCACGCCTTCACCACCGGAGAGCCCTTAGTTGCCGTTGCTGCTGCCCGAAGCACATCGTTGCCGTTCAGAAGCTCGCCGCCGATCGAAGTGCAAGCCGTTGAAGAGAAGCAAACGTGCCGTCGCCGTGAACGAGCCGCCGTCAAGGAGATCTCACCGTCGTACGAAGACCTTCAGATCTTTAGCCCACGCATCGGAGAAGCGCCGCTGTCATCCAACGTTGCCGCCGTCATCCAACGTCGCCGCTGTCGCTCGATCGGAGAAGCCCCCTCGCCGTTGTCGAAGCGGAGATGCCGGAGTAGGGCCACCGCACGAGTCGAAGGAGCAGCGCTGCTGCAGTCAAAGACGACGACAGAGAGTGCTACACGAAGCCTTGGCCGTCGATCGAGAAGACTTTGAAGGCTTCGTCGCCGCTGTCGAAAGTCAGAGAAGTCGCCTCCGAAGCTCGCAAACGCCGCTGAGATCGCTGCTAGACGAGACGAAGCCTGTACTGCCTTTGTCGGAGAAGACAGTGCCACCCGCCGTGAAGAACGCCGTCGAAGAGGAGAACTCGTCGCTGCAGTCGGAGCTCGTCACCGCAGCCGCTTGATAAGAGGTCGCCACTGCACGGAAGTCGCGCCACCGTAGAGCCATCGCCGCCATCCACCGAGAGTTGTCCCAAACAGAGCAGCTACCATCGCCACTGCCATCTGCACGGCGCCGCTCGAAGTCGCCGTAGAGAGAAGTCGAAGACGAGCTGACATGGCTATCGGAGTGCCGCGAGATCGAAACGAAAAGAATTAATCTGCCTTGCTGACGTGGCTTTCAAATTTTAAAGGCAGTTGCTCTGCGCACCGACCGAGTATAAAAAGAAGTGAACTACATTTCCTCTGCGCATCGACCGAGTTATTTAAAGGAAGCTGCTCTGCGCACAGACCGAGAATAAATGGATTTGAACTGAGCTTCTTTGCGCACATACCGACTTATACACTAAACTTCTAAGAGCTACAACTTGACATCCAGAAGTCGGATTGAGACACCGTTTGCGTCAGATTGGAGCTGACGACGTGCTGATTGACAGAGACGCCTACACAGACACAAACTGAGCATTTCTAAACCCTTAAACTCTTTTATTTGTGTCTTAGTGTAACGTTCTATGTAGGGGAAACTTTACCTATCTTTTGTGACTATTTTGGGACTTGTCTAGTTGGGACTAGACAAGTGGGACCCAGCTAGTTTAGGACTAGCTGGTAGAAAGCATTACTAGGATTGATAGTGAGAGAAAACACTGTGTGTGGGGTACTGAGAGCCTGGCGAGTGTAGAGACGTAGAGGGTGCTCTGAGCGTGCTCTAACTTTTGGTTTTGTACCTATTGCGCTATTCAATACTAGTTCTGCTTTGGGGGCTGGAGTAGGTCGAAGGGTCGACCGAACCAGGGTAAATCTGCTGTGTACTCTATGTCTGCTTTTTATTTACCATGTTGCTGCTATAACTGCGTGTGCTTATTGACCGGCCCCCACCGGGCGCGTCTAATCCGTGCCGGATGTGTGCAATGATGCAAATGGGGGCGTGAGATTTAAATATTTGTAACCGCAAGCACACGGTATTGTAGTGTGGCTTGGGGGTCGAACCCAGGGAGGCGTGGATGTGCTTGTGTCAAAGAGGATCAAAATCACCCCATGGGCGAGCTAGCCCAGATCAAATGATGGGTTGTCACGGTAAAGGAATGCAAAGTATAGACAATATGAAGGAAAAACCCGGGACTTTGGTTTCCACCCCAACGAGCGACTCTCACCGATACGGCCTACGGGTAGGATGGCGATCGGAATTAGGGTCTAATGGTGAGACGTTGCCTCTGAAAGTGGTATCAGCATCCCATGGGCCCGATATTCCGGTCGGTGCCCAGGATGATACGCCGGACTTCCCGGGTTCGATCAGTGGGCACTCCCGTGTCCATTAACACTGGTCGACTCCGGGAGCACTAAGCTCGCAACGATAACTCCCAACGTCTCATCCTGCCGCTCCTGCGCGCTAGGATTCGGCGTCTACGCTAAGGGCGTGAGCTATGGCTAGGGAGTCAACCGCCAAGTTTATTCCCCCTTGGCCCAACGGTCAAAGGCGGTCTTTTTCCCGCCGATGACAATAAAACACCCCACATAACCGTTAGATTCCTAATCCCTATCGATTTCCTAGCCCTATGGACGCATCGGGAAGAGCCCACGACGGGGTTTCCGCCAAAATCCCAGATTTGGGAACTACTCACACATATTTAGTAAAAAGCGATCTAAACAGAAATCGACCGTAAAAATCATGATCAGACAATAGAAATGCAATGGTAGTAAAGCAATTAAGATAATACTAAAGTTTTGCAAAGATCCGAATACTTACAAAAACTGGAAAATTACAGCCGTCACAAAATGAAGAAAACAGCAAAAAATAACCAACTCCCGAATCTGGGAAACCTAGGGCTCTATTTATAGAAAACGACATCACCCGATTGGTTGACAAGTCATCAACCGATCGGGTGAAGCGCTTCACAGAATTGCAGCGCAATGCGGAATTTCACCCGGTCAGGATGAACCGGTCGGTTGGATCTTGGATGCGGTCGGTTGGATCTTGGTGCCGACCGGGTGAAGAGACCGGTTGGATCTTCGTGTCTTGGCTGTTGGAATTCATCTACAGGTGAACCGATCGGGTGAGTTGTCACCCGATCGGTTGGCAATCAGCTTCGAATTCCAGAGACTTTGATCTTTTGACCCGGTCACTGAACCGACCGGGTGACTTCTCGTGAGCTCCAAGCTGCGTCCGGGTGGTGCACGCGTGCATCATCCGATCGGTTGAAGATGATCAACCGATCGGGTGAGGGGCTGAAAGATGCAATCTTCGTCGTTTGACCCCCTGGATCACGCGTGACTCCTCCCGTTGCTCCGGGGACACATGATATCATCGTTTTATGCCCCATTTGCCAGCAAACTCCTGCAAAATACGGAAAACACGGAAAAGTGAAAGAAAACAAGAAAACACGAGAAAACGAATATAAGACGGCGGTAAAATACGGAAAAACACGGAAGAAAACGTGCGTAAATATATGAAATATAAACGCACGTCAAAATCCCCCAAGCTGAACTCTTCCTCGTCCTCGAGGAAGACGAGTGAGAGTAGGAGCTCGGAGAGAGAAAATAAAAATAAAGAGAAAGAAAGAAAAAGAAAACTCTATATCCTAGATCGCCCATCAGGGCCAACAAAATCAAAAACGACACACCAAGCAAGCAAACGCCAAATCACATCACTAAACCGAGGAGTACGAGTCCAGACAAGTGCCGTGGGCCCACGCGGTGAAGCGCGAGTGAGTGTGGTCGTGCGCTAGCAGTCCGTGTCACTATCTACGATGTGCGATAAAGCTCGATAAACGCAAACCCAGGAAATGACCCAAATATCAATTCGAATTGAATGAGGCGGTGAATATATGTAGTTCAAGCATGCATGAGAATAGAGAGAGAATCGAAACATATCATGCGTCGGGGACTCCACAACTAGGGTTAAGGAAATCACCACACTAAAGCCTAGATAATAGCTAAAAAGTTCCTAAGCCAAGTGTTTTCGAAACCGATGGGGGTTGAGATGATGTGGAGAAGAACACTCAGTGCAAATTCTCGCCTTCCCTTTATTCTCGGCAAGTAGTAAAATATTCACACTGGAATTTTTTTGGGTTTTGGGTTTTTGGATTTTTTTTGAATTTTGGCTATACAATTTTTTTCTTTTTTTTCTTTTTTTTTCTTTTTTTTCTTTTCTTTTCTCTTCTTTTTGGGTTTTTCTTTTCTTTTCTCCTTTTTTTTATTTTTGGGGTTTTGGTTATACACATGTGTACTCTCCCAAGTGGGAGAACGGTACACGACGAGGGGATTTGCACCAAGTAAAACAAAAAAGAAATCGGGATCTAGACACTTGGGCAAAGGAAACTATTCTTGCTAATTAGAGCATGGGCTAAATGGGTTATCCTAGTCCTTAATTGTGGAATCCCGACACATGCGAAATGAAGCATACGATATGTATATAATCATGCATACAGAAACAGGCAAGAGAAGCAAATACCGCATTATTCATATCAACACGTGACAATCTAGGGGTCATTCCTGGACAGGTATATAAAGTAAAATCACAAGGCAGAAGCACACCAAACAGCTAGGCACGACGCACGACTCACAAAAAGCTAAGTGGACCCACGATGCGTGAAATGCAAGAGGACTCGATATCCTAGGGTTAGTGAGTGTGATTATCGATGCTACGCTAGGCGTGTGTGATTTTGTGGCAATTCATCATAGGGTTCATCTCTAGGAGAAAGAGATAAAAAGAAGAAAAGAAAATTTAAAACACGATGAAAACGGCACAAAAATGAAAAAGAAAGACTCAAATGACGCACAAAGTGCGACTCCCCCAAGCTGAAGCTTGCATTGCCCTCAATGCAATAAGAGTGAGTACGGGAGGGCAATGAAAATGGGGGGGGGGAATACGCACAGATACAAAAAGACACAAAAAATAAGAAAAACACAGATACGAAAATGAAAATAAAGAAAAATCAAAATCAAACCACACGACATAAAAATAGAAAAAGAAAGAAAAATATGAAGAAGACACGACACACAAAAATAAAACAAGCACACACACACAAAAAAACACGACAACACAGGAAAATTGACTTCCCCCAAGCTAGACATGATGATGCTAGCAATGAAATATGAACGTGAAAGTGCAGAAATATGCAAGGGGGATGTCAAAAAACAAAGTGAAATCAAAAATCAGGAGAAGGCGAATCCTCGCCCTCCTCGGAAGAGGGTGTGGCTGGGTGGTCGGGGGATGCGGGGGGTGTGCGGAGAAGTGGGGACAGAGGTGGGGGAATAGGTGCAGTGGTGGTGTGAACGATGGGTAGAGTGTCGATGGAGGTGGGTGGTGGTGGAAGGATGGCGATCAAAGCGGTGGTAGAAGGGATAGAAATGGGGGGAGAAGACGTGATGGTGACGGTAGTGGGTGGCGGTGGGAGAGATTTGGAGCGCACCGGCAATTTCTTACGGTGCACATATGAAGTGACGGTGGAGGAGGGAGGAGGTGGTGTGGGGGCGACGGAAGTGGTCGTGAGAGGAGAAGTGGATACCGGAATGGGAATGGATGTGGGTGGGGGAGAAGATCGCCTAGGTAGGGGTGGGGGAGGTGGGGATGGGTTGGATGGTGGAGGAGTAGAATGTTGCGGGGGAGGTGATGGAGGTGGGGATGTGTGGGAGGGTGGAGGAGAAGATCGTCGAGGTGGTGAAGGTGGTGGTGGTCCGTGGATGTGAGTGAGAAGGCGAAGAATGGCGGCCACGTTCCTCTCAAGTGCGAGGAAGCGTGGGTGAGTGAGAAAGGAGGACGGTGATGGGTCCGAGGGGGCAGAGGACATGGCAAGATCACGGAGGACTGCTACCTCCCTCTCAAGAGCAAGACGGGCAGAGACCTGGCGGCGACCAAAGGAAGTGGACTGACGTGAGGCGGAAGTGGTGCCGGCAGGTGATGTGGAAGTAGTGCCGGCGGCAGTGGTCATGCCGGCACTGGACACTAGGCCAGAGATGGCCGTAAAAAGGTGCTCAGAAGTGATGGGGCCAGGAGCAGAAACAGGGTGACTCGGGCCAGCCCCAATATCTACCCGGGACGCAGGAATATCCTGCTCACCTAAGTGGGCGGTAAGGGAAGGTGGTCTGCGTGCGTTCGGGGGAAAGAAAGGAAGGTGCAACCCCGCTAGAAACTCGGGATCGGGCAGAAAAGTCCAATCCGCCACTAAAGTTATGGTCATCCGAGCGGGGTTGGGGAGAATGGTGTAGGGGCGAGGGGGTGGCCGTAATTGAATTCGAAACGACCATCGGGGCAGGGCCTAATCATATGAATGTGCCACAGGACGTCAAGATCCAGAAGTGAGGGTCCTGCGACAGTAGGAAGATCTTGGGGGATGGGAATGTTAAACTGGGGGGAGGAAACAATAATAGTGATAATGCCCTCACAACAGATTTTGCCCTTCCCGGCCCTGCTAATCTCGAGAAGCTTGTAAACAAGCCAATCGTCGGCATGGACAGGGATAGTCGGGGCCCTAAAGCTAACTCCATCATCATCACGAACAAAGGGGAAAGTCATGGCCCAGAGAATAAAAAGATCAGGGATAGTCACGGTGCTTGACTCCTCCCGCGGGAAAAATGCAGAGGATAAGATCCTATGGGCCAGACGAAAAATGGGATGGATGATGGAGGAGGCCTTGGCCTTACCACGGGGATAGCGACGGAGTATGGTGAGGCGGAACCAAAAGTTATCGACGTCAAATTCCGGGGGATATTCGTAGTGTCGGATAGCGTCGTTCCCAAGAATAGGGAAACCAAATATATCGCAGATGGTATCCAAGTTGGTGCGGATGGTTTGGTTACACACCCGGAAAGTGACAGTCGACCCCGACTCACAAACGAGGGAGGAAAGGAATTCTAGGGTAAGTAACGGGTAGGATACCGCAGAGGCATTCAGGAAGGCCAACCAACCAAGGTTAGCAAAAAGAGTCTCGACCTCAGTGAAGACACCGAGGTCGACGAGTGATTGGGTGTGGGCGAACTTGGTTGATAGATGCCCCCGAGTATTTAGTCTGTGGTAGAAGTCTTTCTGCTCTTGGTCCCTAAATAGGTACCCATGCGGGCCCAACATGGGGTCCACAGGGGGGATAATAGGCGGGGGAGGGGCTAGTGTCAGTTCACGTGTGTGGGGAGGAGGACGTGTTTGTTTACGTCTCTTTCGAGACGGTTCCTCCTCCCGCATGATATTCTTCCCCGTATCTCTATCCCGGGCCATGCGTGCGTGTGGGTGATGCAAATCAGTGAAAAATACTATTGAAGCACACACACACGAACAACCAAGCAAATTAAATATCTAGGGTAAAAATTGAAATTTGAGAAGTGGAGCGAAGTTACCCCGTAGAAATTCGAGCTCCTCGCTTGTAGATGACCCAATGCCGTGCAATGGGAAAAGTATGGAGCCGCGGCACTCTTCTTCAGCAAAAAATTCGAAAGTGGGGATGGATATTGTGGATTAGGGCTAGAAAGATGCGAGATAGGAGAGGGAGAGAGAGAAATAGACGGAGAGATGCAAGGGGGCGGTGGAGAGAGAGGCTAATGGAGGATTTGAGGTTGTGGGAGAGGGTTTTTTGGCAGCTGGGAGCTTGGAGGAGACGAAACGACGAGATCGGGCGAGGGTTTGTGAACGGGTGGGTCGAGGGTATTTATAGGTTTTAAGTCGAACCGGTCGGGTGAGTTGTCACCCGATCGGTTGACATTAGGTCGAAATTTGAAGCTGAAGAAACGCTACAGGCGACCCGATCAGTTGAGAACTCAACCGATTGGTTCGCCGCTCCACACATTTTCCCGAGAACTCAAAGTTTCTCACCCGGTCCCTCAACCGGTCTCGCTTCTTATCACCCGATCGGTTGATGAATTCTGAAATTTTCCCGAGAGTTTCCCCAGGTCACCCGGTCTGCCAACCGGTCTCTTCTTTCTCCACCCGGTCGGTTCATTTGGTGACAGACACGGCTGTTAGCTGATACATCCCAACCGATCGGGTGAGTTATCACCCGATCGGGTGAGTTATCACCCGATCAGTTGGGGCCTTGTTTTCTGCAAAAACCCAAAAATCGCCTAAGTTTCACGACGGAAGATCTTGCGGCTGGATTTATTTATAAAAATAGATAAAATAAAGTTAAGAAAAAGTCCTAAAAAGCGGAAGTAAAAAGTTTAGAGCATGGGTTGCCTCCCATGAAGCGCTTTTGTTTAACGTCGTTTAGCTCAACGCCCGTTGATGATATTCATGGTGGGCGATACGGGTGATGCCCAAAATCCGGCATCTCTTCAACTCTAGAGGTTGTGGCTATTGGTGTAGTCGGTGGCTATAAAAAGATTTGCTCAACTACCCTCCCTTTGTCGATAGGATCCGGGGGCTTCTCCCTCAAATTTGCGTCTACCGCCATCTTTTTCAGGATCCGGACCTCATCGCCGGTGAGGTCCATGGGTTCTTTCCCTTTTCTCCTCGTAGGAGGAGACTTAGGGAATCCAGGAGGGATCACATGTCGCGCGACCGCCTCCTTAGCAACTTCATTCTTAGGGGAGCCAACTTGCTCTCCAAGGTCCCCCAAGCTATCGGGGGGATTCCTCAAGAGCACTTCCCAGACACTTGTTTCAACAGCTCTATCTTCTTCGTTCTCCAGCATACTGATACTAGGATCGTCCAGGGGGTTTGGATGCTTCATCGACAAGCCTAAGTCAAATTCGACTCTTTCTTGGCCCACATTGAGGGAAAGCTTCACATTCTTCACGTCTATCAACACTCCGGTGGTTGCCATAAAGGGCCGTCCAAGGATAATAGGGGTATGCTTGTCTTTCGGCATATCCATCACCACAAAATCAACCGGTACATGTACTCCTTTCACATCGACGGGGAGGTCGTCCACTACTCCCACCGGGTACTTGACCGAACGGTCAGCAAGTTGTAATGTCATGCCGGTGGGCTCTAAGTCTCCCATCCCTATTCTCTTGTACAGCGATAGGGGCATTAAGCTGACGCTCGCACCAAGATCGACGAGCGCCCTCTGGATTTGCACTTTCCTAATAGAGCAAGGGATGGAGAAACTTCCTGGGTCCTTGAGCTTAGGCGGATTTGCGCGCTGAATGAGTGCGCTGCACTCCGCCGTTAACACGACCTTCTCTTTTCTAGATCCCCGTGTCACCAAGTCCTTCAGAAATTTGGCATATGAGGGAATTGTCTCGATGGCCTCGAGGAAGGGGATTTGTAAGCTCAGATCTTTCACCATGGCAAAGAATTTGCCATACTTCTCATCGATTTTGGCTTTGGCAAGACGATGTGGGAAAGGCACAACGGGCTTGAACACTCTTAGGTTCCCTTCCTCATCTTTCTTCTTCTCCTCTCTATGAACTCCCTCCGGAGTAGTTGGCTTTGGTGACGAAGCATCGTCGTCATTTAGTTTCTCAATTGGTCGTTCCACGACCAACGGTGCTTCCGGTCCTTTGGGGGGCTCTCTCGTAGGTATTTACGTTCCGCTCCTCAAGACGATGGCGGACACGTTCTCATGCTCATGTGTGAGCGCCAAGGTCCGATTTACCCCCTAGGGTTCACCTCAGGCTGTGGCGGTAATAAATTCTGCGGTCTCTGAAGGTTCGCCACTTGCAACCCCAGTTGGGTCACCTGATCAGTGAGGACTCTTTGTCCCATCTCCAGCTTCAGATTTATCTTCTCCTGATTGGCGATGTATTGAGTCAAGAGGGACTCAACCGGAGAAATGGCCCTCTGCTGGCCGTATTGCTGCTGGGTTGGCTGCTGATTTCTAGGAGCATACTGTTGATACTGTTGTGGTGGTTGTTGCTGCTGAAATTGCTGCTGCTGAAACTGCTGCTGGGGCCTAGCCGGCTGGTATATCTGCTGTTGTTGCTGAGCCGGCTTTTAATAGGGTGCTCGGTAGCTAAGGTTGGGATGATTCCGGTTGTTGGGAGAGTAGGCCGGGTTGGAGTTGGTTCATGGTGGAAAAGGTGCATTCCCTGTAGGATTGTAAAATAATGCGCTCGCCTGATCCAACGGTGGTGAGATGTCACCACCGTCGAACTCTCCAAAAACTTCGGATTCCACCGCAGCAATCTGTTGTGTACCGGCGCCACCGGCGCCTGCCATCAATGCAGAGATCTAGGTCGAC